>CM053600.1:171949600-171970763 GCA_028646575.1 Pseudocheirus occidentalis
TTCTTTAATGAAAGTTTTCTACAAAAGTTTTTGGGGAGAAGGCAGCAGGGTGGAAGAGGCAATATTTTTTGATTTGATTGCTTATACAAGGTCCTTAATTATTTGCAACAGCAGGAGTACTATAGGGAAAGACATTTGTTTTCACTCCTGGAAGGATGAATGACTCTCTTCTCTCTTTCTCTCTACATTCGACAAGAATTTCTGGGAGAACAAAAGCAAATTTCAGAACCAAATTTTGGGGGCAGTGTGATATAGTGGAAAGAATACTAGCTCTGGAATCAGTGATTCTGGGTTCAAATTCCACCTTTGACACTTACTCCATGTGTGCCTCTTGGCAAGCCACCTTGCCTCTCTGGGCCTGGGTTAACCCATCTGTAAAATGAAGTAGTTGGACTTTAAGGTCTTTGAGCTTCCATCCCATCCTGGATCTATAATCTCTGTACAGTCTTTATAAAATATTGGTATATTAACTGCATCTTTATCTGAGAAATCCTCTGCAGTAATTAGTAATAAGTATAAGTAGAGTTTCCTCTAATTCCCTAATATTTTTTTAACCTCAGGATAAGGTCTATTGAAATTCTCAGTGGTTTACAAATAGGAAACGTGATTATAATAAAGGAGTTATAATAATCACAAAAATTCAGAATCTCAAGAGTTGGAAGGAACCTCAGGAGCCATCCTGAGTCCAATCCTTATGCAATAACTTCACTTAAACCTTTCTTCAAGATTTTCAGTGAAGAAAAGCCACTACATCTGGAGGCAGCCCACTCCCCTTGTACCAAGTTCTCATTGTTAGGAAGGGTGTTCTTTTGTTGGTCCAAAATTGGTTTTTTTTTTTGGTACCTTCTACCCAGCATTCAAATCTAAATCTCTCTGCCACTTGACAGCTTTTCAAATACTTGAAGATGGGAGTCATGCCCACCCTGAATCTTTTTTTCTCTAGACTAAACATTCCCAGGTCTTTCAGTCAATGCACTTGTGATGTGAACTTGATGTGAACTAGCTGTTCTTTATCCCTTCACTATCCCTCTTATATGTGGTGCCCAGAACTGAATCTTGTATTCCAAATGGTTCTGACCAGACCAGAGCACAGTGGGACCATCGCTTCCCTCATCCTGTCCACTGGCTATACCTTTCAATGTAACCTAAGATTGCTTTAGTTTTTTGGATTCCATGTAATCTTGTTTTGGAAAAAATGATTTTTTTATTTTGAACTTAAACACCCTAAAAAGAACATTTCCATTCTGCCAAATCATTGTCAAGGAAACCTTTAGCTATTTCTCTGATAGCACTTGATTATTATTTTCTTGGGAAAAAAGTGAAAATATTGGTTAAAAATAATTTCAAGCTAAAAAGGAAACCCAGTACTTACAAAGAATTGAGATGTATGGTTTGTACTTTTTTCTTTGTAATAATAATAACTTTTATATAACATTTTAAGATGTGCAGAGTTCTGCCTTCTTATTTCATTTAGTATTTAGAACAGTCTTGACTATGACAGTACCATGGCTTCTGGAAATGACAAAAAGTCTTGTGAATTTTTCTTATCTTATGTACGTATTCATCCAGCATAAAACTGACTGTGGAAAAAATTTGGATAGCATGTCCTACCAAAAGAATCAGTAAGATTGATAGTAGTGCATGTGCTCTGTTGCTGTCCTCATGATAATTGGAGGAAGGTTCCCAGTGTGTCGAAGTGTGTGGTGAATTCAGTGGAGGATGTGGAAAAGAGTTGTACAGGATGGGCAGACATGAATGGATTGCAATTTGTAGTTGGCAAGAATGCCTACATCCAAGAGGTCAGAGGTCCATTGGAGTAGTATTTCCATAATGGGAGGGTTCATTTCTTTAAATGCTACCCTCTCAAAGAGTTTTCCAAGTTTTACATTGCTCAGGATGGTCTATCTTTGGGGTCCTATTTACTTTTCAGTCTTATAATTGTTTGGCTTTTACTGCCTCTCAGAAGAGTCCAAATCATCTTCTATAACTGTTGTCTTTTAAAACATGAGATTTTTTTTACATTCATTCATTTATTCATCTCTTTAATCTACCAGCTCTGTTCAGTTTCCCTTTCTGAAGTTCTCATGGGTTCTCTTATAGGAAAGGTAGCATGGTATGTTGGGAAGTCTACTGAATTGGAGGACCTGTATTAAATTCTGGCATTCCCACTTATTAACTGTGTGACACTTTATTTTTGTAGGATTCAAGTTTCTTTAACTGTGAAATTAAGGGGCTGGACTGAATAGCTTTTATGGAAGTCCCTCTCTTCCATGATCAGATGGTCTATTACATGATCATTTGGATTTTCATCACATTGCCAAAATATCTAAACTAGTTCCATTTGTATTTTCAGCATTATATTGGTTCTGGTCAAGTTGCTGTATTTGAAATGGGAAAAGAAGAGGTGGATTTCTCAGTGCATAATGTATCTTTAAATTCTGGCTGGAACAAAGTACAGTCTGATAGTTAGCTTGAGTTATGCAACTGTGTGACTAACTTCAGTCTGTTAAGTTTTAGAGAAAAAAAAAAAGACAAGAAAACTAGCTGATCACGGGGCCGCTGGAATATTTACAGAGATTTTTATCCAACACCCCACACTACTGGATCTCACATAGCTGAGCATGGTTCCCTTGGCATTTAGACTCTCATTTTCCAGCACTGCCCTGGCTCAGCTTAGCGAGCAGTTACCCAGCAAAGGAATATTGAAGACCTCCTAAGCACAGAGGTGAATTCTTTCCCCCTAAATTTCCCTGAACCTTTCCAGGCAAATCCTCCAAGACTTCATGAACTGCTTGGTGTAGGTCAGTCTTTCCTTGGAGATTCAGGGTACTTCCGTGAAGACTGGATTTCCTGAGCACTGCAAGAACACTTATTTGTCATCTCTTTGCTTCCATTCCTGGTGGTAATGGTCAATTCAATGCTAGTCATAGTTTGATGACTGTCACCTTGAACCATGAGGTCATTAGGTGTCAGAAATCCAGTCAGGGTTGGGCCCAGTCTGCACTTAGGTAGGAAGCAATGCTACAAATAGGGGAAGTGATTTAAGGAGGTGGTTCTCCATTTGAGTCAGTGCTAACTACAGCATCATTTAGGGAGTGCTTAGGACTTGTTGTCCTCCCTACAGGGAAACCCTAGCAAAGGCTCTTCCCTGTGGTTAGTTTTTTTCTTTGTTCATTTTGGTCACTGTCATTATTTTGTCAGATGAAAAGGGTCACCCCAAACTTTTCTGACGTGTGAGTACACTACTGAGGAGAGGGCTGACTTTGGAGACAGGAAGAGCTGAATTCAAGGCTTCAGATCCTGACTTACATGAATTATATGATCCTAGTCAAGTTTTTAAATCTCTTGGTGCTTCTCATCAGCTCTTTAAGATGAAAAGTAACTCATCTAACTATAAGTTGATGACCTACATTGGTCTAGGCTGATGAAATCAGATCTGGAACAACAACAATAAAAAAAGATAATTTTATTAGGGGGATTAACTGGGGATTAATTTAGCTATGTTTGGAGATGCTTGGTTATGGGGTAATTTTTTTTAAATTTAACAACTCTTTATTAAGTAATAAAGGGATTGTGATCAGCATCAATGGAGGAAGTACCCACATCAATAAAATCTTTAACGATTGAAATCTTTATGAGGAACAGCCAGGACACAAACCCTTTTCTTATAATTGGTCAATATTCATCATTAATTTGTTATCTGAAGAAGACCATGAAGTATGTCTTTCAAGACTAGTGAATGGTAGGTGGTATTTCTAAGTCTAAATTGAGAAAAATGTCTATATTGATTATTGGATGGGGTTGTGAGAGAAGAAAATACATTCCCTGGGGGATGGCTCCCTGTGTGCAAAGGCACACAGGGCCTGCCAACCAGCTGGTATTTGAAAGACTTGCTTACTGCTTTATTGCAAAAGTTTTTTTCATTTTCACTGATGTCTTGTGTTTTAGACATTTTATGTATATATATATTTTATGTATGTATATATATATATATATGTTTCAGTTTTTCAGCTTTGCCTGGAGGGAGAGAGTCATGTAAAATATATTATTGGGATGCTAATCTTACATTTGTGAGCTGATTGAAGAGAGAACATATATGAAATATATCATGCACAAATGTGCTGTATTAGACATTGTTTAGTAATGATGTTACTGGTATACTCATAAACTCACTGCGACATCTTTCAGTCAGTCATCCATTTATGACACTTGTGATGGAAATGACTGTCCATGTTACATTTTGTTTCATCATCATGTTTTTGTAGAAACAATTAAAGTCAGGGGTGGGGGATGGGGAAGTGGAAATGTGCCAATATGAGGAAAAAGACATTTCCAAGGAGCCTACAGTAAGTAAGTAGAATAAATGCAAATTAAACCGAGTGCCCAAGTAATAAATGGATGCATGATAACTGAGTAGTAAGAATCAGGAAGGGTTGTAAGGTTTTAGTAATATGATTAATTAACTGGATAGTGATGGTAATGGCACAGAAAAGTTAACATTTAAATTCTGAAGTGTTCAATTTTAATGGCTGGTTTCAATTTTTCCCAAACAAACATTTTTTTTTTTGCCAGGCAGTCACAGACAAATAGAGACATAGCCTCCATACAGTTGTCCCTACCAACGCCATTTTTGAATGTTAGTGTGGTGTGGTGGATAAAGCATAGGACACAGTGAAGTGATTGAAAACAGATCCTTCCTCAGGTACTGTGTGTTCATGGACAGGTTGCCAGTTCTAAAAGGAATTGTTTATTTGTCTGTAAAATGGGCAAAACACTTCACTAATTTTAAAATATTCTGCAAATGAGTTGCCAAGATAATATAGTCAACCTCACACAGTCAAGGATTAAAGCATATAGAGCCTCTTAGGTACTTTCCAATTCAGCAGTTCTGTGAAAGGGTTATGGTAAAGATGGTATTTGACAATGTATGCAATATTTTGCCATGTTAGTAGATAGAATGTAAACCCTTTGAGGACAGGGAATATTTTTTCTTTATTTTTCTCTTCATATGTGCAGTGACTAGCACAGTGCCAGACACAAAGGAGGCACAAGATAAATGCTTGTAAATTTGACCATTGATAATGGTTTTTCAGCTCTTTGCCTTTAGATGACATTGTGGGACCATCTCCCCCCGTAAAATCATTTTGACTAACTGTCTAAATTTAGAATTAACAAGAGCTGAAATGGTCAAAAGCTGGGGCACAAGGATGAAGTTCTAGAAGCAGCTGAACAAAGCTATGAATGATTGATAGTTTTATCAGCCTCCAAAAAGCTCTATAAAAAGCCGCTTGTCAGATATATTTCATACTGGCACTCCCACCTCACCCACTCCTCCAGGTGTGACAAGTTACCAAGACATTACCTCTTGAGACTTGTTCTGTTCAGCTCAGATTCATTCCTGTAAAATAATGGAATTTCACTGGTGGCTTAATGGTCCCTAGAAATCCAGTACTGAATCAAAACCAGGTATAAGCCAGAGGAAACCAACAACCCCTTTTTGGAATCAGAGCACTGGGTTAGTTCTTACTCTATAGCAGACCAGTTGCTTCCACTCTCTGAACTGGGTTTTAACTCTTTTGTAAAATGGAGAATCCTAATCATGTTTACACTACCTATCTCTTGGGGCTGTTGTAAGAAAAGTGCTTTGTAAACCTCCTTTGGGAGCTATTGTTCTTGGCCCCTTGGCATTGTGGCACTGGGTCATTGGGTAGCTGTTTTCATTGTGATTTGGTCACTGATTGTCCATAATGTCTTTGAAAGGCCCTCCATATCTGTGGACTTCAGTTTCATCATCTATACAATGGAAATAATTATGTTACCACCCAGATAACTCAGAGGGTTGCTTAAGGTCAATTAATAAAGCTCATTGCCTGTTGGTTGGTTGTCATATCCAAAGAATTCCACATCTAGAGACCAGCTTTCTGGTGATGAGCCTCCCCACCCAGAAGCTACTCCTTTGATTGCAGACACAGGTTATGTTTTTAAACCTTTGGCAGCTTGGTGGAATCTACTAGAGTCTGTGCCTCACTGGTACCATCTTTAAGAACCCAAGGTCAACTCCACACCACAGTGAGGCATCCAAGTAGGAACTTTTGGGTGGTGTTATACAATAGGAAAAGTATTGGACTTGCTGTCGTCAGAGGAGCTGGGTTTCAAGTCACCTCTAATGCTCTAAATCTAAGAACACCTGGTTGTGTGACCTTGGGCAAATGATTTAGCTTCTCTAGACTTCTGTTTCTTCAACTGTACTATGAAGACATTGACCTACGTGACCTCTGATCCTGTGATTTTTAAGACTCTCCCTCTTAACTCACAGTCTGTGACTTTGCTTTATATTTTTTTCAAGTGTAAACAAAACATTTTCTGTCATTTGTACACATTGAGGGATAAGTATGGTAAAACTCATACCAGCTGAGGTTGAGAATATTCTGAATTACATATTATTTAAAATGTGGCATTACTTTGAAGGACATAACAGTGAAAACTGCATGGTTTAAGAAGGTGTAGCCAGTATTTTGTCAAGTACGGCTCCTTCAACTTGCTTTTATGACCAGATTTCCAACTGAATGGTATGTAATTCAAATATCCATTATTTGACTGTAAATGACACTTTGAAGGTTCTTGAAAATTATTTGTTCTTTTAAGCAGCTTAAACATTCCCCTTGGAAATCTTGTTCCAACTATTCATTTGCTTAGCAAACCCATTTTTCATAGGACAAAAGTAAAGTTTGATCTCACCTTTTTTTGAAGGGACCATGAGATTCTGAACATGTACAAATGTATTAGGCATTGCCATGGAGTCAGCCTCTAAGATGGGTTTGTGAGGTAAATTTTACCATGATTTAAAAAAAAAGCCAAATGAGCATTTTGTTATCTAAAAGAAGTAGAAAAAGAACTTTGTTTCAATAAAGGCTGCTAATTTAGATGGAAAAAAGTAAAATTATTATTTAACCTTGATCCAGTGACATATGTCAGGGGGCAATTTCTTTTACAACACTCATCTTTTTCCTCTAATCTCACAGCAAGAAAAGAAAAATAATATGTTTTTTATGATTTTTAGACATCTTTAAAAAAATATTGAAATAAGTTAATTGATGCCTTTTCTCTTTTACTACATAGTCTCTCCTCTCTTGTGTGCTTTCTACATTTGCCTGCAATATTATTTGTGTTCAAAAATGATATTCATCATTAGAATGAGAGAATAACTTAAAAAAAATTTTGTGTTTCATTCCATTGATCAGGCATTTATTAGAAGCTTCCTCTGGACAAGATAACTGTGTTAAAGTGTTAAAACAGATGCATGCTCTGTTATCCTGCAAAGGGAGGTTCTAGGTGGTAGACAACCATCACCTGCATCAGAGCACAGTCAGGCAATTTTCTTTATATCCAGATGGCTTCTTAAAGCAGACAGGCAGATGGACAGACATGCAGACAATTTGGACACAGTGCCAGTGGCTCACATGGCCACTCCCATGCCCATGGGAGGTGCCCTTGATGACAGCATCATTTTCATAGTCAAAGGACAACTGTTGCTTGTAAGTAATTTTCATCCCCAAGCTAATGAAACTATATAATACTCCCGTCATTGTTGCTTACATTATTAGGGTTATTATGATTATGTTGAAGTGACATCAATATGTCTCATTCATTTCAACTCCAGCATGAGCTAAGCGCTTGTTATATGCAAGGCATTCAGCTAGGCTTTGGGGAATGCAAAATTTTAAAATTAAAACACAGGTATTTCAATTTCAATGTAATTTTATTGAAATATAATTACCAAAATAAAAAAAAATCATGCTAATGGACCCCTGGGATAGTCTTTTTTTTTTCCTTGTCACCTCCCTTCATTTTCATACGTATCTGTGTTCTTATCTCCCTGTAGGAATGGAATCTCCTTGTGGGTAGCAATTGTTTCTGTATTCCCAGAGCACCTGGCATGTAGAAAGTACTTTATAAATGTGAATTAGTTGATTGATTGATAAAGTGTTGCCAGGGTACAAGTATTGTTATAACTTTTATGGAAGTGGAAGCTGGAACTCTCAGAAGTCATAGGCTCATATAGATTCAAAGCTGGAAAACACTTTAGAGGCTGTCTGGATTAACTACTTCTTTTTGTAAACGAGTAAACAAAAAACCAAAGAGATTAAGTAATTTACCAAGGTTACATAGGTAATAAATGACAGCATCAGAATTTGAACCCAGATCTTTTAACTCCAAATACAGTGTACTTTCTGCTTTATCATATGGTCTGTCCTCTAAAGTAAAGTGACTTGCCCAAGGTCACCCAGCTGGTGAGTGGGTGAAGCCATAATTGGAACTCAGGTCTTTTGACTTGGAGTCCAAGGTTCTTTTTACTATCAGTTTGTGCTGGCAGAACTAATTTTGCCGCATTGATTATCTCATTTGATCTCTTTTGAAATTTCTGGAATATGGGAAAGCAAATGGACGTCTTGATGCAGCCCCAGATGGATACCAATTTGTAAAGAACTTACATTCTAATGGGAAAAATAAGCAGGGAATATACAGAGTGCCCTAAAAATCTTAGGATAATATTTGGTTTTAATAGCTAAAAACTGCCTAAAGACCCTGACTTTTTTTTTTTGGAGGGCAATTGGGGTTAAGTGACTTGCCTAAAGTCACATGGCTAGTTTTTGTGTCAAGCGTCTGAGGTCGCATTTGAACTCACGTCCTCCTGACTCCAGGGTCAGTGCTCTATTCACTGCACCACCTAGCCCTAGCCCTAGTTTTAATAGCTAAAAACTGCCTAAGCCTTTTGGTGTGCCCTCTGAGTGTGTGTATGCATGTATGTGTACATGTGTGTATATGTGTGTGCATGTGTGTGCTTATGTGTGCATGTGTACACAACCATAATTCATACCTTATGCGTGTATGTATGTATTATATACAGCATAACAGAAAGAATAAACACATTATATATGTGTGTATGTGTGTATACATGCACATACACTTAGAATAACAGAAAGAATAAATACAAATAAATTCAAAGTAGTTCAATAAAAGGTGGTTTGGGAGGCAAGGCAGTAGTGGCTGGGGACATCATGAAAGGCTTCACTTTCATATTTTAAAATCTCTTTCCTAGTAGCTCTAATATCTTAGCAGTTTTGAAAACAAAAGTTTATTACTTAAGCAATAAGATTAGGTAGAAAAAATGCCGGCACTTGGAAGTAAGGAGGTGAAGTGTGGAGGGAAGAGGGAAGATGGAGGGACCATTTAAAAATTTTTCAACTGTCCTGTAACCAAAGCATTGTCCTTATGTAAATGGAGAGGAGTAGAGTTCTCCACTGAGTAGTGTTTGGAACATAATGGGTTTTACCTTTATGGGAAGTTATTGCTAACAGAGACAGTTTTGCAGAGTGTATACAAGAGTGCTGAACCTCAGCTTGGGAAAACCTTATCTTGTCTCTGACTCTAGCTCTGTTACCATTGCTGGGGAATTCTCTTGTCTCCTGTGAGCCTCTGGCAAATTTCTGAGACGTTCTAGTAACACCTAGAAAGCTGTAAGCCAAAGGGATTTAGAGGAAAGTAGAAGACGGCTCTCATCCACTAATTTTACTGTTGAGCAACTGAAATTCAGAGAAGGCAAATGAGCCGATCCAATTTATTTTGGTACTGAAGGGCCGAGATAGGGCACCTGGAGAGCTGGATCTGAAGTCAGGAAGATTCATCTTCCTGAGTTCAAATATGGCCTTAGGCATTTATTAGCCGTATGACCCTGGACAAGTCACTTAACCTTGTTTACCTCAGTTTCCTCATCTGAAAAATGAATTGGAGAAGGAAATGACAAATCATTTCAGTGTCATTGCCAAGAAAACCCTAAATGGGATCACAAAGAGTCAAGCACTATTAAAACAACAGAAGGACAAAGGACAGAGCTAAAATTCACACTCGGTCCCCACCAGTAGTGTCCTAGGTGCTTGATACAATTCCCGCTAACTCCTCGCAAGTAGAGGCTCCAATTTGGGCGTGTGTTATGTAAGGAGCCACAACCTCGACCAAAGGATCTTTGATCTTTGAGTGTCTGTAGCAGAATAAAAGGCATTAAATGAACGTTGAAAAAAAAGCAGCGATAAGAAAAGTAGAAGAATGCTCCCGATGGTGTTTGTGTTCCTTGGGTCCCCCGAGCAAACATTCATGCTCTGTTAGAAAGAAGCTGTATGGCAGCGTTGAACGGGTGCCAGCAACATGTTGAAACAGTAGGAGAGGAATGCAGAGAGCTGGATGTGGAGTCCTGTGTGCACAGGAAGATTTATGACGCTACAGAATGGAAAACCAAGAACTCAGCCCCGTTTCATGTTGCCATCTCTTTATGGCTTCTGCCACGGTTGCCTGTTTTCAGTGGTTTGGTTCTTGGGGGAGGATGGCAGGTTTTTTGCAATAATGGGTCACATTTATATAATGTTTCAAGGTTTACAAAGTGTTTTATATATTTAGCTCATAGTTTCTAGGTTCATTGTCCCAATCCACACTTGGACTACCAGATCAGGTCCCCCCAAACCTTTGCTACTTCTCATTTTGGGGCTCTAGGGCTAATCTTGAAAACCTGGGAGTTTCCTTCCAGCATTCCACCCATATTGAGTGGTCAATAAAATCACACCTGCTCAGCTAGATTCTACCTTAAAAAAGGTTTAAATATTTCATTGATATCAGTCCAAAGAGACACAGCCATAATCATGTATGGAAGACAATTTCACTCTTCTTCTTGAGAAATGATTTAGTCTGTGTTGTTTCTAGATCCCTTCCCTTTGGCTCTGTGGTTTTCTGCTTCCTTCAAGTAAGATAGGATCAGAATTGCAGCTGTGTGGGTTGGAGATGGCCGGGAAGTGAGGCGGAGGCCTAGAAATGGGCAAGATAAGTGGAAAACTCAACTATTTGAGCTCAGGGTGGTTCCAGGTGTGCAGTCCAAGTTTCTCGTAGGGAGGAGGTGGGGAAAATGGCCAGAAATCAAGTGGTGTGGTTAGGAGATGGCCAGGAAGTGAATGGATGCTAGACTACTTCTGTAAAATCAATTTGTGAGATTTATTTCCGACAAAAAAGGTAAAATTATCTTTTTTACAATGGCTCTCCATATTTTTTAGGTCATAAAGTCTTATTGTTCTTCCCAAATCACCATGCACATGCCAAACAAAGAACAGGATCAAAGCAGTAACGATGAGTGACCTTTAGATCTGAAGGGTCAGGATTATAGAGGCATCATATGGAACTGTTATTCTAACACTGACAGGAAAGAGGCGCTGTTAATAAGTCATTCAAAGAAGCATTTTTTTAAAGCACCTACTACGATTCAGGCACTATGCTACATAAATACAGCACTAAGACAAAACTACTCTCCAGGACTTTATATTCTATTAGGGGAAACAACAGATGAGTAAATAAAATATATAAAATGCTAATAAGTCCGAGCTGATGGGGCACTACCATTTCTGGATAAGGATTAGGCAGTTCTCATGAAGGGAGTGCCTGATAGTTGGGCTAGGGAGCACAACAACCAAAAGGCTATGAATGCCATATTCAGCCTGTCTGTCCCAGTAAAAAGCAACAGAGAGCTGAGGAATTACCTACTGTATAATGTCCAGAGCAGACAGCCTGTCTGGATATTTCAGCCTGTAGAGCTCTCCTTTTCAATCCCAGAAAGCTTTTGGGAGCCTGAAATACCCAGATAGTTGGCCTGACTTAACCTATGCTTATGAATCACAGAATTCTGGACCTGGAAAAGACTGTTGAGTTTATGTGGTTCAACAGCATCATATTACAAAGAAAGAAACTGAGGTGAAAGCCAAGAGCCAGACAGTGAGGCCTCCTGGCTACATACAACGGCCCTGTTACTGGGCCATGTCCCATAGGAGGAGAATACCCTCAAGACTGAGGATCTGAATGAATATGGTGGACTCTGCTCATTTCTGTGGTTCATGGAGAGTGGCCTTGTGACCTTATTAGCTACATAACCTGGTTGGCCTCTTGGAGTTTCAGGCATTTCTCTTTTAATATATATCAACTAAGCTGCGGATGGTTGGCATCTGTACTGGTGCTGAGCAATCATAGATTCTTCAGAGACTTTTGCCTTCCCAGGGGGAGGATGCTTGTCTCATTCAGCTTTGTGGGTAAGGAAGCTTTTTGTGTAGGATGCTTCAGTATGGGACAGTGGAAAGAATCCAGGCTCAAGTTCTACCTGCCTAGAAACTTAGGCAGTCAGATAACCTCTGTGGGACTCAGTTTTCTTCATCTGAGAATGGAGAGAGTTGGACTGGATTATTTTTAAAGAGTTCTATCTAGTGTTAAATCTTAGGGAATGTGAAGTTTTCTGTAAGAGGCAGTGGAGGGGGCTAACAATAGAGGTTGATGGGATGTCATTGAAACTACTCTACTACCAAGTGGAGAAGTTATGGTACAAGGAGTACCTTGAAAGGTCACAAATCTCTGTCTCATTGAACTTAACTCACCGTCTTAATTGTAATCTAGCCTGTTCTGTTCTTCTAGGGCTGTGTAGTCACATCTTTTTGTTATTTTAAACAATAACCAGAGAAAGTAGAGTTCCATTGTTATTCCCATTTTATAGGCAGGTAAGCTGAGGATAGATATAGTTAAAATAACATTTCTAAGATTTCACAATATCCTTAAGATCACAACTCATGTCCTAGGTCCAGTTAAGCCAGTTTTCATTTGCAGTACTTTATTTACAATCTTAAAGTAAATTTCTCAGAAGCATTCCGGAAGAATGCATTTTTAAAAAATGTAGTAAATTTTAATCTCAGAATATAATAATAACTGACATTCATATAACTATTTTTCCTCTTTTAAATTAAATTCCTTTTTTTTTTTCAGTTATGAAGCATTTATTTATCCTCTCCCCCTCAAAAAGAGAAAAACAAACTTGTGTGATAAGTAAGCATGGCGAAACAAAACCAATACTGATGTTGGCCATGTCCCAAAATGTGTGTCTTATTTTTTGTATTAGTCCATCATTTGTTTTGACTGGCACTGGGCAATGTTCTCTATCATCCTCTGAAATTGTGAGAGATCAATTGCTCAAAGTTTTCAAGTTAAAAAAATTTTTTTATAACGTTGTAACTGTGTAAATTATTTTCTTGGTTCTTCTCAATTTACTCTTCATTAGTTCAAACAACTCTTTTCAGATTTCTCTAGAATCATTGTCCTTTTCCTCATTTTTTTATGGCATAATAACATTCCATTACAATTATAGATCATCATTTGTTCAGCCACACCTCAATAAGGGCCCCCCCTTATTCTCTAGTTATTTGCCACCACAAAAAGAGCTAGTATAAATCTTTGTGTGACTTATAGCTGTTTTAAGGTATAGAGCAAAATTTAAATAAGTTACACACTTATGCCTATGATGTAGGTGCTGTTTTATTTTATATTATATTTAATATAAATTATATTTATGATTGCTATTTTATAGAGGTAAAATGAATTGTTTGTAATCACAGTAATAAAAAATGCTAGCTGTCATTATATCATACTATAAAGTGCTTTATGTAAATTTTAATTTTTGTTTATTGTATATTTTGTTTATATTTAGGTATTTATTTATGTAAATTTTTTCATCTGATTATTACCATTAATTTGAGATAGGTCGTATCGTCAACCCTATTTTAGACATAAGGAAACTGAGACTCAGTGGGGTTAAGTGACTTGCCCAGGGCCACACATCTATGATGTGTTAAATTGGCATTTGAACCCATATCTTAATGGCTTTCACATTCAACCATGAACTTGCTCAACCACACTCCTTTTCAAACTCCAGCCAACTCATAGTTTTGTCTAGTGGTATGATGATGAATGTTTAACAAATGGCTTACTAGGTTGGGGAAAAGTGTGTAGGAGACATTTTAAAGTTTGATCTGCATTGTTAACATTTTTCCCTATCACTTTCTTAAGTCTAGACAGTCAATGAAACAGTAAGTCAAGCCCTAATTTATAGAGTTTATCAGTTTCTGCGGTGTCAGTGCTCACAATGAAGATTTTACAATCAACTCTTGAGAGTCTGTTCCAGCAAATGCCCCTAGATATCCTCCCATCTCCTATACTGCACAATTACTGTTAAATAAGACAGTTATCATGGTGTGATTCTAAATGATAGTATATTCAGCCCTACTCTAATGGATTTGGGATCCCATTGATTTGAGAGTTCCTTCTCACAATGTAGATTACATCCTATCCATGGATGCCCACCTTTGTTTGGTATCTCTTGTCCATGTTCACCCATAAACTCAATGTGTTGGGTTCATGTCCTGGATGTCCTCCTCTTCTTGATTTTTGTCTTCCATCATAAGGATACCAGTGGAGTACTTGGGATATCCACCTGTTATTCCTCACCCTTAACATGTGCCCAGGCCTCTCTTCCCTTCATTTATTCTCCACCTCTCCAATGACATCCTATACCACTACTCTTCTTTGGAATTCCTCCTTTGTTAGATGTTATAGTCTGTTCAATCCCTCATGTGCTTCTCTGCTGCTCTCTGTGTCACACTCATTTTTAATTCTTTGGAGACTGTTTCATGCCATGTTTCACTGCCATAGTGAGAGGAAGGGGGTGGTGTGTGCTTTAATAAGTCAATGCCAACAGTTTCCATTGACTTTGATCTGAAGTTGCCATTTAAAATTCCACTTATATAGTTGTAAATCTCGCTCCCTTTTTTTTTCTTGCTCTTTTCTTCATCCTGAATCTTTTCATGCGATTCCTGAGAAGCATGTCATGCAATAAAGTACCAGGTTTTGTGGTCCTGGAACCTAGGCTTTCAGTCATGAGGACTGAAAGAGAGGCCAACCCCAGGCTCTTGCTGGTGCATATGGCAGAATCTTCTGTAGTTCCAGCTGCCCAGGGCCTTTAAATGGATGAACCAAAATTTAGAAATTGACTTCCTGACATACGAGGAAAAGCAAACCATTGGTGTAACCTGATCACCAGGTTCAGGCTGTGAACTGAGGGACAACTGCTTCATTCTTCCCATCGGAGCCTGCACATGTCTCAGGAGAAACTCGGAGTCAAGTGTGCTGTGACCGGAGCATAGCTTCGAGTAACAAAGAAAACATATATGGTTAGAACCTCTCCCTAGCAGTCAATGTCATTGTGTCAGGCTCTCATCCTAGACACATTCTTGAAATGATAGGTTGGAACAAAAGTGCCATCAGTGTCCTATGATAAAGGGAGAGGACTGGGAGGAGGTGTCAATGAAATGACAAACTGGACTAGTCCATATCATTTCTTTTCCTACTACTACGACAGTAAAAAACACAATCTTTCAACAGTTTTGCTTCATTAACTAATTATTGTTATGATATGTGACATTTATATGGTACTTTAAAGTTTACAAAGCCTTTTATACAAGGTGTCCCAAAAGTCGGAGTGCAGTTTTAAGCTTTAATATCTTGAAGTTTAATAGCTTAGCCTAATTGAATAGCTTTACAATTGCACTCTGACTTTTGGGACAGCTTGTATCTGTAATCTCATTTCAGCTTTACAACAACCCTCGTGGGTAGGTACTTCTGATATAGTACAGTCAGTTCTGCTATATCTTGACACGTGTACCCCCAAACCACAAGGCTTATGGGGAAAATGGAGTTAGTGGTACAACATCCAAAAAGCTGTGAGTGACTCATAAAAAGATAGGAATCTAATAAAAATGGTAGCACAGTTTTGTTCATGTTAAATGATTAAGAAATACATAAATACTATCATACATGGTGATATCTCTGTAGCCTCAGGCTAAAGAAAGTCTAGTGCAGATTGGCTCTAGCCTGGGGGGCTCGAAGGTAGAGGCATGCAGCCCAGCCCTCTTTCTCTTCTTCCTCCTCCTCCTTTTCTTCCTCCTCCTCCTCTTCCTCCTCCCACAGCTTTTACTGCATCATATGATTAAGAATAAATATGACATATTACCTTGGCCAAGACTGGGAGTTTGCTTGTGCAAGTGGGCATTGAGGGGTGAATGAACTCAGCTTATAAGTTATTGTGAAGTGGTTCAGTTTTCTGCCTTCTCACTGGTTTTTCAGGAAGAACAAACCAAAATTCAAATTATGCTACAAATGTTCCCTAATATATCAATTGTTTTGGAACAAATTCCCATTTTTGAAGCAAGCATCATAGCAGAAATGACTGTATTAGCACCCTCATTTTGCTGATTAGAAAACAAACTTGTAGAATTTTATTCACCAAAGATCAAGTGTCGAGTCAATGTCACAGTCAGGATTTGAATTCACATCTTCCACGTGTCAAGTGGTTTACTTCCACCTGCTACCCCCACTTGCCTCTCATGATATCTAGCAGTGGTATTTTGAATTGCTACTGTTTATCATCTTCCCTAAACTACTTGGAGGTAAGATTACCTTCTCCCTGTAGATACAGAACTCCTTGAGTTCAGGGATTTATTTTCAGGCCTTTGCACATAGTAGGGACTTAATAAATGTTTTTGGAGCTGAATCAAATTCTGTCTCAATGTCTTTATTCTATAAAATAGCCACATTGTTGTCCTACCTTGGGAGAGATGATTAATAATGTTGAATAGCAATTCTTCTGGAAGCTGCATCCACAAAATAAAATTCTAAGTTGCCATGATGTCTTTCTGTCTTCTAGCCAATATAAGGTAATGACAGAGAGGATTATCTTTTGAATTGCCTTGTTTTGATACCAGTCAGATTGTCCTTCAATTTAACATTTTCACTTTACAGAGGACATCCTGTGGATGTGTCCCCTGGGTCCTTGGTGTCACATAAGTGTTCTGCCTGAGGGAGTGGCAAATGGATTTTCTTCTCCCAAACTCTATTATGCAAGTGGAGTTTATGGCAAGGGTACATGCAGTAGAGATCCTTCATGCTTCCATTTTTCCTTCTGTCAAAGCTTCCTTGACTTCCTGGGTTTCTGCTGAACCTGTTCTAACTGGCTGGGACACCAACGCCATTGTGTCCTGTTATTTCTGCCTGCACTCCTGAGCAGGCATACACATCCTGACCCAGTGGCCCAGTTGGGACCTGTGAACCCTCTTGGAGCTATGTGGCTACAGTGCCATTTTTTCTGGCCTGGAAGCAATCCAGAAGGGCCCCTTTGGCTTTTTCTCTGGATTCCTTTGTTTTTTGTTCAAGTCTGAAAACTTGACAGTGGCTTTTTAGAGTTCATGAATAATGTTGGTATGATTTACGGAATCGTTGGCATTTGGTTACAAAATGAATGGAGACATTTAGAATGAATTTTTGACTTCTGGAAAGAGAAAACTCAGACTTGAGTTTTAAGGGAAGTACACATATAAGTAATTTGCCCATCATCCCCCAGCAGGCAGGAGCCAGAGACCCAGCCTGGTGGATAAAGTCCACAGTCTTGCCTCTGATACATATTAGTTTTGTGACCCTAGGCGAGTTATGACCTGGTGCTTCAGGCAGCTCAGTTTAAGGCAATCTTTAACGAGACACAGATCTGCTGCAGTGAAGGGAGTTTCCATCCTGATGAAATCGCTGCTGTGGATTTCCCTCCTCCTCCTTTTCCCCTGAAAGCAACGAAATCCAGTTTTACTCCCTTCTGATTTAGAGCTGAAAGGGACCCTAGATTTAAGCCAACCATCTTCTTTTCTAAAAGGAAAGTGGTCCAGAGATGTGGAGTGATTTAAGGAAAGGCAGTGAGGATGTAAGAATTCTGAGTTGGCTTCCAAACATCCATATTTCAACTCTTGCATTGACACAGTGCTCAGACTAGGTGGTGCAGTGGATAGAATGCCTGGTCTGGTGTCAGGAAGACCTGAGTTCAAATTTGGCTTCAGACATTTACTAGCTCTGTGGCCCTGGGGAATTCACTTACCCCTACATTCCTCAGTTTCTTGTCTATAAGATGGGGGCACACCGGGAAAGGAAATTGCAAACCAGTAGAGAATCTTTGCCAAGAAAAAACCCCCATGGACAGAATAGTCTATGGGATCATAGAGCTGGGAACAACTGAAAAACACTGACAAAGTAGCTCTGTGTAATCTCGTGTTGAGGTCACTTAACATAGTGCTCAGAGGAACTGGGACTTAGTTTTCTTATCTGTAAAATGGGGATAATGATATCAGTACCATCTGTCTCACAGGACTGTGATTAAACTGACAGTACCTACACATGAGCATTTTTATTTTCATTGTTAAGCACTCACAGCTAGGGAGGGGCAGGGCCAGGCCTGGACCCCAGTTTTTTTATTTTCGCTTACATATGTCTTTCTACTATGTAGTACTTAATTTCTGTTCTGACATTTTCCTAGTGTCCCTGATAGTTGTAATCTAGCTTTTCCCTGCTTTCTTCAGTTTGAATTAAAAGGGAAAACTTACCAAAAAAAAAATCCATGTAAAGAAGGCATGGTTCAAATATAGAGTTTGTGACCATGGGTGTTGGAAGCCAAAGGGAGTAGACTGGCCATTTCTACTAACTCAGGTCACTGGGTACCAACCATCTTGTTTCAGTCCAGCACAATGGTAGCAAAGAACCATACTATTTCTTCTCCAACCCAAAACCATTCATTTGGGAGTATGCAGTTGTCCAGGTATGTGTTTTCAAGGAGCAAAATGGAGAGTCGAGGGGAATTATCTATAAGGTCCCAGATCTAGAGTTGGTCTCAGAAACTATCTTGTTCAACCTTCCCATTTTATAGATGAGAAACTGAGACCCAGACCAGTTATGATTTATTTATTTTTTATATGGATCATAGTGATGTGGTTACCCAAAGAGGGTTAGGGCTGCCTGAAACCCCAAAATACCAACATCCTGGGTCCTGGGGAAAGAATTCCACTCAAGTCTTCTCAGCCAAAGAAAAACAAAGTTTATTGAAAGTTCAAGTTCGCTATATGGGGTAGACTCTTAAGGAGCCAGTCTACGCTAGGTTGTTCTATGGAGCTTTCACCCAGCGCAAGTCTATGCTAAGCTATTCCACGGGGCTCTCACACAGATGGAGGGAAGATGGGGTCTTATATACAGAGGAATCTAGGGGTAGTTCAGAGGAGGAGCCTGGGGAGGGTCTTCAGGGGGAGTCAATGAGGTCAAACTCCATTAATGAGTTTGGGGAGGGACTTCAGGTGGAGTTAACAAAGTCAACGCAAGGGTGATTTGATATTTTGATAGGCAAAGAGTTTCCCAGAGCATGTACCTCAAAGATTCAAGGAGAGCTCAAAAGGGATGGGGGGTCCCAGAGCCAATACCTCATCAATAGAATGATAGGATTTGGGAGCTAGGAGGAAAATCAGCAGGTAGATGGGGCAATGATAGTTTGATGGGCCTGGAAGCAGGAAGACCTGAGTTCAAATCTACCCTCAAATGCCAGCTGTGTGACTGTGGACAAGTCACTCAACCTTTATTAGCCTCAGTTTTCTGAAAATGGGGATAATAACCATACCTACCTTGTAGGTTGTTGTGAGGATCAAAAGAGAGAACATTTATAATATTAATAGGTGGCACATAGTAGGTGCTTCTCTTCTGATTTCCAGTCCTTTAGTCCTGCAGTTTTTAAATGGACTTCCCTCACGAAGCCAATGGACCCCTTCTCAGAGAAATGTTCTTAAACATTTCTTAAAAAGGAAACTTAGTATACTGAAATATAGTTATCTAAAGATACATATTTAAAAAAAAATTACAGAGTTCCCTGATCAAGTCCATATCATTTTATAGGAGAAAAGGAAAAGGAAAGGAAGAAGTATCTGTGTAATGCCTGCTATGTGCCTGTCACTGTACTAAGCACTTTACCGCTTGCATTACTTTATTTGGTCTTCACAAGCCTGTGGGGTAGGTGATTATCGTTCTCGTTTTAAAGTTGGGGAAACTGAGGCAGACAGAAGTTAGGGGACTTTTCCAGGGTCACCCAGCTAGTCTCAAGTAGAATTTGAACTCAACTCCAGCTGACTTCAGGGCTCAGTGCACTGTTCCACTGAGGAAATAGAATAAAATCTTGAAAAGTGTCTCACTTAAGGTCCAGTTTCTCTGACTTTCAAATCCATTGTTCTTTCTACCACAGATACATGGTGGACTCTAAATTCCTTGATTTCTCTGGTGTGTGTGTGTGTGTGTGTGTGTGTGTGTGTGTGTGTGTGTGTGTTGCTCAAAATTCTTTGGATAATTAATTGCCCCCACTTTCAATTTGAACTTTGCCTGTGTAGACACAGCCAATAAAAATACAGTTGAGCGAACAGAGAGCAGCCTTCCGTGTTTCCCTCTCGGCTACACTTCACAGATGTCTGAACGCTTTTGGAATATTCCTGGTTTGTTTCACTGAGGGGATATCTCTTATGGAGGATACTGTGACTCATGGACATTTCCTCTCTCCGCCAGGATGGCTCCTATCAAACTAATAATGTTCTCACACAGTTGTTTTATCTTAGATAAACAGAGAAGTCTGATTCATTTTTCTAGAAAAACAGGATGCTCCAAAGCACCCAGCATAACAATGGAACAAGTTTACTCATGGACAATAATATTTATAAAAGTCCAGGATGATATAAAAGTGTGTGCCAGGATGGGGATAGGGAAAGAGGTCAGCGGGTTACCCTTTTTCACCACCCTCACCGGCTTCTCAGGCAAACAAGATGGATTCTGCTGGGAGGAGAGATAGACCCAGCAAGTTCTGAAGTGGTTGATGAGTCAAAGGATGATAAGGAAAACTTTTTGAAATGATGGAAACCATTCTTTGGGGCTACTAAGTGACCCAAATCATCTGCATTTCAGGCTTCACATATCAGAAAATGGTGCCCTTCTCATGCCCCTGGAGCATGGCATATTCTTGATAAAAAGTAGTATTTTGTTTGCTGAGTGCTCTAGAATTTGGGTTTAGTACCAAGAGGGACCTTAAAGGGTCACCTAGTCCAACCTTCCCTTCATTTTACAGATGGAGGAGAGGCAATGAGCGTGGTGCAGTATAGACATACAAGATAAGACTTCCAATCCCACTCTGGTACTTACTAGCGGGAGCCTGTGAGTGGGTCACTTTCTTGCTAAGCCTCAGTTTCCTCACCTGTAAATTAATATCTGGAAGATCTCCCTCAGAGGATTTTTATCAGGCTTAGTTGAGACAATGTCAGGAAAACACTATATAAATGATCTAAAACTTTGAAGTATTGGCACTAGTTTGATGGATAGTTTTACAATTGTTCTTCCTCCCTAGCAGATCTCTCTTGTGTTTCTAGAT
>CM053600.1:171971263-172025104 GCA_028646575.1 Pseudocheirus occidentalis
TACAGTAGGCTCTTAATAAATGCTTATTCTATTTTCCTTCTCCCTCCCTTCCTTCTAGGTCATTGGTTTTATTGGCTTAGAGTTGGGAAATGTCTTCTCCAAGGTGAATAGGGGAACTGTGATTCAAACTGCTCTGATTCCAAAGCTAGAATGTCTAGCACATCATGGTATTTAACCTGGCCACAATGGATAGAGCACTGGCCCTGAAGTCTGGAGGACCCGAGTTCAAATT
This sequence comes from Pseudocheirus occidentalis, assembly GCA_028646575.1. Classification (NCBI taxonomy): domain Eukaryota; kingdom Metazoa; phylum Chordata; class Mammalia; order Diprotodontia; family Pseudocheiridae; genus Pseudocheirus; species Pseudocheirus occidentalis. Next base: position 171,971,496 of record CM053600.1, read on the forward strand.
TGGTCTCAGTTGCCTATTAGCTGTGTGACCCTGGGCTAGTCACCTAACTGCTGTTTTTCTCAGTTTTCTCATCTGTAAAGTGAGTTAGAGAAGGAAATGGCAAATCACTTCTGTACCTTCGCCAAGAAAACCCCAAATGGGGTCAACAGTCAGGTGTGACTAACAACAACAGTTTGTATGTGGCTCCAGTGGAGTCTAACAAACTAGAAGTCCCTATTTAAGTATCATGTTTGTTTGTTTGTTTGTTTTGAACAAGGATAGGGCAGAATGTTCAGATTCTAACTCTAACAATATTGTATTAGGTGATTTAAATGACCCTGGGGCTTAAGCTTTGCTTATCCTTCATGTTCCAGATTTCTAGTTCAACTGAGAACATACGTTGATACATCAAGGACCAGGATTTCATTACTCTCCCTTTTCTCTCTCCATCGAGATCTCAGATATAAAACTTCAGATCAAAGACCTAAGACTGGAAGGCACCTAAGTGACCATTTAGGTGTTTAGTCTTTTTTTCTTTTTTTGGAGGCAATCAGGGTTAAATGACTTGCCCATATAGCTAAGAAGTGTCCAAGGCCGAATTTGAACTCAGGACCTCCTGACTCCAGTGCTGTTGGTCTAGTCACTGAGCTGCCTAGTTGCCCCATAATCATTTAGTTTTAAAGAACTGTCAGCGTCAGAGAGAGATTATGATTTATTGATGGCCATATCATTAATTCAGAGGAAGGATTTGAACACAGGTCTCTTCCTGATTTTAGATTTGATGCTCTGTATATTAGTTCATACTATCTGAGAATGGGCTTACAGAAAATAATTATTAATTACACAAGCAAGTATTTAATTTTTATAATGAAATTGATTTTTCTTTTATTATTTCTGAGCATTACAGATTTAGAGCCAGAAAGGACCTTACTTAGAAACCATCTAGTGTGGCCCCTTCATTTTTATGGATGAGGAACTGAGTACCAAAGAGGGAAGTGACTTGGCTACAGTGCTACAGTTAGTAAGGAGAGTCAGAGTTTGAATCTATACCCCCTACTTTATAGTCAGTCCAGCATGCTTTCCATACTGACTTGTTTATTTCTCATGGAAGATGCAGGTAATCAAAGGCCATCAGTAAGAGTGATAGACTGAATGGGTCAAGCAATATTTGTATTATTAATATGTTACTGAAGTTAAAAAAAAAGTCAGCACTTTCTCATAGTTCCCCCCCTCCCACAGAAACTTCCCTTGCCACAAAAAAATCATTAAGCAAGATCAATAGTCTGACAGTGTAGAAAACCCTCCACACTTGGGGGCTGGTTTCATTGTCTTGGTCTTGGACCAAGACTGGCCATCACTGTTCTCTCTGCTGTGTTTCCCTTTGAGAATTCTTTCCATTCTCATTATTGTAGTAATCGTGTGTATTCTCCCATTTCTGATATCGCTTTCTGACTCTATATGTACCAATTTTCCCGTCTTTCCTTCAAACTCCGCTATTTGCCCAATGTCATTTCACTATTTCTCTTTAAACGGTTGCGATCATTTACGTTGTTGTTCTTCTTGTCCTGCTCTCTTTACATTAGTTCAGATGAAGTAGAGTAAACATTTCTTAATGATTATTAGAATATATTGAACCACAGGGTGTTTAAATGCTTTAATTTCATGTTACATTTCCATTTTCATTCATTTTTTTGTTTTTCTGACTTAAAGTAGCACTGCCTAAATATAATTTGCTTCTTATATATGTTGCCTATGGGAAAACCTCTTTTCCTTTTTGCTGGCCTTATAGTTGAAAAATCAATAAAACCAGTACTTAGAACCCAAAAGTATAAATTTCTTATGGTAGGTGATTTCTTTGGGGGATTTTTGAGGGAAGGTAGGAGTGAGATGTGCTTGTTGATCATAATGATGATAGATATTGATTAAGATTAGATTTTTGTCCTTGCTCTTAAGGACTTTAGCTATCTCACAGAGGAGATAATGAGACTATTAAACATAATCAGTATAAATGTTTGGATAGAGAATCTATAAAATTTGAATAGAGAATCTATAAAATTAACACACAGGATTACATAGTAACATCTTTATTTTGCTTTGAATTCCTTCTCTCCTATTATTTACCACCCTATCATATTCTGGCTTGTATTTACTGCTTTTAGAATTATTTACTGATTGGTGTAATCTTGTCCTATTAAATATATGATAAGAACTTCAAGGGGACAAGGGACAAGTCACCAAGCCACATGGCTCTTTTTGTATAGTCTGAGTCATTTATGGACAATTCATTTCAACAAACCCTGCTTTGTATGATGCATTTTTCTATGCAAGATGGAGGTTTTGACTTTAATTAATTAAAACTTCCCATTTTAATAAATGCTTATTGAATGAATAAGTATAATTTAGAGCTGAAGAAATTGAGGCAGAATTAAAGTTGATTGGTTGGAGGATATGTTATTGTAAAGATTGTGTGTTGTAGTATGTGGTGGCCCCATTCCTGGTCCTAGCTGACCCCTATGTTTGAAGTCCTTCATTCCGTTCCCTCCCAGCTCCTTTGATCATCCCCTCTCTGCCCTTAATGTACAACTTCTTATCTACAGTCTCCTTCCTTGTTGCCTACAAACATACCCAAATCTCTCCCATCCTTAAAAATAACTTTCACTTGCTGCTCAAGCTATGGTACTCTATCTCTTTTCCTTTTCACAGGCAGAATCTCAGAGGGAGAAAAAAAAAGCTCAGACTCTGGTTTTGCACCTCGCACCCTGCTTCTCATTCCCTTACAATTTGATTTCTGTTCCTACCAAATGAAACTGAAGAGTTACCAATGATCTTTTTTTGTTGAGAAATCCAATGACCTTCTCTCAATTCATATTCTTTAGGGTAAGTCTATAGATTTGATTCTATTGACCACTTCCTTCCTTTGGGAAAGTCTCTCACCGTAGGTTTTCTCAACTGTGGCTTTGGTTTCTTTCCTTTCTTTCTGTCCAATACATCATTCTAATTCTAAGTCTCACTGGCTAGAAAATTATCTCCCACCCCTTCCCCAAGGCTCTGTCCTAGGCTCTCTCTCTAATCTCTCTGTGGTCTCATCTGCTTCCACTGATTTATTCATTTATGTTAATCTCTGTTTCTTTCCAGTCCTCCTCTCTCTTCTGAGTCTCAGCCTATCACCTCGAACTTCTTGCTGGCCATCTCCTCCCATAGGCACCTCAAACTATACAGTCCCCTAAGCAGAAAACAGCTTTTTTCCTAAATGACCCTTTCTGTACCTGCTCCCCTTCCCGAATTTCTGTCAAGGGTACTAACATCCTTCTAAATTCACAACCAGAATCACTCAACCTCTCTTTTTGCTCTCCCTTACTGTCTTTTCTTGTCCAATTAATTGCCAGATGTGGTTGATTCCATTTCCATCTTGCTCTTGTCTGTGCCCTTCTCTTTGTTCACGCCACAATAACTCTAGGTGAGATCCTGATTACCTCTCCCCTGGACTTTTGCAAATCTCCTAATTGGAACTGCCTGAAATCTCTCTCTCCTCATCAATCCATCCTCCTCCTTACTACTGCAACAGTGAAATTGATACTAAAGTACACGTTACTCCCCTTCCCAAGAACTTTAGTGGCTCCTTCTTGCCTCTAGGAAAACTCTGTTTGGAGGCTAAAGTCCTTCACGATTTGACTGTAGCTTGTATTTCAAGGTTCATTATGCATGCTCTTCCTCATGTCCTCTGTTTGGCCAAACTGGTGTCCTTGTTGATTATGTCTTCGACTTCTGAGTGTGTCCATAGGCTGTCCGTCATCACTGAGATGCTCTCCCTCTCAACCACTTTTTGGAATTCCTAGTTCCTCTCAAGGTTCAATTCAAGAAGCTCCTTCAAGAAGCTATTCCTGATTTCCTTCATCATTTGCCATTATATATCTCTTGGTTTGCCTATCTGGACACATGGTATCCCTCCCAGTTCCCTAATTCTTTATTGTTGTATTCCCCTAAGATAGTGCATATTAGATATATAATAATTGCTTATTTATGGATAGAATGATTATTATAGTGTAGCAAAGAGAGCACAAATCTGGGAAATCTGCCTCTAGCTGGCTTTGGACCAAGGCAATTGACTACTCTTAAGTCTCAGTTTCCTCACCTATAAACTGACCCAGTAGAATGTATACTACTTGAAAGCAGGGAGTCTTTTCATCTCTGTCTTTGTTGCTCCAGCACCTGGCAGAGTGCCTTGTACATGTGGGCAAGCTGAATTGAGCTTAGATCTGGTTAGGTCTGGAAGGCTCCCTTCCACCTTCAGCTTTCTGTTGATATAGATTCATGCTGGAAGATGTGGTTTTTATTGTACTTTGAAGAAAAGGAAGAATGTTTTCTTTTAAATGCATTTTTCCATGTCTTAAAAATGACTTGAATGCTTTTTTTTCCCCCAGAACCTGAGTTTCTCTTAAGTAAGGGGACTAAGAAGAGATTAATGATTTATGGAGATGATGTTGAATTAAAATACACATTTCAGAACCTATCAGATATTTTATTGAATTTACCATCAAGCAGGGAGTCAGGTTTGAATTCTTTCTCTTTCTTTCTTTCTTTCTTTCTTTCTTTCTTTCTTTCTTTCTTTCTTTCTTTCTTTCTTTCTTTCTTTCTTTCTTTCTTTCTTTCTTTCTTTCTTTCTTTCTTTCTTTTCTTCCCTAGAATGGCATTCTTCCTATCACATTTTTTAGCTTTGAAAAAAAAAATTCCCTGAAGCTCATCGCATCTTAGATTGGGTTATTAGCACAGTGTCATAATTGGCCACATATTTTCCCCTGATTAAGTTGCATTTCAATTCCTGGTCCCATTTAAAAAATCTTGAATTAGGTCTAGTGAGCATCAATGCAGAACTGTCACCCTCTTTCAGCTGAGGTCAATTAGCAGCTAGCATACACTGTTTCTTTATTTTGGAAAGGTTTTTCTTGGGCAAAGACTTCGTTCTTTTAACCAGATCCTGCTTTTCATCTGTTTTTGATGGCAAAAGCCCATATTTCCCAGCCATTTGCAAACAGCGACTGTCTGGCAGGATTTCCTGGATACGCGGCCAGTTACAATTGTTAAGGCCAACTTTCTGAACTTCTATGATTAGCCTGGTTATTTGTACTGTTGTTTTTGTCCATGGGAACTAATCAGCTTATCATTCGGAGAAAAGAAAATGGGTCCAAGAATAACCCGTCTGCTAATTGAAACTGTTGCCTTCTTCCTTCTCCTATTGATTCCGCTAAATTGGAATCAAATCTGTCTTCATCATAATGTAATGAAAAATAAAAATCTGAAAACGATGAAAAGTCTCACTAATGAATTTTCCCAAAGAGTTGATCTTGGAAGCTACAAGACATTACTTTAGAGGTTCCAAGGAGGGTTGTAAATTGGAAAGTGTCAAGAAATCCTGGAGTAATCAATGAAAAAAAATCTCTTCATGCCAATAGATACTTTCAGAGACACCCTTGTGGAACTGGCAAAGATTAACAAACACACTTTCAAGTATTAAAAAATGAGTTAACCTTTTTATTATTTGTGAACCTTGAGGCTACAGCCATAGGAGGAAAAATCCAATTTCTTTAAGTTTCCAAGAACATTTCTGGTTTATTTATTTATATATACATTTCAGTTTCCTAGATGGCAGCACGAAAATAATATAAGACCCAAGGGAAGCAGGATGAGGTCATTGAAAGAATCTGAGATTTGGAGGCATAGTGTCTTTATTCAAATCTTTGCTCTGTTCCTTATTATCTGGTTGACCTTTGGTAAATATCTTGACCTCTCTGGGCCTCAGTTTCCCCATTTATAAACTAATTTCTTATTGTAAGGTATGAGAATAAACTGTGCTATACACACTGAGAGCTTATGTAATTGTTGTAATTTTCTTGAAAATGAGAAAAAACATCAGATGTTATAACCTGATGTTTCATTGTGAAAATGACGCAACTTGTCAAATTTCTTTTGCTTTGCAAAAGCGACCCATTGCCCCTGAGCCGCTTAGCCTTGCTTAGGATCGTAGAATCAGAGGTAGGGGGCTATGGAACAGACTCGAGATTTTCATTAATAAAGAGAATTCCTGGGCGAGAAAACTTGCTTTGTCAATGCAGGTCAGTGTTTAGATGTTGCAATGTGTGTTAGAATGGTAGGCCTGGAGTCAGAGAGAACTGAGTTCAAATAACGTCTCAGCTTCTAGGTGTGTAATCTTGGGCAAATCACTCAACCTGTGTGCCTTAGTTTCGTCAAATATAAAATACAAATAATCATAACAGTACCTCCCTCCCAGGGTGGTTGTGAGGATGTTTATAAAGGGCTTACTATGTAGTCTGTCACTTAGTAGGCACTATGCTTATTCTCTGTCTCATGGGGTTACTGTGAGAGTATAAAATGAGATATTTGCAAAGGGCCTAGCACAGTGCTTGGCACATAGTAGGGCTATATAAATGCTAGGTATTATTATTATCAAGAGTTACCTAGAACAAATGTTATTCACTCTTCAATTTCTTTTCTTTTTTTTGGAGGGGGGAAGGCAGGGCAGTTGGGGTTAAGTGACTTGCTCAAGATCACACAGCTGGTTTTTGTGTGTGAAGTGTCTTGAGGCTGGATTTGAACTCAGGTCCTCCTGACTCCAGGGCTGCTGCTCTATTTACTGTGCCACCTAACTGCCCCTTCACCCTTCATTTTCAAAGAAAATCAATGACATCCCAAAGTGCTATCTTGACTTGCAAATAGAGATGGAAAGACCTACAGAGCTGCTATGTCTAAGAGGCAGGCCTTGAACCCTGGATGGCTTGCTACCCACTGTGCCGTGTTGCCTCTCAGATTTATAAGGCACTTTAAAGGCTATTTAGTCTAACTACTTTGTTTTTCATATGAAGGAACTGAGGCCCAGAGAGATTAAAGCAACTTGAAGAAAGCCATGCAAAGGTCTAATTTGGCAGAGCTGGGGTCTGAACCCTGGTTCTCTGCTTCCAAATCCAGGATTCTGATTTAAAAAATGGGGAACATATTAGACTGACAGACATAAATTCGGGAGTTCTTTGCAATGACTTATTTCAGAAACAGTGTCAGTATTGCTGGCTGAGTTTGGAAAATACATATATTTGACTGCCCCTAGGAAAAGAAACAGACTTTTAAAAGCCTGTTTTCTAAAGAGGTATGCTAAGTACAAACCAAGCCCCAGTGTTAACATCCAACAACTTACAGCCATCTCAAAATGTCAGAATTACAAATGGCTTGGATTTTATTTTTATTAGGCTCAGAAATAACTACCTATAAGGGTAGCTTCACAGAGGCCAGCATCCAAAATGTCACCTACATTTTTCTAAGGAAATGACAAGAAGTTAACCCATGGTTTTTTTTTTCAGGCTAGAATAATGCCAGAATCATTTGTCCCCCTTATTAACGAGTTTTCATTTTTCTGAATGGGAGTGGGAGGAAGCTTGGCTACTGGGAGGTAAAGGAGAAAAAAATGAGAGGGACTTGGCTGTTTTTATTTGGGTCTTTTAGCAGGCTTGTCCTTTGCAGTGAATGCAAAGGCCACGGCTAAAAGAAGGTGTTGTTATCTGGTGGAGTGAAGGCCCACTTCAGATCCTAGGATGGCCGTCAAATCCCACCTTCTCTCTTTGAAGCCTAAAGTTTGAACCACATTCTTTCAGAAACTCAACAAGATTGAGCGCCTCTCAGAATTCAGCCACCTCTCCCCAGCTGCCATTGGACAGAAGAATGGGGAGCTCTGGCTAGTTTGCTGCTGACAAGCCATCCATGAAGAGCCCAGACCCTTGATCACTGTGGGATGGCTTTGGTGGGGGGGGGGGTGGTAGGAGGGAATGGGCAGAATTTATGCATATTAAAAATCGGGGAGGGAGGGAGGAGTGCCTGAATTTCTATGTCTCTTTTGGACAAAAGTCTTACAGAAATTTAAGAGCATAATCTGGGTCCACGCTTTATTTAAAAAAGGAGAATCTTAAATGTTTACTTCTCTTCTCAAGGATCAGAGCATTTCTTTGTCAATGTGACACCAAAATGAGAAAATGAAGGAAAGAAGATTTATCTTCCACAAAATTACTTTGGAACATGTGCTCTTCAGGCTCTGGTCCTTCCTCCTTTGATTCCTCCGATGAAATGAGTTTCTTCTGGTGACCTGACATGATGCTGAGAAACAGATAATAATCTATATTTATCTGGAGAGCTGTGCCTGTGTGGCTGGCTTGCTTTGCTCTGGGGTCCAGTCGAGCAAGGTTTATTGTGACTATTGCAAACATAGGTTTTGGTTTCAGAGACTATAGAGAACAAACTTTTTTTTTCTTCTTTACAACTGGGCAACGGTAGGCATCAAACATTTTGAATTAAATATAGAGATATATTACTTTGTGGAAAGCTTAATATGAAAAACCTGCTTTTATAAAACAGATAAATTAGTGGCTGGTTCCTAAAACTATGTATTTCAAGTTAGGAGGGAACTGAAGGGCCGTCTCTTCCAACCCCCTTCCCCCCTTCCCCCTCTTATATTTATGTAAAGACGAAATCTTCAAATACTCATGAGGATTATTATCTCTAATTTTTTTTTTTTTGCTTTTTGGAAGGGGGGGCAGGGCAAACAGGGTTAAGTGACTTGCCCAAGGTCACATGGTTTGTGTGTGTGTGTGTGTGTGTGTGTGTGTCTATCTGTCTGTGTGAAGTGTCTGAGATCAGATTTGAACTCAGGTCCTCCTAACTCCAGGGCTGGTGCTCTATTCACTGCACCACCTAGCTGCCCCATGTTATCTCTATTTTTATAGTGGGAGAAACCAAGGCATAGATTGGTTTGAGTTTCTTCTTGCTGAGGATACCTGGCTATAGTTGTACTTAGGGAGGAGGTCTGAGAGTACCTGAGAGTAAAGAGGTATATGAGCAGCTGATAACAAATATGGGACACTCTTTCCTATTTTTCCAAATGATTTTTTTGCTGTTACAATGTACAAGAATGTGATTTCCTTTTGTGATTTTAGAAATTAAAACTTTGGCACACAGTAGGCACTTAATGTTTACTAACTAATTGGTATGAGGTTTTTTTTAAATTTGTTTTGTGTATTACTGATTAAATGAGGTTAAAAAAAATTCTGTTCTTCTTTAGTTCTAAAACTTTTGCGATGTCTTTTGTTTTAAATCCCTTCTCTTGCCCAGTACAGCTCTCCCTCTTCCAGAAAGTCTTATGTTATAAGAAAGAAAAAGAGAGAAAAATGTTAGCAGCAAAGTCAACACACCTATTAAGTCTGAAGTTGTATGCATGGTGTTCTGCCCCACCCTGAAGATCTGCTTCCCCTCCCCTCCCCTGACAAAACGGGGAAGAGCAAATGGGGTAATGTAAAAAAACTTATTTAAGAAAGAATATTGGAAAATTAATGAAAAATTATATTGGCAATTCTTTGTTATAAGGAACAATTCTCTGGAAGAAATGTAGGTGACATAAAAATAAAAGTTATCAATAAAAATCTATTTAAAAATAAATTATAGACAAGTCACAAGCCCTAGTCTAGAATATAAGGTCTACTGTACTTTAGGGGAGGAGGGGGAAGGTTTTTTTCATCAAAAAATAAAATCATTTTAGGGTCCAATTCAGCACTGCAAGTCTATTAAGATGTTGCTGTTGTCATTTTAATAAAATCTGAATTCTTTTGCTTTTCAAGGACAGAGCACTACAGATAATGCACTGTTGCTTCTTTTTTGTAAGTTATAAATGTAGGGACAGTAAAATTGGGGTATGAGGAGGATTTGTGGTCCTAGAACATATTCTTTACCTTGCCAAGATCTTATTTGAAGCTCCCAGGCTCATTTTTTTTCCCCAGAGAAAAGAACACTCCATCAGAGAGATGAATTCCTTAAGGCCTTTGTTATCAGTTGGAAAGGCTGTCTGGATAGTACAGGAAACTGATAGCTTGTCATTGGGAAACCCATAGAACAACTGTGCTGCACACTTGTAGGAACAGATTCCAGAGCTTCTACAAGGACACTGTCCTTTTCTGAAGTAGTATGACTTAGGAGTTGGGATGGGGAGAAGGGGGAAGGAGGTCCAAGATTTTAGTTTCAATTTATTTACTAAAAATTAGATTTTATTCAAAATTATAGAACTGTAGAGCTAAAGGGACCTCAGGGTAGTGGAGGAGAAAAATTATTGATGGCTGAAGCCAAAGGAGCTGGGTTTGAATCCCACTGCCTGGATGATCCCAAGATCATAAACAACTTTCCAAAAAGTTGTTTAACCCCTTCTAGTCTCAGATTTCCTTATGAATAAAATGAGGGGGGTTGGATTATTGGCCTCTGTGGTACTTTTCAGCTCTAAATCTCCAATCTGGCTCAGCTTCAGCCTATGGATGAATAGCTTGCCGTTCCTTTCTGATTCAAAATGTAACTTAATTAGAGAGGATTACTAGGAAAGCTTATTTAAAGTCCTCCACTGATGGCTTGATCTCACACAACAGGGGCAGATTTTGCCTTTTTTTTTTTTTAAGGACAATACTAACATAAGCCATGTTTTAAATAAATAAAATAAGTGACAGTCTTAGACCTGATCTCAGAGATGCTCTGTCCCACAGACCCAGATATTTCTTTTTTCCTTTTTTCAAGATAAATCTTGCTTTCAATTGTTTTCTCAAAAAAATGAGCAAATGTAGAGAAAGAAAAAGTTTCTTATATTTAATGTTTCAAACAGCATCATGAGAGACCTCATACATCATGCAAATCCTTTAAAACTGAAATATACTGTATATATTTTCACACGCACACAAGTTTCCCACAACAATGTTTCATATAATGGTTTCCTTTCAATGACTCTAACCCCTCCCTTTCTCAAGAATTGGGATTGCATCCAAACGCTAAAGGTTAAGTTATCAATAGAACTCAAAGGATGTTTTGTTTCCATTTGTATCTCTAGTTTAATGTTTTTTAAGTCTATAGCATATACTGACAATGGAATCAGTCAATTACAGGGAAGCTTAGCAAGACATTCTCAAAAGTTCTCTTCCCAGCAATGAACAGTGTTGAAAGTAATTCAGGAAAAAAAGAGCAATTCTTTTCACTGAGGGAAATTATTTTAATTAGTGGCTCGCATAGTATAATAAATAGCTAAACAATTCTGAAACATCTCTTTAGGACAAGTAATTAACAGTGAAACTTGAGATAGGAAAAATAGGGCCTAGGGTGTAATCAATTAAATGCAAATAATTACATCGTAACCTCCTTGTTAAAATTTCATGATACATTAAGAATAAGGGGAAAAAAAACAAGTGTCTAGCATGTTAGTTGGGCAGATGGAGACAGAGAGGCCATTCTGGAATCATGGAGGAGTTTGGCTTCACTGCTGTATTTTCATCCTCTGGAAAAGAGTAAAAATGAGTGATATAAAGATTAAAAAAAAAAAAACAAATCCAGGTAGTATTTATATAGCGCCAGGAACTAGGTTAAGCTCCTTATAAATATTATCTCTTTTTTGCCTTTTGGAAGGGCAGTTGGGGTTCAGTGACTTGCCCAAGGTCACTTGGCCAGCAAGCATTAAGTGTCTGAGGTCAGACCTGAACTCAGGTCCTCCTGACTCCAGGGCTGGTGCTCTGTTCACTGAGCCACCTTGCTGCCCCATCTTGTTTGATTCTTACAATCACCCTGGGAGGCAGGTGTTGTTATGAGATCCATTTTATAGTTATGGAAACAGAGGCAAAAGAGAATTAAGTTATTTGCCTTGTGGTCACACAGCTAGTGTCAAAGGCTGAATCTGAACTCAGATCTTGCTGACTTCAGGCCCAGCAATCTACCCAGGGTGGTACTTCCCAGCTGCTTCTTTGATATTTTATTGTTTGGTTGTTTTTCAGTTGTGTTGGACTCTTTGCGACCCATTTGGAATTTTCTTAGCAAAGATATTGGAGTGGTTTGCTGGTTTTTTTTTCTCCAGATCATTTTACACATGAGGAAACTGAGGCAAGCAGGGTTAAATGACTTGCCTAGGGATACACAGTTGTCTGAGGACAGATTTGAAACTGTACTACCTCTCTCTTCTCTCCATGCCCCCTGCCCCCCCCCACCCCCCATTTTAATATACGGATGTTGCAAGATAACGGAGTGATTGAGTGAATGAGTCTGAGGTGTCCCAATTTGGGCTTTCTAGCTATTTCTTAAGGGATTGGAATTTTGAAGATCTCCGAAACAAACTGCCTACATGAGAGAAAACAAGTTTCTTTTCACTTCAGCTAGAGCAAGCACAGATTTAGGCAGTTCTGTGATATTTGGAAGAAAAATCATTGACTACCCCTGATCTGATGTTCACTTTGAATGAGTGATCACAAGGACTCCGGAACTTACTAAAGTTAGAAAGACAGATCTAGCAGCTGTGTTAATTGCCTGGTGCTCTATGCACACCAGTTGTTTCAAGGGTATCGAGAGGAGCCACCCAGAGTGCTTTGCAACAGCTGTAAACATGGGCCAAAGGGAGCTAAGTTTATTGTGAGTGCCAACAAGTATTTTGAGAGCACACTAAGAATAGATAGAAACAAGTTGTTGCATTTCTGAGTATGGGAGTTTAAAAGCTTCTAGGTTAAAAAAAAAACAGTTTTAAAAAACATTTCATCTCTGTCTTTGAGATAAGGAAGCTTAACTTTGAACAGGCTTGTTTTCTAGGACTTGGATATTTTTGTGCAAAGCTTTGAAAGCACACCCTCTTTATATTCCTATCCTGATCTTGCACAGAACAGTTTGCCCAGGGTCTGTCTAGACCAATCGTCCACTTATTGTTCATTCTGAGAAGTTGGTTATGCAAACAGAGATCATATTTGCCACAAATTTCACCAAAAAAAGTTCTGGAAGTCTTAATAATCATAATTTTGAAGCATTGCAGTTTTTGGATAACTTATTAGCGGTTAATTTGTAGCAAGAAACCCTGACCCGAGATAGTCAATTCTATACAAATAATTCCACTATGAACCCTTGTGAAAGCTTCATGGGAGTGTCATGATACCTTGGTGAATGAAAAATTAAATGTCATACACTTGACGTCTACATACTCTGGCTGAAGCAATGCATTGATTCATAGGCTCATATGTCAAGTGTTAGAAGGAAGCTTGGAGACAGATGATACTGGGAGGCACCACAGAGGCCTGCCAAGGTCCAGGAAGATTAGCAGTAGCAGAGCTGGGGTTTGAACTCATGTCCTTTGACTTGAAAGCAAAAGTCTTTCCATTATACTGTGCTGTCTTCTTAATAAGGAGCAGAGAGGATGGGTCCTGTACTTATGAAACTCAGAATTCTGTAGCATAAATAAGTATAATACAAAATAACTCATGCCGTGTAACATAATTTCTCCCTAGTTGTGGTTCTAAGGATTCAGAGTAACCTGGACTCAAAGGATAAAAAGTATTGGGTAGTTATGTCTTTTATAAAAAATAATCGGTCATATTCATGCGTAATATTGTTTGTAATAAAATTTTTTAAAAGGAAAATAAAAGTAGCATTATTATGTTTAGTATGGCAGGGCTAATGCAATCTGTTTCCATCCCCAAGAAATAAGGCAACCTACTTGCAGAAATGTTTATTTTTTTAAAATCCCCTATGTTTCTACCCATATCTTTTAATGACCCAGAATGTTCTAGATTGCCCTCATAGCCAGCTAGCTACTTTCACAAGATGTAATCTAATTTAATACTCCCCTGAAGGTTGTATTCTATAGTAAAGATAAGTCTGCTACAGATGTTTTGTGGACTCTGAGGGGTGGGGGTGGAAATCAAGGGAGGTTAACTGGAAGAAGGGACCTTTGAGTGGGATTGGGAAGGATGAAGGGGAGAAGCAAAGAGTGGGAAAGAGAACATTCCAGGTGTAGGGAGCTGATATGAGTTCATGGGTGTTCCCTCTTTTCTCACTACCCCCAAACACTCCTTTCCCTCAGGATGAAAGATCGAAACTGGACACTTAGCACCCAGGTTATGTGCATAACTGCTGAATGATGATGCTACTGAAAGAAATACTGAAGTTAGAAAGAGGAGGGGCTTTAGGAGGAAGGATGAGTTTAGTTTTGACTATGTTGAGTTTGAGGTGCTGGTAGACCATCAGGATGGACATGTTTATCCTGTCCGGGAGTAAGAGAGGTAGGTCTGCATCTCAGAAAAGAGGTCAGGACTGGAGACAGAGAGCAAGTCTTTACCTGCATGGTAATCTTGGTCGAAGCTGTGGGTGAATGACGTTGTGAGGAGAGGGAGGAAGGGGGCAGGGAAGAGATGCCTTCAAGAATTGAAGGCCAAGGACACACCCTTTCTGGATAAGGCGCCTTAAAGGTTTGGGGAAAGAGTAAGTCAGTAAAAGAGAGAGCAAAGAACATTCAGGAAGGTAGCAGGAGAAAAAGGCTAATGGCCATGTGTCTCCAGGGCTGGAGAGAAGAGCTATAAGGTAGGAGACCTAGCAAGGTTAGTCACTGCACACAAGGTCTGCCTACATTCTCTTACTCTGCTTCATAGTCATGGTGGCATTCTGATAAGGGGAAATGAAGTAAGGTACAGAGTTGGGGAAACTGATTTCCCCCACCACCTCCAGCTCTTTTTGGTGTCCACAATTGTTTCTAGTTGTTTTCTCTGATCACTGAATATTTTGCAGCATAAGGCTTCCCGAATGGTGGACTGCCTTATCTTAATATCCTTTTTGGCTCCACAGAGAAAAAAGGCAGGATTTGAGGAAATGTTTTGAGCCAAAATAAGAAACAAGAGTCAGAGTATGGGTAGCCTTACATAATTTCTTCTATTTGTAAGGTTAGAATTTCCTTCTCAACAGTTTCAGTTTAATCAGTTATTAATCTGTATGTTTGACTATATGAACATTTATCCTTTGTAAGTAGTTAAAATATCTGCACAACTTAAACCCAAATGAGACTTATGTATTTGTACATGTATATATACAATATCAATTTGAATATTATTTTTTTAAAAAGTCTTTATTTGATCATTAGCAAATTAGAAATGGTACAATTACTATTTTGCCAGACAGGCAAGGCATACTGTTCAGAGGAATGGCTATAGCTATTGCCGACATGTTGTTCAGTCGTGATCCCATTTGGGATTTTCTTGGCAGAGATACTGGAGCGGTTGGCCATTTCCTTCTCCAGCAAATTTTACAGATGAAGAAACTGAGGCAAATGGGATTAAGTGACTTGCCCAGGGTCATGCAGCTAGTAAGAGTCAGAGGCTGGATTTGAACTAAGCTCTTTCTGACTCTTAGCTCTGTGCTCTATCCACTGTGCCTCCTGGCTAGAGATAGTAGAAAATGGTAACTCTTCCGATGTGACATTCTCTCTCTCAACTATGATAGATGCCTTAGAAGAAGTTTTGTTGATGGGTATCTAAGATACCATGATTATAGTTTTCATCCCCAAAATTAAGGGAGCTAGGTTTTATTCTCTGAGACTAGGACTATTCTTTATAATTATTTAGAGTTTAGCTACCTTTCAGTCTAATTTTTGTTTATATTTTTGACACATTTTTGCTAGTCAAAAAATTCTCTCTATGCATTTGAATAAATTGGATCTGAGTTTCTATAGCAAGAAACTTTTCTCTTTTTTTTGGTGTAAAATTCTGTGTATAGCTTCTTTAACTATATAGATACAGTTCATGAGTGGCATATATTTATATCCGTATCTATGTATCTATGTATGTATTTATGTATCTACATACCTACGTATCTATGTACATATGTATGCATCCATCCATCCATCCATCCATCCATCCATCCATCCATCCATCTACCTGTATCTGAAGTCTGGCAGAGAGAAGGAGGACCCTTCATGCACTACCTGGAGGAAGAAGTGGGCAAGGACCATGCCAGCTGAAGATGGACAGGCTCTACTCCAGTTTCCAAAAGGAGTATTAGACTAGAGTTATGTATAACTATACTCCTTCCTTCACATCTTTGGTGTGGAGGGCTTCAGCTCTAGGTTTTGAAGAAAAACAAATGTCCTTGGGGTAACCTTTTTATTTACTAACTTGTCTTCCCTCCACCAAACAGCTAATTACAAGAAAAACCTTCACAAATAGCAAGTAGTGAGTCAATCCATTTGTTCAAGCAATAAAAACCACCACAACAACAATGAGCTGGAGAAGTTCTATAGAGTAGAGTATATTTGGAAAAACTAAGTAAATGAGCTCTTCAGCTGGGAGTAAGATAAGATCTCTCTTCAAACTCCAAGAGGGAGAATGATCTTGCCCAGGGGAGGTCCTCTCTCATCAGACTCTAGAATTGTAGGCTCTGGAGATCAGAAAAATGATAGAGCCTGGCTTTCCCTGTGGCTTGGAGGGCTGCAACCCAACAGTACAAGTCTTTCTCTTTTGGCTGCCTTTTCTGGAGCTTCCTTCTTCAAATTTCCCACAGTCCCTCAAATCAAAGTAAGCCCTTGTGAGTCCTTTACTATAGGTACAATGTCAGGCTTGAGGCAAAGCTGGGTTACAAAAGTTTTGAACTGGAATCATTTCTTGTGCTCCTTGTCTATTAGTCCTGTCATTTTCAACCATGCCTATCCCCTAGTCACAATCAATTGCAGCTGATTTACTTGCTCAATAGTGATGTAATTCCTGCCTGACAGAATAAGGGCAACCAAATTCTCTTCCCATAATATGTCTCATTTGAACTTACATATTTTTGATTAATGCTTGTAGTGATCTTAATGGAGAAGACATACATACATATATATATATATATATATATATATATGGATGGGGAATATATTCCATAAGGGGAAAATTATATAAAGAAAATTAATATCCATAATTATAAGGTGTTACTTTCCTTTGCGACTTGATACTTTTAAAACTACTTTCACCTTTTTTTTTTTTTTTTTGGATGCAATCAGAGTTATGACTTGCCTAGAATCATAGAGCTAAGAAGAGTCTGAGGCCATTTGAACTCAGGATCTCTTGACTTTAGGGCTAGTGCTCTGTCCACTGTGCTACCTACCTGTCCCCAAAGTACTTTCCTTTCTAAGTAGTATATCTTTTTTGTTTTTAATACATTCAAGACAAAAACACAACTCTTATCTGCTATGTAGAAATGGTAGGATTTAGAGTAGAGAGCATTTAAGAGATGGAAACGGCAGTTGAAATCTATATCATTCCCGTTCATTCTTTAACATTTAAAAAATATTTTTTATTTTGTTTTGACACAATGGACATTTCCTCCCCCTCCAAAAAAAAGCTCCCAAGTAACAAAAAGTTGTCCACAGAAGACAGAATTAGCTTTTACTTCAGACTTCTCCAATTGTCCCGCAGGGTTAAGGTATTTTACGTTGAAAAAAAGCTTTAACTGTTACAGCCAATAGAATTGGCATTGAGACACCATAGACCCAATTAGAAAGGTACTTAAATTTGTTAAGTTCATTAAAAAATATTCTGTTGAGAGGCAACTTTCTAAAATCTTGTAAAATCTGAAATTCAGAGGCCATAAGAATTCAATTTGTGGGTAATCACCAGTATGTGCTTTCAGTGTGATTTAAATCCTAGATGAAAAATGTGAAATGAAAGCTCAAGATTTAATATGAACACAGGTTATTAATTTTATATAATGTACTCCTGTATCATTAATGTAGTATAATTAGAAACATTTTTTTTAATTTAAAAAAATTGTACTTAAAAAAATGAGACTCTTATTAGCTGTGTGACTCTGGGCAAGTCACTTAACTCTGCTTCCAAAAAAGAAAAAGAAAAGGTAAAAGTTGTTTTAAAAGTATCATTATTAACTGGCCTCAGTCACAGTGTTGGAGGACCTTAGGTTAGGGGTGGGGGACCTGAGGCCTCAAGGCCACATGTGGCCTTCTTGGGTCCTAGGGTGTGACCTTTCAACTGAGTCCAAGTTTTACAGAAAAAATCCTTTTAAGGGTATTAGTGTGGTCTTTATAACATGTACATTTGTAGCAAGCAAGTGTTGGAGGAGGTCCTCAAAATCCTTTAGTCTGATTCCGTCATTTTATGTATGACAAAATAACCAAGAGGATGAAAGAGACACGTTCTAGGTTTATGTAGCTAGCAGTGCTGCATTTCGTTCCAGTCTCTTACTTTCTAGTTCTGTGACCCTGGGCAAAATCACTAGCTTCAGAGGTTCAGAGAAGATAACGTATGGAAAATCAGGACAGCTAGGGGGTACCTATTATGGCCAGGGTTTTTTTGGGTGGGTGGGTGAAGCTAGGTGGCACCATGGATAGAGTGCCACGCGTGGAGTCAGGAAGACTCATCTTTCTGCGTTCACATGTGGCCTTAGACACTTACTAGCAAGTAAAAATGAATAAGCTTATGGGTCAACTGAGAGGAAGTGTGGAGTAGTGGATAGAGAGGGATTTCTGACACATAGTGGTTATGTGACCTTAGGTAAGTCATGTGACCTATGTTTGCTTCAGTCTCCTCATCTGTAAAATGGGGATAATAATAGCATTTGTCTTGCAGAATTGTTCCGAAAATCAGAGAGATAATATCTGTAAAAAGCATTTATAGCTCCGTGCCTGGCACCGTAGGCACTAAGCTTTCCTAGTTGTGGACAGCATTGAAAAGCTTTCTTTTAAGAGTTGCAAAGATTCTGTTGGCTTGTTCTTAACTTCATTAAAGAACTTAATTCCATGTTTTCTTTAGGTAGCCTCAGTTGGCCAGGTTTAATTTACATTTTTAGGAGTGGCTCATAGATTAGCCTATTACTAGGGTTTTTTTTTTTAAGATCACCAGTCTCCTAATACCTAAAGGCAGCCTTAACATCAATTAATTAGCTAATTCATTTTTTCTTTTGTTCCTCCAACTTCCTTATTTTCTCCAGCAAATTATGCTGGTAGCAGTGAAGATGATGAAGTCTGCTTAGGGTGGTGACCAGAGGCAACTGACTTCCATGTACTAGATGCTTGTCAGAGGTTGAAGTTAGAATACTGAAGAGCAAAGGAAAACATTTAAAACAAAAATCACTATATCCTCTCGTATGCTGAAAGGATTTAATTTTATTGATAAAAGAGGGCTTGGCCAACACAAATAAACATCTATTGGAAGATGATCTCTGGTGGAAAACATCTGAGGAAAAGATTGATATGTGAATTCATTATTCACCGTCTAGGGACAGTATAGACCATTAGCTCTGATGTAGTCAGATGACAAATTAATCCTGAGATTGTTTTATTATTAATAATAACAAACATTAATAATAGCAATTGCATTTGCACAGTATTTTGACGTTTGCAAAGCACTTTCCATATCTCAGTTGATCCTTACAAAAATGGTGTGAGGTAAGTGCTATTGTCATCCTATTGTTACAGATGGGGAAACTGAGACAGAGAGAGGTCAAGTGATTTGCCCAGCTAAAGATGTCTGAGGCAGAATTTGAACTCAGGTCTTCTTGATACTTATGCCCAACCCTCTATCTGCTACAGGACTATGTATCCCTTTGATGCAGTAAATGGAACTTTTGATGTATTTCTAAAAACTGGCTTTAAGAGAAGAACACAAGATATCACTAATTTCTTCTTCTCTTGGGTGGGGGAACATTTAATAATGTATTTTTGGTCTGAAAGTTTTCCTGTGAATCAACTGAAATCATTAAGGTCAGGTCATAGGGTCATTTTGTCAGCACAATCTTTAAAATCTGGATGAAGAAAGTGGATTGACACTCTCTCTTCAACTAATACTTAAATGGATTTGTGATTTCATTATGTGGATTAGAAACCCACTCTTGTCTCTTAGTCCTATAAAGCACCTTGATGAGGATGAGGATGAGGATGAGGATGATGATGATGACCATCCTCCTCCTCCTCCTCCTCATCATTATATTATCTTCTCTCTTCTTCCCTTACTTCTTTGCTTCTCTGTTAGGATAACATAACATTTACCACTGATAAGATCCTCTAATAATTGGATTAAGAGTTGGTGGGAACTTTAGAGAACATCTAATCCATTTGAGAGGATTGGTGCCCAGAGAGTCACAAAGAGTCTTCTTACAAATAGCTGTTGTTCCTTCATTTTCAAAGAGGACCAATGACATCATGAGGTGATGTCATGATTGGATGTGAATTGGATTTAAGATTAAAATCCAGGCCCTCTACCTCCAAATCTAGTGCTCTTTCTATAATACTATGATGTCTACGGCTTTGGCATATTTCTCATTTCACCAATCTTTAAATGTGTAAACATTTAAGATGGCATTGGGTCATTGCCTACAGTTTCTAGAGACTAGCTCAGGGAAATAAATAGCTCCCTCTTCTGTCTAGGATAGATTGGTTTCATCAAGGGTTGCCAATGACCAACAAGACCTTCCAAAAGTCTATTTTACAGTTCAGTCTTGCTCTTTTTTTTTTCTTAGCAGTTTTCCCTTCCCTCTAGCCTTGTTATTTGATTTCAGTTTTAATTACCTTTCTTTGGAGTTAATTTCTTTTAAAAATTTCTCTTTCAAACTTTTTTCCCACTTCTCTTTAGATCAAGTGGCTTTTTTGTCCTAAACAGTGAATGTTGAAAGCAAATTGCAACTAGAAGAAGCAGGAAGAAGAGAGGCCACATTTTAAGCAAATATTGGTCTGTGTAATCATCACTAATAAAAAATAAGGATAAACAATGCTGTAACCGTGACTCAAGTGGAGATTTGTCTCCATAGGAAAGGGTTTTGGTTTTCCCGGAGGATTGACTTATAAAAAAAGTTTTTGCTAATGCCATTTGTTTTTCCGTCAGTCATTTCCAGATATAATTGACTTTGCGGCTAGCATCAGGGCAGGGGTGGAGAGGGAGCACTTCTCAAAGGTTGACTTTGCCCATAAATCCTTGCAATAGCTGACTCAACATTTCAAGGGGAAGGCTCTGCTCAGCAATGTTGAAGTCAGAAGAAAAAAATTATCAAATAGATTCATTTCAGGTCATACCAGACTAACTTTAAAGAAACTGTTTTCCTAGATTTTAACAGAATATTTTTGGTACTCGCACTATATTCTTATGGAAAAGACGGAGAGGTGAGATCTGGATGCCAATACAGTTAGGTGGGATGAAGGGCTAGCTGAATGGCTAAGGACTGACCATCAGTATTTACTTGTTAATTTGGATGAATCCCTACCTTAGGCATCTGGACTGTCTGTGTACAATTTAACATGTTTATTAATGTCTTCAATAAAGGCAAAGACAGCATGCTTATCAGTTTCCAGAGGTAGAAACCTGGGAGAGGACCACTTGATGGTAGGTAGGTTTAATGGATTCAGATAATGATTAGTCCAAGCCTAATGAAATTAGTAAGTGCAAATATAAAATCTTATGCTTAGTTTCACCAACAAAGCAGCTTTTTGGATATAAGATGGAGGATACCTGGCTGGACATCATTTTGTCTGGAGAAGATCTGAGTACATTAGTGGACCACAAGTTCAATATTATTCAGGTAGTAGTGTGTGGGATAAAGTAGCTTAGAAACCAAGAAGTGTAATGTCCAGGACCAAGAAGGTGATCGTTCTGGTCTGGTTAAGAATATATTTGGAGTGCTGTGTTCTTTTGTGAATGCCACATTTAAGGAGGACATTGGTAAGCTGGAGAGGGCCCAAAGGAACTTAACAAGGAAGGAAGGGAGGGAAGGAGGGAGCAATGAATGGAGAGAGGAAGAAAGGAAGGAAGGGAAAGAGGGAGGGGGGAAGGAGGAAAGGAAGGAAAGACTTATAAGACTCTGGGAAGTGGGTGCTATTGCCTCTAATTTACAGTTGAAGGTAATGGCACTTGCCTCAGATCATTCAGCTATTAAATGTCTGAAATAGAAATCAAATTTAGTTCTTTCTCAACCCCAAATACCTAGAGCTTATCCACTATGCTACCTAGCTGCCATATAAGGCTGAACTGAAGGAGTACAGATGTTTAGTCTGGAGAAAGAGGGACAGGGTAACTGTCTTCAGGTATTTGAGGGGGCCATTGGCAGATTATTTCTACTTGTTTCTAAAGAAATGAGTTAGAAGGGTGGAGGTTGCAGAGAAGCACATTGAAAATGGATTTTACAAATAACTTGGATCCTTGAAATAATGGAATCGACTGGTTGGCCTCATGAGAGGTCTTCACAAAGACACTGGATGCCCACTAGCTATGCTACCGAGAATGTCATGGAATTTGTGGCTTCTGAGGTACTTTTTCACCCTTGTATTTTGTGGTTCAGCGTGACTGAGACAGCTAGGAAAGGACAAAAATCAAATACTGACTTGACCGTCCATAGCCTGTCTGTCAATAAGCGTTTTTTGAGAGCCTGCTATGTGCCAAGCACTGTGCTAATCACCTAGCTACAGAGAAAGGCAAAAGATGGACCCTGCTTTCAAGGAAGTCACAGTCTAAGGGAGCAAGAAACATGCAAACATCTATGTATAAACAAAGATTAATTCATTAGTTAACAAGTCAAGATTAATTAGAAATAATCAGTAACAGCTTCAGTATTTACATTGTTTTATTATAATAATAACTTCCATGAGTGTGGTTACTCCCCTTTTTATAGGAAGAAGAATAACAAAAGGCAGGTTTTGCCTGGGTCCTGTGTAACCCTGGCCAGGCCAGTTCCCTAGCCTGTGTCGCTGCCCTCAGGCAGCTGTCTAGGTCTCTTTACATAGAAGAACAGGTGCTCATCTGTGTTGGTAAAGGGAGTTTTCTCACTGCGGATCGACTGTTCCAAAGAAATCCCTGGTTTGGTCCAACAAACACAAAATTGGTTAAGGAGGATCTGGGAATCAAGGGTCAGAGCTCTCTCTAGGTTCCTTGAAGCAGTTTCATGTCACAGAGTCTTAGGAAATCTCCCGAGTGACTTGCCCAAGGTTACTGGTAAATATTCCATGAAAGACCCAGATAGCCCTGGCTCCCCCATACCCTAGGTGTGGTGACCACAGAGCAGATTTGAAACCATTCACATGATTTGAATGACTTAATGTCAAGGCCAACTTTGACACCATGAAAAAAAAAACTCAAGAAAAGAAGCCCCTGAACGACTCCTGTTAAGAAAATGCTGTTTCCTCTGGCAATTATTATGGAACATATCCTGTTTCATTTCTGACAGAGTTCCCCTTTATGTCAATGGGAATTGTGTACTGGGTTTGGAGGCAGGATGTGGCGCATCCTATGAAAGTGAGCAAATATGGTCGGTTGTGAAACTAAATTTAAACCCTTATTTGTAGTAAAGATATAATTAACATGATGGATTCTTTTCAAAAAAGAAGGAAAATACAGCTGCAAGGGTAGGGTTCTCCTTGTGATTTCCTTTAATGAAAAAAAGAAAGGGAGGGAGGAGAGAGATGTGAACAAACACAAACAGCAGTGGGCACGGGCTCTCTTTCATGGCATCAATCAAAGACATTTCCAGTCTAATCTTTCCCCCCTAAACAATAAATGCCTCTCCTCTTCTGGATTAGGGGGATGACAGCAATAACAGAAGGGCAGCCTGGAGTCTCCAAAGCTGACAGGTGGGGATCTGAGCCGGCCCTGGCTGCCTGTGATGTATTGACAAGACCCAGGAATGATAGGCTGGGCTTGATCTGCCCACCATGAGGGTGGCTGCTGGTGGCAGTCGCAGCCTCCCTCTGCCTCACCCGCTCCTTCCAACAGCTGCCCGAGGCAGCTAGGAAATATTGCTTAATTATAGAATTTTCTTTGATCCTCTTGATCCCTTTCCTTACCCTCTTTTTTGGGGGGCCCCTCCCTGGTTCCAATGGAGAGCCTTCTGGCAAGGCATTTGGAGCAGCCAGCTTTAGCATGGCGCCGCTTGCTCCTGCCCTCCCAGCGAAGGCCTTGACGGGCTTCAACCAGCAATTCCTCATCTGGGGAAGATTGTTTGGAGGTGCTAATTACCAGGTTTAGGCAATGGGCTCACTTATGGAATGTGACATTGTTTCAACATCTTCGGGGATGTATTTTGGTGTGTTGACCACAAGTCCTTCTTATTCATTCATTTTCATTTAGGGGACGGAAAGGAACACGCATTTATTAAATGCCTTCTATGTTCCAGGAACTATGCTAAGCACTTTATAAATATTATCTCATCTGAGAAATGCTTTTAAAATATCACTGTTACTTCCCAATCTCCCCTTGCTTCTAGTCCCCCAGTCTTGAAGAATATTCCCTTGAAACAAAAAGGTAATAATAAGCAAAGCAAGTAAACATATTGGGGGGTTATTTTTGTCAGTGTATACCTTCATTCCTACCTGCAATCCACCAATTCTCTACTAAGCAGAGGGAGCTCCTGTGAAGTCATACTTGGTTATGACATTAATCATAATTTTAAGGTCTCAAGATTGTTTTTTTCTTTGCATTCTTGTAGTCACCACATACACTATTTCGGGTTTAAAAAAATGTTTGCTCCAAATCTGTTCACATGAGTTGGAATTCTTCATACTAATTTCTTAGAAAAAAAAATTATTGGTGTCTTCTTTTTGGCATTGCCTCCATTTCTAAACATATCCCTCCCTTATCACATACCCAGAAAGTCATCTCTTGTTACAAACAATTTCTTAAAGAATAGAAGGCTATTTAGCAAAACTAACACATTTACCATATCTTGACAATGTGTATGGTGTAGAAGGAAGGTACATTTTCTCATCTCTTCCTTTGGTTCAAAGTTGTTTATATGTGGTCTCCCTCGTCAGACTGTGAGCTCCTTGAGAAAAGGGGCTGTCTTTGGTCTTTCTGCATATCTTCAGAGCTTAGCCCATTTCATGGTAGATAGTAGGTGCTTAATAAATGCATATTGACTGACTGGGTAAGCTTGGCTGTTATAATTTTGGGCATTGAGGGTCTTTTCTCTTTAATATCGTCCTTTACATTTACATCATTGCGATCATCGACTGCTTTGTTTTCCTCGTGCTAACTATTCCATATGTCTTGCTTCCCTTTTTTTATTTTTCACGTTGTTTCATATGGTACAAATAAAGTCCAATGCATTCATTTCCCATAATTTCTTTATCCATTTTGCTTCTAATTCTTTGTCACCACAATAAGTACTTTTGTGAATATTGTGGTTATTAGATCTTTCTATCTTTGACCTTCTGGGTCTGTTTGCTAAGGAATAGTGTCACTGGGTCAAAGGGTACTAAATTTATCTTAAAGGTATTGAGTGAAGCTGCTTTGATTTTTAGGTTGAACTGCCTAGAGACTGGGCCAGAAACTTTTCTTCCTGATCAAAATGAAAGCAAATTGGTTTTTTTTTTCCTTTTTAATGCAATCACTCAGTTTCTAAAGAACATTTTGCTAAGGAATATACTTGTTTGTCACATTAGAACTGCTCATAGAAGCTTCTTTTGAGAGTGTCATCTGAGCTAATAACAGGTAAACTCAGCAAATGAAAGGTGTATTGTAAAATATTTGATTTTTTCATGCTTCTTTATGCTGTCTTTTTAAATAAAGTCTTTGGTGAGGGAAAAAAAACCAAACTTTTCTCCCAAAAGAATAAGGGTATTTTGTGAGGAGTTTTAAAATTTATATCACATTATGGTAAAATGCAACCCTGGAAGAGCTGGACAAGTTTGGGTGACAATCTGTCATTTATTCTCATGGACCTGTTGTCCTTCCTTTTACCTGAACTCCTTAAAGGGTACTAGCCATTCACTTGTTGAACATTGCATATTCTTCAGAAGTACAATGTTATATGGTTGGCCTTTCCTAACTTGCTGTTTTGTTTTTTGTCTTCTAAATGATTTTATTTTCTCATGTGTTGGTTAACTTTCCTTAAGATCTCAGGTTTGGAAAAGAAAGAAACCAAAGTTATCCCTCCAAATCTCCAAGGAATTTAAAATATGTGCATAAATCTAATCCTAGTTTATTGTTATGGAGCTGTTGTGGTAGATCTCAGATTGAGAAATAATGAAGTCTAAGAGACAAAGAAAATGTGACCCTTGAAGGAGAAATGATTTGCTCCAGGGTCACTCAACTATTTAAAAATGAGGTCTGCAATTCAAACTCAGCTCTTTGTAACAAAAATGGCCTTTCTACCACTCCACCCAGTCTGCTAGTATACCTAGGGTTCTGAATAGGACTAAGAATGAATTTGCAAGACAGTAGTGAGCTAGCAGCATCCAACTGGGGCAAAAATAAGACCTTTTATGTCTTCTTCCTTTTCTGTCTAATAGACATAGTTCTGGGTAAGACATAGAACTTGCCTGCCCTTTCTAATTATAATACTAAAAAATTAGTCATGGGGAAAAAAGAAATCAATGATTTGGAAACTTTCAAGATACTATTTGGATCTGAACTTGTCTCCCTCTTCTCATTATAACACTAACAAGTATTCTAATCTGAACTTTTGATCATTCTGTAGACTATTTGGGCAGCTGGGTGGCATAGTGAATAGAGTACTGGTTCAGTCAGGAAGACTTGAGTTCAAATTTGTTCTCAGACACTTGCTAGTGACCAGCTGGGCAAGTCATTTAACCTTGTTTGCCTCAATTTCCTTATCTGTAAAGTGAGGTGGAGAAGGAAATGGCAAACTACTCCAGTATCTTTGCCAAGAAAACCTCAAGGTGGGGCATGGGGGGTGGACAGGCAATCACAAAAGAGTCAGGCAGGACTGAAATGACCAAACAATAATAGACTATTTTCTTATACTTGAAGCCAGAAAAAGTCAGAGCTTTTCTTTTACAAAGAGAAAGTTTTTCTCCTCAGAGCTTGCATAAACCATGCATAAACCACAGGAGAAAAAATGACATTTTTTTCTTTTTCTTTTTCTTTCTTTATTAGACTAGAACTTTGCTTTTCACCTTAATGAAGCTAATAACAGAATTACTTTAGAGGCATTTTCACTGATGTGTAATTTGTCTTAACCAAATGCTATAAATTGTTCACCCAGTTTTCATTAGCCAATCCTTGTAAATGGCTTAAAAAAAACACAACCACCTTTCAAATTAAACTAGAACTTTGTTTAATGAGTATTTCTGACTTGATTTATTGTTTTATGGATTTTCTAAACTTAGAGAAAGATAGTCCCTGCCCTCAAGAAACTTATAATCTAATGGGGAAAGACAACACACAGAAAGAAATCCAAAAGCAGGAGTGAGTGTAACTGGAAGGTGATGAGGTAGAGGACCAATGCTGATGGAATCTTGCAGAGTCTTAAGGTTTTCCCTAACATGGGCTTCCTGGGGCATGGTAGAGAAGTCCTAAGGTAGTGAATGCAGCCAGGTGAGAAGGGAGGAGGAGGTAAGATGATGATGTAATCAGAAGACGCTGAGAAAAGTAGATGATTTTGCAGAGGAGGCGATCATTTGACCTTTATTGAATTGAATCCCTACCGTGGATGGGAATGAATTTATGTGGCATTTTTGTAACTCAGAATCTGGTTCAAGTCATGAAATAGCATAGATTTAACCCTAGAAGGGATCCTAAAGGTCATATAGCTCAATACCCTCATTTTACAGGAAGAAATTTCAAGCTCAGCATGAAGTGACTTGTCTAAGGTCACACAGGTGCTAAGGAGTAGAGCTGGATTTGAATCCATAACCTTGGGACTCCAACTCCAACACTTTCCTCGCAGTTAAGAGAGACCAAGGCAGTGCCACTGAAAGAAACTGTGAAATGGAAGTCAATGTGCAGAGTGTTTTGCACTTCGTACAATAAAAGTACAAAGAAGCCCAGTACTTCTACAATAAAGTTGAATATTGTAATGCTGTAGAAATTGTCACCTAGGGTCATCTGCTCAGGTCTAATCAGCTGAAAGGGTTTCTAGTTACTGAATATACTTACAACTACAGGTTACTGAGCCCAATCAAGTCAAACCTTAGAGGAAAATGGCATTAGATACTAAGTTCATTGAGTATATTAAAAGTGACTTTAATTTCCTATTGTCAGATTTACTGAGTAGTACTCTACCTAGGGATAAAATATTTCTAATCACAGTAGAGTGATGTAACCACAAGTCTTTGGCTGTTTTATGACTTGAGTCTGAATCCTGCTTCAGTCACTTACTAACTTTGTGATCGTGGACAAGTCATTTAACCTCCATGTCTCAGCTTTTTCATCTATAAAACAGTGATAATAACACCTGCCTCCCAAGGTGATTGTGAGCATTGAATGACATAATATTAGCAAATCACTCTGCAGACCTCAAAGGGCTACATAAATGTGAATTTCTAACCTAATAATTCACATGTCTAAACATTGGATCTGGTCCAATGATTTCATCAGATGTTACCAGTGATGTTAAACTCAAACTTTGAAAACCTTGGCTGAATATTATTTGTATCTTATTACATTTTTATTTTTTTTAATTAAACATTTCCCAGTTGTTTTAATCTGGTTAAGGATTCATTCCTTCCACCAAAGCAACTTTAGCAACCCATAATCTTAGAGGGTTGCTTGAATAGCTACTAAGAAGCATTGCTTAATTATAACATTTTTCTATGCTGAAAAGTTAAATGATTTGCTGAGGGTCACATAGACATTATGTGTCAAGCTGACTTGAAGTCAATGTTTCCCTGAATCTAAGACTGGCTTACCATTTATTATTCCATGATGCTTCTTTTCCTTGGGTTGCACTGGCTAGTCCAACAGTTCTCAACCTGTGGGTTATATTCAGTTTGTAACAATGAAAATACATCCTGCATATCAGATAGATTCATAACAGTAGCAAAATTACAGTTATGAAGTAGCAATGAAAATAATTTTATGGTTGGGGGTCACCTCAACATGAGGAACTGTATTGAGGGGTCGTGGCATTAGTAAGGTTGAGAACCACTGAGCTAGTCCATCATAAATGGAACGAATTTTCTCCTTACCTCTGCCTCTTATGGGGTGCAGGAGATAGAGTGCTAAGCCTGGAGTCAGGAAGACATGAGTTCAAATGTGGCCTTAGACACTCACTAGTTTCGTCACCCTGGGCAAGTCATTTAAATCTCTATCTGCCTCAGTGTCCTTGACTGTAAAATGGGGAGAACAATAACACCTACTTGGAAGGGTTTTTGTGAGGGTCAAATGAGATGAATTTGTAAAGTATTTGCCACATAGTAGATACTACATACATCTTTATCCCCTTCCTTTAAGACCTAATTCAAATGTCATCATACATATGAGTCCTTTCCTGATCTTTCCAAGTACAAATGTGTCGAACAGGAATTTTTAACCTTTTTTGTGTCATGGGACCGTTGGAAAGTCTGGTGAAGACTGCATTCTTTCTAAAAATAATGTTTTTAAGTGTATGAGATAAAATACTTAAGATTACAAAGGAAACCAAATATATTATAGTAAAGTTATCAAAATGTTAAAAAAAAATGAGAAAAAATACAAGTTCACAGACCCCAGGTTAAAAATCCCTTGTTTAGAGGAAGGCATCCTTTCCCTTAGGTAGAGTTTCTATAATGAAGAGTAGATTGAGTGTGACATGCAGGGAGGCAGAGAATCCCCTTGTAGATGAGATCACAAAACCTTCAAAGCAAATAGAAGAAAGTGTAGTCTGCTAGACTGTTATGATTAGAGAAGTCAGGTGCCCTGCCCTCATGGAGCTTAAACTCCAAAGAAGAATAGAATGTGTATGTGGAAGAATGGTTGGCAATCAAGGATGCTTGAGAAATATATCAGAGAGAGAGGGGCCCAAGACAAAATGTTATGTAAGGCCTGAGAGGGAAGCTCACCGAGGATAGAAAGACTTCATGGAGTGAGAGATATTTGAGTTGGGCTTTCTTTAATCGAGGTGAAGTCAGGTATGGAGAGATTTAAAATCCTATTCATTCTGTATTTCAATCATTTTGTTTCTCTCAAATGGTTAGGATGGCAGAAACCTCAGAATTCAAAGCCCAGATTTTCACATCCACAGTTCAACATTTGATTAATGAATTTTTTTTTACATGAAATGGATCCCAATGCTTTTAGGTTTTTCCCCATTTGTGCTTCATGTGAAAATGGGAGAAGGGATAAAGTAAGACTAAGAAAAATGGCTTTTGGAATCTAAATAGGTGTTTTCCTTCATTTTGTGCTTAGCAGGCAATTTTATCTGGCCACTTAGAAGGAAAAAGAAGAAAAATCAGTAACAGTTTGGGATTTGGGACATTTCCCAAAGATATGTGGAATAGCTGGAAAAAGCAAGTGATAAAAGTTTCCTTTTGAGATCAACTGGAAAAATGACAGGTGGAGAAATGGACATGACTTCTGAGAGTCTGAAAAAGCAATTTCAAAAGCTTTGAAGAATTAGTCACTGAAGGGTCTCCAAAATGAGCTTCTTATAAAACTATAGGCTTGGTAGAGTTTTGCAGCTGGCCAAGCAATTAACGTACAGATCTTTGGATTTAATACCAGACACTTGAACAATTAGGGACCTTTAGCAGCTGCCCAATTAGCCTTCTGTAAGAGATGGGTCTTTCAGCTTGTAACTCCAGTTTATGAAGCCCCAAATCCAATTTTTGAATGAAATCAAGTCAAGGATACTCCACTTAGCTCTCACGTCTCTCCATGAGCTGTCTTCACCTTCCTCATTCAACCTTTCTTTTCACCACTACAATGCAGGTGCTAATTTTCAGTTAGTGGTTAGTAAAAGTAAAAATGTAATTTTTCCCCCATACAAGTTTATGGACTCCCTCCTGAAATTCTTCCCGTGGATCCGTTAGTGGTTAGAACCTCTCAGAGATAACGCTCAGAGGAAGACTTGAATTGATTCTTGTCTCAATTGATTCTTGTCTCTTCCATATACTGACCGTGTACTTCTAGGGAAATTAACTAATCATCCCTTTTTTAGACTTTGAAATATATCCTTTATTTCCCCCTATTTATAGAATGTAACAGTTCTTGCTTGCAATGACAGCCATTTTTCAACGAAACAGGGAAAAATGATTTAGATGTTGAATTCATTTGATTTGAATTGAATTGGCTGGTTTATCTGTCTTGATGTAGCATTTGGGGAGGTAGGGAAAATAATGATGCTGTCAGATTATGTTTGTGGCATGTGGAGAAACTCTGAGCAGAGCTGGGATTTGGAATGTACTACTGTTCACTACCAGTAACTTTAAAATAAAGGTCTGCATGGTCTTTACGTTGAGTTCCTGCCCAGTGGAACTAATGTAACAGACATTAATGTAACAGACACTAATGTAACAGACCTCTGCTGCCTGGTTATTTTGTCTAAATTATTGAACTTTGTCTTTTGGATTTCCTTCCAGCTTTACCCCCAAATCTACAAGGGAGTTGAGGTTGCTATTTCCTGGGAGACCACAATGCTAAAATCCAGGGGTTGAACTGTTGTAATAAAATAAACTATTTCTACCAAAGCCTACTTGAACACAAAGCTAGGGTCCTTTGATTAGGTCTCTGAGCCTAGAGAGAAATCTCTCCTTCTCAGGGAACAGGAAAAAAAAAAAAAGGCTAAGGCAGGGTTTGGCTGGGTTTCCAGAATTGGGAACAGGCTTACCCACATTTGATGATCGCAGAGGATGATTCGGTGCCCTCACTCACACTATGTGAGTGGTCACCTGCTGAGTCAGATTTCAGGGGCGGACTCCTGCATGAGTCACCAATTCCCCTTTACCCTAAAACAGGTTGATTTTGAAAAATGGCCCACTCATGGGGTTGCCCTTAGGGCAGAACTCTGAGAAATAAAGTCCCACCTTGAAGCCAGCAGAAACATGAAAACCAGCAGCCCACCCCATAGGGTCCGTGTCCAACATGGATTTCATTTTCTGTGCCACTCGGATCAGGTTCAAATCAAGGTCGAAAAGATACCAACGTTTATGCCTATGAAATACATGAGGGTGGTGATGTCATCACAGCTGGCCAAGGCTGGAGGCTGATGCAGCTTTTCAGCTGCTTTTTCGACTGCTGCTAATTTAGAATAATGGAGACTTCTTGGCAGGTCTGCTGAGGAAGTTGGGGATTAGAGCCTGCCTGCTAGTTAAAAATACAATCTCTGCCATTCATGTAAAATGCCAGAGGACTCGGAAATGTTTTTAAATTGGGACATGAATGGGAAGAGGACCCAGAAGCTCACCACCAAAATAACCCTCTGGCCTGCTGTTACCTTAGATTGGGTGCTTCCAAATGCTCTTAAAAATGTCTCTTTGAATTATTATTCCTTTTTCTTTGAGGTCATTGAAGATACTCTAGAGCTCTAGTGAGCTGTCCAAGAAGGAGAAGCACAGCCTGGACCTTCTTATTTTTGTTTCTTGGTGGCTTTAGAAGATGTTTTTTTTTTCCCTCACCTTGGTGCCTTTCTGTTCTTTGAGGCTGTTGCTGTTGTCAGAATAAGTTTTACACTTTAGAGGTTTAAGCCCTGGTTAGTGTAATTTGTTTAAACAATAGATTGCCACCATAGTGAAAAAACACAGGACAGCAGATGAAGTATTATGTTTGAAGACTAGCAAATAGGCCAGAGTCATTTGGTTGTGGAGTTGTTGGGGGAAGTAAAATATGAGAAGATTAAGAAACTAAGAAAGGAAAAGGTTGTAAAGGGCTTTAAATACCCAACAGAAGATTATATATTGGGTTCTGGGCCTCCTTAGGCCCACTGAGTAAGGGGTTTAACATGTTCTTTAGGGAAGTTACCTTGACAGTCAAATGGAGGATAGATTAGACTGGATAGAGACAACGTAGGGAAACCAACTAGAAGGTATTGCCAGGGATCAGGTGATAAAGGTCCTGCATTAAAACGGTGACTACGTGAGGAATTTGTTGCTTTTGTTCAGCTGTTTCAGTCATATCTGAATCTTCGTGATCCCATTTGGGGTTTCTTGGCAAAGATACTGGAGCAGTTTTGTTATTTTCTTCTCCAGCTATTTTGCAGATGAGGAAATGGAGGCAAATAGGGTTAAGTGACTTGCCCAAGGTCACACAGCTAGTAAGTATATGAGGTCAGATTTGATCTCAGGAAGATGAGTCTTTCTGACTTCATGAATAGTACTCTATCCACTATACTACCTAATTGTGCAATGTGTGGAAAGATGGAGATATACATACATTCATACATACACACATATACATATATGTGTATATATACATGCATACACATATATGTATTAGAGATATTATGAAGACAGAGACAGCACTCCCTCAGTCATAGGGAATAAAGGAGCATAATGTGAAATGTTTGAAAAGGTAGACTCTATCTGGACTGCTAAGGGCTTTAAATGCTAAACTGGGGAGTTTGAATTTTTTCCTAGAAATGGGTCTAAAGATGCTGATGGAGAGTATGAAGGGTAGAGTGTCCTGTGGGACTGAAAGGAAGGGCAGTTAGGACTTATCCCTGTTTTTAAAGGCTATTTTCAGCATAAGAACAGTAAATGATGGTAGAAGCAGTTGGGAGCATTATAATTTGGGGATTGATATTTTTAGAAATTCCACATACAATCAACCTTGTGAAAAGTATTCCCTTAATATTGAGTTTGAGGCTGTAGGACATAGCCCAGCATTCTCCTTTCCCCCATAGTTTTAGACCATTAGACTTAGACTTTCTAAAAGGCTTAGCTTGAATTCCTTCTTCTTTGGGCAGTTCTGTTATATTTATGAGCTGTTATTATTGTGGATTCAATTTCAAGTGGAGGAAAAAAGAGATAACTTTAGGTTATTCTTATAGTAGAATTTGGGATGAGAGTATTATACCATTATGCATCTCTTTTTCTGCTACATTGAAATGATGAAAATGGTGCAGAGACATTTTACTTGACATAGCTGTCTGTGCTACCAAAGCCATACTGAGCACATTCATGGGACTCTTGTGGTTGTCTTTTAGGCTGATTGTTACTGTGGAGATATTGATGACTCCTGTAAATCAGTCAGTCAGTTAACTAGCATTTAGTAAGTGCCTGCTATATCCTAAGCATTGGGGATACAAAGAAAGGCAAAAATAGTCCCTGCCCTCAAGGAGGTTACAATCTTACATAAACTGGAAAAAGGGAGATAAGGTAGTGTTGTTAATTGAGGGCTGACCTTGAGGTGAGTTTGGAAGAACAGGACTCAAGTCTGATCTTTGATACATATTAGTTATGTGACCTTGGACAGGTCACTTGTCTTTGTACCCTAGACAACTGTCTAGTGATGTGTGTTACAGAATTGTCAGTCTCCATAATTGAAGAGAGTTTCCACACTGGAAGGTTCCTCACACATGAAATCACAGGTTCAGATTAAACCTTTATGTGTATGAGCATACACATAAAGTAAATTGTTTTGATGTTTCCTAGATCTAAGTTTGTATTGAAACTCTCCATTCTTAATCCAAGATACAAAGTACTCAAGTGAGAATTGATAATTAGGTAATTACCCAAGGATTCTTTATATCATAAACATCTTTTAGAAAGATATAATTTAGAATAGTGGAATGAGTTATGGATTAAGGGGCAGAAGACCTAGATTTTAAGGCCAATTCCATCACCCAGTGTGACCCTGGGCAAATGTTTTAGCCTTTCTGGGACTCAGTTTCCCCATTTGTAAAAGGAATCCTTTAGAGGTCTAAAATTCCGTGTTTTTCTGAGCTCTGCATTTTGACTACCATGATTGGAGGAATAGGGTGTTATGGGAATGAGCTTTGTAATAGATGTTAAAGATTCATAATAAGGGTCATCTCTCCCCATTCACATGGACTGCCTTAGTGTCCTTTTTAGGAGAAAAGTAGTATAGAAAAGGGGTTAGAGGAGGTGATTCAGTTATTTTTATGGTAGATAAAAGTAGCTACTGGTGAGTGACTTGAAACTCTAAAGGCTTCTGGGGAGAAATGAGAAAATAACAATGCCATTAACTCAAGTAAACTTAACTTCAACCTATCTATAACAGTCCTCCCCTTTCTTTCCCTAGACACAATAACCTGAAATTTTGAATGCAGCCCAGTGGGTAAGATGGTTTTTAAAATACTTTAATGGTTTTCTTTTTTTATAAAGCCAAGAGGCTTTATAGGTTCCAGTTTCCAAAAGAGAGTTAGGAGAAAGGAGCAGAGACTGCATTTAAACTGGAAGAACAAATGAAGTTTATATTTTTTCTCAAAGACTAAAATCCACTCTTCAGTGTGTTTGTAAAATCTCTGAGGTCCATGCTGCTGCTACCGCCAGCCCCCACTGCTTTTTTTTGTCCTCAGGGAGGGTTTTTGTACACACTCTGAAGTATGTTCTATCAGGCTGGTCCTCCCCTCCCATCACCTTGGTGTAGACCCAGTGAAAAGTTTCTACCAGCTTACCTAATAAGGAAGTGCAGCAACCAGTATGTGCTTGATTGCATTTCTCTATAGGCATTTTTGAAGCAAGTCAAGTCATAATACCAACAGTAAGGTCATAACAACACCAAGGGGGAACAGACAGAGAAGGGTTTGAGTTTATTTATTCCTTTGCTCATTCCGGCATTGATGTCATGGCCATTTCTTGAGTGTTTACTGTTGTACTAGTTTAGATGGGGGTTACAGAAGGAAATGCTGTAAGCCTTGGGTTTTAGCCTGGAAAAGAGGAAGAAGACTTAACTGGGGATGGAGGGGAGCTAATCAATCAATCAATCAATCAATCAGTCAATATTTATTAAATGCCTACTATGTGCCAGATACTGTGATAGAAAAAAGAGGCAAAAGACAGTTCCTACATTCAAGGAGTTTATAATCTAAAGCATTATGAGTGGCACTGTGGTATAGTGGAAAGAATATTAGCTCTTAAATCAAAAGCTGTTGGTGTATCATTTCAGTTTCATTTGAGACTCTTCATTACCTCCTTTCGGACTTTCCTGACAAGTGTGTGGTTTGCCATTTTATTATGTAAATGGTCAAATTTAGGCTTTCTGTCAGAAAAATACTTCCTAACACTTTGATTTAGCCAAAAGTCAGTCAATAAGCTGATATTAAGTGCTTACTCATGTACCAGATGCTGTGCTGTGCATTGGGGATACAAAAAGAAGCAAAAGTCAGTGGCTGTCCTCAAGAAGCTCCCCATCTAATGGTAGAATAAATCTATACATATATAGATAAAAGATTTATTAAGTACTTATTATGCACCAGACATGGTTTTAAGTTTTGAGGATGTAAATACAAGCTGGCAAGATATATTATAACATATAATATATTATATTATAATTTGTCATAGCACATAATATATTATTATAACACATAATATGTATATTATAACATTATAAAACATAACATTAAATTACAACATATATTAATATTTTATACATTGTAAGATATATAATACATATTCCATTATATATTATAATATAATAAAACATAATATAACAGTTCTATTGCATATTATAATATCATATCATAAACACACATGATATTGTTTTATAATAGAATATGTTGTTATAACATGTACTATTTTAACACATGACATATAGCTTATTATAACACAGTAAAGGAAGTAGGAAAGAGAGAGGGGTATGCAAGTGGTAGAGATTTAGATACTTAAAAGCTAAGGCAGGAGGCTCACTTATCAGAGCTGAGAAGTGGGTTGAATTAGGCAAGGGCAGAATCCCTAGTTCCTGATGGTGATGTCCAGGAAACAATAAACTGTATAAGAAAAGTATGCTTTAGAGATGGCTTGGAACTACAGAGGATTCCTGGCTGGGGAAGTTCAGGCCCAAACTCTCTTGCCACAAGGAGGAATGGGAAGTCTCTGAGGGAGATGGTGGATTTTCCCTTGCTGGAGGTCTTAAAAAAACTACATGAATACACAGTTAGTCTGTCATTTATGAATTATTTACTATGTGTTAGGCTTCATAGCTAAATACTGAGAATACAAAGAAAGGCAAAAACATGGTGCCTGCCTTCATGGAGTTCACCTTCAAAATGGGGAGGTGACACGCTAAAAAGCATAGATGTACAAGATATCTCCTCCCTGTCCCTGTCCTTGCACCCCCCCCCCCTCTCTCTTTCTTCTACCCCTTTCCTCACTGATGTAAATGGAAGGTAGCCATAGAGAGAAGGCACCAGCAATGGGATAGACCCACCTGGAGAGACCTCTGAAGAAGGTAGGATTTTATCTTAAAGGAATCCAAGAAAGTCAAGGGGCAGATGTGAGGAGGGAGACCATTTGACCATTCCAGGTATGGAGGACAGCCAATGCAAATGCATAGTGTTAGGAGATGGAGTGTCTTATATAAGTAACAGCAAAGAGACCACTGAAGTTGGATCATAGAATATGCATAGGAGGATGTAAGATATTAGAAGACTAGAAAGGTAGTAATGGGCTGGATTGTGAAAGGCTTTCAATTCATGTTTCAATCAAACATAATATTTTACATTTGTTTATAGGAAGAGAGATGCATTGCAGTTTACTGAGTAGTGACGGGACACAGGCTGATCTTTGTCTTAGCTCAAAAACACTTTGTTGAATCCACTTTAGAACTTTGTAAGTATGGGTCCCTCCCAACTCTGAGGATCCACAAGTCTCTGGTGTTGCCTTCAAGGAGCCCATGTCAGTGAGTAAAAACAAGTATGGAGATTTTTAATTCAAACCCTATGCAAAATACTGAGGAAAACAAAGATGAGGAGTGATCATAACGGTACTAGCAAAGGTGATGTCAACGTCAATGCACCCTCAGCAATGGGTTCCAGTCACTGAGTTTTATTCTTTGTGTAGAATAATAGTATAGAGTTTGCTTCTTTCTAGAACTAGAAAAAACTGAAAAGGCCAACTAGACCAACCTTCCCATTTTAAAGATGAGGAAAGTGAGAGCCTGGGAGGTCATGTGATTTGCCCCAGGTCACGTAGGTAGAAAGCACCAAAGTGGGACTCTGCCCCTCTGATTCCAGCGCTCCTGTGCTCCTTCCCCTGTGCAATGCTAATACATTTCTCATGTACTTTGTTTTCATTTTTTGTTATAATTATAGGTTATCGTTTCATAGTTGTTGCACAACCTTGCTATTTAGAGGCAATTATGTTATAGAGGTATACTTTTGGGGGGAGGGTAAATTCCTCACGTTTTAATTTAAAAGAACCAAATATAAACTGTTATACTTTGTCATTTTTGAGAAGTAGTTTGCAGTTTAGAGGAATACACTCCTCCCCCACTCCTTCCATCCCTTTCATCCAAACAAACAAAAGTTTATTTTAAGCCTCACCTGGGAAAATTTCAGGGTCATGTCGTCTTGTGCAAGGATAGCGTGTGACCTTTGGCTGTCTTGCACAAGATCAGAGACAGATATAAAATGCTTTGCTTATAGGCACAAAGTACAGGCTACGTTGCAAGGCCACACTTCTTCAGCTGCCTTGTGACCTCATCAAGATGGGAACTTTTTCTCCAGTGCAGACTTCTGTGCTGTTCTTGGCCATGCACTAGTGATCAGAAACAAAATCAGCAAATTAGGCTAATCCCAACTATAATTTATAGAGATTGATTTCTACAGGACTAAGAAGATAATTCAGCAATTCTTTTGTGCATCTGAATGTATCCAAGAAATATTTAGGACATGAACAACTAGTATAGAAACTTCAGAAAGAAAAATTATGAAATGATTTAGTAAAAAAAAAAAAAAAAGAAGAAGAAATAACTTCTTAAACAGTATACCATTATGCCATACTAAACTTGTAGGGAAGTTGTTGTTATTTGTCCTTTATTGTTCATGAGGACCATGACATCAGAAAGCTGATGCTGTGACTTGCAAGTGAATTGAATTTAAGTGAGGATGGGGCGGCTAAGTGGCACAGTGAATAGAGCACCAGCCCTGGAGTCAGGAGGACCTGAGTTCAAATCCAGCCTCAGGCACTTAACATAAAACTAACCATGTGACCTTGGGCAAGTCACTTGACCCCAAATGCCCTCCAAGAAAAAAAAAGGAAAGAATTAAAGTGAGGACATGCTGTGCAAAGTGACAGCCCTTACTTTCTCCCCTAGCGCCAACTGGTTCCAGTGGGTGAGGTATTACAGTGGGTATACCTCTGGACTTGAGCTCAGAAAGATGAGTTCAGATCTTGCCTCGATCATTCATCCAGCTGTGTGACTCAGGGCAAGTCACTTAACCTCTACCTTATTTTACTCATCTGTAAAATGGGAATAATAATTGTACCTAGCATCCCGGGAGCCTCATTTGTGAGGATCACATGAGATAATGCATGTAAAGAACATTTACCAACAGGAACATTTTCACCTACAAAGAACAGAAAAAAGTATTGTATACAAAACTGTGGCCCTCTATTATGAATGATTTTTTAAAGTGTAGGTTAAATCTAGCATTATAGTAACAATGGTTGTCTGTGTCCCTTTCTGAACTTCCTTCTTCTCTATTATGTATATTCAATTGTATTGAGCATTTTTTTCTTTTCTTTCTTTTTTTTTATGCATCACCAGCACTACGCTCCAGCTTCCTTTACCACAAGACTTCCCTAGCCTCCAACCCCAGAAGAAGCCTTCCCTGTATAAGAAGTATAGATAAGCAAGATACGTCACTATCTTGGTCCTCACTGAAAATCTATGGCTTATTCTGTCCCCTAGCTTTCCTTGTTTAAGTTTAGGATTAAGGACTGTTCATATTGCTCACAGAGAATTGTAACCATCAAGAGGCAGAAAATTTAAATCAGCTTTTTGAGACACATTGAGACCCTTGGGTACAGATGGTGGGGAGGAGCTCACTTCAGTTGTCTCTTCCTGCATTTGATTACTGGTTACTACCGATTTAAAATATTTTTTTTTCTTATTTAATAGGTGCTAAGCTCATTTGTTTTTGAACTACTAAAGCAGTAGTTCTGAAACTTTTTTGGCTTCAGGGCCCCTAAGTAGATTCTTTACAGTTTTGAGAACTCTTCCTCAAAGAGGTTTTGCTTATGTGGATTTTATCTATTGATACTGTATTTGAAATAAAATGTCATGTTGTTACTATTATTTTTTTCTTTTTTTCTTTTTTTGCTTTTTTGGAGGGCAGTTGGGGTTAAGTGACTTGCCCAAGGTCACATGGCTAGCTTTTTTTTGTGTGTGTTAAGTGTCTGAGGCTGGATTTGAACTCAGGTACTCCTGACTCCAGGGCCAGTGCTCTACTCACTGCGCCACCTAGCCGCCCCCTCACTGCGCCACCTAGCCGCCCCCATGTTGTTACTATTATTAAAAATAGGGTTTTTTTTTTCTATGCCATCCCCCTTGAAGAGTTTTGAGGATATCCTAGGATGCTCAGACCACACTTTGGAAAATGACAGGGCTAAAGAATTGTTAAAACCAACTAACATTTGTTGCTCTGAGTCAAAGTTCCAGCCACTCAACCCTAGTTATGCCTCTGTAGGTCCATTCATTATTTTGTTCAGGGAATGCTTATCGGGAGACTGTTTTATGCAAGGTCTTTTGCTAGATTTTGTATTTGTATTTGTGTTCCTCTAATACAATGGTTCTCAACCTTCCTAATGTGGGCGACCTTTTAATACTCACATGTGGGTGGACCCTTCTGGAGACCAATAGAGGAGCAGTGTCTCCGTTCCTAAGACCATTGGAAATGTGTGTTTTCTGATGGTCTTAGGTGACCCCTGTGAAAGGGTCATTCGACCCCCAAAGGGGTTGCGAC
This sequence comes from Pseudocheirus occidentalis, assembly GCA_028646575.1. Taxonomy (NCBI): domain Eukaryota; kingdom Metazoa; phylum Chordata; class Mammalia; order Diprotodontia; family Pseudocheiridae; genus Pseudocheirus; species Pseudocheirus occidentalis. The sequence goes on from CM053600.1 coordinate 172,011,840, forward strand.
CCACAAGTTGAGAACTGCTGCTCTAATAGAAGGTAAGCTCCATGAGGACGGGATCATCTCATTTTTGTTCTTTATTCTCCCAGCGCCCAATACAATACCTAGTGTAGATAATGGTTGAATGAGTGAATGGAGCAATGGGAGTCTGACCGAGACTGGTCATAATCTGCATGGAAAGGCAGGGAGGGATTGACAGCTACAGTAATAGGTAATAAAAAAGAGGGTCTTAGATTAAGATGTCTTTGGGCATTTTAGGAGCATAGACTAATGGAAGCCTAATGGTGTTATTAATAGAAGTAGGGACATAAGAAAGTGTAACTGATTTGAGAACAGAGATTGTGAGTTTTAGTGGGTTGTTGAATATAGCTGACTTAATGGATATTTTAATGTGTATGACATTCTCTGATCAAATACACAAATTTCTAATTTTGTGCCTTGGTTAAAAATAGTTTAAGATGAAGTTTTGAGAAAGAATTAGAAAAACTAATAGATGGAAAAGTTCAATAAACTAATTTTTTAGCCAAATTTCTTCCTCATCGAAGTGATAGCCTTCCTCAGATGTTAGTGTTTTGGACTTTAGCTGGGGTTTGGTATTGGCTCTTCCCCCTTGCCTGCCATGGCAGGTCTCTCCTTCTGCCTATCACTCACTTTGGAATCAGAGGACCTAGGTTCCAGTTGGATCTGCCTCCAGTGTTTGTTTACTCCCTATATGACCTTGAGGAAGCGTCAATTAATCTCTCTCTGGTCTGGGTTTCTTCAACTTTTAGATGAAGATATTGGTATAGATAAGTGACGAGACTAGACATAAGGACCCCAGCTGGCCCCATTTTGACGTAGAAAACCACATTTTAATCTGGTTCATACACTCAAGTTTTAGGAGCTCCATTCTGGTCTAGACAGCCTCTGAACTACTCATCCTATGACCCTTCTCACAGTGGCACCCCTCCATTAGTTAAACCCACTCATACAGCAGTTGGTAAGCTCTTACTAAATGCTCCTTTGGGCCGGGCACTATGCTGAGCCTGGGAACATTTCATGGTGAATTTGCCCAACACTACCTGCTATTCTTCAGTTGTTTTCCAGCTTTGTCTTTCTCTTCTTGGCAATATACTGGGATGGTTTGCCGTTTTCTTAACCAGATCATTTTCTAGATGAGGAACTAAGGCAAACAGGGTAAAGTGCCTTGCCCAGGGTCATAGTAGGTATCTGAGGCTAGATTTGAACTCAGGTCTTCCTGACTCCAGACCTGGCACTCTATCTACCACATTGTCCAGCTGGCATTAGATTAAAGACTTGAACTCAGGACCTCTGCCTCAAAATGTATGATCCTCCTCTTTTGGAGGATCATAAATTTTGTGCTAGAAATGCTCGGAGAGCATCCAGTCCAACTCTCCCGTTTTGCCGATAAGTAAACAGAGGCTAGAGAAGTTAAATCACTTGACAGACAGCTTAATTATTGCATGTCTGAGGTAGGATTTGAACTCATGTTTTCCTGACTCTATAAAGTCAGTTTCTTATCAACTACATCAGAGGCATCAAAGACACAGGCTATACAAAGTTAACAAGTGCATCAAGAACCAGATTAAAATGTAATTGGAAAATATTTTGAAAATAAAAAAATATGCCAAAAATAAAGATATTAAAGAAAAATAAAACAAATACAACAAAACATAAATAATGTTAATATATGATTTTCTAAGTCAAATTGTAGCCTTTGTGGATCTTTGGTGTGGGTTAGTGGAACTCTTTTCTGCTTGAATTTGACATGAATGAAAAATACTGTGCGGGTCCCTGCCTGAGTCAGGAAGGCTTATTGTCCTGAGTTCAAATCTGACCTTAGATGTTTTGTAGCTGTGTCACCCTGGGCAACTCACTTAGCCCCATTTGCCTCAATTTCCTTCTCTGTAGAATGAGCTGGAGAAGAAAATGGATTAAAACAAGATACTCCTGTATCTTTTCTAAGAAAACCCAAAATGGGGTCATGAAGAATCAGACAATTGAACAGAATTGAAACAACTGAACAATAAAAACCACTCAGGGCATACCCTTAAAAAGTACTCATTTAGAGTGAGTTTGTTTAGTATAACAAAAGAATTCCTTTCATGAGTGCACTGTCTGATAGGAAATGAAAAAGCCACATTTGAACCATAATCCCTTTTGAGCCACTTTTTCCAGAAATTACTCACAATCATTGCTTTTATCTACTTCGTATTTTCTTGGCCTATTGCTAAAGGCCCTGAGAATCCGAGATGCAAATTTCTCTGATTCTTTATTTGAAATCTACTTATTGTTCAACATTATTGGTGGAAATTTGTATTTTCAAAGCCACTTAAGCATGCCCTGTGTTATATGCAACTCACGATTCCTGTCTATTGAACAAATAGATATTTAGACCATCATCTGGAAACTAGATGGTACCTTGGAGACCATCCAATCCATCCCCTTCATTTTGCAGATGAAGAGACAGGCCTGGGGAAGTGAAATACCTTTCCTGAAGTCATACGGGTAATAAGTAGTGAATGAGGATTTGAACTCAGTATAAAAGAGACTTTATGGGAATGAGAAAACAGTAGGAGACTGAATGATTTTAAACTAATGTCAACAAGGGAGTGTAACAGGTGGGAGTCCTTCCTCAAGTGACACGATTGTAAATTCAATCTTGTGGCCAATTGAAAGTTTTCATTACGAATTGTTGAGAAAGGAAGTGACTCAGTACCTCTGAGCAGGGAGTGGAGACATGACCACTGAATGAAACAGTGAAGAATTGAAACCCAGATTTCAGCTTGGGAGGTGGGGCAGGGAGCCTGGGCAAGAAAGAGATTTGGGCAAGAGGACAATTCATTTTATAAACAAAATGATCGGCTGTTTACTGAACTGCCTATTCTGGGTAAAGGAAGTTTTCACGTGTAGACAAGGAGCCATTGTTAAGTGACTTAAGGTGATATATTTCTCTGTAGTCTATAGATGGCTTAGACAGTCAGGGTCAACAGTGAGAAGTGTGGTTTCAGGACAAATTAATTTGCTTAGAGGAGAGACTGACTCTAGACTTCTTTATCCCACAGCCCTACTGGAATGGCTCAGCATCATGGGGCCATGGGCTTAGAGCCCGGAGTGTTTAATCTGTCCCTCTTAGTGAGAGGTGAGTGGCTTGCCCAGGGTTATCCAGGTTACAAGGATGTCATCTCAAGTCCCATGATTAAATCCATTATCCATTGCTTGTTGATTTTCGCTAAAGCTTCTCCATCTCTGCCCTTTTTTTCTGACTATGTTTTATCCTGCTTGGAAGATAATTTGGGAGATGCAGTGATACCTCAGTAAGCAAACTTCCTGGAGAACTAGGAACCTTGGGACAAAGTTGTCCTGGGGGCAGAGGTGGGGAGAATCTTCAGGGTTATTTGGCCATGGCGGTAGCTGAAAGGAGGCCCTAGTCCCAGGACTTGAAAAGCCAGCTCCCCTAAACTACAACTCTGTGATTTTTTTCATGATTAAATGAGGTATTGTCCCCATGGTTATGGAAACCCTGTGTATTCCTTGCTCCTTAGAGACCAAGAGGACTGGGGAGCCATAGTCCACATCGTTGGGAGGGCCAAAAGAGGGAAAACAAGAAAGCGGCCTCTTTTGATGAGGTTACATAGTGGGAGAGATCTATGGCCTGTGAGAAGCTATCCTTAGATCTTTCTTTTTTTCCCCCTTTTTGGAGGACACAGCAATTGGAGTTAAGTGACTTGCCCAAGGTCACATGGCTAGTAAGTGTTAAGTGTCTGAGGCCGAATTTGAACTCAGGTCCTCCTGACTACTGGGTCTGTGACTATTCACTGTGCACCTAGCCGCCCCAGATCTCTTATATTAGTTCTGCCTTTTAGAATAAAGTTCCCAACAACAAAGTATATCAGAAAGAGGATTTTTCAAGAGATACCATGATCTCAGTGGATTCATCTCTGCTTTTGTGAAATCTAGCTGTGTATCCTGGACAATGCAACTAAAGGGAAAATCAATGGAAAGGAGGTACTGGGCTGTGTTGGTGGTGGTGGTAGCTGGTGATAAATGGCCCAAGTCCTAGATGGCTATCCTAATCTGTCTCATAGATAATATATTTAGCATTCATACGTAATTATTAATTTCTACAACATGAAGGCTAGGGGCATAGAGAAAGGGGGCTTAATAAACTGGAAAGGGAGCTTATTTAACCCTAAATAGGGGTTATGACATTATCAGCTGGTTATATCTTCATCCTTAATATCTTGGGCCCTGGGAGGTCAGTTGTGGTTTTCTCCATGCACTTTAGTGAAGAAGAGAAATTTATGAATGGAAGTGGAGGTGTGATGAAGGTACTCATCTCATTTGAATTTTTATGCTTGCGGCTACTATTCTCCCTTTGCTAGGGTTTATAAGTTTATATAATAAGTTTTAAAAAATATTCTTACTGTACTCTGGTGCTCTGATTTTCCTTCTCTTTAGTTTCTACCGCATTGTCTTGCTGATTTGAATATTATTCAAGATTGTAAGAGAGGCAATATGGTACAGTTGAGAGTATTGGGCAAGGGACCTAAACTCGAATCCTGTACCTTTCACTTACTACCTGTGTGACCTTGGGGAAGTCAGACTCTCTGCATCTCAGTTTTTTCCATCTGTAAAATGGGGGAGTTAGATATGGTAGCCTCTCAGGTGCTTTCCAGCTTCAAATCTATGAGCCTGTGAGTTAGTGGGCAATATTAAAATTTCATTAGCAAGCTTTTACAAAGCACTTTAACAATCTTGTGAGATGAGTGCTACTGTTATCACCATCTCCATCTTACTGATGAAGAAACTAGGTTAGAAAAGTTTAGTGACTTTGCTAGATGGGTCACCCAGCTATGGAGTATCTCGGTCAAAATTTGAACTCGGGTTCAACACTCTACTTATTAGAACATCTAACTGCCTCACATTCTTAAATCACAGCTTCCTCCTCAGTGGCTAACTTTTATGCCACAACTTCCTTAGTGCATCAGTTAAAGACCTGCTTTAGAAGGGAGTCAGACTGTCACAAAATTATGGATTGGGATTAAAAGCTTCCAGATGTTAAAAGTAAAGAGAGTAGTTTATTACATTAAAGACCAAGAAGTAATCATCACCCCTAGAATCTGAGAAAAAATCCAGGAGGAAAAGAAGTTACTGTAATTTTCATGTAGACAGAGGAAAAGAATAGAGGTGAAGCAGGTATTGGAAATGATACAGACTTGGGAGAAGGGAGAAGCAGGCATCCCCCCTGACTATGAGATAGGCAACCATTCCAGGAGCCAGCTGTCAAAACAGATGGGAAGTCTGATGTCTCTCAGGGATTCAGATCGGCCCCTACGCTTGTCCAGAAAAGCAAAGTATGTCAACATTTCAGGTGGAGGCACCAGAAAAATCAGGCTGATCTTCAAAGGGCAGAAGCTAACAAACTCCCACAAAAGTTAGTGCTTGAAGGAGTGGAAGAGGAAGTGGGCAGTCTGGTCCTGAGTCATCTGAGATGATTGCTAGTGCGGTTTGGTCGGTTGGTTGGGAGCAGAACCTGTATGCTGATGAAATTGTTGGGGAGGAGAAGTAAAAAAGAGGAGGAAAAGAGGGAGGAGGGGCAGAATCTTATTAATTCTCTTCAGCAGACATACTGAAAGCATTAGGAAGACTGCCCATGGCTACAGCAGTGTGTGTGTGTGTGTGTGTGTGTGTGTGTGTGTGTGTGTGTATGTATGTGTGTGTGTGTATGTGTGTGTGTGTGTGTGTGGTGATTCATCTCTCCACTTTAGGAAAATCACCTGTTGAGCATGCTGTAGAGGGAATTCTTGGTCCAGCATGGCTTGAACTACATGACCCCTGAGGCCCTTTTCACCTCCAGCCTGCTCAGTTTTGTAATGAAAGGGTCAAGTGTTCAACTGAAGGGAGGCAGTTGGTGCAAATGGGGTAAGGGTGAAATGGGGATAAGAGGCACTGGTCAAGGAAGTTATTTCTTTGTATTCTGACCTATTGCCAACAAATGCCGACTTAATGAGTTTGAACCTTCATTTGTGTGTTTTGGTATCAAGGAAACTTATTGGTAGGCAAAGGGAGACAGTCACATGTGGACTTCAATGCTGCCCATTGAGAGAGCCCACTCCCTTGACCAGGTTTTTTGGGCAGACCCCAATACACATTTCCTTGTTTAGGAAGCTTGGTGTACACTTGCTAGAAATCATCGTTCTCTTAATGAAAGTAAATAGAAGAACCTGCCCACTTGCAAGCATATTCTAAATTAATAGCTGGCTGCCATGAAATCTTAGCAGTTGCTCTTACCACTGTTGATGATGCAGATGACTGTGATGCTAATTATCTAGGAACTAATTGTTTCTCTTATTTTAGTCACATAGAAAAAATTACTACGTGGCAAGACCCTCGCAAGACGATGACCCAACCTTTAAACCACATGGCCCTCCACCCTGCAACAACTTCGACCCCAATGCCCCAGAGATCGATGGCAATGTCTCAGCCCAACCTCGGTGAGCATCTGATCTTTGGCCTTTGACTTGGGAACAGGTAGAGTGAGAATTCCAGTGTCTCCCCAAGCTCTGGGTTACTATGTGACCAATGGGGGCCAGGAACTGTGCATTTCTACTTTTCTATTTCTCCCTCTTCTCTTGTCTTCCTTTCTTTACAACTCTGGGACTGGAGACCGGTCACTTTTAGCAGTGATTGTGCTGACATCATGCAATATACTTGGTTTTACTGGACCTGTGAGAAAAATTAGTGTGTCTGGCTGAGTTCACAGAGACCCAGGGAAAGGGGGAGCTGAGACATTGCCTGGGAATTTAATCAGTGAGAACAGCCAAACTCTGCAAGTGAGGCCCCAGACCACTTTAGTTTCTCTGGAACAGGTGTTTCCCTGCTTCCCTCCTGTTGCATCCCTCTTCCTCTCCTCTCCCTGCTCCCCATATACAGACGATTGCTTTAAGTTTTTATTTTGCATAGACTGCTTAATCATGGTTATTGAAGTGGTAGCTGAGAACAGAACATCTTTTCTGCCCATAATCTTTCAAAGACAATAAAAACATGCTCTTGCCATCAACACCACCACTACCAATGGGATTTTAAATAGAACCGATATAGAAATCTTTGGTTGTTCTTTCTAATGGATAGAAGCCAAAAAGATTGTTTTCATCCACAAATGTACAAATTTCATGTGATAGTTTAATTTAGTCTCAGCAACCCATTTTTCAAAATCTCACCCTGGATTTTCAGGAATGAGAAGGATAAAAATGGACAAGTTATTCCTGGATCCATTCCCTTGTTTCTGCAATGTAGCCAAAGGGAATAGAACCCAAAGTAACCCAAGGTGAAAATCAGGCCCATTCTTCCAGGAAGTCTGGAGTTATCATTTTGAAGGTTGCAGACACAAAATACAGCCAAAAAGTAAAAGGCAAAGAGAGCAGCCCACATTGAGTTCTTATCTAGAGGGAAGATCAAGGAAAAATCATCGCTAATGATTATACCAGCAGCGAGGAATCCAAATTCTCCTTTAGTCACATGCCCTCAGTACAGCCACCATTGTACATAGACCAGATGCTGGTATACTGGCGTCCCACAATGACTAGTACATGGTGGTGAACTTCCTTTTAAGTTGGAAGAGAGGGAGTTTTTAAAGCTTGATTTAAAAAAAAAAAGAGCAGAAATTTACATAATATTTTTAGGAAAGCAAAACACTTCGTGGAAATTAACTCACTGGATCCTCACTGCATCCCTATGGGGTGGTAGAAAAAGAAAATGAGTCTCAGAGGGGCTAAGTGATTTGGTCAGGATCACATACTAGGATCAGAGACAGGCTGAACCCATGCCTTCTGACTCTGATGTCAAGCACTCTGCTCCTGCTCATCACTACATGCTGCTTTTGCTACCTTCACTTCTTATACTTAGAGCACAAAGGAGATTTAAAACTTCAGTTTGAACCAACCTAACATACATTTTTGTATACATGCTAAGAAGGTTGCATACCAAGAATTCTGAAACTGGTTTATTTGTGTAGAACAGTGGTTCTCAACCTTCCTAATGCCGCAACCCTTTAATAGAGTTCCTCATGTTGTGGTGCCCCCCCCACCATCAGAAAATTATTTTTGTTGCTACTTCATAACTGTAATTTTGCTGCTGTTATGAATCGTAATGTAAATGTCTGATTTGCAAGGTATATTTTCATTGTTACAAATTGAACATAACCCACAGGTTGAGAACTGCTGATGTAGAATGATAGGATCAGAATATTGGAACTTCAAGCCCACCATACTAATTTTAGAAACAGGGAAACTAAGGCACAGAGAGATCAAGTGACTTGTCAAATCAGGGTCGCATCATTAACAAGTAACTTAAACAGATTTTGAACTCATTTTGTCTGGATACCGTGCTCTAGACATTGTTTCACCCAGATATAGCTTGGGACGAAACACCCATACATGCCTTGGGATGAGCACCAAAGAGAGACATCTCATGTTGTTGTTGTTGTTGTTGTTGTTGTTGTTGTTGTTGTTGTTGTTGTTCTTCTTCTTCTTCTTCTTCTTCTTCTTCTTCTTCTTCTTCTCCTCCTCCTCCTTCTCCTTCTCTTCCTCCTCCTTCTCCTCCTCCTTCTCTTTCTCTTTCTCCTCCTCCTTTTCCTTCTTCTCTTTCTCCTCCTCCTAATCTTCCTCCTCCTCTTCCTCCTCCTCCTTCTTTTTCTTCATCACAATAGCATTTATATAGTGCTTTAGGATTTCCAAAGTGCTTTATTTGATCCTCACAATGACCCTGTGATATGAGGATACTGAGGCAGAGAGTGGATAATTAACTTGTTCAGGGTCACACATTTAGTGTCAGAGGCAGGATCTGAACTCAGGTTTCCTTATATCAAGTCTTATGCTCTACTCATTTTGCTAGCCAGTTCCTTGTACTTTGGGTTTTCCTAACAAGGTTCACTGCTGGGGTATTTACTTGTCCTTAATGGCATGGGCTGTTCCACCAGCCTGGGGAGAGTAGCAGATGTGCTCTAAGAATGGACATCTGAAGAAGAAACCTGAGTAAGCTCCGAAGACTGGGGAATAATTTAGTGAGTCACAATAAGGGAATATCCTTCGCTTCCCTCAGAGCATATCATTTCAAACTACAGCTGCCTGTGGCACACTCTTTTTATATCAGTCTTAAAATACATATATAAAGGTAAAAAAGATCAGATCATTTTTCAAGTTCATCTTGGAATTTCAGCTGTCGAAGGCATCTTTACAATGGAAAGGGGAAAGGGTTGAAATGACTGTGATGTCAAGAAAAAGGCACTAATAAAATGCTCTTTTAAAAAGAAGATGGACTGGATCCCTAAGTTCATCACATCCCCATCAAGCACACGGGTAATAGATGTCCCTTATTTGGAAGGTGTTCACACCTCCAACTGATTTCAGAATATCTTAGGTAACAGTTAATAAAAATCTCAGGTGGGATTTGAACTCAGGACTTTTTGACTCTACACATTCTAGTGTTTTCTTTGCCCGTGGAGTTTCCTAGGTCAGTGGAGCTGTTCTTCACAGCTCAGACAGTTTCCTATCCCTTGTTCATCAATTTAACAAGGGCATTGGTTGATTAGTCTTGCAAAGCCGTGGGGCAGTTGAGGAGCACCTAGGAATAGGATGGGGGATTGTGAATGAGTTGTGGTGGATGGACAGCAGCTTGTATTTGGGGTGGAGAGTAGAAGAGTGGAGAAGGTGTTACTTGCAGATAAGAAAGAACTGGGTAAGAGTCAGGAATGAGTGTTGGGAAGGAGATTGAGGAACCCTGGGGACAGCTGCAGTGCCTTGATCACCCCTGCACATTGTGTGGAGGATGTTTATAGGCATGGATGAAGGTTGTTCCAGATGATATCTTGTGCTACTATTGGGCATTTACACACAGATTGCACTGGGGTGGGGAGGCAGATAATGATGAAACCAGGGCACTGGAGCTGGGCTAAGACTACCTGGATGAATATTAGCTGTTGCCATGGCAGCAGATGCAGTGGACATTTGTGGCTTGCACTTATTTAGTAAGAACCTGATGGCAACGGCTAATTGTATTACATTGGCCTTTTATTGCATCCCTTCAGTGTGGAACCAATCATTAAGATCACGGATACAGCCCTGGAAGGGGGCTTGAAGGCCATTAATACAGCCATTTGCAGAAGTAGCAGAACTGGGTCCTTTTGACTCTAAATTCAGAGAACTCTTTTCATTATGCTGACCTATGCACACAATGACATTCCTCAACAGACTCACCTGAGCTGGGATTTGAACCTTTGATTCCAAAACCATCATACCATGCTGCCGCCATGTCACACTAATCTATTATCAATCATTATATTTGTCTCTGATACGTTTTTTACTTGATATTGTTGGGACCTATTTGCTTCCAAAATAATAATATTTTGTTGCACCAAGGGTTTTCAAAATTGAATGGATTTCCATTTGGACAAAAATCTTTTCTATTTCTACTCATTACTTCGATTGGGAATAGCGCCCTCTAGTGGAGATGTGAAGAAACACAATCGTGTGATCGGTTGATAAAATTCTTTTGTCCTTCTACTTATTACAGGTGTGCTTGTATGTCCCTGAAAATTTGCTGCAAATTAATTTCTTTTCGAACGGGAGATGGGAGCTGGCATTGAAAGGAGCAATATGGTGAATTATTTTGTAAAATGAAGGAGGCGTTGTATTGCCCCCAGAGCTAAGTAACTGCAGTTCTAGTTACAGCTAGCTAGCTTCCTGTCTTTGTAGTCATAGGCGTGTTTCATAATCTCAGCCTGCATTTGCTTATTTTGAAAATGCAAGTTATGGGGGGAGATAATGGCTAAGACCCCCTCTGATTCCAACAGTTCGTCTTTACCTCAGTCTTCCTAGATCAAACCCATTTCTCCCTTTTCCCATTTTCCTACAATTCTTGGGTGCTTTCTTTGTATTTGATACCTTCTGCTATATTCGTCTCTCATTGTACTTCTTTAAGATAAGTGAAATACTACTGAAATGTGGAGCGTGAGGTTAATTGCCCAACTTTCCTGCCAAAAAGTGGCAGAGTCTCAAACCTAGGTCTTCAGATGTGAGTCTTAAAATTTTCCCACTGTTCCAAGCTGTCTACAAGGAAAAGAAAAAAGCAACCATTGTCAAAAACATAGGAGGCAACAGTGATGTGGATGAAAGAGCCACCAGATCTGAGGCTAGAAGAGCTGAGTTTGAATCATGTCTCTGCCACAATCATGTCACAGGGTCCCAGTTTCCTGATTTGGATGACCCCCAAAATCCCTTCCAGCTAAAGATTTATGACCTTGAGGACTCTAGGTGGCACAGTGAGTAGAGTACCAGCCCTGGAGTCAGGAGAACCTGAGTTCAAATCCATCCTCAGACACTTGACACACTTGTTAGCCATGTGACCTTGGGCAAGTCACTTAACCCACATTGCCCTGCCCTCTCCCCTCCAAAAAACCAAAAAAAAAAAAAAAAGATTTATGACCTTGTGATTGATTTAGATGTAGAAGGTATAACCTCCAAGGTCTCTTCCAATCACTCTCCAATCCTGCATTTCTAGTACAAACATTTAATTGTAAATTAATTGGTGACTGACTAGTCCTTGCTCACTTCCTGTGACCTCCAAAAAAGGCATGGCACAGCACCAGTTTGGAAAGCTTGCATCACAAAGTTCTCAACTGATTTGTTGAGGTGCTGCTAATCTATAGTTAACTTGCTTTCTGGTTCTCTTCATTTTTATAAAGACTGCATTTTCTCCTCATAACAACCTTGGGAGGTAGGAGCTATTATTAGCCACATTTGGCAGATGAGGAAACTGAGGCAGAAAAGTTAAGTAATTTGCTTAGAGTTACACTGTTAATAAGTATCAGAGGTGGGATTTGAACTCGGGTCTTTCTGACTTTGTTCAGATCTAGTGTTCTATCCACTGTACTACTTAGCTGCCCCGTTAGGAAGATGAAAAATGAAACTAAGTCAGGAAGTGTTTATTAAGACAAAGGCGTTGCATGTGTTAAATATTGAGAGGACCAATAAGAAAGACTATCCTTGACCTCAGGGAGATTACATTCTAATGGGGGAAAGATGTCATACAGAAAAGGAAGGGGGTGAGTTTAGGGGATGAAGGTGCCTGGAAGGGGGTGGTGGTGGAGTATTTTTGACAAAACTCTATGGAAATGTCAGTGGCTCATCCTGGAGAGGAATGAAGACATAGTTGGCCTGAATCTCCCCCTTAAATGGTGCCTCTGAGAGTAAGCGTCCAAGCTGAAGGAGAGGCGCTCAGGGTTAAGGGTACTTCCAATTTGAGCAATCCATGGTTGAAATAAATTTCCAAGGTGAAGAGGTTTCTGCGGCACGGCGGACAGAGTCATGTGGAGACTCAGTGCAGCCTCCAGAGGAACCTGTGCCGCTTGAGCAGACAAAGAGGCACAAAGAGGTCCCAGAGACACCCGGTTGTTCATGCTAGCGCTTTTTGTGACAGCAAAAACCAGTTGTTTTTAAAGTGAGTGCTCATAGATGAAGGAGCCATGGAGCAAACTGTAATATGGAAATGCAATAAAATTTTGTTATGCAGCAACAGACAACAAAGGTGAAGGGAGAATTCAGAGAAATGGGGAAGGTTTGCACATACTAACAGAGTAAAATGAGCAAGACTGGGCCAACAATAAACTGTATGTGCAGTAACTACACTAATGTACATAAAGTCAGCATGAAAATGAATTGGAATATCTAGTCTAGGTCCAAGAGAACTTACGATGGAACATAGGTGTGTGTATGTGGGCGGGTGGGGCTTAGGGCTAGTGGGTACAGAAAGCGGTCTACACCAAGAAGGGTCATGGCTGTGCTGGAAGGGTTTTTTGTGTTATAGAAAAGGGATTGGGGTGGTTAAAGGGAAAGAAAACTTTTGAATAAAGAAAATGACATGTGAGATAAATGACGCGTGAGATGAGGCAGAGAAGGCCTTTGGGTTATTAAATGTCAATTATGATCCAGTCACCAAGCATCTTCATGTTGACATCCATGATTGTGAAAACTGTGGCAGTGGCAATGATGATCAGTACTGTTATTAACTCTTTCAATATAGGTTAGTAATAAAGGGGTCACCAAAAAGCAGCCACACCCAATGTCCCTTGAAACTTAAGAGTATTTCCCACTCTCCCGAACTAGATGCACTGGAAGATGTGAGCTCTCTCTCTCCCCCTCTCCCCCTCCCCCCCTGTCTCTCCCCCTCTCACCCTCCATCCTCCCCCTCTCTCTCTCTTTCTCCCTCTCTCT
>CM053600.1:172025604-172084036 GCA_028646575.1 Pseudocheirus occidentalis
CCAAGTGAAGCAGAGAACTGTGACAATTATCCTGAAAACTGGGACCTTTTGGGTCGACCACATGGAACGTTTGCTATTGGGGGGGGGGGATCAAGGAGGATTTGAGAGATCTGAATTATCCAGATTGTTGAGTGGTCTCCATTGCTGTAATTCACTGGATCATTACATGTCCCTGCGCTCTCTTTTGCTGGCACAGGACAAGCTGAAGTTCCAGGACTGTGTGACTGATAAAAATAATTGTCACAATGAATAACAGTTCAGATTTATAGACCATTTCAGAATTTGTTATAAAGGACTTCCTCTCAATAATCAGAAATCTCTTGGACATAAGCAACATTCTCCAAAGCAGACTTGTTATACAGAAAACTGCAGAGGCACAGCTGCTGCTATGGTAGTTTATTAATTTTTTCCTCCTTTCTATACATCACCTAGAGTTTTAAGTATATCCATTTCCCATCTGCTTCCTAGAAAACTGTCCCTCATATATAAGAATTAAAAAGAAAAACACACACACACACACACAAATGTTCGATAACACTAAACAATGCATCAACCAAGTCTAGCATCGTATGCTGAGTTCTTGACTGGTCATTAATCCCTCTGCAAAGAAGAGAAAGAGGGTTCTTTCCCCTATTTCTCCGATATGACCAACAGTCAGAGTTCTCTTTTAATCATATGGTTATTCTTTCCATTTACATTGTTGCAGTAAAAATGTTTCTCTGTTTTGCTTACTTCACTTTGTAACAGTTAATGGAAGTCTTCCAATGCTTCCAGTTCATCATATTGTGCTACCTTGTGTAGCCATTTCCCTCTCAATTTTTTCTATTTCTTTACAAGTACAAAAAGTGCTAGCATAAACATTTTGGTACATATGATGCCCTTTCTTTTTGTTATTTGATATTGTAGTCGTCATTTTTTTTAGCATAAATCTAAATGATTTGCCAGAGTAGTGAGACCAATCTGTGGTTCTCTAAACAATGTACGTGGATCTGTCTTTCCACAACCGCTTCTCCCCCCTCCCCCCATCTCAACATTGACTATCGCCATGTTTTGGTAGCTTTGCCAATTATGCTGGGTGTGAGGTAAAATCTCAAAGAATTGTTTTGATTTGTCATTCTCTTATGATTAGTAAGTTGAAGATCTTTTTGAATAGTTGTTAATAATCTACAATCTTTTGAGAATATCTTGTTCATATCCTTTGACCATTTATCTTATCCTATTTGATTTTTCAATTTCATGTCATTAAAATTATGATTTAAAATTAAAAAAAACAGTTGTTACTCTTCATTATGTGACTGAGAATTCTCTACCCCCCTAGTAATAATGATGAAGCGTACCTAATCTAGTTTTAAAAAATTTTATATTATAATGTTGAACATTCCGCAAATCTGTTTGGAAGATATTGGAGTATATATTGTGAGATGTTGGTCTACACGCTTTCTGCCAGATTGCTTTCCAGTTTTCCCAGCAAATCATCTAAGTGAAGAAATTCCCAGGTCATTTCTATTCTTAGGTATATTGAACACTAGGTGGGTTATTTAGTTCAATTGTTTCTGATGCTTTCTTATCTGCTCTGTTCCAATGATCTACTTAATTTTTCTTTTTTAGCCAGGACCAATAACCAAATAGCTTGAATGATTACTGCTTTAAAGTTATTATTGGTTTCATCTGATCATGAGCACCAGCTGTCTCTCCAGTTATCTAAATTATTCATTACTTCTTTAAGGAGAATTTTGCAATTGTATTTATGTAGGTGTTTAGTGTGCTTTGTTAGAATGACTCCCAGAAATTATTTATGTTTTAAAATTATTTTGAATGAGACTTACATTTCTATTATTCCCTGATGGATTTTGTTACAGGCAGCTTAGCTCTAACATGTAAGAGGTGAAGACTGGGTCATTGAACTTAAAAAAAAATCCTATTGTTTGTTCTCCTCCCTTCCCCACCCCACCCCCCTGAAAAGATTCAACACAGTTTTCTCAGTTGCAAATTGTCAAGTGTGTTAAAAATAGTTTTGTCAGCTTAAAGAGTATCTGTTGGCCCAGATCCTCGTTCTGCCACCAGGAACTTCCTTGCTGTTGGGACAGCCAGTCATCCAGTTAAAGTGTAGTGCCCTCTCCAGGCAAGGTGATTTGGGGATGATCTGTCCTCCAGGCACTTGGACCAAATCCATAACCTCCAAGTGACATTTCTCCTGTTCCCTTGCTTTCTTTCTTTGAAGGCTCTTGGTCCTGTGGTCTCAGGTCTGGGTAGGATCTTCATTCCCACCCCCACTTCCCCACCCTCTCCCTTTATAAACTGGAAGATTCATTTCTGCTTCCTCTCCTACAATCCTAAATTTATTCCCAGTGTCTTTTGCAGTTGCTGGTGGTCAGTAACAGCTGTTCCGTCATGCTGCTCTCTGAGTAATTCTGAGGGATGAACTCACCATGATTCCCACTACTGGAGAAATAGTCTGGGAAACAAACACTTTGGTAACTTGTCTTTGGTAATTAATGCTCCATGAAAAATCATTCTGGAGTAAGTCCTTCCCCCCAACCCCCACACAAAAACACAAAAAGGGGGGGATTAGGGGAGCAAGTCACAAAATATGAGCTCAACCTTATTTAACTACATTGAAGCCCAAGGGAAATGGAATCCCTTTGGGGTGTTTTGAGATGACATGGGGATGGGGGTGGGGGAGAGGAGGAAGGAGTACTTGGGAGAGGTTTTTCCAAAAGATCCAGAATGGTCATGAGTAGAGTGTTTTGGAACAGATAATGCCCTTTCCCATAGATCAATGGTTCTCAACCTTCCTAGTGCTATGACTTTTTAATACAGTTCCTCATGTTGTGGTGACCCCCAACCATACAATTATTTTTGTTGCTACTTCCTAACTGTAATTTTGCTACTGTTATGAATTGTAATGTAAATATCTGCTATACAGGATGTATTTTCAGAGATATGCGATCCATGGGTTGAGAACCACTGCCACAGACTAATATGAGCACCCAAGTGATTTTCCATTGCCCTCTTCACATTTTTCATTGCCTGCTGTCGAAGCAAAAACAACAGCAACCACATATAAGGGAAAGATTTATAGGAAATTAATTTATTTTGTAGTATATGCCATATAGTAACCCTGTTTGCCTCAGTTTCCTCATTTGTAAGGTGAGCTGGAGAAGGAAATGCCAAACCACTCCAGTGTCTTTGCCGAGAAAACCCCAAATAGTGTCATGAAGAATCAGAACTGAAATGACTGAACAACAACAAAACTTCGTAGTGGTTAATATTTTGGGGCAGTTAGGTGGTGCAGTGGACAGAGCACTGGGCCTGGAATCAGGAAGATTCATCTTTGTGAGTTCAAATCTGGCCTCAGACACACACTAACTATGTGATTCTGGGCAAGTCACTTAACCCTGTTTGCCTTGGTTTCTTAATCTGTAAAACGAGCTGGAGCAGGAAATGGCAAATTGCTCCAGTATCTCTGCCAGGAAAACCCCAAGGATAGTCATGAAGAGTCAGACAGGACTGAAATGACTGACAACAGCTTCATTGCATAGTTGTTGGGTTTTTTTTTTTTACTCTATAGAGTTATGTTTCTTAGTCAGACAATGAGGTTGGAGGTGGGGGTGGGGGAGGGAAAGAATTGTTTCAGATTTTTCCAGAGTTAGTTATTTGTAGAGCCAGAAAAAAGTGATATATCTTAATTCAACAAACTTTAATTCAAGCTCCATAAGCATTTAATTTAGCTAAAGTCTAGCCCACACTTTTAGAGTCATTTCCTTCTATCTTTTCCCCATCATCCTCCCAATTTGCTTGAATTAATTAAAATGGAAAACATCATTTTCCATATATAGAAATGAATTGTCCTCCTGTGACATAACTGGTTCCCGAGGACATTCTCCAAAAGAAGACCCTCTCTTCCCCTTCTCCCTCCTTTCTCCCTCTTTCCCCTCTTTCCTCCTTTTCCCCTTTCTCCTCTTCCTCCCTTCTCCCTCTTTTCCCTCTTCCCTCTTGTCCCCCTCTTCCTTCCTTCCCTCTCTTCCCCCTCTCCCTCCATTTCTCTTCTTTCCCCTCCTTTTTCTCTTCCCCCTTTCTCCTCTTCATCCCTTCTCCCTCTTTTCCCTCTTCACTCTCTTCTCCTCCTTCTCTCTTATTTGCATTTTGGTTGGGTAACTTTCTGTTGCTACCAGTTCAGGTTTCGAGGGTTGGAATTTCTCTAAAGACCTTAGCTCTAACATTCACAGTTTTTTCCTTTTTATTTCTCTGGTGGTTCCCTCCCCTCAATATATAGGCTATATTTTATGTATTAAAGTACAAAGAGATCTTAGGGTATAGCTAAATGCAAAAAAGAATGGCAGCTAGGTGGTGCAGTGGGTAGAGCAATGGGCCTGGAGTCAGGAAGACCTGAGTTCAAAACTGGCCTCAGACACTTACTACTATGTGACCCCAGGCAAGTCACTTAACCTTTGTTTGCCTCAGTTTTCCCATCTATAAAATAAAGATAATAACCCCTACCTCTCAGGGTTGTTGTGAGGACCAAAGGAGGAGATAATAATTATAAAGCACTTAGTAGGGTGTCTGGCTTATAGCAGGCTCTATGTAAACATGAGCTATGCTGCTGCTGCTGCTGATTATGTTCTCGACTTGGCTTAAGACAATGATTAGTTTCCTCCAATCATTCCCAGTTTCAATGCTATCAAGTTTGCAGATAAGAAAACTGAGACTGAGTGATGGACTGTGACTTGTCTAAGAGGATACAGGTAGGAACTAGATGGGCCTCTTCTGAGGCTTAGCTTCATTCTCTTTTTTTTTAATTAAACTTTTTTTTTTAATTTTCTTTTTCTTTTTTCTTTTTGGAGGGAGGAAGGTAGCGCAATTGGGGTTAAGTGACTTGCCCAAGGTCACCAGGCTAGTTTTTTAGTGTCTGAGGTTGAATTTGAGCTTAGGTCTTCCTGACTCCAGGGCTGGTGCTTTGTTCACTGCACCACCTAGCCACCCCTTCATTCTCTTTTCCCTATAGCGTTCTGTTTCTTGGTTGGTTTATGCTTCCTCCTCCTCAAGCTCCCAGTGGCTTTCTGACCAAAGTCCTTTCAGAGATCCTTTCAACCTCCCAGAGCCACACCTTCCTCCTTCAGTCTTCCTCAGTCACTCCTCCAGATACCTACTGATACACACATAAAGACCTCAAGTCTACTTCATTTCTATGACCCTAGTCAGATGAGAGATGGCCAGGCCACAAAATCTTTTTAATTATTGGTAGGAAAGTATCTTGTGCTTGTCATAACAACTGGTACAGTTTATAGATAAACTCATTTAATGTCCTGGAAATTAAAATAAAACAAACAACTTTTGGTGTAGTAGTTGTATCTTAGATATGACTTAGTAATTGTACCTAGCAGTCATTTTCATTATCAATAATTAGACACTCATGTAGAGAAATTCTCCAATGACCTTTTTCTTTTATTGAGGCTTCCTTCCACATTGGTATTTCTTTGTATATGGTATACTTTTGTTACTCAGATTTTCTCAATTCTCTCTCTCTCTCTCTCTCTCTCTCTCTCTCTCTCTCTCTCTCTCTCTCTCTCTCTCTTTCTCTCTCTTTATCTCTATATCTCTATCACTATCTATATATCTATGTCTATATCTCTATGTCTGTCTATATCATCTAAATCTATGTCTATGTCTATATCTCTGTCTGTCTCTCTATCCATCCATCTATATTCATCTATCTGTCTTTCTATCATCTATCTCTCCATCTCTCCATCTCTCCATCTATCTATCTATCTACCTATCTATCTATCCTTCTTCTCCTCAGGTCTCTTAAGAGTAGGGAGTAGGTTTCACCCATCTTTTGCTCTCCCTTTCTACCCAGTACAGAGACTTACATGTGGGTAACACCTCATTAAATGTTTCTTCAGTTGAATTGAATTAAATTCCAGGAACATGCAATGTAATTTCCCCCAGACTAAAGTCACTCACTAGCATAGGAATTGACAGTTTTCATCTGTGACATAAAACAGCGTGGCAGTTTCTAGTATTTCTTATGCTACTGAATGGAAATAACACCACTTTTGAGTCAGAGTCAGTGTAATGGCAGTTGCCCATTGAGGGTTTCGTACAGTCCTAACACTGGAGAATGCTGAGGGTTAGCAGCAACAGTCAAGATCAACCTATTGAAAAATCTTCCTCTTATTTTAATTAAAACAAATTAGATATACTTTGGTGATAACTCGACATTTTTTAAATTTGGGAGAATGTGTGTGTGTGTGTGTGTGTGTGTGTGCTTACTATTAACGAACAAGACTGAACCTATAATTTCATTGTAATAGGAACCTCCTAGGTGAGAAATCTCACTCTACTGATGCAGTAAGAGAACCCGTAACCACAAGAAGTTGATACCCTAATGGGGAACCAAACAAAATCATAATTAGTCATTATGAATTCCGGGCAAGCAGCACAAAATGTACCTAGGGCAATTGGCATGGAATAAGCTTAGAGTCTCACACAGGGATAGGAGTGGGGGTGGTGGCAGAGAACATGGGATATCACAAGGTCACCTTATTGAATGGGAAGCATCTTGTCTGTAATTAGAATGAGAGAAAAAGCCACTATCTGGTAGTTTTCTATTTTACTTAACTAGTCTTAGTACAGTGCCAGGCACATAGTAGGCACTTGGTAAATGTTTATTAACCGACTGTCTGACTGACTAATCTTGCTAACTAGGTGTTTGCTCAGTCATTTCTATGATGCTGAGGGACTGCAAATGCTATTTAGTGCTCCTTCTAAATTGTGGCACCCAGAGAAAAAGCTCTAGTTACCCCACCGTAGTTCTGGCTTTGCAGACAATACATGAACATAACTGCCTTTTTAATAAATCAGAACATGATTTGAAAAGAAGAGGTTTATATTAAATATTGCAAGGTATATTGGAGAAAAAGAGCATCAGAATTGATAGCCAGCAATGGCTAAATGCTGTAATTTATCCCCTTAATTTCTATGTGTACTAGAGGTATGGAATTCATATAAGACAGTGCAGAATGCATTTAGAATTTAATTGATCCCTCTTCCAAAAAGAGATGATAAATAGATCATGAATAATTTATGAAGATTGTGGGTCCACTAATGGACCTTCTTTGGTCCTTGAAAACTATAAAACCAAATAAAAAGTTGCTTTATTAAGGAGGGAACATTAAAGAACTAGTAGAGACTCATATAGGTTAATGTAATTTTTGCCCTGGGGGGGGAGCACGAAGTGAGTTCATTTACTAATATTTAATAATAGTAGCTAGCATCTACATAGTACTTGAAGGTTTGCAGAGGACTTTACAAATATTAACTCATTTTTATCCTTACGACAACCGTGGGAGGTAGGCACTGTCATTATCTCTACTTTTACAGATGGGGAAACTGAGGTAGAAAGTGGCTTGACCAGGGTCACAGAATCACTAAATTTGAACTTGAGTCTTCCTGACTCCAAGTGCAGTGCTCTTTCGACCATCCTAGCCTCCTATTATTTCAGTTAATTAAATGATTGTGCCCCTTGGCACCTTAGTAGCTTTAAAAAAAACCCCACTTTTTTTCAATCAACAAAATCTATATACTTTTCCTACTCCCCCCCCCCCCATCATGAAAACAAAAAGAAAGAAAAACAAAGCCTTTGTACTGTGCAGAGTCATTCAGGAAGTTTAACTAGTACAAAGTTACAACAAATTCATCCTTAAAAGCAGTGCTAAGTTTCCACTTCCAGTAGGAAAGAAAGGGTACCTATTGTTGGAGGATGATGAAAATGTGGGTAACCGTGGCTGGGGAGATAAACTGGCAGCCACCCTAGGACTTAGGCATAGTTCAGTAGTAGCAAGGGTCAGTCACCTCCAGGCTTCCCAGGCATCTGGAGTTAACACAATTAAGTTTGTCTAAATCTTCCATCATTTCACACATAGTTATTAAGCATCAACTTGATACAAAAGATGGTGAGTGGGAAAGATCGAAAGATAAAACAAGACTGTTGCTGCCCTCAAGGAGTTTATAATCTAGTAGGAGATATCTCTGCTGTATTTTTCAGGTGACTCTGGGTTATTAGTTCACCCAAGATGGAAAGAACTAGATAAAGTCAGGGTGGGGTTTTCCACCTTATGAAATTTGATTTTTAGGGCATCAGGCAAAGATCCTTCAGATGGGAGCAGTTTGCTGTTTCCCTGTTTTCTATCTCATCTCCCATCTCTGAGACCTTTGCACAGACCCATGCCTGGAATGCTTTCTTTCTCTTCTCAACTCTTTAGCATCTATAGCTCCTTTTAGGGACTTTTTCTTATGCCTCTTCCACTGCCAAGTCTTTCGTGACCTCCCCTCACCCTTGTTCTGCCTTTCTATCATTTTTTTTAAGACAAAACTTGTAATTTCCTTAGTATATGATGTTTATTCCCCGTGAGAAACCTCCCTTTGTTAATGTAGATTGGCATGTACTCTATACAGTCAAGAGTGTGGCTAAGCTCAAGGTTAAGTCATTTATCCATAGAGTTAGAATATGTTGGAGGCAAGACTTGAACACACCTGTACCATCCTACCTCTCTCCACAACTCATATTACTTTGTATTTACTATGTTTTTGCTTTTGTTCCGTTGTGTCTGAGTCTTTATGATCCTATTTTGGGGTTTTCTTGACAAAGTAACCAGAGTGGTTTGCCATTTTCTTTTCCAGTTCATTTTATAGATGAGGAAACTAAGGCAAACAGGGTTAAGTTACTTGACCAGGGTCACCCAGCTAGTAAGTGTCTGAGGCTGGATTTGAACCCGTGAAGATGAGTCTTCCTGATTAGGAACTCAGTGCTTTACCCACTGAGATACCTAGTTCCCCATTTACTATATATGTATGTATTCCTTATTTACTTATCTGTGTTGTTTCCTCCCTGTAGAATGTAAAATTTTGAGGGCAGAAAATGTTTTTGCTTTCTTTTGCATCCCCAGCACCTAACTTGATGCTTGGCACAAAAATAGGTGTTTAATTTTTCCTTTTCCAATGAATGAATGAAGCTTGCATGTAGTAGACCCTTAACAAAATTTGTTGAATTGAATGGAATTGTTGATGTTTCATAGCCAAGGAATGAAGCTTTTGCTAGCCAGCTCTGGAAAAGGAGCTGTTGATATTGCTAGAATAAATCTGAATTGTCTTCATAGAATCAGAGAATTTTGAAAGTTGGAGGGGACCTTGGAGGTAAATTGAGTCCCAACTCTTCCCTGAAACATGGAGCCCCTTTATAATAGTTCAGTTGAATAGTTGTCCATGCCTTTATTTGAAGACCTTTAGTGACAGAGAACTCATTGCTGTTAACTGAAATCTGAGAAGTACTATTGCACACTGGATAATGGACCAGCCTTAGAGCCAATCAGACCTGGGTTCAAGTCCTGTCTCTGACACATACTAACTGCTTTTGCCAATAAAAGATTGCTTGTTTTCCCTATTTCCCTTATTAAGTCATTTAAACTCTCAGTGCCCCAGGCAACTGTCTAGAACTATAATTTACAGATAGTTGCTGTTCTGTATCAGTAGAATTGATAGTGCAATTTCCATAGCAGGAGTTTGTTACACAAGGAAATGACAAGTTTTTAACAACAACAACAACAAAATGCACATTTCATTAAAAAAAATATTACTGGACTGCTTCACTCTTCCCAAATGTACATTTTTGAAGCTAATTTAATCAGGAAAACCTAGAAGAAAGACTCTAGAAAACTCTTCTTCCTGTCCCTTCCTCCCACTTTATAGTGAATTACTTCTGAGCAAGACAGATAGTACCTCCAATGGGCAGATTCATTCCAGGCAGAAATATGCCAGTACCAGAAAACTGTGTGAATGAGCTAGGGGTCCAGCTTGAGCATCAAGTCTAAGACTGAAAAATGCTTAGCACAATTGGACAAGGTACTGTTTACCAGTCAGGCCCAAGTTTTGCCTCGGTGTACCTGGGAATTCCTTGCTCAAGAAGGAAGCAATGAAGACAAGGAGAGGCTTGCAGAATGTACAGAACACAGAATTCTTCTCATATCAGCCGAGACTGTTGAGAAATCTCTCTTTAGTGATTCTCAGCCCAGAGACTTGAATAAAGGGCTCAGTGTGAAGTCGGGATGGTGCAATTTTTTTGTTTAATACTTTGCAGATTTTTGGAACTCTCTGCACCCTGAACTAAAAAAACTGCATTTTTTGCTGACCTTGTTGGAAGGCTAAGACTGTTTCTGGGAAATAGGGGAAACAAGCAGCCTTTTGTTGGCAGGAGCAGAGAGAGACAGAAGGCGGGAGAGAGCCTGGGCTTGCGTCTTTTTTTCCTTCATGATGTCGTGACTGAGACAAGACCATAATATGGCTGGATTTTTCTTTCTACCTCAGCTGACATGTGTTTTACATCAGACTGGGCTGTGTGACACCTGGTGCTGTCCAGTTCACATGAATTAAGCCACGGGCTGCCCATAAGTAGAGGGGAAAAGGCACAGCTGTACTTCTGACATCGGAATCATAAAAGTTCAAGGAGCTTGGGGCGGCACACGTCAGGAACAATTTACACCTGTATATTTTGGCCTTCCACTTGCAAATCACTCTACCTAGAAAGATATCTTAGCCAGAAGGCCCAGTAAGATCTTACGCCAGGGGCTGCCCTTCCTCCTTTAGACCTTGCCGAGTTAGTTATAAAATAGAATGTCAAAGAGTGTTTCTATTTTAAGGGAACAAAAGCATTGAGCCCTATTCTATTTCCTATTAAGTCTGATAAAAACAACATTACTCTGAGGGCAGTCCAGGGAAGAAAGCAGGGACTCCTGGGGACTGTCACATTCTTTGTATTTGTGTCCCAAGTGCCTGGCACTGAGCCTGGCACTTTGGAGAACATAATAAATGCTTATTGATTGATGGACTGAAGAGTATTGGCCTGAGCATTAAGAGCCCTGGAGTCTAGTTTTAGCATGACACCAAAACTAAGTGTGGCCAAGGAAAAACTACTCTTTCTCTGGACCTCAGTTTCCTTGCCTTTAAAATGAAACAGCTGGATTAAAAGATTTTCCAAGGCAGGGGTTCTCAATGTTTTTGTGCAATGGATCACTTTGGCCTAAGGGGGTACCACTTTTTAGAATGTTTTAAAATACATGAACTCCCCAAGATTACAGTGAAATTCAGCTATCAAATATTTTTAAAAAACATACATAGAAATGTATGTTGCATGACTACACGTGTATAACCTGTGTCAAATTGCCTGCCTTCTCAATGAAAGAAGGAGTTGAGGGAGGTGGAGAATTTAGAACTCTAAATTTGTTTTTGTTTTGTTTTGTTTTTTTACTTTTTTTTTGGAGGGCAGTGACTTGCCCAAGGTCACATGGCTAGTTTTTGTGTTAAGTGTCTGAGGCTGGATTTGAACTCAGGTCCTCTTGACTCCAGGGCTGGTGCTCTATTCACTGTGCCACCTAGCTGCCCTAGAACTCTAAATTTGAAAAAAGAATGTTAATATTGTTTTTACATGTAATTTGGAAAAATAAAATATTAAAAAAAAGTTCACGGATTCCAGGTTAACCCCTGATCTAAGGGCTATTGCAATAAAAATTGCTGGGGTTAACCTGGGGTTATATCATTCCATAACTCCAAAATAAGGGATTTTTTTGGACTCAGAGTCAAAAAGACTGGAGATCAAATATAATTGACTAACTATGTGACCTTAGGCAAGTCACTTAACTTCTGTTTGCCCAGCTTCCTCAATTGTAGAATCGGGATGATTATAGCATGTACTCCACAGGGTTGTTTCAAGGATCAAATAAGGTAATATTCGGGAAGTGCTTTGCCAGCCTTAAAGCACTATGTAAATGTTAGTTATGATAGTGATGATGTATGTGAATTTGTTAACATGTTATTATGTAATTCGATGAGTCCGTGATGATCTCCTTAGTGCCAGTTCTCTCTTCACTAGCACAGATATCAACTCCTCTCTACCTTAGCCTCTTTCATTCTTGTCTACACTGTAACAAATCCTCTGGAGAATAGTGTTTCTTTTTGTGAGTCTGCTGAAGCCCATGGACCCCTTCTCAGAATAACATTTTAAAATACATAAAATAAGATGCATTGGATCATGAAGGAAAACAATTATTTTAAAGCACAGTAAAATTTTTTTAAAAAAATTATCTGCACCACCTTAAGTACTGTTCTCAAGGCCTTGCTTGGCTGGCTGTTGGCTTTTTTCCCCTCATCACTCCCAGTGCAGTGCATGATCTGTGTCCATTTTATGCCTCTTTCCTGCTATATAACAAGCCCAACCTCCTTTCCCAGGCATAGATGTCTGTGAATATATCTATTATATTACTTTTTATGTATACAATAAAACTATCCAACAAGGTCTTAAGAGGAGAGAAATGTGGTCAAGTGGAAAGTTCCTTGGATTTAGAGACAAGGACCTGGATTCCAAGTCTGGCTCTGGCATTTATTACTTGTGTATTAAGCAGAGAAATCACAACATTCCCAAGTTTTGGAATTCTCATCTCCAAAATATAAGAGTTGGACCCCACGGCTTCTGATGTTCCAGCTTGTGCTAATTTCCATCTTTTTATTTTGAGCTCACTCTTGTCCTATCCTGTCATACCCTGATTATGCCCTATATTCTCTTATTCTGTTATAACCTGAAGTCCAACTATCATACTCAATTTGAGCTGCCATTCACAGGGAGATGCAAAGCAGAACCTATTGTGTTGGGAGCTGGCAGGAAAGAAGATACCTTCATCTCTTCTATGTTTTGTTTGAAGAGCTGTAGAAATCTATTAGGAAGATGAAATTGAGTCTTGATCGCAGGAGGAAGGGGCAGAGAACTTTGTCATGAAAGTTTCCACAATGGCATATATTACATATATAACATGTATCATGCTATACATATATAATATTTGATACATAAGTATACACAGACATATATATGCGCATATATACTCCTGTGTGTATCTATATCTTAGCTGGATATTGAAAGACTTCCTGTTCCTCAGATATCATCCTTCTACCTCTTTTAGGGTGAATTCATGTAACATCATAAGTAGCATCCACTTCCTTAAAATCCTAAGAGGACTGAGTCTGGTGGATAGGAAATAACTTTCACTGATTATTAGTTTTCTATATAGGAAAAAAAAGGATAACTCCCTTCCTGGCAATCCAGATAGGAACCCATTAAAGTTCAGTCTAGACAGACTGACCTTTATTTTGAATACTAGAGTATTATTTGATAATTGTGCCAGGTGTTGGCCTGAAGGGAAGAGGTTGATGAAAAACAATTGTAAATTGAATTTGACTTAATAGATTATAATGCCTAAACCAATACCTGAGCAGAAATGGGGATGATCCCCCTTGGAAGTGAACTAGCATTTACGCAGCACTTTAAGGTTAGCAAAGACCTACACATGTCTTCTCCTTTGATCCTTATAATAACCCTGTAAATGATGCTATTATTACCTGTAGATATTTTTGTAGATGGGGAAACTGAGACTGAGTGAGGTTAAGTGTTGTACAGGGTCACACAGCTGGGATGAATCTGAGGGAGGATTTATTTGATTTATCCACTGCACTGAGTTGGCTCAGTCAGCCCTTTACATTTTTTTTTATCAATTTCTTCTGATTTATATCCCTTTCCTTTTCAAATATACTTCTCCCTTACCAGTTTCCAGAGAGTCATTCCTAGTATACACACATGCAAATACATACACACACATGTACATGTGTTCAGCAAACTAATCAACACATCAATCAAATCAGACATCACATGTAGCATCCCACACCCATATCCCCTCACCTCTTCAATGAAGGAGTACCCTCCTATTTATTTTTGGGATGCCAAGTTCATGCATTATAATTTTGTAACTTTCCATTTCATAGTTTAATACAGACTCTGCAGCTATTGTTTCAACCCTCACTCTACTGGTAGATGAGGTTCCCAGAAAGCAGCTACTGTGTTTCCTTTCAGGACTTTAGGGCTACAGCCTTGAGGGATTGGAAGCTGGTTTCTAGGACCAGCTCATGATTCCCCGCTGGTCTACTGCCCTCAGTGATAATCAGTTAATAACAATTAGTCAGCCAGATTTAAACAAACTGTAGAAAGTGGGATTTACTAATGTCTGGTAAGAGTAGTTCATTTCTTTGGAAACTGAGGAGATGCCCATCAATGGGGGAATGGCTAACAAGTTGTTGTATATGATTGCGATGGAAAACTATTGTACTACAAGAAATGATGAACGGGATGCTCTCAGAAAAACCTGGAGAGACTTGCATGGGCTGATGCAAAGTGGAATGTATTGTGTGCAAAGTAATAGCAATATTGTAAGATGATCAGCTGTGAATGGCTTAGCTATTCTCAGCAATACAACAATCCAAGATAATTCTGAAGGATTTATGATGAAAAATGCTATACTTCTCCAGAGAAGGAACTGAAGGTGTCTGAATACAGATTGGAACATAAAAAACAAAACAAAATAAACAAACCAACAAAAAAAAACACAAGTTCATCTCCCTAAAAGTTTGGGGCAGCACACTTTCCCATAAGTCCATGCAGACAGAGTGCTAGAAACTCACAGTTTCTGGAAACCTTTTGCTTGTGTTCCCTTTTCCTCCTTCATAAAACCTCCATGAAGTTTTGTTTAAGTATAGTAGGTTTTCTGTTGTGCTTTCCACAATCTAAAGTTTCCTTCTTCAGAGTGTTTCATAATGTCCTCACTCATTGCTAGTGTAGACACTGTTCCTAGTCACTGCTTTTCTAGGGACATTGCTAGGATGCTTATAACAAGTCCAGAACTTCTGGACTGTTTGAAATTCTCATGGACTTCTATTGGTGGTGGTAGGAATAGAACCTTTTCTCCCCCACCTGCCCAAAGTAATTCCTCTCCAAGGCTTAGCTGTAACTCCTCTCTGTAGGCTCACCTCTAATCCCAGTACACTCCCCAAAGAGTATCACCTTACTTCATTAGTGACCTTCACTCCTTCCAAATTGTTCAAGCACTTTTTCTGCACCTAGTGAAATCTCTCTGATTGACCGATTAACTCAAATAGATGTATTCTCCCCTGGTAAAATGTTGTTAGGACTATAGTATTTTCTTAGTTATTTCAGTTTGGATGGGGGTGATTGATTGATTTAGTTATCCCCACCCCCACCCCATTCCTATGAGAGAGTCCGAGATTTGGAGCCAAGGGGACCAGAATTTTAATCCAGTCCTATCATCTTATAGTTGAGGAAATGTAGACCCAGAGAAGAAAAGTGACTTTCCTAAGGTCATGCAGCAAAAACTATTAGCAGTGAAATTTGAACCAAGGTCCTCAATTCCAGAGCTATTGACTATTCTTTCCAGGCATCATGCTGCCTACAGAGCTTTATTAAAAAAAAAAAATTCCACTGTCATTGCATTGTATATATTGATTTTCTGGATCAGTTTACTGGAAAATTAACTCTGAATTCTTTTAGAGAAAGATGCTATGCAGTCTACAGAGTGGTAAGTGATTTCCTAGTTCAGAGTTATCAAGAGGGTTGGGGGGGGTGATCTTCTTGAACATTAAATGGATTAAATGCTTTGTGTGGAATCACAAGCATTTAGTCCCCTGAGGAGTAGGACTACTTGCAATGGAAGCAGAGCTGATGAGGGACTTAGGACAGCACAGCAAATGCCTCCACTTCACTCCTTCACAACTGACAGTGCCCATACCCTCATAATTTTAGTGTCTTCCCTCTGTTCATTATTTCCTGTTTATCCTCTATATAACTTAATTTGTATATATTTGTTTGCATCTTGTCTCTCCAATTTGATTGGGAGCTCCTGGGGAGCAGGGATTGTCTTTTGCCTCTTTCTCTATCCCCATCACTTAGCACAGTACCTTGTATACAGTAGGTGCTTAATGAATGTTAATTGATTGTGTGTGTATATGACCAGCAGAGGGTGAGTTTTTAGAGTAGATATTCTGCTGTTTGGGGTGGTGGTGGAATGCATACACGTGCGTGCGCACACACACACGTGCGTGTGCAGCTGTGTATATGTTCACATGTATACATAAATACACATGTAATACACATGCACATGTGCACACACATACATACACATATATGTGTATTGGGGATAGTTTTCCTGTCTAGGCATCTTTCTGAAACCTTTACATTTGGGACTCAACACCTCAGGGCTTTGGCATTCTAGGCACCTTCTCTCCTCTCTCATTCAAAGGTTGTTGACTCAGATCAATGAACATTTATTAAGCACCTTTGATATATTCAAGGAGAGGTGTAGAACACTTACTTGTCTATCTTCATTAGTAGCAGGAATTTCCTCACTGAGAGTCACTTTCACCAATGAAACCACAAGTCTGGGCCACCCTCTTTCCCCCCAACCCTCCCTCCATTCCACCAAAAAAAACCTGTTCAAGAAATTGTAATAACCTTGAAGACATTTATATATCTGTATGAAAAGTACCAGTCCCTGGTTTCATGGTGTGGCCTGCTTCATGGTGTGGCTCATTATGGTAGACCCTGGAGTTTCACTTCTGTGTCTGTGTGTTCTTGTCATCTTATGATTCTTTATCATTGTCCTCCTGTAGAAGGCAAGCTCTTCCATTTGAATGTAACCTCCTTGATGCCAGAGATCTGTTTTTAATTGCATCTACAGGGTTCTGTATATAATAGCCACTTGATAAATGCTCATTAGATAGGATTGGGCAATCTACCTTAGCCTTCCTCCCAAGAATATTGGTGTAATATTAATGAGATATAAGATCTTCCATTAATAGGTGCAGCCCATTAAGGGAAGCTTGCCTAGGGGAGGCTTGCTTGTAGTAAGGCTTTTACATCCTTTGTTAATTTCTAGTTAGGCACTGAGTCATGAGGGTTGTGATACTCTCTGGCTCTAAAAAGGGTATATATACTCTCAGGTTAGCATTTTGCTTTGGGGCTCACTCACTGGAAGAGTATTTTTGTGATTTGAAAAACCCAGATGTTGGTGCTTCTGTCTCTGGTAACTATGTATGTGTTGCCTTGGTCAGACAGTTGGATATGTCTGTTGATCTATGCAAATTTCTTGGACAGTATGAAGCCCTGTCTGTTGGTCTTTATTTCTCTACTTGTATTTTCTCTATATTTTCTGTTTGTATTTTCTCTAACATTCAGATTGCAGACTTTTCCCCTGAACTGGTGAATGTAATTAAAAACAGATTGTTGACCCCTTGAAACTTTTAGCAGATCTAAGGACCTGTGCTAGCAGCCATCCTGGGTGTTCCAGTGTTGCTGCCACTATGGTTGGATAGGTTTAAAATATATACAAGAGAAACACAAGATAATTTTGAGGATAAAGCAGTAGTAATTAGGGATAGTCAATGAGTAAGCATTTATTAAGCACCTACTTGGTGCCTGGCACTGTGCAAGATCTGGGGATCTAAATATAAACAACTCTCAAGAAGCTTATATCATACCAGGTGAGACAATAAGTGCATGTGTAAGTTTACATAAAATAATAATATGAGAATAAATAAAAATAATAAAAATCAAGGTTGTCTGGCATAGAGGGCACTAGGAGTCTGGGTTGGGGGAAGAGGTGGAAGTAGAAGATGATGCTTGAATTATATCTTGAAGGAAGCCAGCAATTCTACAAGGCAGGAGTGAAGAAAGAATACATTCTAGGTATGGGAGATAGCCGTTGGAGTGCCATATAT
This sequence comes from Pseudocheirus occidentalis, assembly GCA_028646575.1. Taxonomy (NCBI): domain Eukaryota; kingdom Metazoa; phylum Chordata; class Mammalia; order Diprotodontia; family Pseudocheiridae; genus Pseudocheirus; species Pseudocheirus occidentalis. The sequence goes on from CM053600.1 coordinate 172,043,266, forward strand.
AGCAAATGGTAAGAAGACCGGTTGGGTTGGCTCACAGAGTATTTGAAGGGGAATGATGTGTAATATGGCTGCAAGTGGAATTTGATGCCATATTGAAAAGATCCCTAAATGTCAAAGAAAGGAGTTTGTATTTGTTCCTGGAGGTTAAAAAAAAAAAGCCACTGGGGTTTATTGAGCAAGAGAGTGATGTGGTCAGATCATGATATTTAAACAACTGTAATGTCCATACAACTTTTCATTTACTCAGCACTGACAAGATCTTAAGATCTTAAGCAGAATGTCTTTTTTTTTCCCCTTTAAGTCCATACTTGGAAGTATGCTTAGAAGGCTAGTCAGCAAATCTGCTAATTATTCTTACTCCTTCATTAACCTGTGTGTGTGTATGTCAAAGAGCAGTTTTTAAACTATAAACGTTTATCTAAAAGTTTATTTGTTAGTTGGTTTGGAGATGGGTTTAAAATAGACAAGTCAAGGGGGTATTTGGTGGCAGAAATGAGGTTGACTTCTTTCATTCATGGTGAGAACTCTTAGTATTAAAACTCACTCTACTTAGGTAGTTTTAGAGACTCATCTTGGATACTGAGAAATGGACTCCATTGTCCCTGATCACCTCCTAGGCCATAAGTGTCAGAAGTAGATCTTCCTGGTTCTAAGCCCAGTCTTTTTCCACTACACTATTTTTTCTCTCCAGGGTGAAGTGGGAAGGAAGGGGTATTTATCCCAGGCTTAAAAAAAAAAAGATATTTTTAAAAGGGAGGATTGTATGCATTGGATGACACAGTGGACTAGGAATAGGGTGATCTGAGTTCTAGTCTTAGTTATTTCACAGCTTTAAATACTCTGAGCCTTAGTTTCTTCATCAGTAATAATGTTGTTGTTGTTTTGGTTCAGTCACGTCCTTGGGACCCCATCTGGGGTTTTCTTGGCAAAGATACTGGAGCGGTTGGCCATTTTCTTCTCCAGCTAATTTTACAGATGAGGAAACTGAGGCTCATATTGGCTCAGTGACTTGCCTATGGTAACACGAGTGAAAGATCAAAGGCAGAATTTAAAATCAAGTTTCTTTCACTTCAAGTCTACCATTCTACCAAGTCGCCTATTTAGTGAAAGTGCTGTCTCTGGATGAAAAAATCGATTCTGTTGGAGGTTCGATGACTTCCAAACATCACACAGTTAGTCATTGGCTTTACCTAGCCATTCCTCTTTTTGCCACACTGTGTTGCTTTGCTTGTGAAGAGGTTACTCCCTTTCTTTTCTTCTCCTGTCTTTTCATCCCTAGCTCCTGAGATATTAAACTATTAATAGATTGTTGTTATGGCAATTAACACATAGCAAGTGCTTTGTAAATACTTGAATTCAATTGACTTAACAAAATGTTTGCTGTCCCTCTTCTTTTCTTTTGATCTCTTAAATTGACTTTTGTTGTCTGACCCTGCCTGGGAACTTAGCTATTTTTTTTCCCAGTAATTTTTTACTGTGAAAATATGTTTCAAGTTAGAATTCCCTTAGTCCTTTGTTTGCCTCTCTCTTTGGGCACTTATAACAGCCCACCTTTATGTTGTGGCTTTTTGAAGTTAAATCTTGTGTTAATGTTCTGTCTTCTCAAGCACTACATCCATGAATTGAAAGCAAAGACATGAAGTCTTGTTGGTGTATATCCTGAGAGATTGAGGGTCTCCAGGGAACCCCTTCCAGTTTTGCTTATTTATGTATTGTGGAAGTATCTTGGATGGGAGACATGAGTGTTGTACTTGCTGGAGAAAGCGCCTGTCATGATAAGGCTCAACAGATTTAGCAACGTCACATGAATGTTTTCTAAGACATTTGCTTTTCAGAGTAATACAGAGAGAGTGAAGTGCTCTCTAACCCCTTCCAGCCCTGGTCCTGCACAGAGGCCTCATTATGGATCCTGGATTTAAAATGTGAAGGGACCACGGAGGGCATCAGATCCAGCCCCCTTATTTAACACATAGGGAAACTGAGCTTTAGGGAGATCTAGTGATTTGCTTATTAGGACACAGCTAATAAATGTCTAGGGTATTTAAACCGAGTCTCCTTGACTCTAAAGTCTCCCTGACTCCAAAGGCTCTCTACACTCTGCTGGGCTCTTGAAGGCTGGTTCACCTGAGGCACAAATCCTGTGTAAAGGTTATAAGAATGGGTAGAGAATGAATTTGATGCCTATGATCCAAACCTAGCTAAGTTCAGAGTGTTCATTAACAGGCCATCCAGAGGATGTGATATTTTCAGGCATGTCATCTCTGACCACCCTTTCCTAAGTCATCGGGATATTTTGTATAAGTGGAAGAAATACTCATGACAACAGTTTCACAGATTCTTGAAGTGCCTACTTGGGATATAAAGCTTGGCGTTGTAAACTCTATTTCAGGAGGACAAGAAGGAAAGGAAATATAGAAATAGAATAGGAAAAAGAAAAAAAGAGGATCATTGAAGCATACATATTATATATGTATGTAAGCTTTAGTGATCCTGTTTTTCTTTTTCCCATTCTATTTCTCCCTCTCCCTCTCCCTCTTTCTCTCTCTCTCTCTCTCTCTCTCTCTCTCTCTCTCTCTCTCTCTCTTTCCATATCTACATATAAGGAAACAATAGGAAGACTTGAAAGAAACACAAACAGGACAGTTTTCAAAGTTACATGTTGAATCTTATATTTAATATATTAGTATTTATTATTTAATAGAAAAGTAAGCTGTACATGAGATCTGCATTAAAATCTTCTTATGTTGTAGTATACATATGAAAATACTGATGTTATTTGGGTTTGTTGAGAATAAAAGTATCTTTTAAAAAGAAATCTCACTTATTTTACTAGCCTTGGAAATAGAACCAGTACTTAGGAGGGGGGAAATGGAGATTAGAAATGAAAACCGTTCTCATTCCAGAATTCGTTGAACTTCATTGAATCTATGGCCTTGAGGCCACATGTGGCCCTATAGGTTCTCAAGTGTGGCCCTTTGGCTGAATCCAAACTTCATGGAACAAATTTGGATTTAGAGGTTTGGGGCTTCAGTCAAAGGGCTGGACTTGAGGACCTAGAGAGCCAAATGTGGCCTCAAGGCTGCAGGTTCCCCACCCCTGGCACTAGAAATTACACCTTTAACCTCCCCCCACAAGTTTCCCTATTGCCATGTTGGCTGAAATAAGATATTGGAGGGCTTGAGAATAGAGAGGTGTCATCTACGCATATACTTTATGAGAGAAGAAAGAAAGACAGAAAAAGGGGAGAAAATAAGTCAGGGAAAGGACAAGCTTGCAGGTGATTCTATCTCTGCTCCTCTCCTGACTCCCCACATAAACCATCCATTTGAGAAGAGCATTTGGAAGAGAGAGGTGAGGTGAATTCTGAGGCTCTTGGGAGGGCCTGATGCTGGAATGTTGGCGGCTGCCGGTGAACTCGGCACTGGGAGTTTTTGACAAAACGTGTTCATAGCTTGGTGCCTAGTATGGTTTTTATTCTTAAGTCTAAGCATCTGGTTTTGTTTTCTTCATTTGGCTTGGTTTTTGTGAACAAAGCCTATTTGAAAGAGAGAGAGAGAGAGACAGGGAGGGAGGGAGGGGGAGAGAGAGGGATGGAGAAAGAGATATCCAGGACATAGGAAAGGAAGTCATTATACTTCTTCCAGGCCAAGAGGACATTTGTCAAACATTCCAGGAAAGCAGCTGGGGCAGCCTCTGATTCACTTAGCTCCTTCACAGTCTGAAGCTTCTGGCTCTAGAAGGATGAGTCTGCCCTCTTTCCACTATTCCCCTTTATCCTGCAAAGAGCCCAAGTTTATGCAGAGAATCCCTTACATTTTCCTCTTTTTATATTTTTGTATTTTGAAAAATATTTTGTACATGTAATATTTTTACATATAAAAATTTTTAAAGTTCATTTAAAACAATCTTGAACTCCAAGTTCTCTCTCTCCTTCCCCTTATCCCTCATTGAAAAGGTAAGCAATTTGACATAGGTTATACATGTGCAGTCATGCCACACATTTCCATAGGCATGTGAAAGAAAAAACAGACAAGAGAAATAAAGTTGTGAAAGTATGCTTTGATCTGCATTCGGGTCCATCAGTCCTTTCTCTAGAGGTAGATAATAGCATTTTTCATCATGAGTCCTTCAGAATTGTCAATAGATCATTGAAATGCTGAGAACAGCTAAGTCGTTCCTAGTTCATATCATACACTATTGCTATTACTGTCTACAATGTTCTTCTGGTTCTGCTCACTTCATTTTGCATCAGTTCATGTAAGTCTTTCCAATTTTTTTCTGAAAGCATCCTGTCATCTCTTGTAGTACCATAATATCTCATCACAATCACATACCACAACTTGTTCAATCATTCCCCATTTGATGGACATCCCCTCAGTTTCCAATTTTTTGCCACCACAGAAAGAGCTGATATAAATATTTTCGTACATATAGGTCTTTTTCTTTTTTCCTTTTATCTGTTTGGGAGACATACCTAATAGTCATAATGCAGGGTCAAAGGGTATGTACAGTTTGAAGTCATTTGGGCTTGTCTCAAATTGTTCTCCAGAATGGTTGGATCAGTTCACAACTCCACCAATAATGCATCAGTGACCTAATTTCTCCGTATCCCCTCCAACATGTGTCATTTCCCTTTTCTGTTATATTGGCTAATCTGATGGATATGAAGTGGTACCTCAGAGTTGTTTTAATCTACATTTCTCTGATAATATTCTTGTGTTTAAAAAACAGTAAACTTAACTCTGGCATAGTTTTTTTAGACCTTAGTTAAGGATTCTAGGAGATTCATCTCTCATTTTACAGATCAGGAAATTAAATGATTTGTCCATGGTCAAACAGCCATTAAATAGCAGAACTGGAATCCACATGTTGACCTTCTAATTCCAGTTACAAGACTTTTAATAATAGAGTTGTGCAATAGAAGTTGCTGTATTTCCTATAATGGGAAAAAATTTTTTTTATCAACTTTGCTACAAATATAGGTGCACATCACCCAACTAGACAATTTCAACTTTAGTCTGAATGTCTGACTTTGTTTCTTATTCAAAATATGTGCTTGTGGAGGCGGGAAAGGAAAGGGGCCAAGGATCAAAGAGATTCATCTTCCTTCTGGTTTTGAGGTACCATAGAAGGAATGTTGATCTAAGAACTGGGAGGCTTGGGTTCCTAAGTTCTAACTTCTCCTGTCTGACTTTGGTCAAATTACTTAACTATATGAATGAGGGCTTTAGACTTGGTGATTATTAAAGTCCTCTTGAGCTCTGTGAATCATACAAACTTATGAGCTCATTCATTTATTCGATAAGCATGAATTAAGTACCAGCCACCTATTCCTGTGCTAGATACTTGGCATATAAAGAGCCCTTAAAGAACTTACATTTCCTTATTTTTTGAGCTCTTAATTTAATGGACCAAACCAGTCTTAAAAGACAGAAAAAGAAGAAGAGATTTTTTTTTCATAGTTCCTATCCAAAGCAAGTATTTTCTGGTATTCATGTTAGTTATGAGTCAGTCTATTAGCAATGCAAAGAGTTATAGACTTGAAACAGAAGGACATAGCTCCAAATCTTTAACTCTGGCAAATGCTTTTTCTTTGACCTTGGGCAAGTCACTTAACTCCTGAGACTCAGTTTCCTCATTTGTAAACTGAAGAGATTGGACTCTGGAGTACCTTCCAGCTTGAAGTTGTTTATTCATTAAATCACTCATATGTGCTTACTGTACTTTTCACTCTCTACTTGAATATTTGATACCAGTGAACCTTTTAATATTTTATAGGAAATCTATAAAGATGACTTTACCGTAACACCAACAATGTCAATTTGGAAAGTATTAGCATAGCTATTTCTTATGCCTCCAACTTACCCTGACCCAATTCACTCTTCTTCAGCTGACATAGCCTCTATAAATGCCCATAGGAATATGCTGCTGACCCAGGATTTTTAGATTTTGACTTCTGAGTTGTTTTACCAGGTATGATGTTAAATTCATGTTGATTGGTTATGTTTTCTGGCTTGGTTTCCTTGTTATCAGGGCCCACCAGGTACAAGAAATAAATCCTTGTTGATTGGTTGATCATTGTATTTATGAAATGGCTAACAGACTGGACCTTGTGGCTATTGAATCCCCTTGTAAAAATACATGTTACAAGGGTATGGTGCTCATGGTATCCTTAAAGTGAATGCTTAGTATACAGCTCATACTTAGTTATTTAATTATGCTTACAATAAAATACTGCTCAATGACTTGGAATCAAATAATATCAAAACAAGAAAAGATTAAAATGCTTGACCCAATTTAAATTATTTAAAGCAATTTACACTCTTCAGTGTAAAAAAAAAAGTCCATTTTTGGACTGTTTCCATTTATAGGATTTAGAACTAGAAGGGACCTAAAAGTCACATAATACAAATACAAATACATCCTTTTACCAATAAGGAAACTGATACTCTGTGAGATCATGTGACTTGCCTGAAGTTTCACAGATTAGGATTTGAACTGTGGTCTCCTAGCTTCAAATGTAGTATTATTTCCCTTACACCACAGTTCTCTGAAGAAGTATCTTTTATCCATTCAAAGACAGTCAGATACTCCACATCATACTCAGTACCTGTCTTTTTCTTTTTAATCTGGACTCATGACTTCATTGGCATAAATCAATCTGTTGGCACAGGTCAGTTATTTTCTTCAGTTCATAGTCTTAGCTGAATAGGGGCATTGAGTAGTTAAGAGACTTGCCCAGAATCCCATAGCTAATCTGTTGTCTCCAAAGCTGACTCTCTATTCACCATGTCAAGCTTCCTTTCTTACGATATCTTCACATTCTACCTTTGATTACCTCTCTGTGATGGATGATGATGGTGATGATGAGGATGGTGGTGGTTGTGAATAATGGTTTCCCTCTCCTACTAGACTGTTGGGATCAGTCACAATCTTCTCCATCTTTGAATTTTGCCAATACAGTGCTTTATACATAGTGGATTATATTAATAAGTGTTTGCTGAATGGAATCCCATCTTCTCTGTTTTCTGTTACTCTGGGAAGTTAACTAGGGGTCAAATATCTATGTTGCATGAATTCATCCCTTTCCAAAAATAATGATCAGGAAACCTATTTATTTTGAGGTCTTCCAACTTTCCTTCTGATGAAAGCAACACTGAAAGAAAGATAAATGGAGATGTCAATTCTTATTCTCTTGGAAAGAAAAGGAAAAGACTTCCCTGTTTGCATTTTTGCTGGGATGGAGCAGTTTCTGTTTGGGTTACTTCTTTCTGCCGAGACTGGCAAGGGAATAGTGTAGAGGAGGTCGTTAGTTTTTCTCAGAAGGCTTACGGCAGTCTGCCCATAATCCAGTCTGGCTTCAGATAGTACATTTGGAATAACTCTCTGGATGTAAGCTGAATTGGTAAGCTGAAGCATTGATTTACCCTCATAAGGGGCAGGATTAGCATTCAGAACCCATAGTATTCTGTTCATTGTCAGTATGGAGGCATTTCTTCTTTTCTTGGACTTAATTTCCGTATCTGTAAAACAAGAAGATGGTTCTAAATGATCTTTGTGGTCCTTAACATCTTAGTCCAGGGAAACCTATGTATGATTGTTACTTTCCTATAATCTTTCTTCGAAGGGCAGAGAACCAGTCTTTGAGTTCAAATCTGGCCTCAGATACTTACTAGCTGTGTGACCCTGGGCAAGTCACTTAACCTCTGTTTGCCTGGGAGTCATTATCTCAGCCTGCTTATATATGAGATGAATCCATAGTCCTCCTCCTCTGAAAAGGAGGAAGGGAGTGCATTTTTTCATTTCTTCATTGTGGTCAATCTGGGTCACAATACTTTACCAGAATTCAGTTTAATAATAATAATAGTTAACATTTCCATTCAATTCAATAAACCAGGCACTGTGTTAAGTGCTAGGGATACAAACAGAGGTAGAAAATAGTCCCTACATTTAAAGATCTTAGTATCTAATGGTAGAGACAACACATTAATATAACAGGAATTGTAGGAAATAATTGAGAGAAGGCACTGGATTGATCTTAATAATTAGGGATGCCTTCCTACAGAAGGTGGGGTCTTAGTTGGGACTTAAAGGAAGCCGGGGAGGTCAGAAGTCAGAGGATTCCAGGCATGGGGGGGAAATGAGAGAAAATGCCTGGAGCTGAGAGATGAAGTTTTTGGAACAGACAGGAAGTCAGTGTCACTGAATTGAAGAGCATCCCTTAGGGAATAAGGTAGTTTGCAAAGTGAGTTACAAATATTTTCTCATGTTATCCCCACAACAACCCTGACAAGTAAATTATTATTATTATTATTATTGTTATTATTATTATTATTATTATTATTATTATCCATTTTCCAGATGAGGAAACTGAGGCAAACAGAGGTTGTGCCCAAGGTCACAAAGGAAATAAGAAGCAGGATTTGAACTTAAGTGTTTCTGAGTCACCTGCTCTATCTACTGTGCCATTTATTTTTTCATTTACATTGTGATAATCACTATACATATTGTTCTCTTGGTTCTCCCTGCTTTACTTTACATCAGTTGACATAAGTCTTCACATGCTTTTCTGTTTGTTACAGTGTAGGTATATTCTGCTTCATTGTTGAACCATTTCCCAGTGTATAAGCATCTACTTTGTCTCCAGTTCCTTGCTCCTACAGAAAGTGCCACCATTGCTTTTTTAAAAACGGTCTCGTTGTTTGAGCGCTGCTATCTTTTGACCTCTATTTCCATTGGCCAGCAGACATGCTGAGCTTTGAGTGGGTTGAATCTAACTTTAATTGGAAAAAGCCTGTTCCCTCTATCCACCCTCCCTCCCTCCCCAGAGAGCTCCCTTTGAGAACTGAGTACTTTGAATGTTCCAGCAAGGGTGTGGTCCTTGAAGAGTTTTCTTCCCAGTTTGAGACTCCCCCAGATAAGGTTTCAGACATTAATAAAATCTGATGAGGAGGATCTGGTTGCCTCTGAGGGTTCAATAGCAGGACGCATTCTTGGTGTGTGTAAACCAGGTTTACACCCAGAATATGGAACTGGAATAATTCCTAGGGACGACTCCCTGATCTCCTTCAGTGCAGGACCTAACGAGAGGCCATCTCTTCCTTTGCTGAAAAGCATTTGTGCTGTAAAATCACATTTTAAAGTATTCCTAAGCTAGAATTTTTAAAAATTCTTATGCTCTTGAGGAGGGGATTCCTAATGAAGTAAACAGCTGAATTTTTGTGGAAGATACTGAATTGGTGCTGGTCATACAAAGTTAGTTCATTTAGGCAGAAGTGTGTACCTTTCTTTTCTTTTTTTTGACAACTACATTATGGAAATTACCTGGGAAAAATAGTGAGAATTCTTTATTCCTATTTAATTAGATATCTCCCAAAAGGAAGGAAGATGGGTGGTCATTAATTTTAGTTATTTCTCTTGATTCTTTTCTGTTTTTCAAGGGGGGAGGGCAAGGCAGTTGGGGTTAAGTGACTTGCCAAGGTCACACAGCTAGTAAATGTCAAGTAGCTGGGGTCAAATTTGAACACAGATCCTCTTGACTCCAGGACTGGTGATCTATTCACTTTGTCATCTAGCTGCCCATTCCCCCTAATTCTTACATGAATTAAAGTGAACTCTGGGTATCTGGAGTTATGGAACAGAAAAACACTGGTTCTAGAGTCAGAGATGTTGGGTTCAAATCCTGTCTCTGGTGCTTGTTGCCTGGGTCCAGTCACTTCATTTCTTTGGGTGTTAGTTCCCTCATCTGTACAATGAGGAGGTTAGACTCCAAAGTCCCTTCCATCTCTAGAGTAATTGATCAACTTGGTAGCTCTTCTTTCTAGAGCTTACTAGAGCTCAACTCAATTTAGTGAGCACTCATTAGGCACCTACTGTATATAAAGCACTGTTCTAGTTGGGGGTTTTGCTTGTTTGTTATTTAATAGTCCTTCAAGTGGAGACTCTAATCTGACAACAGTGTTCATTTCAGTAACTTTATGTCACTCTGGCCACAACATATTGAACTGCCTTTTGAAATCAGATCAAATGATTGCTATAGAGTTAGGAGGTCCTGAGTTCAAATCTCACCCCTGACATTTACTAGCTGCGTGACAATGGACAAATCACTTAATTTCTTAGGGACTTGGTTTCCCCAGATAAAAAATGATGGGTCATTCTTAATGACCTTAGAGGTTCCTTCTGTCTCTTGGTCTACAGTCATATAACTCAGTGGCCTCTGAGGTCCCTTCATAAATCTGTGATCCTATGAACCTCAGATCTGGAGTTGGAAGGGACCTCAGAAGTTATCCAACCCCTTTAACTTACAGATAAGGAAACTGAGGCTCAGGGACTTCAAGCGATTTGCCCAGGGTCATGCATGCAAGTAGGAGGTTTCAAAGGTGGGATTTGGTGTTCCTTTGATTTCAGAGTCAGAAATCTTTCTGTTATGTTTCCAGATGATGTAATATTTGAGAAATCATGATACAAAGAAGAACAAACATCTGATTTTCTTTTCCAGTAATGGCTAGAGATGATGTTTGCTGGTCAAATTATGCCACATTTTCCTTGGCACTGCTTCTTTCTCAGAAGCAAAGGGATGAAAAGACATACTGTTCTTTATCACCTCTCCAGTGGTTAAGCAAGGAGACATCCACTATAAAAAGACAATAGTTTAAAAAACATATTTAGTTACTCACTAAAATATTATTTGCAAAATGTAATTCCTATACTTAAATTAACTTGGGATTCTATTTGTCATCAGTACTACCCATAACAAACATTTACTGAAGTATTTGTGATAGAAAAAATCCTTTGGCTCCCCCAAAGGAATATGACCTGAGGGTGTATCTTTATTGTTCCCTCCATGCTATTACTGCACAGCCAGCTGGTCCAGTGAGTAGGGTGTTGGTCTTGTCTGCAAAGACTGAGTTCAATTCTAGCCTGCCACATGCTGATTCGATGACTCTGGATCAGTCACTTACCTTCCATTTGCCTTAATTTCCTCATCTGTCAAAAGGAGGTCAGAATGAGCTTTATGAGGGTCCAGTGAGATAATATTTGTAAAGCACTTTGTAAACCTTTTTTTCTGCTTTTTGGAAAGCAATTGGGTCAACACGTTGTAAACCTTAAAGCACTCTGTGAACAATAGCTGCTGTGTTTATTATTATTAACTCTTTATAAAAGAGAAAAGAAAAATTCCTCTATACAAATTTCAAGGGTTTGATCCACTCCCTTCAAGTTTCTAAGCTTCTCCTTTCTTTTAAGGTATTTTGAGCCTTGGCCTTAATCATCTTCCCATTTCCCTCCCCTTCAGTGATGAACCACCAGCACCAGCAGCAGATGGCAGCCAACACCACTTTATCCCAGCAGAACCACCCAGCCCCAAACCCACAGGCGGGTTTGATGAGTTTGCCCAATGCCCTGACCACTCAGCAACAGCAGCAGCAGAAGCTACGCCTCCAGCGGATCCAGATGGAAAGAGAAAGAATCCGAATGCGCCAGGAGGAACTCATGAGACAGGTATTCACCTTGTTTTTGACCTGTCAGGCAGGGAGATTTATTTGAACCCGAGCTATGGGCCCTGGTACTTTAAAAACCCAAGGGCTCCAATCCATTTTATTCCCCCAAATTCCCTTCTTTGCCCAATGCTCTCAGGGTCAAGAGGTAAGAAGCTGCCAGATACATCAGTGCCTATATTGGTTCCTACATCAGTTGTGTGTACCATTGGCAGTCTCTAAGGAACGGTGAAGAAGAAATGGAAGAAGAAATAAGATGAGGGAAGAGTGGAAGAATGGGTATAAGGCTGAGAGAATGAAGAAAGAAGCAGGGAAGCGGATAAGGTGGGGGAAAGAGTTGGAAAAGAGACATATTCTGGGTAGAATATTGCCTGAAACTGCCTCTTTAGCAACTTTGCCCTATGTGGACTCCTCCTCACTCCCAGGCAGAACTTGTTCCATTCACTGACTCTTTTCTTTCTTTTTGTGGTTGACTAATTAGGAAGAGCAAAATTACTGGGACAGGCCCAGGTCTGGATCTCTAAATCCTTTCCCCTCTCTGTCTCCTCTCCCCCATCCTTGCCCCCTGCTGACTATCAAGCTTGCAGGCTTCTGGCTTTCTGGGTGCCCCTCAGGACAGGACCCTTCCCCGCCTGCCTTTCCAATTCTCTCAGAAGTAGTGGGAGACAACCAGTAGAAAGTGACCGGGCAAATCCTACTAGGAGCTTGGCAATTATAGGATAAAAAAAAAGTTTGAATATTGCGAAGCTAATTTAACCAGTTTGCATGTCTCATGAATTTTATTGGCTATAGTTTGGGAGGAAAGTTTCAAGTTATTGTCCTAATGCTTTAGTCTTAGCTTTGTGACTCATAGAGCAAGAGAAACGGGTAGCTTCCTTCGGATGGCTTAAGGGAATAAACAGTTTTAACAGGCTACTGAAAGAACACACTTTCCTTCTTTTGTTAGGGAATATGCAGTTATTTTTTCAGTTGTGACTTCATGTCTGGAAATTTTCTTTCAGCTTCCTTAAAGAAAATAAATAGCCTGCTTCCCTTCAGATGTAAATTCTAGCCCATAAATTCCATATATGATGTGACTTGTGGATTTAAATATTTTTTTGCAGTGGAATTATGGGGGGATTATTGTATTGAAGTAGCTGGGCTCAGAGAATGAGGCCATCAGAGACAATATGATTTGTTTACCCAGTAGAAATTGTCCCCCAAATCTGAGGGAAAGAATTTTGTCTTAACCAATGTGCCTCTTATGGAATCAGATCCTAGAATTGTTGTACTTGGGGGCACAGACTGGGCTGCTGGACTTGGGGGTGAGGAAACTTAGATCAAGTATCAGAAACTTATTGGGTGGGTGACCCTGGACAAGTTGCTCAACTGATGATAAAAACACCTACCTCATAGGGCTCTTGGGAGGGTCAAATGAGACAGAAAATGTCAAGAACTTTGCAAACCTGAAACCTATGTAAAATGCTGTCATTGTTGCTGTTGCTATTGCTATTACTAGTCTGACTTCTCCTGTTACTACCATCAATACCACATTGCTACTACTACTGTCACCACCATGACCACTACCACTACCACCACTGTCACTACTACTACTACTGTTACCACTACTACCACCATCACCACCACTACCACTACCACCAACACCATCATGACTATCCCTCTTCTGCTTCTACCACTACCACCTCTATTACCACTACTGTCACCACTATTACCGTTACTACTACCACCACCACCACCATCATCACCATCACCACTCCTATTATGCTTGTTGCTGTCTAGGTCAAGTACCACAGACTATTCCCAGGGCAAACTACACAAAGGGTTTTTCAGTTGTATAGCTAAAGCTGAAAAAGAGATCCTGGGACACAGATAAGCATGAAACCACCCTATAAAGTCAGAGGATAAGGGAAGAAGTAAAGAGAGGTGAGGGAGAGCTGCACCCTATTTGAAGTCAACTGGTAGCTTCCCATTTTTATCATTCTTACCTGATGGGTACTAAATTCTGCTATTTATAACAGCTGAAGTACTGCATTCTCCCAGCACCCTTTAAGTCAGGTCCTCTAAATTCAGCACCCTGGTACAAAGTCCCATCACTCCACCCTAGTTATAGCTCTGGCTTCTTGTCTTTGTGTATGACTTGTGCCTGAACTTACATGGTTATTTCAGGGCAACATTTGTTCAAACTGCTTTTAGCAATACAGTATCATGTTTCTTGGCAGGATACGGCTCTACTTTTTTTTTTCAATTTGGGTAAATACTTGGAATTATTTTTTAGCTTTATGAATGTAGAACACAGTAAAGAGAACTGTGTATCTATTTGAAACTTTTATTGCCTGTGTCAGGAAGCTCATACATCAGATTTTTCTCATACCTGACACCAGTTAGCAAAGATGAATAGACCTCCCTCTTCCTTCTTTCCTTTCTTCCTGTCCCCTCCCTTTGCCCTTCCCCCTTCCCCCACCCTTTACCTCTCTCTATACAACAATATTTCTAAAAATTCCAGTTCTCTTTTTTGGGGGTGGGGGAAGTTAGGCAGAGAAAGAGAACAAAGTACATTCATCCTAGGGGGTGTGTGTGAAAATTATTTTATTTTTTCTGTTTGTTACTTTGAACCCAAATCCAATTTTTAGGGTTTGTGTTTTAGGGAAGTCACCAAATTCTTTCAATTTTTGTCTTCCCAATGTGGAGTCACTAAGCTGGGTTTAGCAGCAGGCAGTTGTAATCCCAGCTATCAGGGAGGCATGCTTTCTGGATGATCTGGGAAGTTTCCTCTCTTGCCTCAATTAATTAAATGCCAGATCACTGAGCTTCTATATTAGGGTCATAGATGCGGCCCTGGAATAGACCAGACCTTAGGGGCCATCTAATCCAACACCCACTTTTTATAGATGAAGAGACTGAGGCCCAGGAAAGTTAAGTAACTTGCCAAAAGTTACACTGGTAGCATCAGAAGTGGTACTGAGGCTACAAGCAGTGTTTTTGACATTGGTCCATGTTAAAGCCTTAGATTCCCTCCCCCCATCCCCCCAAGGCAATTGAGATTAAGTGACTTGCCCAGGGTCACACAGCTAATAAGTACCAAGTCTCTGAGGTCAGATTTGAACTCAGGTCTTCCTGACTCCAGGACCAGTGCTCTGTCCACCATGTCACCTAGCTGTGTCTTTTCTGCTTTCTGAGGATTTTATGCCTCATTAGCTCTTCCATTGACGAAGGGGACATGGGAATAAAAGGAAGGAGAAACACGTCATTCAATATAATTAGTGGATTCTTAACAACTCGGAGACAGTTTGGTGGAGGAGTAAAAAATCATTTTCTAAGTGGGGTTGGGGCTTATATTTGATTTCTTTTCATGGCATTTTCCATCCCCTACTTCCTAAGTGATTGACAGTAGACAGAATAAATTTTCTAATCTATATTAGCAGCTCTGCCTGCAGAGGGTGCCAGGTGGATAGACACATCGATCCTGTGCATGGATGCACAGGAACAGTGAGGAGAACTATGACCTTCCCTTCCATGTGCCTCCTGTCTCCTCAAAGCCTCTTTTCTAAAGTCAGGGCTTGCATCTGCCCAAAGAGTTATTTTCAACAGCAGGTGCCTTTGGAGTGAGGAAGAATAGGAAAGATGTGCCGACCACTGGCAAGGTATGTGTTGTTCAGGCATTTTTCCGTCATGCCCAACTCTCCATGACCCCATTTGGGGTTTTCTTGACAAAGATACCAGAATGATTTGCAATTTCCTTCTCCGACTCACTTTACAATTATGGAAACCGAGGCAAACAGGGTTAAGTGACTTGCCCATGGTCATAAAGCTAGTAAGTGCCTGAGGCAGGATTTGAACTTGAGACAATGAGTCTTCATGACTCTAGGCCCAGTGTTCTATCCATTGTGCCACCTAGTTGCCTTCAAGAAACATTTCCCCTTTAGTTTTAGTGATACATTGTTCATTTCATTTACACTAAATTCGATTTAACTTGAATTAAAATTTATTCACTTCATTTCTATTTTCAATTCATCAAACATTTATTAGGCACCATTGTATACCCGGTGCTGGAGATACAAACATGAAAATGAATTAGTCTCTGTCCTTTTGGTGCTCCCAGAAGGTGGGAGCCGGGGAGGAATGGTCACTGAGGGCACTCAGGTGCCTGACCTTTGGTGAAACCACTTTACAAGGACTCCTAGCTATTTTTTTTTTATTCCCCTTGGCATATACCCTGAAGAATGAGGAGACCGCAGTTCACTCCCATAGGGTTCCCGAACGTGCGCATTTGGTGGTAAAGGGGCAAGGAAGAAAGACTTCTTTGTCTAATTCAGATATATTGAAGCAAGTTAAGAAAAAGGTTTAAGTAAAGTAGGTTGCAAATCCAGAAAATGAAAGGAAGTAAGGAAAAACAAAGTCAGAGACCAAAGTTGGTCAGCAGTAGGATTCGAAGGAGGGGCTACTTTTCAGGTGTCTATGCTGCCTTGGAACCAGAGGATCAGGGTTCAAATTCTGGTTGTGTGTGTGTGTATACATGTGCAATACACACAACATATACATGCACATATAAAATTATACCTAGTGCACATTTGGTTGGGGGTGTTCTGAGCTGCAGAGAATAGCACACAAAGCTATGTAATAAACACATTTCTTTCTATCTGTCATACTCTGAATGTATCTCAAGGCAGCTAGGTGGTACAATGGTTAGAGCAATGGACTTGGAGTCAGTTTAAATCTTGCTTTACACACTTATAAACTGTATGACCCTGGGAAAGTCCCCTAAACTCTCCCAGCCTCAGTTTCTTCATCTGTGAAATGGGGCTATAATAGCCCAAATGAACTAGCACATGGAAAGTTTTCCAAATGTTGCAATAGTCTATGTCAGCTGTTATTCCTCCTTATAGATAAATGGTTGGTTGTATGTTGTCTCCCCCGCTAAAATGTGGGCTCCTGGAGGGTAGAGGCTGTCACTGTCTTTCTTTGTATTTCTAGTGCTTAGCACAGTTCTTGGCCAGTAGCAGGTACTTAATAAAAGTTTGGCCTAGAAGAAGCAGAGAAGGAAGTCTCTCACCTCTGGCCTTCTACGCCATCAGAATCACAGTATAGGCTTACAAAAAAAAATAAAGGTCCCCAGAAAACCTCTTTGCTACAATTTAAATGGTGTGAGGCCAAGGCCTGGATGGTGATGGAGTGAAGAAATCCCTTTAAGTCCCCACCTCCTTCCCATGTACCCTCCAGGGGTTTCATTTTTCAGACATTGTTATTATTCCACAAATTAACCCTTCCCTGCAGCTCTTGTGGTCACTTCTTGGGGCATTCACGTCTTGCAGCGTCACCCCCTCCCAGTACTCTACTCCCCTGCTGCCCCCATGCCACTTGTCTAAGGACCAGAATCAAAGAAAATGCTGAGTAAGTGTGCTGTGGGGTTGCCAAGCAACAGAAGAGAGGCTCAGAGAGTTTGGGTGAAAGTCAGTGGAATTCTCTTGGCCGGCCTCCCTCACAAATCTCCTTTGAGCTTGACAGCTCAAACTTTGCAGCTGCTGTGCCGGAGAGTCACACCCAGGCGTGAGCGAGTCTGGGTTTCAGGCAGCCTTCGGGGCCTGGTTTATATTTGATCAGAAGGGCAGCTTTTTTTTTTTTTAATCTTGAGAGAGAGGTTAAAGAGTGTCATCGCCGGTTTAACTCCATCCTGGCCCCATCCTTGCTTCCTTCTCCAAATGAAACTTAAGTGACAAGGCCTAAAACGTCACAAGGCATAACGCTCCCCATGGAGTGGAAATTTGTAATCCCAGGAAGCATTTACCGTGTCTGAAGTGCCCTGATTTGTTTTCCTGCTGTCACAGAGATGTAACGAACAATCATTCCTGTCTGGGCCATTTTGACAACTCCTAATGAGGCTGAATGTGTGAGAGATGAGGCTCACCGAGGATTCAGACTAAGGCACAAGAAGACCATTTCTGCCCTTTTTCTCTGATCTCGGGCTATGTGGGAATATTCCATTTTAGTGGTGTTCCTCACTCCTAGCTAGGGAAAAAAGAGCAAGGAAAAGTTCAACACGGAGTCGTTATGGAGAAGCTTTCCAGATTCTTTGGAGTCTGTATTGTGACTTCCCCAGATAGCCATGTGGTAGAGTGGAAAGGCTTTGGAAACAGACAACCTGGGTTTAAATCTTGGCTGTCTCTTACTCTACCAATGAGGCATTTGGGGGCAAGTCACTGGCCCTCAGTTTCCCCATTTGTCAGAATCATTTTCTACAACTTTAATATTTTCCCTACTGTTTTTCACTGGGGTGCCAGGATGGATTCCTGTTCCTCCAAAATGTGAAAGATGGCAGAATGGGGTGATCTGTGGGGGAAGCTCAGACCCTGTCATTCACAAATGCTTTGCCTAAACTCTTCCTTTTCTGTCCAAACTCATTTTGGCAACTAAGCCAGTGTGATGAGAGATCCCAACCCAGGAAGATTCATTGTCAGGAACTCTGACAATGGATCTCTGGACTCCTTTGGCAGAAAGTTAAAAAGAGATTTACATCAGGACGTTGTATAAAGAAGGTGAATAATTTAGCATCCTGCGACGTTTGAAGTCTTTTAAAGTTTTTTTGGCAGGGATTACACATTCTCTGCAAAGGAAGAACCACTTCGAGACTCAGGATTTCAAAATATTGCTTTTATTTTTTCATTGGTTTCCACTTACCCCACCCTTGTTAATTAAAACAATACAGCATCCCATTTTTTTCGGATCTTTTCTTCCAACTCGCAAACTGACAGCGCAGGACCCTCTGAAGAGCTTATTATCATTGAGTTCTCTTTGAAGTCTGTGCCAAAGGCCACATGAGCCAGGCAGCAGGAGGCACTTCCCCAGCCAAAGACATCGCAAGGGCTGCTGGGACCCCAGGCCAACATCTCTGGTCACGACAAGCTGCTTGACTTTCAGCTGCAGTGTGCTTTCTCACCTCTTCTGTTTACTTATTCCACAGGAAGACTCACCAGCAAATTGGAAGAGAAGGAGGGTTGAGGTTTTAATCCTGAGACAACCTCTATTTAGTTACTGGAATTTAGCACCCTACTTCCTCTCTGCCTCTTCCTCCATGCCCCCACCCCCCAACCCTGAGCTAATAGGAATGACCTTTTAAAAACAATCACCCATATAATAACCCACCTCCAGGAAACCTGTAGTAAACTAGACAGACTTCCACCTTTAAAAGAGATATTTGGGTTTATACATTGCAGGAGTCTGAGACATGGTGTTCTTCACTCCTAGCTTGAGAAAAGTTCAACATGGAGTCATTAATGGAGAAGCTAGGAAGCTTTCCAGATTCTTTAGAGTCTGTATTGTGACATCCCTGGACAGCCATGTGGTAGAGCGGAAAGGGTGCTGGCTTTGGAATCAGACAACCTGGGTTTAAATCCTGGCTGTCTCTTACTCTACCAGTGAAGCATGGGGAGGGGGGGCAAATCATCAGCCTTCAGTTTCCCCATTTGTTGGAGTAGTTAGTATTAAAGGTCTCTTCCAGTTTTAAATATATGGTCTTATGGCCATAGTGAGAAAACCATGCCCTGCTAAAATTAGGAATAACTGTACTGGCCATTTAGCTCTATTCTCCCTCCCATTCCAGGAATTATTGTTCCCAATCAATTGGTCACGATCATCTCAGCACCTGATCTTTTGTGCCTCACCTTCCTAGATTCCTCCAAGGTTAAGCTGAAACACCATTTCCTCCATTTCCCTGATGATTCCAGTTTCTAGTCCCTCCACCCGTAACCCATTACTTTAATTTTATCTTGCATGCACAATATGTGCCTATGTTGTTTTCCCGGTAAGCTTCTTGAAAGTAGGGACTATTTGCATTTGTTTCTTCAGCAGCTGGCACATAGTAGGCACTTAATAAATGTTTGTTGATTGATGGATCAGGCTAACCACAGTTCTTCCAGAGATTCCTCAAGCAACACATTTTATATATAATTTCCCATCCCTAATTAAGAAATCAATAAACATTCCTTTAGTGCCAGTCATTGTGCTGAGCCCTGGGGATACAAAAAGAGGTGAAAGACCGTCCCTGCTCTCAAGAAACTTATGCTCTTACACAGAAAAGAAATTCCATGTTCTAGAACAAGGGTTCTTTTTTGGGGGGGGCCTGAGGGTCAAAGGGAGGGCAATGAGGGTTAAGTGACTTGCCCAAGGTCACAGGGCTAGTAAGTGTTAAATGTTTGAGGCCGAATTTGAATTCAGGTCCTCCTAACTCCAGGGCCCGTGCTCTATTCACTGTGCCACATGTTGCCCCTAGAACAAGGGTTTTTAACTGGGGGTCTGTGAATTAAAATTCCATTTTTTATCCATTTATTGCATTCTGGGAAGGGATCCACAGGCTCCATCAAAGAGGTTATCAAAGATGGTCTATGACACACACAAAAATTTTGGAACCCCTGTTCTAGAATTTGTCAATATCCTTTCTGATATATATAGCACCCAGAATTGGATACAACATTCTAGAAATGTTCCAATCAGCAGAGTCCAGTTGGACTATGGCCTTTTTTCTGGAAATTATGCTTCTATTAACATCGTTTGTGATTGCATTAATTTATTTTCGAGAGATTGCCTCTGCTGGCTCACTAAAACATATTTAAATAAATATAAACCTATATGCCAAAGTTAAGTATAAGTGATTCAGGGCTTGTCCAAATTGAGTGACTGACCAACAAGTTTGGAATTTTTCTTATAGGTATTAAAGGGGCATTGAGAATAGGTAAACCAGGGAAGGAAAGCAGAGTGTAGCTAATACTGGGAAGTTGAAGGTGGTGGCCCTGGTGCACTGGAAAGACCATGGGGCTAGGTGGACAGGAGATCTGCAGTCTAGTTCCAACACTGCTACTGAACATCGGTAAAAGGAAGGCACTCTAGTGTTCTGTGACCAGCCATGTGATGGCAAAAATCATTTTACTTCTCTGGACTTCATTCATCTGTGAAATGAGGAGAGTGACTGAGATCATGTTTAAGCCTTCTTAAATTCAAGTAGCTATTGGTTCCACAGTGTCAGAGTTGGGTTTTTTCTATTTTTTTTCCTGGGGGGGGGGTTTGGGGGAGAGTCAAAATGATATGAGAGAAAGAGACTAGGAATGAGGAGAGCTTTAGTTCAAATCTTGCCTTTGATGCTTATTAGTTGAGTGATCATGTGGCAAGTTACTTAAACTCTTCCAACCTCAGTTTTCTTATCTAGTTGGTGCAATCAATAGAACACTGAACTTGGAATCAGGAAGATTCATGTTCATGAGTTCAAATTCTCAGACACCTACTAGCTGTGGAACCCCTGGGCAAGCCACTTAACTCTGCCTCAGTTTCCTCATCTGTAAAATGAACTGGAGACAGAAATGGCCAACCACTCTGCCAAGAAAACCCCAAAAGGGGTCACAAAGAGTTGGATATGATCGGAATGACTGAACAACAATGCTATGAAATCCACAGGGTTGTTGTAAGGACTAAATAAGATTGTGTATACAGTACACTGTATAAATGTTAATTATTGTGTTAATACAATCCAGTAGGGACATAATATAAATTATCATGCCCATAAATGAAATAGTTAAAAGGAAAACTTCCTTTTGGCATTTCTTTTTCATTACTCAGTTTATGAGAAGATAAGATTTTAAGTCGCAACATTTCTAAGTAAAGCAGAATCCCATTGACCAAGAAATTGGAAAATGAGTTAGGATTCCTTCCATCCTATTTTCAGAGAGGATTATTCAGTAACAAGCAGCTATGTTTTGAAAGTAGACAAGTTGCTGAATTCCCTAAGTGACTATCACGGAGCTAAATAGTTGAGAAGTTGAATAGAAAACCTCCAGCTATTACTGGATTTCAGACCTGAGCAGACAGCCAATGTTACTACCACAGAATGTCAGAGCTACTGAGGACCTTGGAGACCATTTAGCCCAGTGCCTTCATCTGGAGCACAAGATGACTAAGCCTTGAGGAATATAGCTCCATGGAGGGAAGCATGGGGAGAGGGGCAGTGCTTCCTTCCAAAAACCCACTAAAAGGACTTAATATAGTTTGCTTTAGGATTTAGGTCTTGAAAGAACCTTAGAAATCATCAAATGAAAACCCCACTTTTGAAATGAGAAAATTAAGACCTAGAAATAAGAAGTGACTTTTCTAAGGGCACCTAGCTTCTGAAAGTTATGAGGGTGATGAGATTTGCCACCACACCTGAAGAATAAGTCACATGCAAATAAAATTAGTAACCCACCATTGTACCTAAGTTCTTTGAAAATGGATTTAATTTGATTAGCAAAATTCCAGTAATGGAAAATGACCACTAGAATAGGGTAGCAGTTTTATAAATGCATCTTAGACTTCGTTAATGGGACCATGCCTTCCCGCAGTTCAGATCACAACCAGTCCATGGCTTTTTAATCTAAGTGAGCTTTGTCCTTGTCTTCCTGTAAGAAAATCGGACAAGACTTATGAATTGTGCTGCCAGCCTTCCTGTAATTCTTTAAATAATGTGAGAACTCATGCCCCATTCCAGTGGCCTGTTACCATGTAGCAAGAGTGAGAGACAACTCTTGTACAACCCTCATCTGAGTGTACATTTCTCTGAAGAGAAGTTGTATGCCTTGTAAGCCTCTCCCTGTCTCATTCATGATTTTATATCACTGGAAAAATATTAGTAAAGAAAAAATGAGTGTTTCTATAATGGAGCAGCTAGGGCTATTGAAAGCACTGAATGATTTCCCAAAGCCTATTCTCTTCCTCTCATTTTAATTCTGGACCATTTTGACACAGGAAAGCAAATTGAAATTATTTAAAGAGAGAGTCATTATGTTTGTCATTGTCATTAAATTTTAAAGCTGTATCTTGGAGAACTATGAACATCTCATTAGGAAGAATTAAGAACTTTGGTCTATAATTCAAGCTATCAGGCAGTAAGAATTGCCATCATAGCCTGTGGCTCATTCTTTTATAGGAGCAATAATCATAACTGACATGTATATGACCCTCCAAAGCTTACAAAGTATCTTATCTAACTGGAACCTCACAACAGAGAAGGGGATAGCTCACATATTGTTATTTCCGCTTTACAGATAAGGAAATTGAAGCTCAGAAAAGTTAAGGACTAATTTGTGGTCACACAACTATTAAATGAAAGAGTTGGGATTCCACCGAGGTCATCCATGTCTCTGAAGTTTAACACTCCACTCCTTAGAGGCTGGTTGGATTTTTAGAAACTGTCAAAAGCTGTATGTTGTCTATATGGTGAACATAATGAGTGATCAACTCAAGAAGTATTCAAAATAGGCTCTGCCTCCAATGTGAGAGACTTCTATGGGTCATGAAAGGTCCCTGAAAATACTTGCAAACATTGAGTTCCAAAATTCTAAAAGAACTGACAACATCATTGTCAGTCAGTTAACAAACATTTATTTGGTACTTATTGAGCTGGACACTGTACTAAGGGCTGGGAATATGAAGAAAGGCAAAAGGATAGGAACTTGAATTCTAGAAGACTATGTGTAAATAATTAGGTATATATATATATATATATATATGGTCCATCCAGTGTTTATGCAAGGTAATTTCAGAAGGCAGCTAGATGGCACAGTGGATAGAGCCCTGGGCTTAGAATCAGGAAGACTCATCTTCTTGAATTCAAATCTGGCCTTAGACAATTACTACCTGTGTGATTCTGGGTAGTTGCTTGACCCTGTTTGCCTCAGTTTCCTCATCTGTCAAAATCAAGTGGAAAAGGAAATGGTAAACCGCTTCAGGATGTTTGCCAAGAGAGCCCCAAGTAGGGTCACAGCTCGAAGAGAAGGCACTAGCAGCTACAGAGAGCAAGAAAGGCCCTCTGATGTAAGTGGGATTTGTGCCGAGACTTGAAGGGAGTCAGGAGGCAGAGTAGAGGAAGGAGTGCATTCCTGGCATTGGGGAAAAGCCAGTGTGAAAACAGAGAAAGGGGTATCTTGTGTGAAGAGTAGCAAGTATGATGGTATAGCTGGATTGCAGGAAAGGGTCTCATCCCTGGTAGGCTGATTAGTGGTGGATGGGGAAATGAGTCTAGTATTCATTGGAATAATTGAGCATAGTGTCTTTAAAGGGAATAAGTGCCATTTTGACATAACAATGTCAGTCTTGTTACTCTGTAGTCATACCTCCACTCCAAAAAGCTACATAGTAAAGGAGTAGAAAATGAAACCTCCACGAATACATATGGCAAATCTAGTCCTTCGGATTCCTTTTGAAATAAGCTCTTGGGTTCAAAACCCAGGAGTGTGTTGTAGACAATTGGGAAATGTGGAGTAAACACCAAGGAGGAATGAGGAACACTGCTATAAATGCGTTCTCTCTTAGTTAATTCGGGTCAGAATTTGGGGCTGAGGTTAAAAATGACTTCCAGAAAATTGTTGTGTTGCAATGCTGAAAAAGTGTTTGTGGTGACACAGCAGTTGCTTAATAAGTATTTACTGATGGATAAATCAGCCCCAACTGTTCCTTTAGGATGGTTCGAAGTGGGGAAAGTTTCCTCCCTATTTTAGTGGGTCGTGTTCGATGATCCTTGAAGGCAAGCATTCTAGATTAATCAAGGGAGCCCTCTACAGGCCAAATGTAGTATCATCTTCAACAAGGATGTCTTTAATAAAGGTAATGGCTATTTGGAAACCCAAATTAAGCGAATAATTGAACTTGAATATATCTTCAAAACAAAAACTTAACCTAAAGGGAACATTATAATTAAGGGAAGAGAACGCAACTGTCATAACAGCTGATCCAGGGTATAGGCTCTCTGAATCTCACATCAGGACACATGAATGGATGAGTAAGTGAATGAATGAGTGAATGAAAGACAAAGCATTTATTAAGAATATGTGCCAAGCATTATGGTAAGTGCTGAGAGATAAATTCAAAGCAACACTCCCTGCCCTCAAGGAGCTTATACACTAATAAGGAAAGATAGCATATATAAGGGAGGATAATGGCCAGCGAGAAGCGATTCGGACTAGGGAGTTAAAGAGTTGTTGAGTGCAACCATAGGGCATGGATCGATATGTCTTTTTGAGGATGGTGGTATTGATGGAGATGGAAGGAATGAAGGGAGGGAGGGATTTGGGACTGGTGATGAAGATGGCAGGAGAACAGCAGATGAATGGGTTTGGGTTTGGTACTTTAGAGAGACATCTCACCAAAGTGTAGAACCCCAGGCAGGAGCAGAAGAACAGAGTTGGAGGCAGGAGGCATGCCATGAAGGTGAATGCACAGCAACACATCTCCTCTCTCCTCTTCTGTATACCTACCAAGTAGCACCTTATACAAAGCCACAGACCTGGACATTATAGGAAATGGGGCTGAAATGATACCACCCTAATGGCACAGCATACAAGTTACTTTTCTTTGTCTTTCTGTTATTCTTTAACACCTTGTAAGGTCAGTGACCATGCCTTTGCCCCTCGCTATTTCTTCCCCACCACCTAACATGGTACCCTACATGGAAGGGACAGACCCTACACTTTAGTGTAGGGAACTTCCAATAAAGAGCCTTCTTTTACCAATGTGTACCTTTGCTTGGGGAATGGAGGAGTTGAAATGACTTGCCCAGGGTCACATAATCAGTATGCATCTGAGGCGGGACTTAGCTCTCTATCTACTACATCATAGATAAGGCAGTCATTTAATATCAGAGCACTTACTTAATGTTCTCCATAGCAATAGATCACAGACCAGAATTTAGATTCTTTGAGTCTCCTAATTATTTGGAGTCTAAATAAATGGCCATTTTCCCTAGTGCTTTTTGGCCCAATTTCCACACATACCTATCTCATCAGCTTTGTATTATGAAAAATCAGTGTCTGGAAGGCTCAGTTAGTGAGGATCCCATTGCCCACCGGAATGATAAAGTGAACACCGTTAGAGAGGGATGTAAAAGTCATTTACAGTAGGTGGTTGCAACCAACCTTGGATATACGGAAACCGTTCTCTAAAAAGAACATCGTTATTTGGGTTTATGTCATTTGTGGTATAACCAAGTTTGACCATCATGTGAAATAGTCTTCAAATAGACAGACTTTCGGCAGTAATGATAACAATTTCAGGATGTAAGGTGGTATTGATCAAGGAAATTCTTTAGACAAGAGAGATAAAAAGAGGCTGTCCAAAGCTGGCTTGGTAACATGAATAAACCAATAATACTTTCCCCTGCTCACTAGAAAAATGTGTTTTCTAGTGTTCTTCTAGTTCTAGACTTTTGGATGCTAGGTGGCAGAAGATAAGGCGTTGGACCTAGTCAGGTAGATGAGTTCAAATGTGACCTCATGCACTTATTAGTTGTGTGACCCTGGAGAAGTCATTGAACTTCTGCCTTCCTCAGTTTTCTCATCTGTAAAAAGGATATAATAGTAGCACCCATCTCACAGGGTTGTTGAGGGAATAAAATGAGATATTTGTATAGCTCTTTGTAAATTAGAAATCACTATATAAATGCTGCTGCTACTGCCATCCCTACTGTTATAGAATTTGCAGACAACCGCATGGTTTTAATGTTCTTTTACTTTTGTTAAAATGGTATCATAGCATTTCAGAGCTCAAAGGGACTTGGCATCATCAAGGGAACTGAGGGAACTGAGCCCCAGAGAGGCTAAACAGCTTATCCAAGGTAACCTTTCTAGCCAACAGGGCACCTGGGACTAGAACCAAATTGTCGGTTTCTTAGTCTATCACTCCTGACGTTTCCAAACGTTTCCAGACCCTTTCTTTGGCTTCTGTCACTCTTTCTCCGTGAGAGAACAGTGTGTCTCAATGGTACTACTTTTATGATGGTTATTCATGGCCTCCAAGTTCCCCACAAAGGATTTCCAGCTGGGTCTTCATCATGCCCATTCAATACATTCAATCTAAAAACCAGTCATTGATATTTTTTTTTTGTGATCTAATAGTGTTTTGATGTCATAAAACATAGACATAGCCATTAGGGTTACTCTGTCATGAATTAAAAGTTTTACCAGCCAGTAAATAGCATGGACAAAAAGGAGATTAATGGCTTTCAGTCTGATCCAGTCTAATCCCATTCAATTTAATAAACAGGTCTTATACCTCTACTGTATGTTAAGAGATAGAGACAAGAGAAACAAAACCCCAGTCTCCTTTGCCTTCAAGGAATTATGCTCTGCTATGTAGAATGGAACTTTGATTTGGATTAGATCTGGAAAATCATCTCTAGAAATGGCCTTTAGTAAGTAGGAGTTCTGAGTTGCAGATACCTGATCGGGCCACTGCTGCTTGTGTGCCTACAGATGAGTGACTTGGGCCTGGGTTTGCATCTAGAGCGCCTTTATGGAAGGGTTGTTGGGAAGTAACACTAATGATTATGAATTATGAAGCAAGAGAAAGAAACAGCTTTGTCCCTAGTTGGTTGGAACCATTTACGTAACATGTTGGGCTGTCTTGTCAGGGAATATGGTTAACTCATTTCCTCTACTGACTTTTGCCTTTATGCAGGAAGCCGCTCTGTGTCGACAACTTCCCATGGAATCAGAGACAATGGCCTCTGTTCAGTCTGCTGGGAACACACCTGCCATGGCCCAAGAAATCAGACCAATAACAAATAATAGTTCAGATCCTTTTCTCAATGGGTAAGGTCTCTCTTTTTTTTTTTTTTTTTTGAACCTGCTTGGTTGGGGAGGAGGGTTCACTTCCATTTAAATTTCACATTCATGTTGGTTACAGTAAGTGAAGAAATGATCAGACCTTCCATCAGGATCAAGACCAAAAGAATGGAAAAGTTCTTACCTTTTCAATGGAAGGAATGTTGCCATGTATTTGTTGAATTGAGCTTTTAAAAAAACATTCTTACATTTTTCAGCTTTTATTGTTGTTTTAGTTTTAAAAAAACCCCACAATTTCTCTATAAAACATTAATATTCTAGTAAAAGGAGACAATAGAGCAAACAAAAAAATTAAGTGAGAAATAGGTCAAATGTGGCCTATGTTTACAACTGAAAAGGATGTAGAATTATAGAATCTCAAGAGTTGTAAGAGATTTTGGGGGTCTACCAGTCACTAGACAGTGCTATATTTTAAAACGACCAACTTTTCTTTCAACTCTGCCTTTCTCTTTCATCCTTTCCCACTGGTCTTTTAGTCTGCATGCAAAATAACAAGATCTTTTCTTGTTGGTTACAGGCCCTATTCACTGGCATAATGATTCCATTTTTCTGCTCAATTCAGCAAATATATTGAGTATATGCCATACAAATGCCAAAAAAAAGTCTAATCTCAGCTTATATCTGGGGGGGATAGGGATAGGGGGCATCGAGGAAAGAATACATCAAGTTCACAAGAAAATTCAGTTTGGGAAAAGGAGAACCGTGGACTGAAAGTCAGGCACAGTAACTGGTTAATAAATTAGACTGGTTAAAAAATAAATTAGACTGGTTCATAAAACTCCAATTTGGTTCATTTGCCCTCCTGTATTTGGTGTTGAGATTCCATCCAGAAGGATGTCCCTGAGGTATTTTCTGTATTTTCATTTGTAGCGGGCCATACCATTCCAGGGAGCAGAGCACAGACAGTGGCCTAGGCTTAGGTTGCTACAGCATCCCGACAACTCCTGAAGATTTCCTCGGCAACGTAGACGAGATGGACACAGGTAAGAAGAAGGAGAAGATGGTTCATTAAAGCCTTTCTGCTGTACGATTCATTGTTGGTCTTGGACGTTTTTGAATTTCTACGTTACGCTTTTTCATATGTTTGCAACACATCATGCTTCCAAGATAGGGATGTTATGAAACATGCCAGTTTCTTTTAGTACAACACAAAAGGACCCAGAAAGTAACAGTAAGTGATAGTTTAATAATATAGATGCATGCAAATTATGTTTCTGTTTCTATTATAGTCCTAATTTTGACTTTCATACTGCCAAGACTTAAATTTTCAGCACTGCTCACATTCCCTCCACCAGTATGCTGTGTCTCTTTTATTAAGCGTAGTAGACAAGTCTCTAGGAGTTTCTGTGGTACTCTACGGGGCAATCTGATTATATACCTCCCTGAACTTAAATTAGTTTAGTCTATAGATAGCAGATATATAGACTAACACTAAGTGCATGCTAAAGTCTGCTCTAAGCCAGCAAGACCCATCAGACTATGCAGACCCTGGAGAAGACAGTGCCACATTCATGTCATGATAGGCCTTCATAGTAGGGTTTTAGTGGTGGTTTGAGAGGACAGTCAACCTGTTTCTCTACATGCCAATGCACAGTTTGTGAAGCTAAAACTTCTTTCTTGAATGTGGAGTTAAACTTTGTTAGTAGGGAAGGAGAATGTATGCCACCAAACTGTGCCAAGGCTAGTCCATGATGGAGGCTGTTGCTACAATAGCACTCATCCCCTGCCCAAACTGAAA
Source organism: Pseudocheirus occidentalis (assembly GCA_028646575.1). Classification (NCBI taxonomy): domain Eukaryota; kingdom Metazoa; phylum Chordata; class Mammalia; order Diprotodontia; family Pseudocheiridae; genus Pseudocheirus; species Pseudocheirus occidentalis. The sequence continues at coordinate 172,072,131 of CM053600.1, forward strand.
TTATATTGTAAAACCCAGCTTGTTCCAAATCACCAAAATCTTTCAGTTATTTCCACCCAAAGAAAGCATTTGCTAAATGTGCTTAATGAGTTACATTGTGACCATGGGTAACATGAAGAATGGTCAAGGCAATAAAGAGGCATTTGTGGATCTCAAAACAGACCATCTGGAGCATAAAATTCCAGGGCCAAGTGGAAGTCTTAGGCATTAAAATTCTGCTTGAGCCTGGTAAACATCTCAGTGGGCAAAATAAAGATGGGAAGAGAAGCTCACTCAATTTATTTGGGCTGGCTTTCTAGAAGCCAAGCAACATTTTATTGGGATCTGGTTTCAGGAAGTTTGTTGCACAGTTGGAAGCAATGATAAATGTTTGGAGATGAAACTAATTGACCTCTGGTTCAAATGAACTTCACTCAGTGCCCCAGATTTCAGTTCACCAGTATAAAACTTTCTATAGGGTTTGGGTTGGGCAAACTATGAAGATTTCAAGACTGATGTTAATTTTTTTGGAGAATATATAAGTGGAGATGATCTAATTCAATTTACTAAGCAATTATTAAGCACCTGCTATCTGTTAGGCATCATATAAGGCTGGAGCTGCAACAATGAAAATGAGACAGTTTAAGACACACCAGCCTAATGAAAAATTACTTCAATGAAAGTCTGATCTACTTTGAGCTGGACCCACAGTGTGAACTGTTCTTATTTCTGAAAGGTCTCTCCTAGTTAGCTCATATATCACCTCCTAAAAGTGACTTTTTTTGGCACAGGGGACAGAGTGCTAAGCCTGAAGTCAGGAAGACTCATATCCTTGAGTTCGAATCTGGCTTCAGGCACTTACTTGCTGTGTGACCTTTGGCAAGTCATTTAACTCTGTTTGCCTCAGTTTCCTCATCTGTAAAATGAGCTGGAGGAGAAAATGGCAATCTGCTCCAGTATCTCTGCCAAGAAAACGCCATGCCAGCATTGGCATGTATGGTCCATAGGGTCACAAAGAGTCAGATATGACTGTACAGTAATAGTGGGAGGATTACAAAATCCCATGTTGGAGATGGTGTTTCAGCTGAACTTTGAAAGAAACTAGAACTTTTTATTTTGCTTTTTGGAGGGGGGAGGGCAGGGCAATTGGGGTTAAGTGATTTGTCTAAGGAGAATAGTGCAATAGCAGAGATATGAAATCATGAGTTATCAAAATAAAAATGTCAGTAAAAGAAGCAAAGAGACTTGCCTTGTTTAATATTTGCCTCTGGCCTTCCACTCCATTAGCACCAAGATAATGTTTTTACTCTCAGAGCCTTCCTACCTTGGAATGGAGAAAGGTTTTCTCCTTGATACTGACTGATTTCTCTTCCCATGTCCAAAAGTGAACAGAGAAGGTGTGGCTAGTTACAATGAATTCTCAGCACATGTCTCTCAGGATAGACCCTTTGCCTATACTCATTAAGGAAGCCAGATTTCTTTAGGTAGCCAAATGCATATTTGTATAAGTTTCTTCTTTTTTCCAAGGTGCATGTAGCATATTTCACTAGGGTCTGCCTGCAGGGAATTTTTTTTTAAGGTAACATTTATTGGATATGTATCATAAAGGACATTTTAATTCACAGAATAAGTTAACTACAAACATTTTTTTAAAATTGTGAATTCATACTAGCTGTGTGACCCTGGGCAAATCATGTAATTCAGATTACCTCAAAAAAACTTATGAGTTAAACTTGACTTCAAAAATATAAACTTTGTAAAAGTTCTTTTTTTAATTAAATCCGTACCTTTAACCTAAACCCCACCAACACGCAATTGACTAAGCTATTTGTTTCTTAATTTGTTTCTTAAATTGTTTTCTTAATTTGTTTCTTAATTCAGTGGGTAGAATACTGGATTTGGAATCCAATAGTTTTGAGTTCAAATCCTATCTGGAACACTGACTCTGTATCCCTGGGGGCAAGTTCTTTGCCTGTCTGGGCTTTGGTTTCCTTATCAGTAAAATGATGGCTTCTAGGGTCTCTTCTGGTTTTAAATCCATGCTGCTGTAAACTCTAATTCCAGTAGAAGCTGAGGACATTGTGAAATATCTCCAGAAGTAGCATTTGAACTGAGCAAACATTTCAGCCTTCACTTCTTAGCTAAGAAAGAATCTTTGCAACTGAACTCTGTTCCTCTAGCCACAACATGAAAACTCCAGCAGAGGGGATTGAGCCCCAATGGATACAAGTACATCCTTTTAAAATGTAAAAACCTATCTTTTTGTCCTTCCTGATCCATACTAAATATCCCTGGGCCACAAACTATACACTGGGTAGTGGAAAACAAAACAGTCAGAGAAGTCAAAGGAACAAAGATTGGGGAACTGATTTTCCCCCTGATTTGTCTATACTGGCTGGGAGTCACCTGGTTGCTAGGCGGAAGAAGACAAATAGCTTCCCTAGCTGAACAGAGGTGCCATAGAAGGGGGCAAGCCAATACCTCTGGGAGAGTTTGGAAGGGAGGGATGGAGTCCCCACCGAATACTGGGAGAGAGTTATTGAACCCATTTTCATTTTCCAGAATCTTGTAAAAGTGGCAGGTAGAAAATGGCAGAGGGGAAATGAATGGGGAGGGGAGGAAGGAAGCAAGGGTAGTGGTGGCTGTAGTCACAGCCCCCAGAGATCAGAGACCAAGAAAATGAGGGCCCTTGGCACTTAGCAAGTGTGTACCTGAGAACCTTGCCACATTTTCACGGCATCAGGAAGGTTGAGAACCACTACTGTCAGTAATATTTGCTCTATTAATATAGGGAATTTATTCAACAGGCATTTAATAAATATTTACTATGTTCAAGGTGTGTTGTTAGGTACTGAAAACATGAAGACAAAATCGTAGATTGAGGACTGTTATTCCAATGTCCTTTTTTTTTTTTGGCTGACCAAGAAACTGAGGCTGAGAGATGTTAAATGAGATACCCAGTACCACACTCTAGCACCCTTAAGAAACTTACCTTCTTTTGGGGTGGGGGGTGGGAATGATAATGTCTGACACTTATGTAGCTCTTGTCATATTCATTTTCCTTTTTGAGCCCCTCAACAAACGCATGAGGTGCTTACTTTGAGTTATGATGACATCCATTTTAAAGTAAGGCAACTGAGGCTTGTGACGGAAGTGACTTCCCCAAGCCTGCACAGCTGGGAAGCATCAGAGGTGAGACTAGAACCCAGATTTTACTAATTCCAAATCTTCAGCTCTCCATGATAAAAAGGCGTCAGTGCAGCTCAAGTGAAAATTGGACTTTGGTTTTAAAACTTGTCAACAGGATGAAAAGATGTGTTAAATGATGGGGCTGTTTGATGGATTCAGATCCGGTTGGATGGGCAGACTCAAAGAGAAGTCATTCATTGTTCAAAGTTAACATGGCAAGAGGTTTCCGGTGGAATACCTTGGGGATCTGCGTTTGGTCCTGTGTGGTTGAACTGTTTTATTAGTGACTTAGATAAAAGCATAGATGGCATGCTCATCAAACTTTTAAATGCTATAAAAGAGAGAAGTAGCAGCTAACACACTAGGTGATAGAACCAAAAAGCAAAAGGATTTTGACAAGCTAGTGCATTGGGCTGAATGTAATAAGATTTAATTCGATAGGAATAAATTGAGTTTTACTAAATAAATAAATGTAGTTTGACAACAATTTACAACTTGTTCTTCAGGAATCTTTGTTGTTGTTAATGATCGCTTTCTCTCATAGGGGAAAATGTAGGACAGACACCAATGAGTCTAACTGCCCAGCAGACCCGTTTCCCTGACTTCCTTGACTGTCTTCCTGGAACAAATGTTGATCTTGGGACTTTGGAGTCGGATGACCTGATCCCCATCTTCAACGACGTGGAATCTGTTCTTACCAAAAGTGAGCCCTTCCTGACCTGGCTGTAATCTGAGCTCTTGGCTTTGGCCCAGTCCACCCCCTACATCTTCCATTTCCTTCTCCTCTTTGGAAAAGAGAGATGGAGCCCCGAGAGTACTCAAGATTTCCAATGACTCTTTTACATTCATGTGGTCAATTGAAATTGTTGTCTGGATTTGATTGACAAGAACTTAAGTCTAAATATATAAATGTCTGTTTTCTCTTTACTTTTTAGCTGTATCAGTTTGCTACAGCACACTGGCCGAGGCTTGCCCGTAGCCCAGATTTCAGGGAGAGATTGCAGAATTGTTTTACTTTTTCTCTCTTTTCATTGGCCCATGAAGAAGATTGTGGGTGTTAGTTTAAAGTAAAAGCCAATAAACAAGAAAAGAAACAGAGTTTTGATGTGACAGCTTTAGCCAGGATCCCTGCACCACATTAATCCCAAAGTGCAGGTCAGTAGCTATATTTATGACAATAGTACCAAATGCTTTACAAAAGTAAAAAAGAAAACTCTATTTAACTTGAGCTTTCAAGAAATCATTGTATCGTTAGTCAAATAGTACTGTATAGCTTTGAATCCATGCTGGCTATGATGGTAATTATTATTATCCTATATTTGCAGAGGCACAGACAGTACTTTTATAGTTCATGCTCCAGTATATTACTGTATAGCTTTCAGATAATGAACAATTCCAATTTCAAAAGTAGCAGATTGTCTAGAAACCTTTTTATTCTAAAAATGCTATAAGAGAGACCACATCGGTACTAACCATCACCACCACAGAAAAACATGGTGGAAAGAAATGGCATGCAATTATAATAAAATGCCACTCAGATTTGGATGTTTACTTTTATTAAGCACTCACTGTAATTTTGTAACTGATTATAATTAGCAACTGTGTTTTTTGGTTTTTGGATACATCTGTGGCAACTGCTTTTTTGATTTTGGGAGATTAATCCTAAAATATATCAGGGTAGGAAAGTGTGGCACAATTTACAACTTGACCACAGAATACCCAGTTGCCTCTTTTTTTTAAAAAGCCTTGTTGGTCTTGTCGCCAAGACAATAACTAATTGAAACAGACAGTATCAATGACACTGTAATCGGGAAACAACCGATCACTGAATGGCCTGTAAACAAATGCCTGCTTTATGGGGAGGGTACATGGTGGAGGCAGATGTTTCTGAATTCAGTCGAACTATTCCCTGTCTGCTAATTCTATTATCCAAACCTTTTTGCTTGCTACCATTGGTATAAAAGGCATGATATCACATATACTCAATACCTCTCATGTAATCAAGAGAAATTTCTTTTTGAGATGTTTAGGACTGAGAGTGCATAAAAGTAAAGCTAGCATTCAGTACCCCAAATATGCCAATGACGTCCTCAAATGTTTTAATATTTTTTCAGCTGTCATTATTTATAATCTATGAATTTAATCTGTTTTTTAAAAAAATTTAACAAAATGCATTACTTTTTAAAGGCATTATTATTAATTCCAGTCTCTGAGCTAGAACTTTTCCAGTCCTAGCAAAGAAAGGAGGCTGATCACTCATTTAAGTGTTTTTTTTTTTGTTTTTGTTTTTGTTGAGGGTCTGTTAATTCAGATTCTTTCTTATGTATTAGAAGATACAAGAAGTACAGGTTATCTTTTATCTTGTTGGGAAGAAAGCAGGTGAAAAGGTCAGAGTTCAAGTAGCAATGTTATGGAAAAAATGTGGAAAGGTTCAAAGTCAGGAAATGAATAGAGATAGACATGTAATCATGCCCCAGAGGTGAGAAGAACTTCATGTGATAAGTGCCCAATAGGAAGTGCCAACAGAGTTTTATGAAAATGGTTTTCTATGATAACTTTTATACCAAAAGATTTTTCCATTATATTAAAAAAAACAACAAAAAAATCTTCTTTGGTGCACTTTATATTGGATAGAAAGACAAAAGAGGGAATAAGAAGAATGAGGAGGAAACTACTGTTACTTCCAGAACAAAGAAACTTTTTTTCTAAATGAATAATAGAATTGGGTTGGGTTTTTTTTTGCTCCCTTTCTCCCCATGTATGTTTGTCTGATGATCTCTATCCTCTGCTCCACTTTCTAATCTCATTCTTCCCTTTCCCAGCACCCCCTTCCTTTTCTTCATTTTTTTTTTCATTCTCTGTCCCACTTTTTCCTTCCCACACCCAAGGTTTGGGGGGCAAAGAGAGCAGCTGGATGGGAATGTTTCTTTCGTCACCAAACTGAAGGGAGCACTGATTTTTTTTTTCCTCTTTTGCTAGAAATAATTGAAAAAAGAGGGGAACAATCTTTCTGAATGAACAAGGGACCTAACAAGGCTAAGCAGTGTTACTGTATTTTTTAAAAGTTTTTTTCTTCACTTTAAGACTTTTCAGGTTATCAAATTAAATTTGAAATAGCTATCCCGCATTGTCTTTAAAAAAAAAAACAACATGATTAGCACATTGGGGATTTACAGAGTCTATTTTCAGAAATGAATTTTCTAGTATGCTATAGTTGGAATTATTAAATATTAGGTGAATTTTTCTCTTCTTTTTTTTAAGAGAAACTAGTTGAGCATTTATTATTAAGGAAATTACATTTTCCCCCAGAATAAAGCAAAGCATTGATCAATACTGTGTTATCACTTGAATAAAGCCAAGTAGAGTGTTTTTTAATGGCATGTAAAAATAAAACATTGTTTCAAAAAGAAAAAAAAAGAAAAAAAGGAAGGAAGGAAAGAAAGAAGAAAGGAAGGAAGGAAGAAAGAAAGAAGTAGTAGAAGCTCTTATATATGTAGTTTCAGATGACTATCATCATAGACCTCCCGCCAAATTAAACAGAAGGTGCTATCTTACAAGTTTTTGTTAGAATTTAAAGCTACTGCCAGAAGGCCAGTTCTTTTTTGTTTGAAATGACAATGATGAGATAAAAGAAAATTCTTCATTGCCACCAATTAATTTTGGCATGGGAAAGATCTGTTTTACATGTATTCCTTCCCATGCCTTTTCTGACTTAGAAGATATCTGAACCGAATTTGTGGACAAAACCTTCATGTTTGTAATTCCACTGATGCAGTGATTTTCAGACAATGTCTCGCTGCATTATTTAATGATGTGAAATGCATTTTTTTTTTTTACAATTTTTGTGATGTACAGGAAGTATACAGAGTGAATATGCCAAAGTACCCAGGCACACCTGGGTAGGACAGTTCTCCATCAGTTTTGGTGGCATGGAACAAACTAGAGGGAAATTGTCTATTGTAGCTTTTATTCCGGTAATACTCTTAGAATGTAGTTCTCAGAAGAAGCATAACTTGATGATACAATGCTGTTTGTAAGACATCATGCATTAATTTTAAATGGGAAAAATGGGTGATCCACAAAGACCATTTCCTAATACACTACATCCATTTATGTTCTAGTGCCTTAATTTTTAAACTTACTTCTACATTTTTGTTATATGACATATGTGTGTTTGTTTTTAATGTAGATGGCTATGCATACAAAATGTATGCAGTCAAACCAATCAGATCAAACTGTTGTACCCAGAGTTTGGTACTGGTTTTTTTCTCTGATCCTGTACAAGAAAAATAAATATAATTAAATTTCAGCTGGTAACCTTTGCTTTTTTTCAGTCTTTTGTGTCGTTCCTTTCACTGGGAAGCTTCAGGTTTTAGCAAAGAGATGATTACGTAACACCTTTTGGAAGAAAAGAAGAGAAAGAAAATCCTGTAGACAAATATTTTATTCAGTATCATGCCTGGAGTTCAGCAGCATAAATATTTGTTTGTAGAATTCTGGTTTTTATTTTATTTCCGATTTTTTAGAACATATGTTACCATGTCATTGCCCCTTATGTTTCTGTACATTACAGAGATGCAGGGTTTGCTCATTATGCCAAACCCTTTCAAGGCCCACCTGTTGGCCTCTTTTCCTTACAGTACCAGGACCAATATTTTGGCCCTATTCTGCCATTATCAAGTCAAAGTGAAAAAAGGAGAGCACCCAGGGAATTCACATCATCATTTCCCATCCGGCTATAGCCATCCTGGACCTCCTGATATTTCCAATCTGGATATTATTTCATATATTCATATATGACATACTGTCTCACCACAGCAAATTTCCTTGTTTTTGTTTTTGCTTTTTGGTGATTCACGGCCACCATCTTTATGGCTGTAGAATGACAGAATTTCAAAGCTGGAATTCAGTTCAACAAACATTCGATTCAATTCAACAAGTGCCTGCTATGTGTCAAACCCTGTGTTTGATACTGGACAGGAAACGGTGACTTCTGGGAGCTTATTTTGTATTAGAGAGAAATAACATATAAATACAAAATGCTGACAAGTTAAAATGCAAAGTAACTTTAGGGGTATGGTAGGGGAAGAGCACTACAGGAACTCAGCATTCAGTTGGACTGACCTCTAATTGAAAAAGACCTCTGTAGAAGGTTGTCTTGCTTTTGTCCAAATGCCCCCAATGAGGGGTAAATTCACCAACTTCTGAGGCATTTCCTTCTAGTTAGGGAATGTGTAATGGCCCATTCTACAAACCCCTGTAATTACTAACCCATCACATAAATGCAGGAATTCCCAATATATGAAATACTGCACAAAAGACCTTGAATGAATGTTGGTTCATGTACTACACCCACAGCATATCTTAGAGCAGGAGTGGAGAACCTGCAGCCTTGAGGCCACATGTGGCCCTCTAGGTCTTCAAGTGTGGCCCTTTGACCAAACCCAAATTTCACAGAAAAAATTCTTTTATAGAGAGAATTGAATTCCATCAAAGGGCTGCACTTGAGGACCTAGAGGGCCACATGTGGCCTTGAGACTGTAGGTTCCCCGCCCCTGTCATAGAGTCTAGACACTGTCTCAGAAGAGTTAAAAAAAAAAAAACAAACAACCCAAAAGCCACGCCAGGCAGAAATTTAAGAGTGCCTCTGTTTTTTATTGGACCATTTTAGGCCTTGTAGGAGCTAATGACTCAGTGTAGGAACCATGACCCCTGAGCTCTGGGACACTTCCATAATTGTATTTTGCAGCAACTAGCCAAGAACATGGGAGCATGCCACTATCTGTATGTGCACAAAATTCACAAAGTCAGGCTTGGGGTGATGTGAGTTAAACATCTCTAACTTGTCACCTGTTCCTGCCATATCAACTAGTTTCCATGTACAAAACTCTCTGGGCAAAAGTCACATTTTGCTTTCTGCTATAGCGGAATCCCAGAAGTGAAAAATCCTGTGAAGTGAATAGACATTTCCTCACTGATGCACATCTGAGGTAGGCCCTTTTCTTTTCTCCCATAGACACCGATTGATCACAAAATTAAATGCATTTTTCTCTAAAAGTGGGACATAACATGGATAAGAAAATCTTTCCAAATTTTCTCTCCAGACCAACAAAGTATTACTTAAGGGATTGTTTCCTATTCCTTCCAGATCCTCCTCCATTTTAGGAGCGTATCCAGGGAATTCATTTCATCATTTCCCACCTAGCTGTTCTACTGGATTTTATGATCTTCAGAAACTCGTCAGAGTTCAAGACAAAATCAAATATGAAGCTCCTATTTCCTCAGTACTCTTCCCTAGAGCCCCTAGAGTCTTTTCCTCACTGTAGTTGGAGAGGGTGGGGAGGTGTGTGGACATGTGGAAATTCCTCCCAGAGGGTGCCCAGGGAATTCACATCATTTCCTACCTGGCTGTAGCCGTCTTGGACCTCCTGTTCTCCAGAACTTTTCATCCTACAAGATGAAATGAACTCTGTAACTCATGGCTCCTGCACTGGTATCTCCAACCCACTTTTTACGTGTTGTCTTTCCACTTTAGACTGTGAGTTCCTTTAGGGCTAGGATTGACTTATGCTAGCACTTCACCAGGTCAGTATTAATGAAGGGGGTCAGTATTAATGAAGGAAGTGCTTTAGGAATTAGGAAGATTTTTTGACCCTTATATCAGGTTAAATTTGCCCTTGGCAAGTTTGATGCATTGTTTCTCCTTGCTGCTTTCTGGAGGCAAAAGCACAACTCTAATTCATGACTTTCCATGTGATAGCCTAAATACTCGAAGGCAGAAAACTGCCTTTCCTTTGCCTTTTCTGCCTTTGCTTGCCTCTCCCTCCCCCTCCAAGCTTCTCTTCTCTAGGCTAAACAATCCCAATTTCCTCACCCAACCATCTGGGTTACCCTCATCTGAACACTTTCTTAAACATGGCAAACAGAGCTGAACACAAAAATGGACCTGTCACCTACTTCCTGGAAACTATCCTACTCTTAATGAAGCCTTATCAGATTAGGTTTCTTATCTGCCTTCTCACACTATTGATTCATATGTAGCTTGCAGGCCACTAAACCCTCCTGGCTATCACCATGGTACCATAGTCTTTCCTAAGTACCTTAGGCTGAAGGATCCAAAGAAAAGTTTTTTATGGATGGGAGGAAAAAAATTGATCAACATTCCTTAATATGAAACATCACATGTCTTTTGAAAATCAACATTTTAATTTTTGTATAGTAGTTTAACTAAAATAATATATAATTTAGATGACTCTACATAGTTCCAAGTTTTCAACCATTAGTATGCATCTTAATCACTGTTAGCAAGATGGAGCAGGCTTCTAATAACCATTCCAGCTATAGGTCTTACAATCTCACTATGACTCTATCTTTAATTTTATATCCAGTCAATATTGTTTTTAAAATCCAGGTTAGCTTTTAACATCCTACTTTTTTGTGATTGGTTTTCTCCTTCTGGATACAATTTTAAAAGGAAATCCAAAATTCTGAAAACCCTGAGCATTCTATTTGGGATACAAAGATGTCTTTAAGCCTTTGTCAAATTGATAGGGCATGGTACAGTGAATACTGGGAGAGACTGAGAGTCAGAAATACCTGGATTCAAATTCTACTCAAATTCTACAATTCTTTGCTACATAACCCTGGGCAAATCTCACCTCTATCTCAACTCAAAGGATAAAATGTTGGTTTTCTATCACCCCTTGGTTTCCTTCCTTCTTTCTTTTTTCTAAAGACTGAAAATTTTATTGCTGTTTTGTAAAAGTAGCTGTGACTTTGGGAAAGTTGGGGAAAAGTTGATTAAAATGCAGAGCTTTTCAAGGTCCTCTTATTTCCCATTAAAAGGGAGCATTTTTTTTTCATTTTTATTTTTAACTTCCTTCATTTCTTTGTATTGCATGCTTTTGGTGAATTTGCAGGCTGGAGTCAATCTGCAGAGAGTGTGTGGTCAGCGGGGGTATTCTACAAACAGGGTTGTATTTGCAATGCAAATGAGGGAATAATAATCCCGTGTCTCAGCCTGCTTTCTTTTTCAAACTTTCCTTCAACTGCACCCCTTGGTTTCTTTATTAAAATCTTCTCTTCAGGCTACTGCTCAAGAAACTGTACCATGAAACTGCAGAGGGATGGAGGCTCCATGAGGATCAGAGTACCCTGATCGGTCCTAGAAAAGATAGGACCTGGTGGCTGCCACGTGAAAACATGGCTACATCCCTCTCATCTTCCACCTTCCTACCAACAAGTAACTCTGTTGAAGAGCTCTCCCTTATCGGATAGCATCTTTGTACTGGTGCTGGGATGCCTCATAACTGCGGTGAGTTGGTAGAGGTTTTGTCACAGGTTGTTGAAATTTAGAGGGTACAAATATATTTATACACACATCATTTCAGCAGCCTAGAAGCCATGACACTAATTCAGAGGTGGGGAACCTGTGGCCTTGAGGCTACAGGTGGTCTTCTAGGTCCTTGGGTGCGGCCTTTAGACTTAGTCTGAGTTTTACAGAATAAATATTTTTATTAAGGGGATTTGTTCTGTGAAATTTGGATTCAGTTAAAGGGCTACACTTGAGGACCTAGAGGGTCACATGTGGCCTTGAGGCCTCAGGTTCCCCACCCCTATATTCCTTCTCTCCTTCACCTGAATTATAATATAATATAATATAATATAATATAATATAATATAATATAATATAATATAATATAATATAATATAATATAATATAATATAATATAATATAA
>CM053600.1:172084536-172123111 GCA_028646575.1 Pseudocheirus occidentalis
GGGGTGGGGGGTGGGGAGAAAGGGGAGAAAAATCTGAAACTCATGTGATTCCGGAAGTGAATCTTGTAAACTAAAAGTAAACAAACAAGTCAATAAAAAAATTTTTTTAAATACTAAAAAAATGAATTATGTATCTCTAAAAGCAATTAATCCCATTTACTGGATTAATATTTAATTTTCACATCACATTAATTTTCAAATCTATCCCTTCTTCCCTCCTCCAGTCTAGTAAACTTTGCCTCATAACAAAGATCAAAAAAGAAACAGTTAAGTTCTGCAAAATCTACCAACACACCAAATGAGAAGGCTGATTAGAGACCATTTAATTATTCTGTAGCACTGAACATAGTTTTGTCATGTAAACTGTAAAAGAAAACCTCTTGTGATATATGAACCTCTCACACTTATCCCAGTCAGGTTTAACGGCCTTTGGTGGATTCTGTTCCTCATTCTCTGAATTTTAATCTGGTTTGTCTTTAGTCTTTTAGTTAACTGGGAAACCTTTGGGTTCTGTGAACTAAGCACATTCCTTTCTAACCACAGGCATCCACTTCTCATTGGAGTTGTGACAATCATAATACTGGCATGCAGGTAAATGAGAACACAATTTGCTTTTCCCATCACAACTCCAGTTACCTCAGGGTACCCCACTACAATATAAAGCGTTTAATTGACTTTTCTTCTTTCCTAATAAGTGTGAAATACACTGTAATTCTATGTGTTCTCTCCACAACATTTGCACAGCTCTGGACACTGAATCACAGGGGTGTTTTAGTCCTGGAAGAAATATGAAAGGATCTTTGCAAGGTTGGACTTGGAAGAAAAACAGCTCTGGTTGATATGAGACTATAGGAATTCTCCTTGGGCAAAAGGCCCTTTCTGCAATCTCATTTAGACTAAACTGTTAAGACTATTGGTCTGGCTCTAAGTCTGGAAACCCCCAAAAGGTAAGGACTTCATTCCTTATTCTGTAGGGCATTTATTCCCCAAAATGCTCTTTATAATTGTTTTTTTTTAAATGAATCTTAATTATGTATTAGAAAGAATACTTTTAAATTTGCTTTTCTTGTCAACATAATTAAATAGAGATGGGTAGATGATGGTCCTGTCATTGAATTAAAGAGAAAGGCCTTTTATGGTTGATGAAAGAGCAAAAAGGCCTCTCTGCCGTTTTTTCTCTTTGGTTGGTTGCTTGCAGGGACTGCTCTGTGCATAACAGCAAGAGATGGAAATGAATAATGGTTTAGTCTTTGAAAGAAGAAAATGTTGTACAAGGCTCCAGCTTGAAGGAATGTGCACTCGATCACTAATAACCATGTAAACGACTACAGCTAGTTACATTCCTAATTATAGCAACACCATTTGTGCTCTAACTGCTGGAAATTCATCACCTTTTATCCCACAAGTCAGAAACAATTGCCTTGGTGTAAAATGTCAAAAGTCTTAACTATAAAATTAAAAACAAACAACTGAGAGCCCAGACAGGGCTAAGCCTTAAGTTTTTGTTTGTACAGATGTTTGTGTTCTCCAGCATTAAGCCCATAATGAAACTAACCTTTTTTTTTTTTCTATTTTTACTTTTCTGCTATGTAGAGTTTTCCAGACTTATAATTATCACACATTTAAGTTCTTTTGCACTACCTTGAGAGCAAGGTAGTGCAAAAATTTAACAACCAAACATTATAAACCTGGCTCTCCTGTTTCTTCTTTTTCTTCAGTTTATCGCTGTTTTCTCTTAATTATGCTCATAAGCATACTGTTTTTACCCTTATAAAGGCTAGGGGAAAAAAGGGCTATACTTTCATACTCAAACATCATTGGCCTCCTTGACTTAGCTGGTACAACTAGCCATGAGAGGACGTTTAAAAAAAAAAAAAAAAATATATATATATATATATATATATGTGGTGCCGAATCAAATACTTTATGAAACTAATTGAAATACTACAACAGGTTAAATAGTTTAAAGAGGGGTGGAATCAATCCAGCCTAACCCAAGTTCTCAAGCTCAAGTGGGGGGGAGGGGAGGAGGAGGGAAGACTCAATCCCACTGAGCGCTTATGTCATGGAAGGAATTCAAATGAGGTCTCTTGAAGGAAGAAATGCTTAAGACAGAAATGTGTTGTTGTGTTATATACAAAAGAAAAAAGATTAGAGAAATCTGAGATGATTCAGCCTTAAGAAGAGTAACCTGAGTAGAGATTTCAGCACATATAGTGGTATCCCACACAAAAGATGGAAAATGTGAACTTACAATATGTCATGGCTATTGGTTAGAAAGCAGGAAGAACTCTTTGAAATGTAGGGGCTCATAGATTGTGAAATATTCAAGAGGTATTTTAGTACCTACAGTGGAATGGTACTTTTGAGGTTTCCATGAAAAGGAAAATGATGCATATTATTATATATATGGTATGATGGATAAGAAATGTCAACTTCAAAAGAGCTAATTGAGATTGTGTTTGATTTAAAAACACTCCTTAGGTAAGTTTGAGTATTGAAACCTAAGAGAGCAACACCCAGTCATGAAGCCCCAAATTATCCTTTCTGTTCTACGCCTGTGTTAGCTAGGTGCTGAAGGTTAGCCTCTCATCAGCAAGTTGGCTTTGCAATACAGTAAAAACCTCTCCTAGTGAGGAGGGATTCTAACACCACGCTTCTTTGTCAAACTTCATTACTAAAGAGAGAAGGCAGCAAGGCCAATAAAGTGGAAGAATGAACTTAAAACAGTTGCTAAACTAACAATCTCAGGGCACAAGGATGGAAACGGTATCCCCCTCCCACCTGGGTAGTGGTCCTATTCATGCTCAGGTAGGAAGAACATGGGGCCTGCTGGATGACCTAGGCTAGGGCATAATGTATTTGAAGTTCTAAAATAAGCCAGTGGCAAAAGGACATGTTCATTTCTCTACCTAGCAAGAGTACCTGAAGGTCCCAAAAGAGCTGTCAGTGAACTGGGGAAGAAGATGCCAAAAGACAACTGGAAAAACATTTAACAGATGCTTTCTGGCGTGCACAGCAGGAAGGAGCCAGATAACAAGAAAGCAAATGAAAAGAAGAAACTGGAGGGGAATTTTGCCTAGGACTGGTCCTATTGAACTTCAAATTCCAAGTTGTGCACAGTTATTTTTGACACGGCTTGGTCATGTATATGAGACTATTATTACATGCTATAAAGATTATTTTTCAAACAGCTGGATGGTTATCAAGAAACTTTGTTGTTAAAAATATCTATCAAATAATTCCTGCTTTTTCATGATTTCTAATCACAATGGTTAAATATTAAAATAAACGCACACTCTCTGGATACATACTGACAATGGATATAAGCATATTGTACAAATGTGTGAAAGGAAAAAAAATTTTCCACTGGCAATTCATGAAGATAAATGAGGCTCAGCTATCCTGTTCCTGCCTCTTATTTCAAGGTTTACTGAAGACTAGTAAAAAACGACAGGTATGGCATCCACCAACCAGAGAATCAGAGGCTGACAACTCACAAGAACAGTCCACCAAGGCATAAAGGGATTGCATTCCTCCTGGGGGCAAATCTACCAACACCATAGAGGACAGATACTTGAAAGTCCTCAAGTATTGACCTAAACCTTTATATATGTATATACAACTTACTAATATACGTACATATATGGGTGGGGGGAGGGAGAGAGAGCGTGCACCACTTTTAAAGTTGGAAAATCTGAATTTAAGTTCCAGTGATTCATGTACCAGCTATTTGACCAAAGACAAGTTACTCAATTTTTTTTAAAGGTTTTATTGATATTGTCTGTTCCTTACATCATCATAGCTATCCCAAGTGTCCTTGCTCCTCCTAGAGGATTAACCCATATAACAAATGGCATTCTTTTGAGAAGAAAAGAAAATCAGCACAACTGATCCATACACTGGAACCTCCCACCTCCATGAAAGGATAGTGACGTAACATTTTCATCTGTAAAATGAGGCAATAATGCTTGCAGTACTTACCTCATAGGGCTGTGGCTAGGAAGGTGCTCTTTAAACTTTAAAGCACTACATAAATGTGAATTACATCAGAGGCACTACCCTGATGTGGTTCAAGTCAGCAGGCCTGACGCTTGTGCCAGCCTGGGCACCTCTTTGAGGCCTATAGAATGCTACTATAGTGTCACCTAACTCACAAAATTGTTCTGAAGACAGTCATTTGTAACCCATCAAGTGAAACAGAAGCAACAACTTTGTGAGATGGTTATAACTACCACACTAGAAAAAAATGGAGGTTCAGTTGAGATAGACATGACTTGCCCAAGGACACTTTTACTAATTACCACTAAATGTCAGAGCTAGGACTTGAACCCAGGCAAGTTTTTCTGGCCTCAAAAGGAGTCTTTTTTCCATTATAATGTGGCTTCAGACATTTTAAAAGGTATTTTTAAGTACTTGGAAGAATTTGAAGTATAATAAATGATACATAACACTTCAAGGTCATAACGATGCTATAGATTATTTCCATCTTACAAATGTTCTGGAAACAAGGCAAGGTAGGATCACCCTTATATAGGGGCAACATAGGAACTCCCATCCATCTATAATATTCTGAAAACTATCTCAAGTCAGCTTTATGAGTTTCTTTAAAAGAAAACTTTAGTTTTGAATAATTAAGGTATCACGGATTTTTATTTTAGATATAATTCAAGTATTATTTTTAGATATCAGAACATAAGGAAAATAATGAAAAACAATTAGAAGTTCAAAAAATCAAAAAATATCCTAAAAGATATTGATATGTACAAAAACCATGAATATAAATTCATTTCCAGCTGACCTATCATCATACATACACATATATTTATATAAAATAAAATTCATTTTATACAAATAAAAAGTGGGGCAGAGGAAGCCCCATGAAAGGAACTTTAGCTTCTAATTAATGCATCAGTGTTACGGCAGAGGAAAACAAAGTCCATCTGTTTCAGATGTTTAACCCTCTTAATGACAAGAAAGAGGAATTCCAATCGACGCTTGTTCTTTAACACTCCTTTATAAATCACCTGAACAGACTTACAACACCAATCCAAAACTATTTGATATTTCGAACAATTCTCCTGCAGTGGTTTGTTTTCATTTCTCCTAAAGCTTGTTCCAGTTGCTGAATCAAGTGGAGCAAGGTAGCTGGGTCAGTGTGCAGAACCCGGCTGCTACGCTCTCCATCCTGACTTAGGTGCAGCTTTAGAGTCATTGCTGGTTTTATCTGTTGTCTTAGACATCTGCTAGCAAGCTAGACATTGAAATGGAAGGGAAGCAGAATTAAATAATCACACATATTAAAATCAATGCAAAATACACACAAGAAAACATGTACAAATCTTTTCATTCCGAAGTACTTAAAATAAACACTTTAAAATATATTATTTGATCCTACTAACAACTCAGTCGAGAAACTACTACTATAATAATTCAGACAAAAAATGAGTAAAGGAATAAAAAAATCAATTTAATGAGAAAAGTAAATGAACTAGGGGGTTGTTTAGTAAAACAAGAGTAAGAGACAACAAAATTGTCCTTCAAATGTATGAAAGGTTGTTTGTTTAATGAGGGATATGTCAATCCATTCTTTTATTCCATTTTTGGGCAGGACTAAATGAGAAAATTGGCTTAAACTAAAAGAGATAAATTTTTAGTTGGATGTAAAAAAACCAACTGTCCAGCAGATAAAATGTTGGAATGGGACATCAAATGACCCTGAGGATTCTTTAGCTCTCAAGGTCTTCAAGCTAAGACAGAAATTATTTCAGAGTTAGAAGGGATGTTAGATTAAAAGTCATCTAAGTTCAAATGTTATCTGAAAAAAATGCCTCTTCTACACCAGTGGTGTAAAACTCATATAGAAATAGGGCCACTGGACCATAAATAAAGATCCTGGTCAACTGTTTTTCAGTCAAGTATCTCATGCCTCTGCTCTAAAACACAACCTACAGGAGAGGGCTCCACTACGCCTGAGCTGAGTAGGACCATTCTGTGAATGAATGGATAGTACTAACTGCCTAAATTTGCCTCTTTTAAACCTTCGATCAACTGCTCCTAGTTCAGTCTTTTGAGGCTGAGGTGGACAAGTCTAATCTTTCTTTTAATTCCCAGCTTTTCAGATGCTTGAAAACAAATACCATGTCCCCCATTTAGAATATCAATGGCTTCCTAAACTGTGGTCTGGCCAGAGAAGAGTACTCAGGTTCTATCATCTCCTTACTCCTAGACACTTTGTCTCTCTTAACACAGGATAAAATCACATTTGCTTTCTTGGCCTGCTATGTCACACTGCTGACTCATAAGGAGTCTGAATTTCATTAGACTGGCTAGATCTTTTTCAGAAGAACTGCTATCTAGCAATAATCCCCTCATTTTGTACATGCAAAGCTGATTTTTGACGTAAGGGAAATTTCCAGGTAAATGAAGTCTCTTTCTTCAAAAGCATCACATTTTAACAAGTTTTTTTCTCCAAAGAAATGTATTATTCATTTGCTTTTATTCTTAAAAATACCACTTTCTTGATGACTTACGGTCATCATTATAAATTATCAAACTACTTACAACTCTTTATGTGCTTTTAAATTTTTCTATCTATGATCAACAGTTATTTTTCTCTTTTTCTCTCCCTCTAACAGTTTTTAAGCCCCCTTTGCTTCATCCTCTTTTAGTTTACTGTTCCCAATCTCCAGTACAACATATACACACTTGGTAAAAATAGTCAGAAACAGTCTGAGTTTATAACCTTGGGGGCTTGCCACAAGCTCTCAGAGCCAATCAGAGGAATTAAGCCAGATGACCTAAAAATCCAAACTTCTCTTAGCTGGTGAAAGTTTCTCATTCTTTCAGAATACACCATGGCTAGTATTATATTTTTATGTCTGTCATCAATTCAAATAGTTTGCTAATACTTAAAGAGGGCAGGTACTAGATCCTATACCATTTTCTTGCATCCCTAGCACTTAGCACAGTTCCTACACATAATAAGTATACAATAAATATAGTAATGACAATGTAACATGGCTTTAGTGACAATAATTTGAGAGTACTGTTTTAGGTACTCGAGAACTGGCAAGAAGTTTAGGTTGACTAAAAATAGATTTATAAGTAAAGAAGATTTTGTTCAATAGGTACTGAAGAGATACTGAAGATTTGTAAATTCCCAGGATACCCAGCTAGAAAACACTGGGTTGAATTCAACAGGCAGACTACATCTTAATTTTTTTCATTAAAATTTTTTTTTATTAATCAAGCATTTTTTTTCCTCTCTCCCCCCCCAAAAGAACTGAAAAATAAAATCTAATAACAAATATGCATAGTCAAGCAATATCATATTCCCATACTGGCCATGTTCAAAAACATAACATCTTAACTATATGACTAAACATAGCACATGTTAAAGGAGTATTAAATTAAAATATTATTAACTCTGCACATGTTTTATAAAATAATTTCCCTGAGTTTTTAATCATAATATAAAATTCAGAGGTTCAATGTATTTTATATTGTTCCATGAATCAGGCAATTTAATTTTAATTCCTCCATTTCCATTCACCTTCTGTCATGTCTCTAATTATACACATATACCAACATAATTCTTTCTTTTTTGGAGCTAATTAATAAAATTCTATCAATAATATGAGCCAGACTCCTTGAATTAAAGTGAGAGCTATAGAAGTGGTGAGGAGTCAGCAGTAAGAAATCTGGAAAGAAACTACAAGATGTGGCAAATCATTGCCTATGTGCTGTGAAGGACAATGAAGAGTAAAGGATGATACTGAGGTGATGAACGTGGGAGACAGGAAGAAGGTGATAGATTTGACAGAAATAAGGAAGTCTGTAAGTGGGGCAGGGTTGGGAAGTGGGAAAAAAGATAACGAGTTCAGTGTTGGACATGTTTAGATGGTATACCCAAGAGGCAACAGTGGTGGGGGGCTGAAGCTCAGGGGAGACACTGGGACTAGATACAATGCTCTGTAACACATGTGCATCAAGGTGATGGTCAGACTAATGGAACTGAGGTTACTGAGAGAATGTAGAAAGAAAAGATGGTCTGTAATAGAATCTTGGGAAACACCACAGTTACGGATGGCAAAGGAGGATAACCAGGAGCAGCAGTATTACAAAAACTTAAGAGATTTTGGAGAGAGTGATCTGCACTGCTAAATGCAGCAGACTGGGAAGGACAAATACTGAGAAAAGACTAAAAAGACTGGTAACTCTGGAAAGAGGTGATTCAGATGAATGAGGAGACTGGAAGCTAGAATATAAAAGGTTGAAGAGAGGGAAGACAAAAAGTGGAAGACATGGGCATAGACAGTTTTTTTCAACGAGTATGGGGTCAAGAAAGAGGAAAGAAATTATCAGCTTGAGGGGAGGACAGGTTCTAGGGAAAGTTTTTAAAGGATGGGTGAGACTTGGGCATGTTGGAAGGCTCTAGGAAAGGAATCAAAAAAGAAAGAGGATGAAGATCTGAGAGACTGGGGAGGACTAAGCATGCAATCTAACAGAGAAGATGCAAGGGGAAGGGATCAAATAGATATACAGAAGGGCTGTCTGTGCAGGAAAGGCCACTTATCAGACACCAGGGGAAGGGAAAGAATGGAGGATGATGTGAGGGCATTTTAAGACAGAGGGAATGGAAGAAGTAGGAGCTGACACAAATGGTCTCAATATTCTCTTTAAAACAAGGCCCTCATCTAAGAGAAAGAAGAGGAGAAGATGTATGAGAAGCCTGAGAAAGAATGAGAAGGTTTCAAATAACTTCTGTGGAGTATGGAATAGGGAACCAATTAGGGAAGAATAAAAGACCTGCCATGCTGTTATGAAGGTCCAATTGGCTTTGGATCACATGATTTAGAATATTCCCAGTCAGTATAGTTGTAAGCTTCCTCTGGCTCCATTCGGTAGCTTGTAATCCAAGGTTGAAACGTGGCAAGATATTATCAGCAACAGGACAAAGGGGCAGGGATTTCCTGAGCACAGTTCAGTACAGAATCGAAATGACTAACTAGAGGGTTCAGATTAGAAAGGGAGGAAAGTTGGAGTAGGGGTAATGTCATAGAAAAGTACCTAGGAGTAGGAAAACTAGATATCTCAATGATGGTGAAGAACACGGTTAGGAGGGGTGAGGCATAAGAAGAGAGGGATGAAGAGGTTATTTTCCGATAGAGGAACACCACAGTTTTTAACCAAGAAAGTGGTACATTTATGGGTATTGGTGAGATCCAGTACGTGACAGTTTCTAACTGTGGCTGAGACAGAATGAAACAGATCATGAGATTTAAGAAGCCTACAGAATGTGGAGTTTAGGGACTTGAGGGAGTATCATTAATATGAAGGAGTTGAGGAGAGGAAGATGGCGAGCCAGAGGCTGAACTCTTTGAGAAAAGAGAGTGACCTGGGGGCTAGTAGGCAACACCCACCATGATATGGATTGACTGGAAAATTTTGATTGAGTGGATATGTACCACTGTGTTCTTAATGATCATTAAGATTTAAGGCTAATAAAAAATTCAAAGATCATTTGAGTAAAGCTCCTAAGCAAAAAATGAGGCGCCAAGAGACAAGGTGACTTCCAAGGTCACACAGACAGTAAACAACATATCCAAGATTTGAACCCAAGTACTAATGACCCTTCTACATCATACTGTCTCATTAGTTCCTTTGTTAAACTTACAGAGTCAAATAAAACATGTTATTGTACCTTTCATTTATTAATTTATTCTGAGAAAAAAGCTCAGTCATACCCATACTTGTAGGATGCAGGAAAATAACAAAGATAATAATAGTTAATAGCACGAAGTACTATATTTGACCTTGCTTTTCTAAGAGGAAAAATCATTTTGCTCTGCCCTACAATACGTTCTCATAATCTGAAAATTTTAAATGAAATTAGATGCACCAGGGCCAACTTTAGAATAGTATTTACACTTGCAGGGCTATAAGGTGCAAGAGGCAGTATAACCTGATAAGGGCTACAAAACATCTTATTTGATGCTAACTCTTTTTAGGTTAATTTCATGAAAGATAGCACATATTAAAAGCTCTGAAGTAAGTTTTCGATTTAACCACAGCAGAGGACAGAGTTAATTTAAAGAAGAGTAATATGTTCTTAGGCTGTCTAATGCTGACCACCCCTGAAGTAACAGAGAAGCTCAGTCTGAAACATTCAATTTACTGTTATTAACAAGGGCATAAATTGTACTCTTGATTTATTCTGGGCATCTTTCCACTAGAAACTAGGCTGACCATTACCTCGTTCCACATAAGCTACTGTATATTAATTAAATAGTAAAAGTTTACTCATTACCAACTTCAGTGAAGCCAAGTCAGTTATTTAGAAATGAAAGGCTCTGTACTTGTTACTAAGCTTTTGATCCATTTGGTCTCTTCATCTCATACATTTCCTTCTACTTCAGTGGAAGAGTCCATTTCAGCTCAACTCTCTCAGGGTTTTAACTAAGTAAATTGAACTCAATTATCTCTTTGAAGCATTTTAACATTAAAAAATTTAAAAATCACAGAAGATTTTAAATTTTGAACTGCAATAATCCTCACCTTACACAATTTAGACTTGGGTTTTATTTAATCAGTTATGCATGTCTCCATTTCAGAAACTTCGTACTTTTTTTCTTTGTAGCCATGGCACCTCAAACAGTGCCTGACCCATAAGACAGGGCCTTATGATTTCACTGAACTAGGAAACTATCCAGTGAGGAGACTCCGTCTCCCAAAGCAGATCGGCATTTTCTCCACAACTTAGCCTTGGAGAACTCCCTAAGAATACTCAGTGATTTGCTCAGGGTCAGACAGGCATGTGTCAGAGCAAGGTTTAAACCTAGGTCATCCTGGCTGAGGTTAGTTCTCTGTCCACTACACCAAAGGTGCCAAATTCACTGCCCATGGAACTCCCCAGTACTGCTTGAACAAGAATAACATTTAGCTGGGAAACGTTTAACAAAATAAATTAAAATACAATACAACAAAAATAATGTTAACTGGAGGTTTTCTAAGTCAACACGTGGTCTGCAAGGGTGGCATATAGCAAATGTTCCCTAAATGCTTACTGACTGACTATAACTGTTAACTTGCAGGCTCCTAATAAATAAAAGAAGCCACTTTTATTCTGTGCAAAGGAGAGAAATAAAGAAAAGGAAGATCATTCTGCTTAAGAGAGCTACGACTCCATTATTAAGTTATAAATTTTGCTTAATGCTGTATGTTTCCACAATTCCATTTAAATGAAAAATCAAGGTTTAAAATAAAAGCTGAAATTTAGAGATCATATGATTTGAGTTAAAAGGGACCTTTAATAAAGATCTGGTTCAACCCTCTCGCTCAACATTTGAAGACAGGCTCCAATAAAGAGAAGGACATATCCAAGGTCAGACTGAAAAAACAGAGCAAAAATTGAAACCCAGGTCCTCTGAATTCCAAAATTATGCTCTTTCCAACTCCATCATGACATTTATCTATTGAATCAGATGACTTAAGGAGTTAAAGCTACAAAAAAATGACATTATCTAGCCAAATATAGGAAAGCCTCCCCCGGCCCCAGACCTTTCACCTGAACCCCAAATTCTATATTTAATACTACCCTCTCTCTCCACCAGGTAAGCTAAAGCTGGCATCATTCCAGAACCCCTACCACCTGCTGCCCTCTTTGCCTTTTCCTTGACTGAATGCATCTGAAGCCACTTCTCTCCCCACTACTCTAGGAACACCAGTGTTCCCTCCTCTCCTCCACCTCTGGAGTCTAGGTATCAATCAGGTTCTGCTGCTACTTCTTTCCAATACCCATTGCCTCTAACCTGAAAGCAGACCCTAAGAAGGTGGAAGGAGCTGATACAAGCTTCATTTACATTCCTGCACTGATTCTGAATACTTCCTCAGGCTTCTAATTTCCCTTCACTTTGCTCCCTTCTGTGCCCTCCTGTCCAATGAGCCATTCCCAACTATGACCTTCACAACGTTCTCATAGTGGGAACACACCTATCGTCTACATCAAGCACAACAACTCCTGTGTGGACTTTCTAGGATCTAACAGGTTCTTAACCTGTTTTGCAGCTCTGGTAACCTGGCAATCCAGTGAAATTTATGGACCCCATTCTCAGAATAATTATTTCCTTTTTGTTTTAAGACTAAGTTTCTCCATCTTGTCCAGGTTGGAAATGCAGAGGCTAGTCATGGGGTTGATCCCACTATTAATAGACAAGGAAGCTTTGACCTGCTCTCACTTCTCAGCCAAGGCTGGTTTGCCCCTCCTAAAGCAACCTACTGATCCTCCTGCTCCCAGGGGCTTCCAATCTGCATCAATTCATTCAGTCATGTCTGATTCTTTGACCCTGTGAACCAGAGTTCTCCAATACTGTCCATAGGGTTTTCTTGACAAAGATACTCGACTAATTTGTCATTTCCTTCTCTAGTAAGATTAAGGAAAAAAAAGGTTAAGTGATTTGCCCAGGGTCACACGGCAAGTGTCTGAGGTTTGATTTAAACTCCGGTCTTACTGACTCTAAGCCCAGTGCTTTATCTACTGAGCCACCTAGCTGCCTCCTCAATCTGCAAAGCCCACTGTAACTCAGAACTTCTGAGCTCAAGAGATCTGCCAGTCTCAGCTTTTCTAATAGCTAAAATTATAGGCATGAGCCACCATGCCCAGATCAAAATAATGTTTTAAAATGCATAAAATACAGAGCATTACAAATGAGTACTCCTTTTAACTTCATATCTACTTCTATTAAACAATTAACATTTAATTATTCAGTCTTTTTTGGACTGGCACTATAAAATAAGCATTCTACTGATTAAAGTTCTACCTTCTAACAAAATATTTCCAACTGTCCTCAAAACAATTTTTAGACTGTCATAAATTTTTTTTCTTAAAGTTCACCTTAAAAAATTTTGCAATTACATTGTTTCATATTAATCAATTTTCCTAATTTGAATACACAAGGATGCTTACCTAAAATTGAAGTCACTATTCACCAATTATTTACAATTTAGCCTCAAAATAAACATGACAAAATGCACTATTGTTTCAAAATAAATACGATAAAAGTATTTAAATATTGAAGCAAAGGAACAAAAACCTAGAATAGTTGCTAATTCTCCAACACATCATAAATGATCCTACCTGTACATCTAATCTCCACTCAAGATTGTGGTAACTGGGGAACACTGGTGACAACTCACTCAGAATTGTTCTGATTTCCTTTCTGTTGTCAAGATAAAGCTGAAGCAATAATTTATTCAAGTCTTCAGTGAATCCCAAAACAAGCACAGAATCCTGGAAATCCAGTTCAGAAATCTGGAAGAATACAGAGAAGTATTATATCATGGCAAACAATTAGCATATATCAAATATGAAACTATAGTATATACAACCTCTTCAGCTTCTTTAAGAAAGTATTCTGCGTTCAATCAAAAACCCTAATGAAAATACTCACAATTCCTGACCATCCCTACAAAACTTAAGTGAATAATACAAGTGCTTCTTGAATTTTTGGAATGAAGAGAACAGAATTCTACTACCTATAACATGTCCCGCAATGAAAAGTTCTCCCTATTGTTTTACATATTAGAAAGAAAATTATATTAATTCACTAGTTACCTCCTCCTGAATACACTGTGATACTGTTTCAGTAAAATACATAATTAGGATAATTTTAAATTAACAAATACAGGTCAGCCTTTTTTCCAGAACACAGAATTCTTATTGCTCTATTATCAAATTTGGGATCGGATATAGATCCAAAGCCAACACCTTCCCCCAAAGCAGTTGGAGAACATGCCAGAATCACCCCATTCCACAATGGGGTTGAGATGGTGTTCCAGGATGACAACCTTCTCTATTAGGACTCAGACATTTTCTTTGAATAGTACCACTACTGACCAACCATAAATCTACCTCTCCAACGTCAGCAGTTACTTGAAGGAAATATTATACACAATACAGGAAGCTTCTTACCACTTCCACGATACAAAATACAAGTGGTTTGCAACCTTAACAACTCAGCCTTACCATGAGTTTTGAGCTTTCAGTGAGTAGGTATGTTAATCCCTCAACTCCATGCTGGACTGTGTTACTACTAACACTGAGTTTTCCTGAGGGCAGAAGAAAAGGCAACCACAATACAGTAAGTTATTTTCGTGTAAAATATTTCCATTTACAATTTCATTATACCTCCTAATTTTAAGTAATATATCTATTATCCAAGGCCCAGAATTTTACACTCACTGATGAAAACTGCAAATTATAGAGGCTTTTACAAAGCTAAACCTAGGTGGCTCCACTTTTTCTTCTCTTACTCTCTTACTTCTTACTCTTCCTCTCTTATTCTTCAAATCATTGTTGTGCCCACACCATCACTCACATAAAATTACTCCCTCAAAGCTGCCAATGATCTTTCAACAGTAAATCTTTATTCTTCTTGAACTTTCAGCAATATCTGATACTGTTGATCCACCAGTCTCTCCACGGTTATTAATTTTTTTTGAGTGTTCTCTCTTGGCTCTCCTACCTACCCAACTGCTATTTCTCACTGCCCTTTCCTGGATCACTGCCCAAATCATGCCGTCCTAACTATGAGTGCACTGGCAAAGCCTCATTCTAGCCCCTCTCCTTGCTTTCAACCCCCTTTCTTGGGGGCCTCATCAGGTACCATATGCTCCCATCTCTATGTATGCAGTCGTCACCTCTCCTCATAGCTCCGGTCCTGTACCACAAGCTGTACATTTCCAACTACACGTTCCTCTCTCAAACTCAATGTGTCCAAACAACCCTTCACACCACATCCTTTTCTCCTCTTACTGCCATGCTGGGCAACACCATCCGTCCATCACATCTTCTTGTAGAACGTACCTCCAAGCCATCTCACATGCATCCCACCCTCTCTGGTTCAGGGCCTCCTCACCGGTCTCCCTGCTCCAAGTCCACCACCTCTCCAATCTTTCCTCCACACAGCTTCTAAATCCACACCAGCTGCACCTTGTCTTGCACCTCCTCAAGCTCTGGTCCTGGAGCCCCACAGTCACTTTCAGATTCTCCTCTCCAACACCTTTACTCCAGTGAAGTTCACTCACACCAGTTTTCCATCCAATCCACATTATGACAGCTTATTATAACCCCTCCCTCCTTATTTCTCCTTCTATTCTCAATGAATTCAGTAGTGACTTTGCATCTTCCTCTCCTGTCCAGATGTTGCCCTTATAGCAGAGGACTCAAAGTATGCACTTGATCGTCTCAAACTCCCTAACCTCCTAGCTGCTCGGACTCCTTTAATCCCACAAACTATTCCCTTTACTTTAACTCAGCCACACATTGGGAGAAGGTCACATGCTAGATTTCAACATTACTGAAAAATGTTCTACTTCCTCAATTAGATACAATTCTCTCTCCCTCCCTGTTTGACCTTCCTAAACTTGCCCTCAAGCCCCCTCAGCCCTCAGTACTGACTTCCCTTGCCCCTCCAACATCAACCCCACAGGGAGCTATCCCACCGTCCCCTGCTCCCCGGCCTCCTAATCTCCTTCTCTGGGTCTGAATAGCGATTCCTACCCATCAGCTGCAGAGTCTCAGTCAGGCAGAGTGGGCACATTATCCAGACTCCACTGGGTCCTGGCTGCAGCAAGGCAGCCCTTTTATTCCTTCCAAACAGACTCCTGACCTCTCTCTCCCCCCAGCTTCCCCCATCTCTTTCCTCCTCCTCACCTAAGGACCCAGTCTCTTACTTTACAGAGAAAAATGAGAACATTTAATCTGAATTTCTCTTTTCTTCATCTGGAAACATCTTAAGTGTCACTGTCTACTCTCCTCCTTTCTCCCAGTTTCCGAAAGAGCTAGTGACCCTTCTCCCAGCAAAGGCAAAACCGTCTAAAACAAGTGCCTGGAGGGAACTGGAGGGAAGGCCTGAGTTCTAACCCTGCTCCAGCTGCCTGACCCTGGGCAAGTCCCTCAGCCTCTCTGTCTTAGTTTCCTATCTATAAAATGGGAATAATAGCCCCCCTCTCCCAAAGTTGCTGCGAAAACGGTATCTGTATAAGGGACCTTAAACTGACATAGGGTATAAACGTCAGTATCTCCTCCCATCTTCTCTAGCAGATTTCACTCAGTCATCTCTTTCATGATAAACCTTTCTCTATTGCCCCTTGCATTTGAGCCGCCTGTCTTTCCCAGTGCTTAAAAGCCTAAACCTGACCCACCCTTCAAACTTTCATCCTCTATCTCTCCCCTTTCTGAGCAGCCAAATTCCCTGAAAAAGCTCCCAGCCCACCGGCTCCCATCCCTCCTTCCTCAGCCGAAGACCCCAGACTGCCGGGTCTGATGACCTCTTCCTAGGGCTCACTCGGCTGCAGGGACACGCGGCCCTCCGGGCTCCCCGCGGGCTGCCGCCCACCCCGTCTCTGCCCCGACCCCTTTCCTTCTCCCCATAACGTCATTAGCCTCTACGGGTTCTAACCCTCCCTGCTCCGCAGAGGCCTGCCCCAAACCTTGTCCGGGATCACCCGCTTGACGGACGTTTCAAACCGAAGGGCCGGACACACGGTAAACTTAGTACTGGGCTTTCTTTAGAGGCAGATCTGAGCAGGCCAGTAAGGGGGGCGGGGAGGCAGCCACACCCTCCTCCGGTGCTCGACATTTATTAAGCGCTTACTCTGGACCGGGGCCAGGCCTGCCCGAGGGATGGGGGGGCCGGGCCGGGCCGGGCCGGGCCTCGGGGAAGCCCTGCATTAGGAGCCTGGACCCCTCATTCGGGAGATACTCTCGCAATCCGCGCGCCGCCCACACCGCTCGAGTTCAGGCCTGGGAACCTCGAGCTCCTAAGTGGCCTTCCAGGAGGAGCAGCCACGACGCCCAGGGAGGGTCGGGCCGCCTCAGGGAGGGCCCCGGTAACGGCGCGCTCCTTACTGGCGGCTCCTTCGTAGACTTTCGGGTTGGACCCTTTCCTCAGAAATTCCAGGGCGATCCGGCCGAACTCGGCTACAACTGCGAAGTACAAGAGAAGGGGGAGTCGGGGTGAGAACGAGGGCAGGGAGGGCGGGAAATTGCTCGCCCGGCGCGCGCCACTAGGAGAGCGTGCGCAAGCGCGAGGGTGAGGGGGCGGAGCGGGCCTGGAGCGCGAGAACGGGGGAAGGGAGCGGAGAAGACGTGGCGTATCCAGAGCACTGGGGCCCCGGGAAGTAGGGAGGGGAAACCAACAATAGGGGGCACGCGAGGTTTGGAGCACGGAAACGCAAGCAGAGCGAAGAAGAGAAAAGGGGGAAGCTCTCTGGGTACTGAAGGGCAGGGACGGAGGAAAGAAACGAAAGAGGGGCGCACGAGGTTGGGTGTGGTCGAGAGAACTGGAGGAAAATGGCCGCGTGACCCGGGCAACATGGGGAAAGGGTGCGAACACAGAGCTTCCGGAAGCGGGAGGGGAGGGAAGGGGGCTTGAGGGAGCACGGGATGCACAAAGCTGGGAAGGAGCAGGCGCCCTGGGCGAAGGAGAGGATCAGTAGGGAGGCGCGAGGCTCGGAAGGAGCAGGCGCATCGGGGTCGGTAGGGGGCGCGCAAGCGCAATCGCTGCGCGAGGGCGCATGATGCAGGGCACGCTGTCTGGGTGGGAGAGGGCGCCCCTTCCTCGCTGGCTTTTCGCGCGCGCGCGCGCGCACTTACCGGCGTAGTCCACCTTAGGCAAGAAGCTCAGATGCTCGCGGTGCTCCTCGGACAGCTCCAGAAGCATCTTTCCAGCACCCCCCCTTCGCGGGCCGAACCCCGGGAGCGGTAGCAGCCGGGGATGCAGGCCTGCCTTCTCTAGAGAACGCTTCCGGGGGCCGGGTCCGCCGCGGACCGCTCCGGCGATGCCCAGTCCTCCCGAGGCGGAGGTTCCGCCCGACGACGTTTCCTTCTCGGCCCCGCCCCCTCGCGTCTCGCACGCCCGACTCTGCGTACACCCCTCCTTGCAAGCCGAGGCTGTATCTGGGTGTTCCGCGGAGAGGCCCCGAGGGAGGAGTGACCAGGCTCAAGCCTTTGGACTCCGAGTCGGGGCGCTTGTATTACCCGGCCCCTGGTGCAGGTCGTCACCCGGGCCTGGACTTTCGCGATAACAATCCATCCCCCGCTGAGCTGCCAAAGAATGATCCTCTTAAGTCACACCTCCTCTGGAGGAGTTAAGCGCCTACTGTGTGCCAGCGCTCTGCTGACCATCCCACAAATCGTATCTCCTTTGGTCTTCAGCCTGGGGAGGAGGGGCTGCAATGTTAAATGCCCAGATCAGGGTCGCAGCTTCTAAGGTTCTGAGACAGGGTTTGAACTTGATCTAGAGGTCCAGCCCCTGAGCTCTAACTCCCTCTAATTAGCCTGACTTTCTTTACCTTCCGGTCCCGGTATGAATTCTGGTTTTCAGAGCTCCGGTCCTCTGCAGGCACTGCTGTCTATGATCTGCAAGGACGCTCCACCCTCACTCTTGGGGCCTTAGCTTACGTGAATGTCCTAAGTATTAGCTAATTAATCGTTGGAAGACTCCAATGAAATGGCAGTGGTTTGAAGGAAGGTTATTGCTATTATGCAGATAGAAAGCTCTCTAATCGCAAATGCTTTTCCGTCCCCATACCCCAAAATCCTTTTCTCCCACCCGAGTTCACGTTCTAGCTTCCTCCAGACTCACTCGGATCCCATCCTCCAACGGAGCCCTCTCCCGGGCCCCCTACTTCGCCGTGTCTAGTTTTCGACTCGAGTCCAGTGTCTGGGGGTGGAACGTGAGAGGGTTCTAGGAGGGAGAGACTGTTTTTGCCTCTCTTTGTAGCCCCAGCACTGAACGAAGCCTAGGACTAAATAGGGAGCTCTTTAGTGCTTGTTGCCTGGGGCCATGCCAGCTTTCTCCTGGGGATGAAGTGGGGTGGGATTTGGAAGAGGGGAGACTCTTACACTCTCAGGCTCTTCTGAATGTTACTGAGGAAGAAGCAGGAGTACCAGGGACTGCCTGCCCGGCCTCCCCGCCCCGCCCCCCCCCCCCCCCCCGTCCTCTTTTTCCCTCTTGTATCTCTGCTCCCCTTATCTCTTTCTCTTTGCAATTTCAGGTCCCCGACTCCCATTTCCCTGCCTGCATCATGATGGCATGTAAAATGTCTTTTTCTTTTTCACGTCGTACCATAATCACAACTTGAGTCACTGCCCTGACAAGGAGACAAAAGCACAGTGACATCCGTCATACGTGTGTGCCACCCCCTTGGTGAGTGTCTGAGATCGGCTCCCAACAGCATGAATTAGTAGTGGAGATATTAAAAGAATAAATAAATATTTCTAGTCCTGAATCCCAGCTGTGAAAGCTGGAATAATATTTAGTAATGTTTGGAGCACTCTGGGCAGAGGTGATTGAGTTTCCAGCATATCACAGGACATCAAGATTTTATTAAGAATTAGGACGTTCCTTTTTGTCTGTGTAAAATACAGTAACAACACTTAGAAGTCATGGTGCATCTCCTTAAATAAACTTAATAAATATTAGCTAATTAATCATCAGAAGACTCCAGTAAAATAGCAGTAGTGTGAAGTAAGGTTATTTCACTTATGCAGATAGTGAGTGAGCGCTCTAATGTTTCCCTCGAAGTATTTTCTATGGATAAAAAAAGAATTAGATTCTCATCTTGCTCTGTAGGGGTGCATAGGTGCAATGTATCTACTTGGAATCTAATTTATTTTATGCAGTCATGTATTTCACACCCTAGAGAGGACCAAAAAGATTTATGAACAAAATGTTTAATAGACTTACGGAAATATTTTTCTTTAAGATATGTGATCCAAGCAATACATTGATTGGGAGTTTTCTTTAAGCAGAGACCTAATCCTACACAAATATTATATTATATGGGTTAATGGTAATTTTTGGAAGATTTTATTTAGCACCAATGTATGCCACATTTTGTAAATATAGTTTTTAAATTGTTTTAGAATCAGAAAAAATGTTTTAAATTACATTTATGATTGCAGTTCTTTTTTAAAAATTTGCTTGAAAGTTTTTGTTTTCCCTGTCAGTCAATAAACATTTATTAGGCACTGAATTATGTCCCAGGCACTGTGCTAGGCATGAGGATACAAATGTGAAAACAAAAATCTCTACATTGAAGGAGTATAATACCATGGAGGAAGATAAGACAGAAAAACTGAAGGGGGGTGAAAAGGGAAAAGGATGAGCGTAAATAATAGAAAAGTCCAAAGGAAAGCAGCTGGGTGGAAAATGAAAAAAAGGCTGGACTGGGCTCTCTCCTTAAATGGAGGTTTGAGGAATAGCTCTCCCCTCTGGCCTCCAGAAATACTTTTATATCCTGTTAGAAACATTTATATACTCTATTCAATTCTAAGCTGCTCATTCCTCCTTTAAGAGGATAAACTGCTGCTAATGTAATCCTGTACTTGAGCACATATGTAACAATACCCTTTGCAAGTAACTCCTTTGTCTAAGTTCAATGGCAAAGATGACAAAATGTCATGTTCAAATGAAATAGATAAGATGGCCACATAGACCGCTCTCAAAGCCTTTCCTCTCTTGTAATTTGCTTGCATTTTAGAGCATGCTTTATATATGTGTCAATATCACATTAAATAATAAATCTAAGTAAAATTGAATGTCTCTTTGTAGCAACATAAAATAAACCAAAAGTCACTCTCCTCTAAGATAACCAATTGAGTTGAAATTCTTTTAACACAAAACAGAAAATGTTTATATCAACCTCACTAAATGACAGAATTATATCTTGGTTTCACAAATCCTCAAAGCTTTATCTAATTATTCCTGTTCCATTGTGAGATCTTTAAAGGACTTTATCTTACACAGGAATACAGAACCACCAGCAGGGCAGACAACAAGCCCAAGTACTCATCTGCCCAGGTGTTTGAGATATGGAAAGGACTATAATTTCAGGTTGAATAGCTAGGATTTTACATACTTGCATTTTGTTATAGTAACTTAGATATATATTCCAGACTTACTCCATGAGATAAAGATACAATATTGCTCATATTGTATTCTATTGATCATCTACTATAATCAGAGAAATTTGCCACAAAAGGAAGAGGGACATAGCTAGTAGAGGAAAAATTGCTTCCCTAGCTGGATGTTGATTCTAGACAAGAGTTAAATAGGCAGCGAATGGTACTGATAGAATGTCATAGCCAGGCTTGGAATAAGATTGGAAAATCTTTCAGAAGGAAATGTCATACTGGGGAACTTGTGTTAGGATACTCCTGCCTCAGCCCATTCCAAAAGTGACTCTCCCAGCTTTCCCAGGAGACAAAATTGGCCCAATAGCATTTCTTGATGATCATATCTAGAATCAGACTCAGAATAACATCAATTATAGTAAGATTCCACCTTAAACACCAAGTTTGACAAAGCATGCTTAGGGCCTGACATCAGTTATTCTCACATTGTTATAATAAATCAGTTTGCAAGTAAAAAGTGTCCATCTTTCCAAAAGCTCACAGCATCATTTTCTGCAGCTTATTCTATTTCTCTAGTTTAAATTCTTCCTGGTATAAAAGCAATCAATTACACAGTTATAATCTGTAATTTCACACATAAGCAATGAACAAAGGAAAGTTGATTCAAACAATCTCTCAAAAGAAACTCAGTTATTTGCAGACTAATGCATGATTATCTCTTGAGGTATATTAACACCTACATCAAAATCTTTAAGAATGGGGTTTGATATGACTAAGCTGGTTATAGATATAACATCAATATAAGCTATTCCAGCTATAACTTCATAATTCATGATAAACAGTTCTATAAATAAATTTCTAATTACCCTTCCCCTCTTAGCATGAAATGTTTGCAATGGGAAAAGGTATTCAGGTTTCTAAGCAGATAGCCGATCATTTCAGATGAAACAGCATATTTGATACAGTAGTTCACTAAATTTTATAACATTATAGATCTGAAGTTTGAAACAAAAGTCATTACCAGTCAAGTGACTTCAGTTAAATGCGTTTCCAAATTACCTTACATTGAAAATTACATATGACTTTAATACAGCAGGACAAATTTAGATGGAACTTAACTTCCTGTAAAAAGATTGGCTGCCACAAGCCAATTATCTCTGTGGCAACTTATTTAATGCCTCCTGCTTAAAACCACAAAGATTGCTAGCTAAACAGTCCAGTGCTTGGTGAATTGTTTCACAATGATAGACAGATTTGACATCAAAAGATACCTTATAATTCTCAGATTTAATCATTACAGAATTTATGCCATATCAACAGCAGAGCTGACCTAAATTGACTGTCAAATAGCAAGCCTCACATGTATTACCAGATAAAATAACAAAGATTTTTTTAAGACATTCAACAAAAATTATTAGCAGCTTTGAGACAACTCTTCAATAACTGAGTTTATATCTGAATTCCAAGAGAGGCTATTCTGTGTTAATGATACCATATAAGCATATAATTAATTTTATGTTAATAGTACTAGGAAATATATATATATGTGTGTATATGTATATATATATATATATATATATATATATAAACCTTTACTAATTTTTGTCTCATAACTGTTACTATCGGGATAGTTCAAGCTCTGTTAGGCTAAGTATTATTGATAGAATTATTCTAGATGGAGAGCAGATTTTTGACCCAAGCAAAAACTCTGTGGAGTTTAGTTTGATGCTGGTAACATGCCCCATCTTGAGTCCTAGAGTTTTCGTAAAGAAATGGAGAACTTTTGAAAATCATAATAGCCAACATTTACACAGTACTTTTTTTTATGGAGGGCAGTTGGGAATTAAGCAACTTGGCCAAGGTCACACAGCTAGTTTTGTGTTAAGTGTCTGAGACCAGATTTGAACTCAAGTCCTCCTGACTCCAGGGCCGGTGCCCTATTCACTGTGCCACCTAGCCGCCCCCATTTACACAGTACTTGATGTATAATATAGGGAAGGTCTAATATTAAGTACTCTATAAACAAGAGCTTATTATAAACCATCCAGGAAGGTGAATGGGCAAGACTACTAGATGCTTATTTAACCTTACTACTAGCAAACTAACAAGACAAAGCTTTGGAATCTTTTCCTTTTGTAATTTCTAGTTCTCAACTAAAATGAAATAAAAACATTACAAATATCTATTGCATTTTAAATGCACAGTTTCAGATATTTAAAATTGTGCTTTTAGCAATCAAATCTAATGATTAAATCTACATCCCAAAAGAATATAGCGATTTAATATATAGTTCTAAAGATTACTGGTATAAAAAGAATTTACCATTTTACCAATAGTCCTAATACAGTAAACTATCAAATCATTGTGAGATATGTAATGGCAAGCAAAGTAATACTTTGCTTCTTGTTTCAGCTATCCAAGTGCTTTTGAGCCTCTCCTTGTGTTGTATCCAGTCTTTGTTGGAAACAGTATACACTGTGTTGCCCTTAATAGGACTAATGTCACCACATGGAGCCCACAGTGGAAGGAGCTTGCTGAAAGCGTGGAATAGGAAGGAGCAGAGAGAAAAGTTCAAGCATGCCTTGGGACCAAGCAGAACTGAGAGAGAGGATGCTTGTGATTTTGGCATTCTGTAGCACTCTGTCTGTTGGTCTGTCAGACAAAAGCATCTCTCTACTGTTTGTAGACTGAAGTCTTGAAAGAGGACTTTACTGCTGTTTCAGAAGCCCTGAAAGAGGATTTTCCTGCTGTTTACAGAAGTCCTGGGACTTTACTGCTAATTTGTGTTTGATTTCTCAGACAGAAGCCTTGTCTGTTGAGTTGTTTTACTTTGTCAGACAGAAAGTGAATTGAGATGATAGTGCCAACAGTGTATGTGTGAATGTTGTTGTACCTCTGTTAAGCTTTGTCTTCCTAAAACAGAAACTTTGAAGAGCTTGGAGAGGAGCAGTAAACTGAGGAATACTGGAGCAGAGAACTACCTACAATGTGAATCCAAGCAAAAGCTGGGAACTGTCAGTCCATGGAAGAGGAGCTCTGGGGTTTGGAAATCAGCCTTGAGTTAAGATGAAAGAAGACTTTAATTTGGTACTCAGTATTGACTGATGATATGGTAACTTACTGTGACATAGGGGTGGATAGTGTTTGTACTTTCTGCTGCCCCTTAAGGATGATTGGCTTAAGAATGATTAGAAGTCAGTCTCAGTCAAATTGAAAGAAGACTTTACTTGGATACTCTATATTGATTGATGAGATTGTAACTTATTGAATGATATGTTTTGTTTAAGACTATGTGGCCATTTTAGTAACAAGTTGTTGTGTTAAACTCTTGTGAATGTTGTGCTTTAGTTTCTTGAATGTTTTGCTTTAGTTTATTGTTGAATAGAGAGTTCACTATACTATGCAATTAGATCCTTAAAGCTATTCATAGCAGCAGTCCTCAGAAGAGCTGCTCATGATTGACTCTACATTTAAGGCATAGTCGACAGGATCGCATTTCAGGATCCATGGCCATTTAGATTGTAAAGCCAAGGATTCTGGAGGGACTTTACAAGGTATTATCTTAATCCACATTACAGATTGGTAAACTGAGGTAACTTGCTATAA
Organism: Pseudocheirus occidentalis; assembly: GCA_028646575.1. Lineage (NCBI taxonomy): Eukaryota > Metazoa > Chordata > Mammalia > Diprotodontia > Pseudocheiridae > Pseudocheirus > Pseudocheirus occidentalis. The sequence continues at coordinate 172,109,066 of CM053600.1, forward strand.
GATCACACAATTAACAAATTTCTAGATCCATGCACTTTTTAAAACACTTTTGTCTTAATACAAAATTGTACAATAAATTCTGACTTATTAAAAGCACCTTATTAAAGGAGACATATTTCACTTAAAATGAGACCAGAATAAATTCAACCACACCTGGATCTATTTCCCAAATGGTCGCACAATTTTCCCATTGAAAGCCAAAACTTTCTTCAACCTTTCTTTCAACATCTTTTCTTGTGTATACATCTGTCCTGTGGTCTGAAATTACATACCTTTCTTATTTATTCTGATAGTATTTCAGAGTAGGTGGCACAGTGGATAGAATGCTGTTCCTGGAGTCAGGTAATTGTGTCTTCCTACGTTCAAATCTGGCCTCAGACACTTACTGCATGACATTATTCTCTAAATCTGTACTAAACTCCTACATAGTTGTTAAACAAAACCAAAACCAATGAATGACTTATTAAAGACTTTTACTTCACTTAGAACCCAGCTGGCTACAATTCTGTTATTCCCTAAGAGATGGGAGCACCAAAAATCCTTCAAGATGTTCTTAGCAATTATAAAAACTTTAACAGCTTACAAAGACTTGGTCTATTCAAATAACAGTTATGTTCTGGCATATTATTTAGAGAAGTAACATAAAGCAATTATCCAAATAAGTTTCACATAAATTTCATTTTGCTTTCTTAAATAAGCTTTTCTTTTTGTAAGTAAGACGCAAACCAGTCCTCAAACAATCAAATACATAAGCTATTATAAAAGTGGGTAGGAGTTTCATATAACTTTCAGCAAAAGTTCTAAGTTCAAAACACATACCAATTCAAAAGTTATTTCTAAATTGATTTCTACTTAATTTTAATTTGTGAAATTCTCAAGTATCCAATTACATTTTTAAAAATCAAATCATATTTACCTTTTGGTTGGTTCCCAACTCATACAAACTTCTCTCTTTTCCATGAGTTAATACTTAGAACTCAGTTTGGTGACCAAAAAGCCAGACGTTTCCTCAGCTTCAAATTGAACATTATCAACAACCTTAATTTGGGGTTCAATTAAACCTGAGTTTACCATTTCTAATATTCAGTTCCCAACTAAAGTGTTCATTAGTTAGAAAAAAATTTCTTAAAAGCAAGTAAGAAAAAAAATCAAGCTATAGTCGCCCTCTAATTGTCTCTCTCCCGATATTACCTTTCTAATAATTCTGCTTTGTATGGCAGAAATGTTTGGATAGCTCACATGGTCAAAGGGAAGGGACTTACTCAATTTATTGGTTTGGAGGAAGAAAGGAAGCATTTGGAGAAAAAGCCATCAAGTGCTTGTCTAAAACTGTTTCTTTCTCAATGTTTTTGCTACTTTTGCCTCCCATAATCTGCAAAAACTCTTCAAGGCAATTTAGGCTTAAGCCTGTCGGTTTTCACCACACCACCAAGGGCAAGTGTACAGCTGTTACCACATCCTCTCCCTCCTCTGGTGCTCCAACCAAGAAGAGAAGAAAAAATGAGGCTTGCCTTTCACTCCAAGACACACACACATAAATGCACGAGGCACACATGGCATTACACATGGAGAGACAAAAATTCAAACCATAAACCCAGCAACTGTCCTTTTAGAGGGGTCTGTCAGAGCTGTGGTCATGTGGATACTTTATATGGTGCCTTAAGGGTCCAATTGACTATTAAGGGTTGATTTTTCCAGTACTTTGTTCACAAAACCCCTCCCTAGAGGGTTGGGGCTTATTCTGTAACTTGCCCTGTAACTTGAGGGCATCCTAAAATCCTTTTCCCCTTATCTTGAAATGCCATAAAACTTTTCCTTATCTTGTAAGACCAACATAATTACTTATTCCCTTATCCTGTGTCCTCCTTATCCAGTCAACCATCTTCCTCATCTGGTGTCATAAAAATTCCTCCTCATCTGGTGTCATAAAAATTCCTCCTCATCTTATAAGCAACCATCTTTTTCATCTTGTCCTTATCCTGTCCCTAATTTTTAGCCCCCATTAAAAAAAAAAACTAAAATTACATCATCATTCTGAAACCTCTATTTAAGCCTGGTTCTCCCAAATATCAGGGCCTCAATTAGGTTTCTTGCTAAGAAGGCCCGTTTGCTTTCATGTAATAAAACTCCCAGTGGCTACAGAGAAACATCTAAGTGAATTCTTCCACTTTCGGAAATCTGACCTCAGATGCTGCTTGTAGTCCACAATTATAAACCCAGCAACTTTTCCTTTTTAGGGGTACCTGTTGGAAGGGACCCTAAATTGCCCGTGGGCCTTCTTTTGATTTTGAAGTTTGTCCTTTTAGTTTTTAAAAATTCGGTTTAAACTTAAATACAAAACAAGAAAAGAAAAAAAAAACTTTTTCATATACACAGAACACAGGGGAGGATCCATTTCACAAAAATCTATGTGATAAATCCTATCCATTATTTTCAGAGTTATCCAGTTTTTCTGTTTCCTTTGTAAGACCTGCATAAGCCCCTCATCACCCAAAGAAGGCTGAAAACCCGGACTGGCCATTCAGAAAAAGACATTTTGGCTCACTCTGAGTTAACATGCCAGCAGTGCCTTGCCATGTTCTCCGAGTGAACCCAAAGTTCTCTTAATGCATTACCAATCACAAGAGGGGAATGAAACTGACTGGGAGCATTCTTCTGTTTATCACTGATAAAGAGCAGGCGCCTTGAACCTGATACTATCTTATATTAGTGGCATTTCTCTTATCTTGTTGTTTTATGGCCCTTTCTTGTTATGACACTCTCATATTTTATAATATTCCCTTGTTTATGGCTGACAGAAACCAGACATCCTGGGGGTGCTCCCTTGTTTTATGGAAGCTAATTTTGGCTGACACAGGCATGGAGAGTTAGAAGGGAGGAGGGAGCACTTCCTTACTCTATGAGTATATAATCTCCTTCAACTAACCTTTCTTTGAGCTCAGTCTAATTGAGCTCCCATACATGTGTGATTCTACTAGCTTATAGAGAATAAACACATACATAACCTAATTTTGTCTCTTTTTAGACCAAACACGGAAGGTTGACATCCCTAGGTTTTCTTTTGTTCTCTGCTTTGCACTTAAAAATGTTTTTTTCTTTCTCCCTATCTGCCTTCCCTTCATAGGTCTTTTTTTTTTTTTTAAACAAACTCTTGATTAAAGAGCCAAGAAATCACCCCACAAGGGACAGGATTTCAGGAAATTCGAGAGACTCACCCAGGCAGAACCACTGAGTCAAATCTAGATCGGAACACAAGAGATCCCTGCTAGTGCCAGGTTTCCAAGGTTAAAAACAGGGACCACCTAGGCAGGTCTTCTTCCTGACACCAGATATGTCAACCCCAAATTAAGAAGACTACCAAAGAAGCAAAAAATAGGGTTTTTATTGGAGACAAGGAAATTACAGTTCAGGATTACCACACAGCATCTGAGTACAGGAGTGTCTAAGAGGGGTAAGGTTAAATACTTTTTTCTAAAGGGAGGGAGTCTCTTTGGAGGCACAGCCTTAAGAAGTTGTTAAATAAGTTGTTTTAGATAACAATCAAGAATCCTTAGAGAAGGCCAGGAAAGCTGGTGACCCCTGGCCAGATTTGCCTGCCTAGGTTCCCGATTTAGCAAAGGGTGAACCCAGTCACCAATCATAGGTTCAGTTGGGATCAAAGTCAGGTAGCCCCTCCTGATGTCTGCATCCTACATTCTTCTTTAAACTGGTTTGATATTCTTCTTTTAACTATTTTCAATCATCCTCGGGCAATTCATAGCTCCAGGGTCAAGCAAAGCTAAGGGCATTCCACAATTGATTGAAAAGAAGACTTTGGAGGGATGCTAGCTGTCTCCCAAGTATTAGAAGGATTTAATGTGGGAGAGGAACTAGGTTTTTCTCTACTTTGCTTCAGAAGTCAGAACTAGGTAAAATTAGTTGGGGAAATAAAGAGACAAAACAATACTGTAAGACTTGTTAACAAGGGCTCTCTAAAAGTGAACATTGACTATCTAAGGGGCTAGTGAGGTCTTTGTTTCTGGAATTCTTCCGTCAGAGAGCAACCCCTTGTCAGGTAGCACTGGAGATTCAGGCATGATTGAACTAGATGGTTTCTGATGTCCCTTCCAACTCAGCACCTGTGATTCAAGTTGCCAATATTCAGAGATCACAGTATTCAGCCTATTTGTGAGACCTTCCTCCCTGCTGTTGCATGAGGTTTGCTGGCATTAGAAATGAGGACTTGCATCTGCACTATAGAGACACAAACGAATGGGGTTTGCCGTTCTCAAAGGAAAGCCTCCTGAGGATCTCATTTTGAAGTCGGGCCTTCAGTAGTTAGATTGTAAATGCTTTTCTTTGCCATAGTCTTTGCAATTTCTAACTGCTGAAGCCATCGCTTTTCTTTAAATGCACTGTAAGAAAATAAACAAGTTATCATGAAATCTAATCTTTCCCTGTTTAGATCCAGATATGAGGGACATCCCCTCAGTCTGTAGTGATAGCTGTCTGTCCATTAATCTAACCTTTCCCACCGGAGATGACATAACAGATCTGCACACAAAGTCTACAAACCTGGGATCTCTCTCCTACCAGTTGTTAAATTCGTGAATATGTAGTTCTTAAGTGAGACAGTGGAGATAATGGCAATTGCACTGCTCAGCAACCGAGAAAAGAAACCAATTCAGTACAATATAGAGTCTTCAGCAGTTAAAACTTCGTTCATGTTCCTCTCACTTTCATTTAACTCAAGAGTAACACACATGGAACTGTCTTTGCTGACCTTTGGAAGTCACTTTTTCCCTGCTTGAAAAGAAAGAAAGCTAATTTGAGATAAGGACTAGGAGACAAGATTTTTCCCTGTACAATGGGAGTTTTGGAGATCTCTTGAGAGGAAAGAGAAGAGAGAAGATTGAGGAGGGAGGGCCCCCCACATGGCACAGCAGCAGTGTGGCTGGTGGTAGCAATATCTGCAGTCCCCTTCGACAAACCCAACCCTCCACATAGAAGACCATGAGAGGTGACCTATAAAGGGCATATGACTGTATTTGTATTTTTATTTTTGGCAAGCACTTGTTCTCTTGCTCTCTGTGAAGCACTGAGAGGAAAAGTTAGACATGAACTGGCAATCCTTAACTCTTCCTTCAGCTGCATGCAACTGGCACCTGTTTCTAATTGTGTCATTTTAAAAAATTCTGCTAAAGACTAAATTTGGTGGATCTATTTTATTTTCTCATAAACTCTTGTGATTGACCCTGGTTTTTTGTTTCCTGGTGTCATGAGCAGCATGAAGGCTTGGCACAGTTCTGGTCATCACACAGAAGAGAGGGACCCTTCCTAGTGCAGGGCTGGGATCTCCCCCCACAAACTTTCAAATATCTATTGGTAAAACAAAATCATGTTTTGTTTATTATTTTGCGTTGTGAATCTGAGGATAAATAATTTTAAAATTCATCATCCAGCTTGTTAGAATTTTGTTTAATGCCTAGAAAGTCACTTAAGAAAAATTCTACCCACAGATGCCTCAGTAGGGGACTAAAAAGTAGGTTAACTCGTCACCTATAGCGAGAACACTAGATTTGAATGTAAACTCACTGAGAGCAGATGATGTTTTGGTTTTCTGTCCTAGTATCACCTCCCACAGGGCCTGCGTGGAATGGGCACTTGATTGATTCTTGTGGAACTGAATGGAATTACATTGGTATCCCTTGGTTTGAATACTCCATTGTATCGCCTGGGATATATCACTGAAATGTCTTTGTTCTTTAAAACACTGGGGTAGATGATCATCTTCAAGATCCTTTTAACTCCTAAACTTATGACACAGTTGATTGTTAACATGATTGTTTTTTTTAGGTTGGCTTCAAACTTTGTCCAGTAGCTGTCCAAAGTACCACCACTAGGTGGCAGCAACCCGCCAAGTAGTAAGCAGCAGGTACCCAAGAAATAAAATGTGTTAAAATTGTTACACAGAATGTCATAGCATGATAGTTAAATGACATGGAAATGACTGAATTGTGTTGTATCACCAAGGGGTATGATAATGAATATGCCAAAAGCATCTGGTTCAAATAATTTCACTTATCACCAGATACTATCACTTTCATCCAGTTTTCTCATTCTGTCCAATCTTATCTCCAAGAGCTTCACCTCACTATTTTGCTTAATTCATTTTGGTTCACTCTATTACTCAATTACTTACGTATTTGCTTCCATTTTCATCATTGTCCAATTACTTATGCCAGGAACTGACAAACTACAGCCCTTTATATCTTGTTTTATACGGCCCTCAAGCTAAGAATAGTTTTTACATTTAAAAATACAATAAAACTTTATTTTAAAATGTAAAAACCCTCTTAGTTTTCAGGCCATACAAAAGCAGGCCACTTCTGAATTATTTGGCCCAGGGTTATAGTTTGCTGCCTCCAGACCAATACTTTAAAAATACATTTTCTTCCCCTTGTTTTTCAAATTCTTGCTTTTATTCTCACTTACAGAAACACTCCTAATCATAATGTGTGGAACTGATCATTCCCTTTTTATCTTAAAAAACAAAAACAAAAACAAGGGACCTTGTGATTTAACATTTAACTTTTCACTGGGAAACTCCATAACACTTAGGAAAATTCACCAAGAAGAAAGGACTCCAGGGGCGGCTAGGTGGCGCAGTGAGTAGAGCACCGGCCCTGGAGTCAGGAGTACCTGAGTTCAAATCCGGCCTCAGACACTTAACACAAAAAGCTAGCCGTGTGACCTTGGGCAAGTCACTTAACCCCAACTGCCCTCCAAAAGAAAAAAAAAGAAGAAAGGACTCCAGTCTTTGACTTATGTAATATTGTACTGAGAATCTAAACTAGAGCTTGGCAGAATCTCGCACAATCTTATTTGACAGGCTTAGAGAGTTTCTAATTCACATTCAACTCAGTTGGAAATATAGTTTACTGGAGAGGCATGTGGTCCTCACAAGTCACTTTTGTTCTAAAAACCCTTCTAAGAATGCTATTGGAACCAGATAATCATTAGTAAGATAACCCTTAACTACAGGGAGAATAGGGTGCTATAGTTTGTAGGGAGTATCTAATAAGGTGAGCTGTAATATAAATTTAGCACCAGCTTGGGGCTCATCTCCCAATCAGGCACTCACACTTACAGGCAGCGTCCCCAGAGGGCGGCTGATTACTCTCTCCCCCTCCTCCTCTTCAGAGTTCAGCTGTTCATGAGCCTCTACCTGTGTCATTTCCATTGAGATAGTGGATATAATTTTAAACTGGAAAATAGGACAAGACTTGATTCCAAGTGTTCTTGACTGTAAGGCTACATCCCTAAGCTCTGGGAACCTGACTCCTGAATGAGAAGGAGAGTAGAGATAAGTGCTTCAGAGCATGCGCTACAGATGGTGATGAAGAGGATGATGACAATGATTTTTGACCTAGGGTGCACAATTTTAAATATCAGCCAACATGAACAGGTAAAGAAGAAAAATACCTTGCAGTGGCTAAACAGTAAATTGCATTTTCTCTTGCAGTCTTCCCACTGTGTTCCAAGAAAGATTCAAGGGATGAAGTTAGGAAATGGGCTACTTTAGGTGTCGCATAGTAGAAAGGAGGATGTGAATAGCCCCTAGTAGCAAGGGAAGGAAGAGGAACTTGGGCAGAGTACAGATTCATTGTCATCATTTCCTTCTTCCTAGATGTAACTGTCTTTTTCTTCTGGTTGCTTGAGTGACATTCTTGTAGTCTTGAGAACTCATTTGCTTTTTTTATTGGAGGCAATTTTATGGTTCCTACACTTTTTTGCTGCTGTGGAACTGTCAGAGGATCTGAAATTTTTTTGCTTTGGGTCTTCTCATGGAAACTTGGCAGTTTGGAAACTTTGCTTTTTATGCCCTTGTTCCCAGTTTTACTCCATTCTTTGGAGGTCATTTTTGGTTTGGTAAAGCCATCCACCATGACAAAATCTCCAACTCGAGTTCTGAACACTTGAGTTCCATTGTGGCGTCTTCTCTGAAGGATGTGATGCTGAGCTCTGAGAAGCCATTGTTTTATTTTAATATAGATCCTCATGGGGATTGAAATTTTAGGATAAGAAACTATGGACCACATCTTAGCCACCAAATATAACACACAGTCTTTATGCCTGTGTTTGAGTGTGATTGTCAGTGGGATTTGTCCCATTGCATTCTTACAGTCCAGGCACAAGACATTGTAATTGATAAAGGCCTTAAGTATCAAGAGTTGGCCTGTTTCTGCAGCTGCGTGAATGGGACTTTTAATAGTATCTGGATGATAAGTTTCATGACACCATTCTCGGTAGGGATGTACACCAACTGCTTCATTGGGCCTTGCCCCTTGCTGTAGAGTCCACTCTGTGAGCTCAATATATCCATAAAATGCAGCCATATAAAGTGCTACTCTCTTCTGATACCTGAGTGAATATAAAAAAATAGAGTTAAACTAAAAACTGATCAAAGTAGGTACCCAGCACATTATTCAGTATTTTTATGAAGTTTATCTCTTGCTTGTTAGAAATGTGCCAAAAATATTCCTATTAAATACTATAGCCATTACCTTTTAGGAAAGTGAGTACTAATAAGTCATTTGACTCACACAGTCCCATTTGTAAATATTATATGATGTATAATGGTGCTGCAGTGGTACTATTCAGCTTCCAATCATAGATTACTAGAGTCTTAAAAAAAATTGAAGTTGAGGATTACTCCAGAGGTAATGTGTTAGGTATGAGTAGGAGGCAACATGCCATAAATAAGGAATTATTTAGGAAAAGGCATTTAAAGAATGTCGTCAGAGAAATACAGGACCAGTGAAAAGGATCATAAGATCATAGATTTAAGGCCAGAGTATGAATGTTATGGAGGACTTCCTCCATTAGAGGGACAAAACCCTTTTAGGGAGGTTGCATTTCCATATTTTACACATTTCACCACAAAGGTAAATAAAGCACCATTATATGGTACCATGGAAAAAACATTGGATTTAAAATGAAAATCAGGTTTTGAATCCTGTCTCTGCCACTCACTACTTGGTGACCTTAGACATGTCACTTTATGTCAATGGACTTCAATTTCTTCATGTGTAAAATGAGGGACCTGGATTAGATAACCTCAAAGGTCTCTTCCATCTCCAAGTCTACAAAGTGAATGATAATCAGAGAACCATTGAACAGAATTATAATTAGGAATCTTAAATCCAGCAATCCAACCCAACAGTGTTTATTATGTGTCTACTGAGCTAATGACATCGTGCTTAGACATTGGATACAAAGATAAAGCAAAAAAAAGCCCCTGTCCTCAAGGAACTTACTTTCTAATGGGGGGAGAGGGTAACAAAATATGAATAGATGAGTTTATAAATGATAATTTGAAGAGAAATAGGGAGCTAGTACTGACAATTAAAAGGCTCAGGAAAAGCTTCCTAGCGCCTGAGCTGAACTTTTGAGGAAGCTAGGGATTCTAAGAGACAGATATGAGGATAGCGTATATCCCAAGCATGGTGGACAACCTGTGAAAAAACACAGAGAAAGCACATGGAGTGCCAAGTTTTTGAAACAGCAAATGGAGCAACTTGACTAGAACTCAGAAAGGGAGTCATGGGAATGAGCCTGGAGAGGCAGAGAGAAACCAGCTGATGCAAGACTCAATGGCAACCTGAGGAGCACTGGAGTCTTGACAAGAGGCAGTGAAGGACTGATAATTCCTTTCTAACAGTTCACACAGAATGCTGGGCCTGGTCAAAAGCAGATTAAGCAGACCAGAAGTATTGATTCTGGGATCAGGTTGATGGTGTAGTTATAAGGCAAGAATGACAATCCTGCTTGTGCATTGACAGCACTAAATGTGCCCCTAGATTCCTATCTAGGGGAAGAAGCACTGGTTTGAGGTTCAGTATGAGACTGTAGCTAGATAAGCTATGCATTGTCTATAGGCAGTGCCCTCAGTAGTGTGGGAATAGGGTATCAGCTTCCTATGATGACCAAGTTACTTAAAGCCTTGACAGGAATCTAAGAACAAGTAGGAAGAGGGAAAAGTCAGAAGTCAACAAGATTTATTAAGCACTTATTGTGTGCTGGGCACCAGAGATAAAAAGATGAAACAGGGTCCCTGCCCCCAAGGAGCTAACATTCTAATAGGAGAGATAATGTACAAGTAACTACATATACACAAAATATTTACAAGACACATATTACTTTATAAATGAAAGGTTATCTCAGAAGGTGATAGAGGAAGGAGGAGTGGGAAAGATCTCCTGTACAAGGTAAGATTTGAACTGAATCTTGAAATAAGCCAGTAAGCCAGATGAGTTTTGAAGGAAGCCAGGGAAAGAGCAAATGATATTCAGACTGAGCAATTCATCCTGATTTAATATCTTCTCCTGACAGGTTCTTGCTTGCCTGGGTCACTGGTCCAGAAGGAAGTAAGCACTCATTCATTTTCCACCAAGACTATAGGCAAGGGATTTCAGGGATATTTGTTCTTGCTGAATAAGGATGAAGTTCATTAAATTCTCCCAAGGTCCATCAGTCCATCAAACCTGGGATCTACAGAATTCAGAGATTGAGAAATTCAAACTCAACAATCAGATGTGGGTAGCTTGCTGGGGGACCTGGCCAATAAGGGATTATATGGGGAGAGAAAGTTCTATCAAGACTCCTTTGCCCATCGAAGTGGATAGTTCTAATTGTTTCTTTGAGTTGCACTTATGCAATAGGAGTGTACTGGCCTTGATACCCCTAAGCTATGTAGGCTTCCCCATGTCATATGAACATAGTGAGAACCTGAGACTTGAGTCGAGATGCAAGAATTCAGGGCAAAAGTGGCCAATGCCATCTCATCCCATCAATGTTACTAAGTGAAGCTCTACAATAATTTATATACTTGTGTTGTTGTTCAGTTGTGTCCAACTCTTTATGACCCCATTTCAGTTTTCTGGTCAAAGATACTGATGTGGTTTGCCATTCCCTTCTCCAGCTCATTTTACAGATGAGAAAATGGAGGCAAACAGGCTTAAGTGATTATTCCAGGGTCAGATTTAAACTCATGAAGATGCATCTCACTCCAAGTCTGGCATTGTATCTACTGTGCCACGTAGCTGTCCATACCCCGGCCATCCTCTGTCTGTCAGGGGCATGATGGAAACTGAGAACTTTCTCACTACAAGTTAGTTGCAAGCTGATTGGGAGAGTTTCTGCAGTAAGGAAGTGAGGCAGTCAAAACGATATTGATGTGGGAAATTCTTTTCTGTTCTGATTGGGCGTGGCTATGGACATGACCACAGATGACCATCCTTGCTTTAATAAGGAAGAATCCCTGGCAATAGAAGATAGCTCTAACAGGGGACAATAGTGTAGCAGAGGAGTCCAGTAGCTAGTGGGAAGAGATTAAACCAACCTAGATTGTTGAGCCTGAATATCATTCCCTTTTCCTACCCTCACTGTGAGATGAGATGGAGAGAATGGACGAGTAGGAGTTGCTTGAGTCTAGTTGCAATCAGCAAGCCTGGAAGGAGAGAACACACTTGTTGTAGGGAAGGAGTGATCGAGAGGGAGACCTAACATATCCAAGTAGGCCAAGAAAATCTAGACTGAAGTCAAGGCCAGGACATCATAGACAGTTTCAAAGCATTGACCAATGACAGCTTCTTCACACAAATAACAAGCCTGAGATACCGTCTTTTATGGCTATGAATCTTTACTCACAGAGCTCCCTAATTTTGCTCTGTATGATGAAGATACTGACCAAGACAGTAAGAAAACAGACAGGATGACCTCTGAAATTCCTTCCAGCTCTGGATTTCCTGTCATTTTATGTAGTATAGTGGGGTTACTATTTCAGAGATAGATAGATAGATATAGATACACACACACACACCAATGTGTATGCATATATATATGCATTTATACACATAGATATATGTGTATGCATGTATTTGTTTATATGTACACACACATACTATAGCATTGCAGATCTGTGCCACAGATTATTAGAAATAGCTTTTCTTGTGAGTATTGCTTATGGGGGAAAATAAGCTTTGTTAATACAATTAACATTGATTTTTATAGCAACCATACTTGAGTACTGGCTCCTCTTCTGATAGATACCGTTGAACTTTAAGCTTTTGTCCTTGGAGACAACCAGTCAGAAATTCTTTCCATCCATCCCATACATCTAAGCGAAGTGTTGTTCCTGTAGGTGAGGATGAATAACATTTGATCATCCTTTTCTTTGACTGTGATTTGTAGTTCACAAAGTTTGCTTGACCAAAATGAAGGTGGTTTGCTATTGTGGATGTGGTGAAATGTGTGTTTCTGCAAGGAGAGCAGAACTACCCTCTGCATTAGTCTGGAGGGATTCTGCTTCCAGCTCAGACATTCATTTGGAAATGCCATCCTGACTTCAGAATGTTTCTATTTCCACATCTATAAATTGATTAAGTTTCCCACACATGTGCATGATCAAAGGACATAAACAGCTTTCAGAAGAAAAACAAATTCTATACAATACACATCCATATGAAAAAAATGCTCTTTTAGACCCCTTTTGATCTTGGATATTAAGAATGCTTGGTAGCATATATACCACAAAAAGTGCTGCTTTAATTATTTTAGTTTATGTGAGACCTTTCATTTGACCTAAGGCACTATCTTCCTTCTCTCTTTCTTTTCCTTTTCTTTTTAATTTTTTTTTTTGCCTTTCCTCTCTCCCCTTTTGCCATTTGGTTATTTCTCCTTTCCCCCATTCTTTGTTATTTGCCTTTTCTTCCCCTTTTCAAAAGAAAATGTGCAATTGGACATATATGTGTAAGCTAGGAGGGGACCCTACCAGATCCATTATGCCTGTCCAAGTTCTACCATGTTTCAGACCGTGTGACTGAGCCCAACTATCTTGACCCTGCTCCACGATGGCCTTGATCTTGGCTTAGCAGAACTTGACTATCTATCAGTCTTCCTTGGCTTCAAGCCTAATTCAGATATTGTGTGTTCTTGACCTTCCTTCCTGCTTACTGCACTTATCTCCCCATAGTTGCTGATCTTGTGTTTCCTGTCCCAATTTACTATAACCTGACTCAGACTCAGATTAGCTGTACCATGGTGGAAAGGTCCCCTGACAGATATTGTGGTTTCATGTCTAGGAGAGTGTAGTTTGACATTACTAATGCTTTGATTAAACTACTTATCAAAGACTCCATAATTGGAAATTCAAAGTTTATTTGTTAAAGGGTGTCTGTTCTCCTAATTGTTTTCTAATAAGAAGTTTAATTTCCCTAGAGATAGGCATGAGAAAGCAGAGAGTTTTAACAGCCCACTCTAAATTAAATTATTTCATTTGCTGGTATGTAATTATCTATAAAATACAAATTTATTGTGAGATTATACATATTTTGATCCTATTCCCTTTCTATGTGTAATAACTCCTCTGCAAAGGGGAAAAATGACCCAGGCCTACAAAGATTGCCTGGGATTTTGAATTTTCACTCATGTTTTTCCAATGCAAGGAAATATCACATGGTATTAGGAAGGGGTTGAAATTTGAGAGAGTCCACACAGAAGAGGAAAAGCTGAGAGGGAGTAGAAGACATCCTCCCAAAGTGTAGCAGCAATAGTGCTAAGATTGCCTTGCGTAGTCCCTCCCCAAGCCCACAGGAGGAAGGGAAAACTAAAGTGGTAAATGATAAGGTATAAGACTGTAGCTTCTTACTATGGTGGCTACAGCACCAGTAAAAAGCAAGTGCATTGTGGGCAATGTGTAGGAACTGATGGTCCTCAATCCCTTCCCATTCTCCTACTTAAGCTCAATGCAGCTGGAACCCAGATCTGAGACTGTTTACTTATTCTGCTTAAAGTTGTATTTTACAAATCCAGTTTTATTTTTAATTAATATTTGTGGTTGACCAAGATATGTGCGCTGTAATGGTAATCAATTTGTTTGATCAGATACTTAGGGTTAAGTAGATCCTAGTAACTTAGGGTTAAGTATAGAACTCTGTCCATTGGTGAAAAGGTGTGAATTCCTCTGTTGACGTGGAAGAATGCTATTGGCTGAGACACTCCCCT
>CM053600.1:172123611-172181613 GCA_028646575.1 Pseudocheirus occidentalis
TTAGTATGAAGGATAGGTGAAGGGAATACAAATGTATAAATATGTATACCTACTCATATGTCTATATAGGAGGGTATATATGTGTATGAATACATATCTGAGCATGGGTATATATGTGTAAAAATAAATAAATAAATAAATGAAAAGAATATACAAACATAAAATCAGGAGAGAAGGAACAGGTATGTCACTACCTAATTCATATACGAAACCTAAAACTCTAAGTTGAATACATATACTTGCTGTAGAAACATATTAAACAAAAGGGAAATAGACAAGATCAGGGAAAGGGAGAGGAGTCCCTTGACTTCATCTTTAGGAATCGTTCTGAGGAGAAAACTGCATAAGCAGCAACACGGAAAAAATTCTTTCCATCTAACAGTTGTTAAATGTTTAATGTACCACAAATATAGGAAATTAAAATAAATAACAAATCTTTTGTCAAATGAATAAATGCTCAATGAACAAAGAACAGTTCCGAAAAGAACTGAAAACTATTAACCACAGGAAAAACTGATCTAAAACATAAATGGGAAAAATGCAAATGTAAACAGCCCTAAGGTTTCCCCTCACACCCAGCAATGGTTGTTAATCCTGGAAACATCATGGAATGTTTGTTGTTCTTAAGTAGTTTCAGTCCTGTCCAACTCTTTGAGACCCCATTTGGGGTTTTCTTAGCAAAGATATTGCAATGGTTTGTCATTTCTTTCTCCAGTTCATTTTACAGATGAGGAAATTGAACAGGGTGAAGTGACTTGCCCAGGAGTCATACAGCCAGTAAGTATGTGTCTGAGGCAGATTAATCTTCCTGACTTCAGGTCTGCCATGCTAACCCCTCTGCTGCCAAGCTGTCCCATCATGGAAAGACAGGCACATCAGAGGGGTTGGTAGAGCTGGTGAATTACCTGAAACTTAGATGGAATTTCTAGTATCTCCTGATTCCCAAGAGAACATACTATCCCTACCTCCAATTAATATGGGTATTATCCTCATGAATTAAAAATAAGTGCCTGGTCTTAATACTATTCATTACAATTCAGAGAGATATCAGAAAAACAATTTAGAAAATACTTTTGGGGAAAATAAAACCAAGTATTTTTATACACCAAATTAAGAAACAGCCAACTGAGGAATTGTACTAATGTGCATATATGTATTTGGCTGAAAACTAAACTCTACTTAATAGTTTGCAGTTGTGGGGGGAAGCTGATAAAATTCAAGGAGTTAATTTTTAGCTTATTTTTGCAAAATTTTTTGAATGAGGTATTTTGCCCTAGGCGGCATATATGTAACTGACTGACAATGAGTGAAAAACAAGACTTGCAAAAAGTATGATTATACAAGCACAATTTTACTTACCAAGAGCCATAATCAATGAGAAAAATTCTTAAAGAAGGAGCTTTGGAAACAAATATAATTAAAGCAAAATCCACATTATTTTATAACTTCATCTCTAATATTCATAGCCTTTAGCTGTGACAAACATATCAGAACATATCAACATATCAGAAATTATATATTTAATTCAAGAAATCAAATATGTTTAATGCTTTCTAGCTTCTCAATTGCTTCTGAGAAAAATATGTAAATGTAATGTTTAAAATGTTTGGGACACATAATTTTGGGGTAATTATTTTATTAATAATGCTAGCATATTATTAATAAAAGGATAAGTGACACTCTCCAATGCCAAAGACCACACGTGGAACCCATTCAATGCTTATATGCCCTTGGAACGGTAGGTGATCCTGAGGGCAAGAATTCATATTATAATGAGAAGTGAACCTTTTCTGAAGAGGAGCTAGAGAACTGTGACTTTGATCATCATGCATTTCCGCATCACCCCCAGCCTAAAGCAAATCAAAGAGACAGAACAAGGACTTCCCCACCTGGCTGGGATCTGGACAAGATTGTCTATGAGACTGGAATCTGGTAAAGGCCGAAGTGGCTGTTGCCTCTCGGAAGGCCGAGATTTCTTCTGGGTCCCAGGGCCAGCCGAACTGCTTGAGGACTAAGAATCATGACCAAGATGAGGCTTTTTTTGTTTGTGGCTTGGTTGATCCTTGAGTTCTTGGCAACAGAAGTTGTGAAGGTTTTCAGATGGGCTGGACCCTGTGAACTTCAGTGTGTAACAAGAACTGCCCAGAGGACTGGACAAGAACCTGGGAACTCCCTGCCCCTGAATCCAGGTGACTGGTGGATTCAGGTAGGAGCTGGGACCATGGAAGGGGATCCAGGGAATCTGAGAGACCATCCTGAGTCAAGATGAAGAAAAGGCCTCCCCTTGGATATTGCACACCTGATGAAACTGAAGTTTACTAGATACTGAGGGGTGGAGGGTTTGTGTAATTTTCTAATGATTGCATTTAGTGATTAATGATACTTAGTAATTGTGAATCTGGATAAGTGATTAAGTTAACTTATGACTGCCCCATGAGTGGAAGACTGACTTGTACTGTGAAATGATTGAATGATTAAGTAAGGAGGGTTTCCCCCTTTAGGGAAACCAGATGATTATTCTTTTGTTCTTTATTCCAAATACTGTGGCCACTTTCGTGAAAACTATGTGGCCATTCTAATGTTAAGCTGTTGTAAACACTATACTGTGATTGTCTGTGATAAGTAAGATGTGATGTTGTGAATATTATACTGTACCTTGATTT
Organism: Pseudocheirus occidentalis; assembly: GCA_028646575.1. Taxonomy (NCBI): domain Eukaryota; kingdom Metazoa; phylum Chordata; class Mammalia; order Diprotodontia; family Pseudocheiridae; genus Pseudocheirus; species Pseudocheirus occidentalis. Next base: position 172,126,275 of record CM053600.1, read on the forward strand.
TCTGAGAAAGTTTGCCTTGATTTGTTCTGGAATAAAGAGAGTGTTCACTATACTGTGTAATCAGAACCTTTTTTAAAAAAAGCATTCCAAAAGCAATACAATCAGCTTTTTTTTTTTTGGCCTTTTGGAGGGGGGAAGGCAGGGAGATTGGGGTTAAGTGACTTGCCCAAGGTCACACACCTAGTTAAGTGTTAACATGTTTGAGGCTGAATTTGAACTCAGGTCCTCCTGACCCTGGGGCTGGTTCTCTATTCACTGCAACACCTAGGCACCCCCAATCAGCTTTTCTTTATGTGCAGAATATCATCAACAATACTCAGTCTCAGTCTGCTTCTACCCATAATGGGCTCACATCCTAGGCAATCTCCCTCAATCAGTATGGAGTACAGGGAAAAAGAAATAATTTTAATCCTATAATGCATTCTAAAGTCTAAAACAATCTATTCTACTTCAACAGTAAAAGTAATCAATGTTTATTACATGTAAAAAGTATAACGGTATCTTTCAGAACTTAATACAATAAGTTTTTTAAAACTATACCTTCAGGTTTACAAATACAAAAAGTCCTATTCCTAGCTTCATCAATGACTCAATATATGGTTTTAAGCAAAGAATAACTTCTTTCTTCCTCATATTATTTTATATTACGCACCTACCTGTTAATGAAATCCTAAGTCTTAATATCTAAAATTTTCTAACAATTTTAGAAGTTTTGTATTTTTCCATTAGATAACAAAACATCTTTACAATTACTTCAACACTACTACTAGAAAGAAAGAATTGGGAATTGGTTGTGAGGTTAAAACCAATATACCAATAAAATATGTCAAATAGGTGTGTATTTGGATAGATGTATCTAGATAGGCTAAAAATGAGTTACTTCTAGAAATGATAAATAAGTATTCAGGACAATATACCTTCAAATTCATTATCTATATTTGTGGTATTCAGTAATAATCAATTTATATCATGTTATTTCAGTAATATAAAAACATCCAACAGGAAGCTAGTTTGTTGGGTTTTTTTAAAAAAACTTTGACCTTTTCACTGAAATTGTCCCATCTTCCATCTCAGCCAGTTGAACTAAAGAACAGAGAAAAGTGGAGCAGGGTACCAGTGTGAAGTGCTACACTAGGCAGGAAGGAAAGGTAGCTAGACTGCTGGGACCAGTTCTGTACTCAATGAAGCCATGTGTCCTAGACACTGAGACTAGTGAAAAGTGAATTCCCCAGTGTGGTGTGGCTCTGAGTTCCAACCTTCAGGGGATCTGCCATCAAAAGAAAAAGAATCAGAAAGTGAATGTGATAGGGGAATAAAAGAAAAAAAGACTGAAATTACTTAAGGTTCCAGAAGAAAATTCTGTTTAAAAAGCTGAGTGTGCCCAGAAATAACAAGAGTTTAGCTGTTAATAACAGAAGGGAAGATGGCATCTAAACAAACCCAGAAATCTCTGAGTAAATATAACAAGACAAAGAAAAATGAAGTAACACATGATAAGGCAGCTAAATTTTTGGATTCCCAAGACAGTATGGAATCATAGCAAGATGTTCCCAAATGGTACAAGAGAGAAATAAAAATCTTCAAAGAAGAATGTATGGCCTATACAGGAGAAATAACTGACGGACAGAATTAAAAAACTTGAATCTGCCTTAGCAAATCTTTCCAAAGAAGCAAAAGAGAAAAAGTTTTAACTCTATGAGCATCACATAATAAAAACAAAATGAAGAGATATAAAAACAATGAATGAAAGAGGTTTAGAATAGACAGGAAAAAAGAATTCATGAAGATAACAAAGTAAAAATAAAAATCCTTTTAAGAAAAAGACACAAAATATTTTTAAAATAACAAAAGTAATTAAAGGAGAGAAGGGAGGATTTTAATCAACTAATGAAGAAAGAAAAAAAGAATTAAATTATGTAAAAGGAAGAATGAAAAAGGAATGAATAAACTTTAAAAACTAGAGGAAAGGATGACAAACAGGGTAGGGAGAATGGAAGAATATTTATCTATTTATTTATCACATTCCTTTTCTTATATTTTAAGTTCCAGATTCTCTCCCTCCCCCAACCTTTGAAAAGGCACACAATATGATAACCCATTATACCTGTAAAGTCACTCAAAACTTTTCTGTTTTGGTGGGGAGAGGGCAGCCAAAAAATGGTGAAAATTAAAAACAATATTCTTACATCTGCTCTCAGTTCATCAGTTCTGTCTCTGGAGGCAAATAGCATTTTTCATCATGAGTCCTTTTGGAATTAACTTGGATTATTGTATTGATCAGAGCAGTTAAGTCTTTCTAGTTATCTTTCATAGTTGGCCTTCGTTACAGCATTGCTGTTTCTGTGTATAATATTCTACTAGTTCTGCTCACTTCACTTTTTAACAGTTTACTTATGGTCTTCCCAGGTTTTTCTGAAACCGTTCTGCTCATCATTTCTTAGAGCATGGTAGTAATCCATCACAGTCATATATACCACAAGTTGTTCAGCCATTCCCCAATTGATGGGCATCCCCTAAATTTCCAGTTCTTTGCCACCACAAAGAGAGCTACTGTGAATTTTTTTGTATATATGGGTCCTTTTCCTTTTTCTCTGATCTCTTTGGGATACAGACCTAGTTAGTGGTATTGCTGGGTCAAAGTGCATGCCCTCTAAGCATGCTTCTAGATTGTTCTCCAGAATGGCTGGACCAATTCAAAATTCCATCAGCAAGGCTTTAGTGCCCCCTTTTATTTCGGAATCCTCTCCAGCATTTGTCATTTTCCTTTTCTGTCACATTAGCCAGTCTCCTAAGTACAAGGCAGTACCTCAGAATTGTCCTAATTTAAATTTCTCTGCTCAGTAATGATTTAGAACATGTTTTCATCTGACTGTTGACAGCTTTGATTTCTTCTGAGAATTTCCTGTTTATATCCTTTGAATATTTACCAATTGGGAATGGAGGAATTTAAGGGTCAAGAGAACTTACAAAAATAAGGTTTCTTTAAAATAACTTAAGAAAAATATCTTTAAAGAGGATGCATTTTTTTAAGAATCCCAATTCATGAAAAGAAATCCATATTAGAGACAAGGATAAAAATAGAAACCTAACTCATAACTTTACATGTGAATGAATTAAATAATTCAATAAAACAAAAGTTCAAATTAAATAAGAAAATAACCTCAAAATCTGTTGCTTATCAGTTTTAAGAGTTTTTTTCCTTTAAAAAATAGTCTTTGTTATAGGAGTGAGTCCTGTGAAAGGAAAGGAATACTAGAAGAAATTAGCCAATGTAACAACAAATTATATCAATAAAAATTTTAAAGTGGTATGGTAAAAAAAAAAAAAAAGAAGAAATTGCCCCATCTTTATAGCAGGAAAATACACAACAATTACTAGGATGTAAAAATATAAAGCACTTCTTTTAGTCAGATTACCATCCAATTCTTCCATCAAGTCCTACTCCCTATTCTGATGTGATTTAAGAGTGACTATGTCCTCAAAGGCTATACCATGAGAATGTTGGCTCCGACAGTACCAAAGCTAAAAAGTTGAGTGTGAACAAAGCAATACCATGCTGCATCTCTGTGAGCATTCCTTCATTTTCTTTTTTTTATCTTTGTAAACATTTCTTAATGAGCATTTTTTACATTGCTAGCATTTCCCATAGACCCTTTTTCCTCCAGACCTTTTTTCCCCCAAAAAAAAGAACCATCTCTTAAACAAATAAGTCACTATTCCCCAGTAGGTAATCAAAGAACATGAAGAGGTACTTCTCAAAATGAAAAATGCTCCAAACACTAAATAAGAGAAATGCAAATTAAATGCAAAATAAAATGCAAGGATCTACTTCATACCCATGACAAAAACGACAAAGGAAAACGACAGAGTGAGATAATGTAGGACACAAATTCTAATGCACTGCTGCTAGAGTTGTGAAATGTATAGCCACTGTATGGAAAGCAATTTACAACTATACCTCAAAAGTCACAAAACTGGGGATACCCTCTGATTCAACAATACTAGTACCCATACACTACCAAAGAGATAAAAGAAAGAGGGAAAAGATACTCATAAGCAAAAATATTACAGTAGCATCCTTTTAACAAAGAACTAAAACTAAGGGAGTGTCCACCAAGGAACAGCTGAACAAACTATTGTACAGGAATGTATTTAGATAATAGATGAAAAGGACTTGCGTGAACTGATACAAAGTGCATTGAGTAGAAGCAGGAAAATAACTTCTATTATGACAATGTTAAAAAGAAAGAAATTTAAAAGAATAAATGCCATGACCAACCACCATTCCAGAAGACAGAAGGAAGATAAAAACACCTCCCACCTTTTGACAAAGAAGGGATGGATTAGAGGTAAGAATGAAACAGATTTTCAGACATGGTCAATATGTGGATGCAATTTGGATGTTTCTGCATTTATTCGAACTTGTTACAAGACCGGTAGGGTGTTCTGTAGGTGCTAGACTCCCAGCTCCAGATCCAGCAGGGGCCCCTGTCTCAATATGTGAAGGGGTGGAAGACATCCCCAAGAAAAGAAGGCCGACCCCTGAGAAAACATCTGTCCAGAGACCTTTCGCCAGAGCCTCGGGGCAGCACCTAACATCAAGGTGCAAATCCTAGAACTGCTGGTGGGACTCCATTTCTTGATTATCCTGGATGTGCAGAAGGGACTTGAGTGAAGTGAGAACAGTGAGAACTTCAAGGAAGGGGTGACCACGGTAATCTTGTCCCCAATGTTTGGGGGCAAGATAAGCATCATGATGTAGCTACTCTTCCCCAAGAAAGCAATACTGTATAAAGGATAAGGAGGGAATGAATTTCAGTTCCAGATAGTCAAGATTCAGTCTGAACTGTGGCATTCTTCACCATGTCCCAGCAACCTGTTCATCCTGGAAAATACTTCAGCAGTGGAATTCCCACCTAGTAATTTACTTTCGGCTCCTGTGGCCTTTCCCTCTCATTGGATGGTTCCTCCCAGTGCCTCCATTTAAGGTCAGTCATCTCTCCAACTCTCACAAGGCTGTAGTCTTGGCCTTCTCCAACATGCCCCCCCTTTCCCTCTTTCAGCTTCCTTTTTAAGTGTAGTCTTCTCCTATTAGAATAGAGCGGCAAACCCCACCACCACCACTACATTTTAGCTTATATTTGTATCCTGGGTGCTTACTATAGCACGTGGTCAATTACTGATTAATCGACCAAGGATAGCAAAACAAAGCAAAAAAAAAGACAAGAGCATCAATGAAGCTATTTTTAATATGTATACAAGAGAACAGAAGGAATTTCCAAGGGAATGCTGACAAGGCGGACAGCTTTTGGCACTTCATGCGCTGAACTGAGTAAGTATATGCTTTAATAAAACAAACTATATGTTATTACACTTAGTTTCATGTTTTGGGTTTGTTTGGGTATACTTATCAAGTTCAGGATGAAAAAAATTTGAAAAGTTAAAAAAAAACAGCCACACTAACTTCTTGTTTTAAACATTCATTAAACATCCTTTCAGTAACATCCTAAAATTCTGTTCACGTAGATATTAAGTGGCAGAGCCAGTGTTCAAACTAAGCCTTTTAAATCCAAGTACAGCACTCATTTCACATAACCACAGAGCTCTTTCTAGTTGTCTCCATACAATAATTAAAGCACTACGATGAAGACAATAAGCACTTAACATTTGTCCAATTAAATCCTGTGACCTTTCAGTATGAACATCTACTGGAAAAGGTCTAATGATTTTATGAGTAAAGAGAACTAAAAAATCAACTTCACAGCAATTGGAAAATGTGGCTAAATTTACATACTAGAATTATGCTGCTGACACACCTCACCCTTCCCCCAGCAGAAAACTAGATTTGAATTTTATTTCCAGGAGTAGCAACAGATTTGCACTAATCTTGTTATATTCTCCCTCTCCCACTCTCAAATCCAGTCTTCCTTGTGACTAAATGCCGCATTTTCAAAATGGATAGCCAGGATTTCCAGCTTGGAAAAACAGTAAATCTAAATGGTAAATACATGGAACATATGTGATTTCATACGCACTAAAATATCCAAGTTATTAGAAGTCAGTTCCTTTCTCATTAATAGAACATATAAGATATTCAGTACTATAGTTTTTAGATTTAAATATTCATCACCATGATTCCTCAACTTACCTTCCAACTTTATTACCCATTACTCTCTTTCATATACTCTTCAGTAAAACCAAACTAGCCTTCCTGAAGTTCCTCATATGCAACTTTACATCTCCACTGCATGAACTGCACACTCCACACACTCATGCCTGGAATGCACACCATGTCTTAAAACATTTTTTTTCTTCAAAACTCTATTCAAGCATCATCTTCTATATGACCTGATTCTCACTCCCCTGCTAGCACCTTCCCCACAAAAAAATTACCACACAGATACTTATTCACGACTATGTGGTCTCCTTCAAAAGAATCCCTAGAGTCAAGAGATGGAATATCTTGTTTGGGGAACAGCCAAGAGGTCAGCTTCAACTGCACTGAAGTAGTAGTACATGGAGAGGAATAAGATGTAATAAGACTGGAAGCCTAAGGGGATTACGGGCCCAAAACTTAGACATAAAAATGTCTAAGCATTTTTTAAGTTTAAAATGTAACCATTTTTAAGGTAAAAAGTCACATAAAACAAATAGGAAAATTCTTTCACCCTTTTTTGTTTCCATTATTTATATAGGAAGCCAACAAAAAAGTACACTCAAATATACATTTATACTAATCTAACTGTATTATACTGTCATAGGATCAGATTGGGAGCTAGAAGAGATTTCAAATATTACTTAGTTCAATTTCCTCATTTTACAGTTGAGAAAACCGAGGCCCAAAACCTTGCCCAAGGTCACATGGGTAGTCAGGACCAGGCCTGATTTGGGGCACCCGGGGCATGCCACTCACCCTCACATCAGCTTCCCGGTATCCGTATTTAAAATACCTTTGATGAGCCAGTTGCTTAGGAAGTAAAGGTACGTTAAGAGTGGCTGGGCGACATAATGGTTAGGACCTATTCATTTTAAACAAGGACATTTGGTGGTTCTACATAATTCTCATGTTTTAAATCTCATAAATTTAGAGCTAAAGCACAAAGGTCATTTATTTAATCCAGTCCTCTCATTTTAAAGATGGGGAAACTGAGCCTAGGAGAGGGTGAATTACTTAGCCAAGGTCATACAGAGTCAAGAGTGGGATGTGAACCTAGGTCATCCTGACCGCGCTAATTCCTGAAATCTATCCACTACCGCAGACTACCTCTCTGACCAAGTGTCTGCCTCCCTAGCACCTAGTCTTGGCCACACAGCTTACCAAACTCTACCTATTAACAAGGAAGCAGGTGCAGGTAAGACCCACGGCTCTGGAGACCCCCACCAGCTTCCCAAAGTACCTGCGGCCACCGCCAGGACAGGCGGGTTCTGCCCTCAAGAAATCGGCCACAGCGATCCAACTGCTCAGTGTCTCCCACTAACAACAAGCAAAGTTACCCCGCCGTAACGGAAACGTATAGCGACCCCCACCTTTGTCCAGACCAGACCGCGAGGGGTCAGAAGCCAGAGGCCGGGTCTGAGCGGCTCCTCCCGGCCGGCACCCAGGCCGGCCACACACCCGGGTCCCCGGCACCCTCGGCTCGTCGCGGAGCAGAAGCAGGCAGTCAGGCGAGAGCGGGAGGAGCCAGCAGCTGCCCAGGGTGCTGAAGCAGAGGGACAAGCCAGCCGCGGGCGCTTCTCCGCAGGGGGGCTCCCGCCACTAGCAGCACAGGTGGGGACACCGAGGGGGCTCTCCCGCCCTGACCCGCACTGACGGCGGTGGGGGGGGGGGGGGAAGCAGACCCTTCCCCGGCCAGGCAAGCGCGGGTGGGCCCGGGCGCCACCTCCTCCCACCGCCCCAGCCCTCCTCGGGGGGCCCCCAGCCCGACTCCGGAGCTGGGCAGGACAAATCGAAACAAATTAAAACTTTACAAGTTGATCCGCCCTTTAAAAAGGAGGGGGAGGAGGAGGGGGAGGGGTGGTAGAGAGGTTCGGCAGACTGGTCAAGACAGGGATCCACTCCCGCAAGGGCGCCCGCACCCGGCCCCGCCCTGCAGAGTGCGAGGGAGGGAGCGGGGAAGCCCACGCTCCCGAGACCGATGGCAGGGTGGACGGCAGAACGGGCGGACCGACTGACGGACGGATAGCGTAGGCCCCTGCCGAGGCGCGGCCACGGCGCCCAGCACAGCCGGCTCTCACCTGAGGGAGGAGGGGCCAGGGGTGGGGGGGGTGGACCCTCCTGGCCAAGAGCGAATTCGACCCGAGTCCTCCTCAGTTGCGTCAGGAGAGCCTAAGCGGCGTCCATGACCCCGGAGCTCGCTCTGCGGGCCCAACGGCAGCGAAGCCAGAGAAGAGACGACAACACGGCGGGGAGGCGGAAATCCCGCCTTCCTGGAGCTCTCATTGGTGGAGGCGCGAGGGGGACGGGGAGGGTCTGGGGAAGGAGATTGGTCGGGCCAGGCTGTCCGTTAAGGGAAAGGGGCAGTCTAACTTTCTTTTCTCCTCCCCCTCTCTCCCTCCCTTCCCCCGCCTCTTCTCTGGGGCTGCTGCGGCTTAGGCTGCAGCCGCTCCTTCCTCCTTCTTGTCATCTGTCCCTGCCGCAAGACTGCGCTCACGAGTGGACGGGCAGGAAGGAGGAATGGGGGGTGAGGGAGAAGAGGGAGGGTGCGGGGCTACTGCATAGGGGAGAATTCGCGAGGTTGGGAGGCGGCGACCGCCTGCCCTGGGAGCTCTCCGGAGCCGCCGTAGCCCCTAAGAGCTCAATTGGACCCATTTTACAGATGCGGACCCTGGAGGACTGGAGAGGTTCATACTTGCTGAGCCAGGCTAGATTTTTCCAGTGCCCACGCCCATCCACTCGTTGGCTGCCCCCAGGCCACGGCATGGGCAGGACTGGACTGGTCTGCCAAGAATGGGAGGCTGGGCCACCAGACTGCTCCCGGCCCCTGAGCTAGGGAAGGTGGCTTCTTTGCTGGCTTCCGTGGGAGGCGAGATCCTAGGAACCTGCAACTAAGAACCGAGGTCAAAATATGCCCGAGGGCTGGGATGGGTTGGGGTCCTAAGATGAGATCCCTAGACCTCATTTTAAGAAAACTCCAAGTACGGAAATCTCGAGATTGTAGGAGCTATTGGAGATCGTGTATCCGAGCCCCGCAGGCTGTATCATACAATCAGCAACATACCCCAAAAGCCTTTGAAGATTTCCAGAAACGGGGAAATCACTACGAAATGAGATGGTTTTTTTTAAGCCTTTAGCACCAACCTGGCATTTAGTAAACACTTCAGAAATGCCTGTTCCCTTTTCCTTCCCTAAGGCCACCCATTCCTCTACAGTGTAGCTAATTGTCATGGGACATTTCTTCCAAGTGAAAAGGATTTCTTCAACTTTCACCCGCTGTACCTAGTTCCGCTTTCTGGAGCTAAACAGAATGAATTGAACTTTTTTTTTTCCTTGTTTTTAATCTTTTATGTTTTTTTTTCTCCAAGCGAAACATTCCTGCTCCTTCACCTTATCCTGATACCCTACCTTCTCTGGACTGTTCACCACCTTGACGGCCATTCTCCTGGCACTCATAGATAAAACCTTCGTAAAATGTTCCTCCTGTCTTCTTTTAAGGCACATTAAAATGCCAGCTTCTGAAAAGGAAAAAAAAAAAAAACTTTCCCCAGACCCTCTTAATGCTAATGTCTTCCTTCCAGACCGCCTCCGATTTAGCCTACATGTACCTTGTTTGCCTCAGTTGTTGGCAAGTTGTCCGCCCCATTCGGCTGGAAGTTGCTTGAGAGCTGGGACTAGTCTTGCCTTCCTCTTAATCCCCGGGGCTTAGTTCGAGGTATATACACTACCTAATAGATGCTTCTTGACTTGCCAAGAACTGAACGCAATTCTCTAGATATCTTATGGCAAGGTAGGCTAGAGCAAACGATCGCTCCCCACTTCCCACAGTTAATTGACAGAGCCAGAAAGACTCCCCCAATACTACTACTCACCATTATAACAATAATAATAATAACTAGTATGATAGCACTATCCTCTCATTTTATCCTCACAGCCCTGGTCAGGGAGGTGCTACTATTATCCCCATTTCAACAGATGAAGAAACAGGTTAAGTATGAGCCATGGGTCAGGTCATGCTGATCCAGTAAGTGTCTAGGATTATTTTTGAACTCATGACTTTTGAATTCCAAGTCACCGAGCCTCTGCCTCACTTCTGATTGGTTGGTTTTGGCTTGTTTTGTTCTTTCCTCTTTATTTTTCTTCAATGCTTTGCCAGGCAACTTCACTGCAAATGAATTTCCATTGCCTTTAACAAGATCAAAACAGCCTCCTTCACAGATGGCAAAATGTTTTCTTACCTCTGTTCCCTTCCCCCACTCCCACACCCCAAACAGACTCAAATGATCTAAATGCTTTGCTCATGGTGGCAGAGGTTAAGCCAGGAAGACAGATTTGTACTCGGATTCTCTTGCTTCAAAATCCAGGGCTGTTTCCATAATGCCAAGCTGTTTCTTTGCTACCTAATTGGTTATTAATTTTAAAAACATTTCATAGAATGTTAAAGGTAGACCAGAGAGATCATCAGCTCTTGTTTTCCTGACAGTTGTAGAAGGAATAATGTAATCCCAAGGTATCACAGGAATTTGATGACAGAGTAGTACACATTAACATTTTCTCCATCACTTAAATCTAGATTAAAAGAAAAAAAAACTCAACCAAGCCCTGATTTATAGCATTTGCCAGTTTCAAAGTGTTAATGCTCACACTGGAAATTCAACAATGTCTGAGCTGGTTCAGGCTGGCTCTGGCGCACCTTTGAATGTGGCTTTAAATGGCTCCAGTAGAATTGGAAATGAGCCATTAGAATGTTAGCACTAATTAAGGATCATCTACTTTAATCTATGAAAGCATAAAACTACACCAAGACTTTTGGGCCTCTCTATATTTCCCAAGCACCAGTACATAGAAACTTTTGCCCATCTACAATATTTTTACTGCCAAAGGTCCTTTAATTAAAACCTAACAGCTGGAATAAACCAACAGTTTCACTGTTCCTCTGCAACTCTTTAGCTTGTGTGTGATTTGTCCTTTGTTTCTTAAAGAGAACCATGACAGGAACATGACGCCATGACTTGCAAGTGAATTAGATTTAAGTGAGGCAAGGCTGTGCAAAGTCACCAGCCTCACTTTCTCCTCCAGAGCCATCTGGGTCCAGTGGCCATAAATAGATCAGGACAACTGGAGATGGCCAGGCTCTTTAGTTTAGCATCTTGCTGTCTAAGCCAAGAAAAGCCTCAAAAGGATGTAAAGGTCATGGATAGAGAGTATGGATTAGCAAATCCTGTATGTAGACTGACCTGCTCATTTTACAAAAGAGACCTAAGTAGGCTAAATAATTTGATGTATGTATGTAGATGTGTGTATATATTTTTTACATATACATGTATACAAATATATGTGTGTACACACACACATACACACACTTTGAGGCAGCTAGGTGGCTCAGTAAATAGAGTTCTGGGCCTGGAGTCAAGAAGACCTGAGTTCAAATGTAGCTTCAGACACTAAGTTACCCTAGGGAAGTCGATTAATCCTGTTTGCCTCAGTTTCCACATCTATAAAATAAGCTGGAGAAAGAAATGGCAGGTCATTCCAGTATTTTTGCCAAGAAAACTCTACAGACAGTGTGATCCATAGGGTCAGGAAAAAATCAGACCTGACTGAGCAACAACTAGATAGATAGAAAGGCAGATAAATAGATAGATAAAATGATTGACAGTTCCAAGCTATTTACTCCAAACTGGGTGTTCTTTCTTCTTTGCCACATTGTTTCCTAGGAAAAACTAAGGAATAAAAGTCTGAAGTTATATGTAACTTGATAGTAACAATGCTGCTATTATTCTCCTGGTTGAATATTTGATGCATCACAAATTTTTTTTTTTTTGCTTTTTTTTTTTTTGGAGGGCAGTTGGGGTTAAGTGACTTGCCCAAGGTCACATGGCTAGTTTTTTGTGTTAAGTGCCTGAGGCTGGATTTGAACTCAGGTAGTCCTGACTCCAAGACCGGTGCTCTATTCACTGCACCACCTAGCCTCCCCGATGCATGACAAATTTTAATCTTAAAATTATCATGTATTTCCTGAGCATCAATAGCACCACCATTTTCCATCCCAGGTTCATAACCTCAACATTATTATGGACTCCTCACTCTCCCCCACCTGACATTGCCAATCAGTTGCAAATCATGCCATGTTTATCTTCCAATATCTCCTTCATCTGACATCTTTAGAATCATGAGGCTGCCACCCTAGCTCAGGTTCTCATCACCTCTCATCTAGATTATTGCCAAACCCCATCAATTGATCTTTCCACCTTGAGTCCCGCCCCACTTCAGTCCATCCTCCATACTGCTGCCAAAGGATTTTTTGCTTAAGCACAGATTTGAACATGTGATTCCCCTACTCAATAAAATCCTCTTATTGTCTCACATAATTTCCTATAAATTATAATTCCTATAAAAATTATAATTCCTATAAAACATAAATTCCTATGTTCAGCTTGAAAACTCTATACAACCTGACCCTGCCCTATCTTTCCAGTATTGTTAGACTCTGCTTCCCACACTTCAAGATCCAGACAAACTGGCCTTCTCTCTCTCCCTCACATGCACCACCCCATTCCCTATCTCCATGCCTCATCCCACATGCCTAGAATGGACTTCCTCTTTACTTCCACCCCTGAGTCCTCTTCCTTTAAAATGGATCTCAAGCACCACCTTTTACATAAAACCTCATAGATAAACTTCCTAAAATGTGCCTTTCAGTTTCCCTGGCTTCAAGTCTTACTTTCTGCACAAAGCCTTCCCCAGATCGCCCTTCATGCTAATTATCTTTTCTCTGAAACTACCCCAATTTATCTATCATATATCTTGTCTGCTCATAGTTGTTTGTCCCCACTTAACTGGGAGTCTCTGGAGAGGAAGGACTAATTTTAGCCTTGCTTATCAATCATAGCTGGGAATTCAAGTGCTAGGGTCCTCTCTCTTATACTTCCTTATATTTAATGACTTTGTATATGTTTGTATTTACTAACTTTGTATTTATCCCACATATATTTTTATATCTGCTTATCTCTTCCATTAGAATGTAAGCCCAAGCAAGTAGAGATTGTTTCATTCTTTGTACTTGTATCCCCAGAGCCTAAAACAGGATTGGTATGTAGTACACTTAATGAATACTTTTTGATTGATTGATATGTCATCATCTTTCCTCACAATAACTTATGCATTTAAATCCATGATTTTTTGTGTGACCCTGACAGGAAACTAGTAAGATTCCCCGCTCACCCCCCATTTTATAGATAGAAAAACATAAGGCACAAATGAGCTAAATTTCCTTAAGTTTATTCAAATCAAATAAAGACATGAAAAAGTAACATTTCTCATTTCAAATCTGATATTCAGGAATATTATTCAACATAATTATGAATAATCAATCAATAACCATTTATTAAATACCTATTGTGTATAAGGCACTGTGTTAAGAGCTAAGGATACAAAAAAAGGGCAAAAGTCAGTCCCTGCCTTCAAGGACTTTACAGTCTAATGGGGAATAATCTAAGGAACAACATCAAATGCTGTTTGTTTTGCTTTGTTAGCCAAATTATCCTCTGTTTCTCAATGGCATTAATTAGAGGAAAAACAGAGATCATCATAATCTAAATTATTCTGCTTAACCAAATTAGTAATGCAGAAAGGAGAGCAAAAAGAAGAGGTGAGAAAAAAATAAGTCTGTTAAATGAAGAAAGTTGAAATTACAGTTTGGAAAAGGATGAAGGATAACTCAAGAATGGCTTTCAGGTATACGAAAGATCTCCATACCCCCAATCTGATGATGAACTAGATTTATGCCACATTGTTTATAATCACTTCCCACCCCCAATCTGAACCTAGGTTTTATCAATATAAAAAACTCCCTAGAATTCCTGGAAGAGATGAAGAGTATTTGGAGTTGGTTTTTGTTTTGTTTTTTTTTTTCAAAGAATATTCAAGATAAATCTTCTCTTAAGGGAAACTGAAGCACACAAAAGTCCAAGCATAATCTATTGATAAGGCTAGCAATTACCAATAATTGAGGCCAATGATCCCTCAGTGATCAAAGACCCAGTCATACAGAATATCCTTTTATGTAGTCTGGTTATATAAGTTCATTACATGATGTCAACTGGTACCAACTAAACTAAGACTGTGATTGGTTCATAATTACACTGACTTGCAAAAGGGGTCTTCCAGAGCCAATGGTAACAGGAACAGAGAGTTAGTCATCATCCTTGGAAAGTCCCTAAGCCCACACTCCTTTGTACCAAAGAACCCCAGGGCTAGGAAAGACATCTCATGACCAGGTTGAATCATTGTCCATTCATCTTCTTTACCTCCTTCATGAAGTAGGTTCACTCTAAGTGCCATGCATAGTCTCCTATCAAATATTATATTGCTCAAAGTCACATACATAGTTTTCTATCAAGTAACACACTACCAAGACCTATACAAGATAGTTCTAGAGCTGAGCCTTTAAAAATTGGTTACAATGGTTCTTGTTGTGATTAAGAAAATCCTTAACTACTAATCAACCAGTGATCAATTTCACAGAGTAAAAATGTTTCTTTTATAAATAAAGTGATATCCCTAAAGAAAAAAATTGGAAAGGAAATGAGAGCTGTGGAATGTAGATTTGGAAAGGGAATTAACAGTTTGGCACAATAGGGTTACAACTTGACAAAGCAACAAACTCCCTGAAAATTTTTATTGTTGTTGTTGTTGAATCATTTCAGTCCTGTCCAACTCTTCACGACCCTATTTTGGAGTTGTCTTGGCAAGGATATTGAAGTAGTTTTCCATTTCCTTCTCCAGCTCAATTCACAGATGAGAAACTGAGGCATACAGAGTTAAGTGACTTGCCCATGGTCACCCAGACAGTAAATATTTGAGGCTACCTTTGAACTCATGAAGATGAGTCTTCCTGGTTCTAAGCCCAGTGCTCTATCCACTGTGCTACCTAGCCCTGAAAATTAAAATGGACCCAATAGAAGCCAATGATTCTATAAGACAACATGAAATATTAAAAAATTGGAAGACTGGATAAAAATAGAAGAAAATGTAAGATATGTAAGAAAATGTAAAAACAACTAACCTGGGAAAGAGATCATAGGGGGAAAATTTTAGAATCATTAGACTGACTACCTGAGAGAAATGACTCCTGACTCACGAGATCATGAAAGAAATGATATCTATTTCAAGAAATCTTTTTTTTTTTTGCGTTTTTTTTGGGGGAAGGCAGTTGGGGTTAAGTGACTTGCCCAAGGTCACATGGCTTGTTTTGTGTGTGTGTGTGTGTGTGTGTGTGTGTGTGTGTGTGTGTGTGAAGTGTCTGAGGCCGGATTTGAACTCAGGTACTCCTGACTCCAGGGCCGCTGCTCTATTCACTGCGCCACCTAGCCACCCCTATTTCAAGAAATCTTAAAAGAAAACTGCCTGGATCTGTTTGAACCAAAAGGCAAAGTGGAAATAAAATCTAGTCATCTGCAGAAAGAAACCTCAAAATGAAAAATCCCAGGAGCAACACCCAAAGCTTTCAGGTCAAAGAAAGAAAATGACCAACAGTCAGAAATGAAGAATTAATGTACTGAGGAGCCGTAGTCAGGATTACACACGACTTAGTAGTTACCACTATAAAGAAGAAGGGAACTTGAAATACAATATTCCAGAAGGCAAAATGTATAGACTTAAAATCAAAACTAACTTACCCAACAAAACTGAGTCTGATCCCATAGGGGAAAATGGACCTGAATGAAAATAGAAGATTTCTAAAACATTCTTGATGAAAAAAAAGTAGGTGTATAGAAAACTCTGAAGTTCAAATATAAATGTTAAGAGCAACATAAAAAGATAAACTCAAATCAAAAGTCACAAAGGATTAAACAAGGAAGAAATGCTTCCATTCTAAAATGGGGAGATGAAATTCATGTCCCTTCTGAATCCTAGCATCATCAGAAGTCATAGGAGGAGGATTCTAATTAGAAAAGTCCTGGGAGTGGTTCCATTATGTCTTGATAATCTTAAGAGAAGAATGGAAAGAAAGGAAGAGAAATATCCTGGGAATGAGAGGAAAGGAAAGGAGCATTAGGGAAAATTACCCCACATGATTGGGATGTGCAAGTAGAAGTCTGTACAAACAAGGAGGAGGGAATAGAGGAAACAGCTGACATTTGAATAGTCACCCTCATATGAACTGGTCAGAGGAGAAAAGAACACCCACATAGATTGGGAAATAGTAGAGAAAGGGGAAAGGGAGAATTAGAGGGACTGTAGATTTAGATTTAGATAGGAAGTAATCCAAAACACAAAAAACTCTAAAGATGTACAAAAATATAGAGAGTTCTTTGTGATGTAGCAAAGAATGGAAATCTGAGTGGGTACACAGACATTTGGGAAAGGGCTGATTTACAGTATATACATTTACAGTATATACATTTGATATAATACTATTGTGCTGTAAGAAATGATAAAGAAGATAATCATTTCAGAGAAATATAGGAAGATTTACATGAACTGATGCATAGTAAAATGAATAGAACCAGTAAAACAATTTATCCAACAACAACAATGTAGTAAAGACAAACAACTTTGAAAGAATTAGGGACTGCTAGCAACGTAATGACTAACCACCATTGCAAGGGATTAATGATGAAACATGTACATGTTCCACCTCCTAACAGAGAAGTGAAAAACTGAGTGCATATAAGAATTTTTTTTGGACTTGGCCACTGTGAATTTTTTTTTTGCCTCACTATCCATATTCGTAAAAGGGTTTTTATTTTTCTTTTGTTCTCAATGAGGAGAGAAGGCTAATTTAAAAATATATAATTCTAAAAAATTAATTGGAAACTAAATTACTTATTTTTTAAGAATAGGTCAAAGATTCAAATCTGGTCTCAGACACTTAACACTCGCTTGTTGTGTGACCTTGGGCAAGTAACAACCCCAATTGCCCTGCCTATCCCCCTCCAAAAAGAAAAAAAAATAGGTCAAAGAGCAAAACAGAGAAACAAGAGATAATTTTGTCAAAGAAAATAGCAACAATGAGACACACATAAACATTTTAGGGATGTCATCAAAACAATTCTGAGAGGAAAATGTATATCACTAAACACTTGTGTCATTTAAAAAATATAGATCAATGAATTCACAGGCAACTAAAAAAACTAACCAAAATAATTTAAACTTCAACAAACATCAAATTAGAAATTCTGAAAAATCAAAGAAGAGATTAACAAAATTATAAGAAAATCATTGAAATATTAAAAACTTTTTTAAAAAATTAACTATTAGCTCATTTAATTTTTACAAATAAAAAAATGGCCAGTATCTGAAATGAAAAAGGAGAATTAACAATATTTTTAAAAGGAAACCACAGTATTAGAAACCCTTGTGAATTAGAATTAGAAACGTGAATAAAATGGACAACTTAGGTGTGTATAAAACAACTTTGTTGTTCTTGCCTCATATACTTCAGAGTAATAAAAATAACAAAAAAGGAAAATGGCAGTTGTTGGAGGGGCTGTAGGAAACAGGCATACCCACTGTTGGTCAAGCTGTGAATTGTCCCTGCCATTCTGGAAATTGATTTGCAACTAGGCTGCAAAAGGTACTAAACTTTCCATTCCTCTTGACTCAACGATACCACCACTAGGCCTATATTTGCAAAGACATTAAAGAAAGAAGGGGGAAAGCATGTACAAAAATGTATCTAGCAGCTCACTTATAGTAGGAATTGCATAGAAATTCAAGGGGTTCCTAGCTGTGGGGGAATGACAGAACCAGTGGTATATGAATGAAATGGAGCTTTATTTCACCATAAGAAATGATGAAAGAGACCGTTTCCAAGA
Source organism: Pseudocheirus occidentalis (assembly GCA_028646575.1). Taxonomy (NCBI): domain Eukaryota; kingdom Metazoa; phylum Chordata; class Mammalia; order Diprotodontia; family Pseudocheiridae; genus Pseudocheirus; species Pseudocheirus occidentalis. Next base: position 172,144,251 of record CM053600.1, read on the forward strand.
AACCCTGGGAAAATTGTATGAACTGATGTAGATAGTATTGACCAGAATCAGGAGAAGAATTTATTCAATAAAAACTATGATCAGTTCAATAATTAACTATAATTCTATAAAGGTAGAAATGACCTAGCTAATCCTTCTCCCATATAACGGCCTTTAAATCCATGAAGAACTACTACCCAGCTATATCCAGCCCCAACACCTCTCTTCAAATCCAGTCTAACACTGTCAGCTGCCTGCCCAGGAGGGCATCCAATCAACCCCTCAGACTCAACACACCTGTTGCCTTTTTAAACTCAAGAATCTTTATCCTAATTCTCAGTCTCAGATCCCTTCCTTTTCCCCACCCAAGTAAGGTTACATTTCCCCTTTCATGTTTCTGTGGGTGCCCCTGAGGGAGTCAAAGTGATTCTCTCAGGAGATCAAATGCTCATTCCAGTGTGTTCTCCCCACTCTTAACCACCATGGATTAGGGGCCCAGTGTTATTTAGCCAATTTACTTCAACTAGCTATCACAACAGGATTTTTCCTTAGAAATTATAAGAACAGAGGTATGACTAAGTCACTCCAACAAGTGGGGGCATACTCTGCTCTAGCCAACCTTAATCCCTGGAGAAAGTGAGCTGGGATTTAAAGTGACTAATCTACCAAGTTCACTTCAAAGTGTGACATAATCATTGATTTGCTGTTATATCCTTTTGGATGCCTCTGATCCACTCCTATGCCAGGTCGGACAGATTGCTTAGGACTTTGACCCTCAGTGTCTCAAGGGACTGTCCACAAAATCTGACATGGACTCTTACTCCCAGCCTCACAAGGTTGTAATCTGGTCTATTACTCCACCAAGACAAAGAGGCAAGAACAGAGGCCCATATTCACTGGCTAGAGTTCAGAAGCCCAGGTGGGGAAATAAAGGTACATGTCCTCTCACCTCATGATGAGGTTTCCAGCATCTTGTCTCCATGGCAGACAGAGAGAAAAGAGAAAAGCTTTGACTGATTAGTACCTCCTGAATACATTCTCACTTCTCATTCAACAGCCAATCAAAATGCTTCTTTACATATTAACAGGACCAGAAGCAGTCAGAACACCTGTGCATGTTCTAAATTGGGGAGCAGGGCCTTCTATTCTATATCATAATGCAGCCTCTTTGAAATGGGCTGGCAGCAGGCAGAAGAACATGCTGTGCATGATGGAACCTCCCACTGGCCAGGTTTCTGTTATATACCCAAAACAGAATTCATCATCTTTCCCCCTAAATCTGTCCCTTTATTCAAATTTTCCTCTTTTTTTATTGAAGGCGTTTCCATCTTTCCAGGTACCTCACTTGCAGTTTGTAACACACACACACACACTCAAACACTCCCAACTTATGTATTCTATTTCACCATATCTCCCTTTTTCCTACTCACTAGGCTACCATCTTACCGACTCTCGCCTAGGCAGCTATAATAGCTTCCTAATCCATCTCCTCACTTTCAGACTTTCTGCTCTCCAATCCATCCTCCACACAGATGCCAAAATAAGCTTTATAAGACACAGGTCTGACCAAGTCACTCTCCTTTTCAAAAGTCTTTAGTAATTCTCTGTTGACTATAAAATAAAAGCTTCTGCCCAAAGGATTCAAGATCAATACAATGTTTTTCCATCTTTCCAGGCTTATTCCCTTTTACTCCCCTTCATATACTCTACAGGATCAAAAGAGATGACATTTGAAGGTAATTTGTGTGTGGGGTACGGGGACCCCAAAAATCCCCTACCCAAGAAAAATAAAAAATCAGAGGCACCTCGAGGAAGTAACAGGAAGTTTTATTCTCTTCCCCCACAGGAAAAGGGTGGTCCTCTCCATGGTGAGGATCAAGGAAAGGAGACACGTTACAAAAGACAGAACAAGATTTTATACCCTAAGGCAGTCAAGCCCCCTCCCCCTGGCTGTCCCTTCTCCCATTGGCTAGGAGGCAGGCTCACAGTCTTGGGGCAAAATCTAACCCAATGGTGGATAACAAAGAAGCCTGCCACTATCTCTGATTGGCAGGGAAGTGGGACAGGAAGCCAAGGTATCGTGCATGGCCTTATTTGGTAAAAGCCAAAGCAAGAGAAGGGAAAAGGTGACAAGCAAGGGTGGAGGTCAAAAGCTCCTGAAAGGTGCCTAAAGCTAATGACAACAAGGAAGGGTTCTAGGTTGTGTAAACCCAGGACTCAGGTCTGTCCAGTCTTAGAAAAGCCTACCTCTGGTTTCCAGATAGTTTCTCTCCCTTCTCATTCTGAGGAGTCTTCACAGAGGGTACAGGGAGCGTACCCCACTCAGTTGCAAACCTTAAAGTTCTATGTAAATGCTAGCTATGGTAATTATTTTTCAGCCAAACAGAACTAGCAGCTATTTCCTAAAATCAACATTCCATCTCCAGGCTCCTGGTATTTGCAAAATCCATCCTGAATGCCCAGAATTCACTTCCTCAAATGATCCTAATCTTCTTTTAAACCTTAGTATCTGTGTCTTTACTCCATGGTGCCTTCTCTGATGCCTGCAATTCAGGAAAATGGCAAAGTGGAATAAGGCTGGCTTTGTAGTCAGATGATCTGGATTTGAATTCCATCTCTGCTACTTACAACTGGGCAAGTATCTTAAGCTTCTCCATTTTCCTCATCTATAAAATGAAGGTGTTGGAGAAGATGGTCTATAAGGCACCTTGCCACTCTAAATCTACAATCAAAGTTACTAATGCTTTCTTCCCTCGTTAAATGAATGTGTGTGTGTGTATGTACCTCTGTGCTATTACATTCACCAGAACAAATTGGCAAAGTGTCCTAGCACATGAAATTTAGAGAAAAGAATATTAATAACCAATGAGTCGAAGAGATCCAGAGTTTCTCTTTTTCTATAGTCTTCATTTTAAAGTTAAGTCTCTTGAAGGACATTGCTGATAATGAAATTGGATTGGCTTTCTTTTTGTTTTTGTTTTTGGGGGGAGGTTAAATGACTTGCCCAAGGTCACTGGGCTAGTAAGTCAGATTGGCTTTCTTAACAATCTTGTTTAGACCCCCACCAAGGTGGGGAAGCTATTGTGCTTTACTCAGGTTTGAGTGGGGTTGAATTCCTTGCTAGGTTGCCCAAGGCTAGGGGTGACAATCAAAGTTGATTAGAACAGGTCCAGTCCTCCATTGTAATATTCATTCTTTCATTAATTGTTAACCAATCAGAGTTGATTGCCATCCTCAGGAACACCCCTTTTGCAAGGGCATATGAACCAGGAGCAATGATTGTCTTTGGCATTTCAGAGTACCACTGATCTCTTTTTAAAATGCTAGCATTAGGGCAGCTAGGTGGCCCAGTGAATAGAGCACCGGCCCTGGAGTCAGGAGTACCTCAGTTCAAATCTGGCCTCAGACACTTAACACAAAAAACTAGCTGTGTGACCTTGGGCAAGTTACTTAACCCCAACTGCCCTCCAAAAAGCAAAAAATAAAATGCTAGCATTATTAATGAAATGACTAATTATCCAGAAATTATGTCTCTCAAACTTTTTAAATGCCACAAAAATAAAATATAGAGCTCATTACCCTAAGCTAACTACAGAGAGATGAACACTTTCTTGGCAAAAAGGAGGAAAGGGAGCAATAGACATTCCTAGAACATGAGAAACATGTGTTGTTATTTTTTTAACTATGCAAATATTGCAGTGGAAAACAGACATTACTTCATTGGAGTCAGCTTAAACCATGGAGCTGATTGTTAAAATTTCAAATTAAGCACTTACATCTTTGAAATTGGCAAATGCTATAGTTCAGGGTTTGATTTATTTTTTTGCTGACTGTCTAGAACTAAGAAAGTGATGGAGCAAAATGTTAATAATTAATGCAGATCAAGCATAGTGTATCCATTTCCTACAATAGTTGTTCAGTGTTTACACTGACTATATGCCCCTAGGCAAGTCACTTAACCTCTGTTTGCCTCAGTTTCCTCAACTATAAAATGAGCATAATAATAGTACCTACCTCACAGAATTGTTGTGAGGATCAAAAGAGAAATTTGTAAAGCACTTGGCACAGTGCCTGGCACATGGGACACTCTATATAAATGTTACCTATCATTATTATTATTAATATGGAAAAGATGTGGAATAGAGGAAGAGAAACAGCAGGCCACTTTGGGTCTAATTTTCCTGCTCAATAATGAATGAAGCTGTGGTCATTTGGAGTTGCAATTGCAGCACCAACCAAAAATGGATTGATTAAAATATTAGATTTATCTTGATAATTTCAGCCAGCCTAGCGGTAACTTACACATTAATTTAGCCAATCCAATGTTTTGTCTAACTGTTGTTTTCCCAAATAATGCTTCTCTTAATTGTACATTTTCTCCCCTTCTTGCTTGGTGTTTATTGTATCTTTTGGCATTTCTTCCCATCAAACCCATGTTTTCTCCTTCCTAAAAGGCTTTGATCCGATGATGGTAGACCCACAACAGAAATGAGGAACCCTGTGGTTAATGGTTGATAATGGCTTAATGTTTATACCGTCGGTGATATTTACTGTATAAAGGGGGAAAAGGGATGTACGTCATCTCCTGACTACAAACTACAAACCTTTGGACTCTGGTCTCCATTCCTGAAATACTCTCTCTCCTCACTCCTCCTCTTAATTTTTCTGGTTTCTTTTAAGACTCAGCTCAAATCTACCTGCTGAAAGAGGTCTTTACATCTCTTGCCCTTCCCCTCCCCCCATTCCCTCTCAGATTGTTTTAATTTACAGTATATATTATATGCATAGTTATTTACATTTTCTCTCCCCTTTAGCATGAGGACTTCTTGAGGGCAAGAACCATAGCTTTGCCTTTCTTACTATCTCTAGTGCTTAGCACATGGTAAGTATGTATGGTATGGTATATGGAAAGTATGCCATGTAATAAGTATTTCATAAATGTCTGTTAGCCAACTGACTAACTCCTCAAAACCATGATAGCTTGACCAAAGGGGGAATTTCCTTCACTTCTATATTAAATTTCATGTCAAACATCAGCGATGTCTGACAACCAAGGCAGGACAGTTGGGGTTAAGTGACTTGCCCAAGGTCACACAGCTAGTAAGTGTTAAGGGTCTGAGGTCGACTTGAATTCAGGTCCTCCTGACTCCATGACTGGTGCTCTATTCACCGTGCCATCTAGCCTCCCTGACATCAGTGGTTTTAAATAATAAGAAACCTTTAAAGAAGCAAGTCTGTGAGAGCCTGAAGAAAAATTGAGGATATGGATTTTTGCAGTCTCATTGTCCCTTCAAAGAGTAATAACAATAATAAAAGCTACTATTTACACAGCCCTTTAATATTTTCAAAACACTTGACAAATATCTCATTTTACACAACTTTGATTTTTTCATTTATTGTTTTATACAACAACTCTGGGAGGTAGACATTATTATTATTATTATTATTATTATTATCCCCATTGTATGGATGAGGAAGCTGAGCATGTAACAGCAGTTACATGACTTGTTCAAGGTCACACAGCTAGGAAATGTTTGAAGCCATATCAGGAAAAGCTGCTAGGAAGAGGGAGCACTTAAAGGGAGCCTGGGGTTACAAGAGGTAGAAGTAAAGAGAAAACCCGTTTCCACACATGAGGAACAGCCCATAAAAAGTCTTAGTAATGTAAAATTAATGGAACTTTTAAATGTGACTCTGTTTACAAATAAGATATTTGTAAATATATATATATATATTTAGCAGTGTCTAGCAGACTGTAGGTGCTATATTCGTGTTTGTTCCCTTTCCACTTCCACTTTCAGTGTTTTTTATTTATTGTCTAATGTTGTATGCACTTAAACTACACCTTTGCTTTCCGTCCAAGGTCCTTTCCCAATGGCCCTAACCTAGAATGCCAAGGCTACGGGAGGCTCTGATAGCTCAGCACACAAGTCTGCTCTTGCCTCTCTCTAACAGAATGTCATACCAGCTATAAATATTTTATTGTGCTGGCAGGCCTACAGGTACTGGCTTACTTCTTCCACTGCCCAGAAGCCCTTTGCTGTAGTCTTATTTCTACTTCATTCTATTATGTAACATGGACATTGGATGGTAGAAACAGATGGGGTAGGGATTTTTCAAATATAAATTGCTTTGCTAAAGTAATCTGCTGGGTAATAACCTTTTGACATTACAGAACCACAGCCAGATTGTTATGCCATATCTGCTTGTAATCCCTGTTAAAGTCACGAACAGAATTATATATATATATATGTTTGTTTTTGGTAAAGGAGAAATAAATTATAGGACCTCCTGGAACTGATTCATTGTTATAATTGCCACACAAATGTCATGTGTTGTTCTGTAGCATAACTCACATGTTTGAGATCACACTAAAAGCAGATAAACTATATTATAATTGATCACCTTAGTTCTAATATCCATGATCAGTGAATTGTTTTTGCTCAAGGAGAATGCTATATTCATATATGATGTTTATTCTAAGATTATAATACTGTAGTACACCTTTATTTCAAATCAAGAATAGAACAAAGAGCAGCTAGGTGGTACAGTGAGTAACACACTGGGACTGAAGTCAGAGGGACCTGAGTTAATCTGGCCTCAGACACTTATTAGCTGTGTGGTCCTGGGCAAGTCACGTAACCCCAACTGCCTCAAAAAAAAAAAGAATAGGACTATGTTCTTGAAACAAATTATTCCAGTAGAATGTAAACACTTTGAGAATGGGGAACATCTTACTTTAGCATTTGTATCCCCAGCTCCCACCTCGGTCTCTAATAAATACTTATTGATTGATAGTTAATGGGGATTGGAGTTTACTGACAAGCAGAATTATAAATAGGAATATTTGCACCTATGTTGAGAACCATAAACTGTACTTGGGGTAACAGGCATGAAGAATGTCTTCAGTTAAGGAAAGAGGGCAAGATATAAGGAGATAACAACTTCCAGTCATTGTGAAGAGAGTGGACAGTATAGATTCAGTCAGGAAAGAAGCTCACCCCAGTCTATCATTCAGTGGTTTCCTGTTTTAACTAATTATTCTTGAGGTGCTAAAAGACATCTAGGTGGTACATTGGATAGAGGGCTGGGCCTGAAGTCAGGAAGACCTGAGTTCAAATGTGACTTCACACTTTTGTCTGACATTTACTAGCTATGTGACTGGGCAAATCACAGCAGTCTGCCTCAGTTTTGTCATCTGTAAAATGTACTGGAGAAGGAAATGACAATGCCATTCCGTTATCTTTGCCAAGAAAACCCCAAAATTGGGTCACAAAGAGTTAGACATGACTTAACAGCAATAACAAAACTAGGTGCTAAGCTGTTTTTGTATTGCTAAAGGACAGCTATCAGTACTCTAAATTTGGTGCCATAGGGCAAAGGTCTTAGTGCCCTGTCCTAGTTAGAGCTCTGCTGAAAAGTGATTGTTTCTTACAGAAATACATTTTATAGTTCGTCTTGTTTCCTTTCTGAATGTTAAATAGATTACTCTTTCATTGGTTCTTCTTCTTCCCTCTGCCCTTTAAATGTTCATGTTAGCCAAGACTTCTTTTAAGCCCTCCCTTCTATTCTTTCTCCATACTCTTCACAGTTTCAGCTATGTCCTTGATATATGCATGACTTCTACAAATATTTCAAGGCTTGACCACTCTTCTCAATTACAGATTGAATAAGTTAGAATTACCTACAGGATATCTCTACTTATATGTCCCAATAGTACTTTAAACTCAACATGGCTAAAATTGAACTGGTGGACTTTCCTTCAAAGGCTTTTCATTCCTTCTCTTTGTTTCCCTGCCTGTTAATGGCACCACCAATCTTCCAAGCTTGAAACCTTAGAGCCATCTTTGACTTTCCCCAGCTTTCTTCCCCCCATTCAATCATTTGCCACATGTTATCCACCATAACTCCAAAGTACATCTCGCATCTGTCCTGTACTTTCATTTCCACCGCAACTACCTTATTTCAGGCTCTTATTACATGGATTATTTTAGTGGTTTCCTAGCAGAACTCTTGGCCTCCAATCTCTTCCCCATTCTATTACTTTCTACATATAGCTGTCAAAGTAATCTTATGACACTGTGCAATCTTTGACTTGGAAAGAATCCTAAACATCAACTAATCTAAACTCATAAGATCATTTACAGGCTCTCTCAAATGTCTAAACTAAGCTACTACAGCTTAAACTGCACTAAAATTTTGAAAGTCCCCTGTATTTAGAACTGGAAGGGACCCCAGAGGCCAATGAGCCTACACTTTCTCCTTTTTTCAGATGAGGAAACTATATTATAGAGAGATTAGGAGACTTGTCTAGGGTGATACAACTAATAATTATCTGAAACAGTTTTTGGGACCCAGATCCTACTGACTTTAATTCTGGTGCCCTGTACATACCATTCTGTGCTTCTTTATGCAGGAATCTTTCTTTCAACCTTTCTGACATGTGTGTGTCCAACCTTTGCTTGAAAATTTCCAGTGATGGGAAACTCACTACATCGTAAGGTACTGAATTCCATTGACAAAAAGCCGGCATTATTAAGCAATTTTACAAATGGGAAGATCTGATCACTTCACTCCTAAATTCTCTACTGCTTATTAAATACAATCCCAACTTCTTAACCTAGCATTTTGTACCTCCAACAATCTGCCTGCAACCTACCTTCCTTCTTTTGTCTCATTCAGCTCCTTTCACAAAGGTGATAATCTAGGCAAACGAAAAAAGCTCACCATCCCCTAAATGTATTAATTTATCTAGATTCAATTTTAAAACATTTATTAAATGCTTATTATTTGCAAGGAACTAGGCAAGCCCTGGAGGTACCCTTGATCAAAACCATCTCCCTCTAAGGAACTTATAATCTATTCGGAAAATAAAACATGTACAATTATGATACAAGGTAGAATATGATAAGGGGAAGAGAGAGATCTAGAGAAAGTTTGCTAACCAAACAAGAGGCAAGAGGTGACTTCTGGTAGGTAAGTTCAATCAAGTCTTCCTAAAGGAGATGGCACATAATCTAGGCCACGAAGAAAGACAATTATTTTATTTGGACATGAGGAACAGACGTTTGAGACAGAATATGAGAACTGGAGGGAAAAAAAAATGAACCAAAGGAGACCAAGTACTAATGTTCAGAAAGAGGGAGAAGATCTACCAGGGAACAGTATTGTGGAAACAAGGAAAGGAGAGAAACATCCAGGTTTTTCCCTTTGCTCACATAATTCTCTGTGATTTAGACTCTCTCTATGACCTTTCCCATCCCAGTCCCCTGTCTAGTTAGCAATCAATATTTATTAAGTGCTTACTCTGTGCCAGGGCACTGTGCTAAGAGCTGGGAATACAAAAAAAAAAAGAAAAAAGAAATATAGTCTCTTCCCTGAAGGAGCTTACAATCTACTGGGAAAAGACAACACACAAAAGGAAACAGAAAGGGAATGGGGGCCCTGGAGGATGTGTACTGTGAAGGCGATGATGTTTGAGGCAAAACAAAGGAGAAGAGCTGGGGCGGGAAACGAAGAGATGCTTGGAAAATCTGAGCCCCCTAAAGAGGGAAGCTTGGGAAGGGAGGGTGGAGTTTTTTGCTCTATTTGATAGTCCCCAATCAAAGGGTTATTGAACTATTGAAACTCTAACCATCTGACTGAGGCTAGACCACTGGTCCTGCTTCCAACCCAGATGTTGCAGGCACCATTGAATGGAGCAACCCTAGTATATAGAAAGTGGACCCACTATCTCCACCACCACCAACAATCATCAGCCAATTGCCACCAATGGGCAGGTGAGCCCATGAGCCCTGAGAAAGGCAATATCTTCTCAGACCAGAGTTACTATTTTCAGCCTGCCCCAGGCACAGACCAGAGAAGCAATCCTTGTAAGAGATTCAAACACAGATTCCCCTCAATGGAGCTCTTTAGGCATAGCCTGGATGTCCATTTATCAGATATACAGAAAAGTTTCTCTGTTAAGGAAGGTATGTTGGAGCAGATGATCTTTGAGGTCTGTCTCAACTCTGAAATTCTGTAAGTTATATTAATTTCATGCATTTATCACATTCTAACTTGGGCTATATCTATTTGTGAACAACTCATCTCCCCTACTAAATTGTAAGCTTCCTAAGGCCAACAGGATGTTTCTTTATATTGGCACTTAACTTACTGAGTAGGATAGTGCCTTATAACTTGCAGGTGCTCAAGGAATCTGTTGAATTGAGGATGGCTCTTCTTTTCTTTTCTTTTCTTTCTTTCATCTTAACTACTAAATGCACCTTGACTATTCCTATTAGTCATGGCTAGTCACATCTAAATCTAAATAAGTTCTGTTTTGTTATATTTGACTATTAATATTTTCAAATAAGTCAGAAATCCAGAGTTCTCGCAAAACTATTTTTAGGGTGCTTGTTTGGAAAAAAAAAACTTCTCCTTATTTTCCTTCTCATTGAATTGGGAGACAGCTGTACAAACTTAGATTTATGATGCACAGCTTCTAGTAATTAATTTTTTTTTGGCTTCCCCTAAACCACAACTAACACTCCCTGCAATTTTCAACGTAGCTTGAAAACACAGCATCTATTTTACATTTTCGTAGAAGGAAGAAACAAAATCCAATAGACTGAAATATATGAAAAGTAGCAATAATTATAAAGAATGTCATTTCTGATACTTTGCTAGCTGTGCACCTCTGGATAAGTCCCCTAACCTCTCTAGGCCTTAATTTTCTCTTGTACAAAACTGGAGGCATTAGAATAAGTAATCTCTGAGGTACCTTCCAGTTCTATGAGCCAAAAACAGTCATTTCCACGCATTTTTAGTATTTTTCTTTTCATTCTAACAGTACTATAGTCAGTCAAGAAATGTTTATTAAGGACCTGCTATGTGCTAGGAACTATGCCAAGTGTTGGAGATACAAAGAAAGGTAAAAGGCAGTCCCTACCCTCAAGGAGAGGACTAGTGGTGCCATAGTGCGTAGAGCATGAGCTTGAAAGAGGAAGATTCACCTCCATGAATTCAAATCCAGCCTCAGACACTTACTAGCTGTGTGACTCTGGGCAAGTCACTTAATGCTGTTTACCTCAGTTTGCTCATGTGTAAAACAACCTGGAGAAGGAATGGCAAACCATTCTAGTATCTTTGCCAAGAAAACCCAAAATGGGGTCACAAGGAGTAGGACACCATTGAAAAAAGTCTGAACATCTTCAGTGACCCCACAATCTAATGGAGGTAACCACGAACAAACAATATGTACAAATAAGTTTAAAACAGGATAAATTGGAAATGATTAACATAGTAAAGGCACTAGAATTGAGAGGTCAGGGAAAGATTCTTATAGAAGGTGATATCTTAGCTGTGACTTGAAGGAAACCAGGGAAGCCCATTAGGTGGAGATGAGGAAGGTGGCCCTTCCAAGTAGGGGGCAGAGCCAGGACTCAGCTGGGAAATGGTGTCTTATGTGAGGAACAGCAACGAGACCAGGGTTACTGTTTGATAGAGTACGTTGTGAGGGGATAGGGATGAAGGATAGAGCAGTATAACATATAAGATGACTATAAATAGAAGAAAGGGGACAGGTTATAAAGGGCTTTGAATGCCAGGGATCATCTATTTGATTCTGGAGGTGATGGGGAGAATGGAGTTTATTGAACAGAGGAATGATGAGCTTTGGGAAGATCACTTTTGGCAGCTAAATGAAGGATGAACTGAAATAGGGAGAGACTTGAGGCAGACTCACTATGCCACAGTACTATAATGGAAAAGTAGTAATAATTTGATTTTAAAATATTATAAAGAATTTAATTTTGTTTCATTATTTCTTTCATTAATTGCCTTTCTTAATTATTTTGAATGTATCAATAAAGGTGAAGACATATACCTACACATATGTATACATATACGTGTGTGTGTGTATATATATCCATACAGAGAGACAGAGAGAGAGATATATACACATATATTTTTTCAACTCTGCCTCTCTAGAAATACTCTGAAATCAACTTAAATGGGCAATTTAACCTCAAAAGAAACAAAAGTAACTAGTGAATTTTTAGTAAAAAAAAAAAAGTTATAGGTTGATACCTATATTATTATATTATATTATATTTATTATATTTATTATATTTATTATATTATATTATTATTGCATCAAGCATCAAGTAGTTACAGTCTTATCTCATTATCACTGGACTTGATCTTTCTATAAGCCCTTTGCTGCCATAGTGATTTTAACTCTTCCTCTCATTCTATTAGCAGAACCAGTACTATCTATCTATCTATCTATCTATATATATATGTATTAGTATATATATCATGGTACTATATATATATACACACAATATATATATTGTATATATATAATATATTGTATATATATAATACATATATTGTATATGTTGTGTGTATATATACACAATATATACACACACATATACATATATACATTTATATGCATAATATATGTATGTGTGTACATATATGCCAGTACCATTGACAACATGATGCATATAAATATTATATTTATTATATATTAGTATAGAATTATGATATTTTTTTTTAAGCCAAAAGCGGTGTCATCTCCAATCACCTTGAAAAAGACCAGAGAAAATAGGAAACCTACAGAATATGGTAATGTGGTTCACTTTACTTTCCCAAGGGCTTGAATTTGCTAAAACCCTTTTTAGGTTTCAGGGATCTGAACCTGAGTCACTTTTGTAGCATTCTGTCCGAAGTTCAGAAGGGAAGAGAGGCAAGTAGGGCAGAGCCGGCACAACTCTGTTAAATAAATTCTGTACTTAACAACAACAAGCTACAGATAGCAGTTATGCAGTTTCAAATAGAGTCCTTTTTTTCTGTTCTATGGAAATATTCGTGCTTGTTGATGTTTGACAAATTCATAATTTAAAAAAAAAGTAAAAGAAAACACATTTCTGATTGCTTTGTGCTAATTTGCTTGGTGTTAAATGCTGAGAATTTGAATACAATGGTCTGTGTTTTCCAGGCACAATCCTGCCTGAAACAATTTTAATTAATTTGACATTATTCCAAACTCAAGCATTTTTCTGCTTGGAGAGAAATGTTCAAACTGGCAGAGTCCCCTCTTGCCCTCTGACATATCTCTAAACAGATACTTCTGAAGTAATATTTATAGGATCCTTAAGCAAAGAACAGGGATGTCACAATATATCACAGTTCCGGGATAACACTCTACTTCATCTAATAGATAATAGTCCTTTGAGCTCTCCAGAATATCTCCTAAAACTACACAGTTTCTCCTTGACCATTCCTTTCAAAGACTCTCCAGCAAAAAAAGACAAAGAATAGACACTTTCCAGAAAATTATCATTTAATGGTGACAGGTAGTAGTCAAAGAGACCTTTTACTTTTGATCAATATCCCAGTTCCTTCAAGAAATGGACAAAGAGGTGACTCATTACTCTCATGCCTTCTGGTGGATTAAAGGTCCCTGACCCCTTGATTGTTCTTGCTTGGTCATCATTCCAATTATATCAAGAGATAAATCCTTCATGTACTTGATTAGGAGAGAGGGGAGCAGGACATTGATTCAGAATTGATAGTTACAGAGTAATAAAGATTTCTCTTTCTTATTAGTCCAAAGGCTTCAGACTAAGATGATTTTAAAGTGCTTTCTTGATATTTCTAAAAGGTAGAATAAGTAGTTTTGTCTGTTTCCACAGGATATATGTGAGATGAAATTCCTTACATTTTAGGTATAATCAGTTATTTGTATTTCTGAATGGTTGCTGAGCTTATGACAAAAAAAAATTGTCAATGTTCAAAGCCTTTTTCTTTCTCTCATTTCAAAATATCTTTATTGCTATCTCCTTGTTCTCTCTTTGGAGTCAAGTCAACCAGGAAGAGATGACACATGAAAAAAAATTCTTTTGTGTTCTTGTTTATTCATTAGGAATAGTGGATAGTTCATTAAAAATGAGCAAAAGAAGAATCTGAACATGGTATTCAGGGTGATGATGAAAGCTACCCCAAATAAACAAACCTTCTGCCACTGCCTTCCCCCTATCCCCCAAATTCACAGTTGTTAGAAACTGTATGAGTCCAGGGTAGAGAAGAAAAAAAAACATGAAAAAACAGAAATTGTATGACAGGAATTCTTAACTTGGGGTCATGAACCTAATCAGTTTTAAATGGTCTGTGAACTTGAATAGGAAAAAAGATACAACTCTCTTTTCATTAATCTTTAGAAGAAATGTAGCATTTCCTTCCTTTTTCATTCTGAAAAGGAGTCCAAAGATTTCATTCAACTAGCAAAGGAGTCCATGACCCACCAAAAAAGACCAGGCTTCATGGCACTAACTTGAGGGCACAGTCCTAGACCAGGGAGACTGGTCTGTGTGATAAACTCCTGCCAAAGCATATGTTGCTCTATAGTTTGACTGAAATTTATTTAGGTTAAAGAGGTTTCTCTTTGAAAAATACAAATATTCCAGAGAGAGTTAATTCAATTCAATAAACATTTCTTAAGTATATACTATGTAGATTGTGCTAGAGATAGAGAAATACAGATAAGTAAGAAGGTCCCTTTCTTCAAGGAAATTACAGTCTACTAGGATGATACACCCCATGTACAAATAACTTAACAGGAATAAATAATAAATATATTGAGGAAGTGCCAAAAATTGGCTTTGAAGTTGTGGGGAGATGTAGAGTGGTGGCTTTTTACCAAGCCAAGATCTGCACAGATAGAAGTCATAGGATGTTGTTGTTGTTTGTCCTTCATTCTTGAAAGGGGACCATATCATCAGGAACATGACGCCATGACTTGCAAGTGGCTTGGATTTAAGTGAGGCAGGGTTGTGCAAAGTCACCAGCCTCACTTTCTCCTCAGAGCCCTCTGGGTCCAGTGGCAAGATGTAGATCAGGACAAATGGAGATGGCCCCAGAAGAAAACATAGGTAGAAGTTTAGACAATGCACCTATCCTGGGCAGAGGCTCCTAAGGTTGCATAACAGCTGGGATACCTCTCACCAGCAAAGCTGTCTTTTATTACTTCCCTGAACCATAATCACATCATTACTACCAATGCTACCGGCAAAGTTCTGTCACTCTACTCCATGACTCAAATCATCATCTGTATAATTCCCCAAATGAAAACACTCTTCCCTGACCACCTTTCCCCTTTACATGTTGTCTCCCCTTATTAGAATATAAGTTCTTTGATGGCAGAGACTGTCTTCACTTTCACTCATGGGCACACAAAACACAAACACAGACACACAAAGGATGCTACCTAGGAAACCAGACTTCCAAGAGCTATGGTGTTTGGCCATAAAGAAATCTCACCTGACTCTTTCGTTCTCCCTTATTCTTTCTACTATCAATACAATAAACTCTCTAGTCTAAGACCCAGTTTGGGAATTCCAATCCTGTGCTAGCACTTTTATAAGTTAGCTACAGCAGTCTCGAAGGGCAGGAAAGGATTATTTCCTTATTGAGGATAATGAGAATAGCTATTTCTTTCCTATCCCACAGATAATTGCTCTATCTTCCTGATTTTGACAACATGAAAGCACCTTCAGCATGAGATAAATGAAAATCCTGGTAGACAGAGTTTCTGGGTAACTAATAATCAATTTATTAATTAGGCTAGCTGGTAATCAATATATTGATGGTAAGTAGTAACCAAAGAAGCCAAGGGATGTTCTGAAATGCCTTATATTTCTTCTGAAAGGGAACTCCCCAAACTAGTGAAAATCAACCCAGATTGGTGGACATTTAATAAGGAGGAGAGCTAAAAACCTTCAGCTTCCTCTTCCTCTTCCTCCTTGATCATGAGACTTAGCAGCCTCAAGGCTTCTGGGCCAGTAGAAGCCACCTCCATCCAAACCTCTCTAATTAGTTTTCTCCTACATGAGCTGAGTTGCCCTAAACTCTAATGCAAAGGATCACTGACAGGGAGTTTCCTCCAGACAAAGGCTGGCCCAAACTTGGATTCGGTTTATACTCTAAGCAGAAATTAGGTCTCCTAGCTGGGTGGAGTCCCACCTATGTGCCTGGATGTCTAGGAATAATCTCACCACTCAACCATGCCCTTCTGAGCTGACTGATCTTTTCTGGAGTTGGGTTTTAATTGAAATAAAAGAAAAAAGGATGGATCACAAATTAATTATTACTTAGCAATATAGTATAAGATTAAATTTCTCTCAAATATTTTGTAAATGAGAGCTTTTAAGTAACTCAGATGAGACGATATTGGTAAAAACTTGAGTACATTCACTAGCACATTATAAATGTTAAATAAATGCTTATTTCCTTCCCTTGTCTAAAGTTACTGAATTAATAAAAGCCAGAGCCTGGATTGTAATTCCTTTGTTAAATGAGGATAAAATGAGAGTTGTCTATTTCATATCTAATGGACCTGTATGTGATTTTTAAAGAAAAGCAAAATCTTTAACATTTAGAATTCTGAAGGACAATACTCTCCTGAGTTTTGATGTCAAACCAGGCATAAGATATTTGTGATCTCTTCCTATGACCTATAGGAATACACTGACCAAAATGACATATTCCCAATCATTAAAGAGCTTTTTCTGTCTCCTTCCAATTTCTGTGTATTATGGGAATAAAAGAAAAGTAAAAAGATTTTTTTTAGAAGTATAGAGATGCATAGATTGTGAGAAACTTTAGAGATGATTTTCTTCTTTTTACTGTGACTTTAAGACCCAAAAAATGGAGTTTCTAGCCAGTTAGTGAATGGTGACCTATGTATATAGTTCTCAGGAGTAAATTCCCTGAAAATAGGTAGTTGTCCGATTTAAATTGTGAACACTACTTACCTATTCCAGGTGTTTTCCAACGAAGGTCTACCCTTCAGGTCTCTAACCTTCTCTCAATACCAAACCCCACAGGTATGCAAGTGGTCCAAGTGTTAATTCTAACAAACAGCATTTATTTACTGTATATAAGCCTGGGTAACTCCCTTGCTTTGCTTCTTTTTTCCCTTGGTTTTTCATACAATAGAGTTGAAAACACTTTCTATGAACATCACAGTAGGTTTCTGCAGATGAATGAGATGACAGTGGCTCAGTGTACTAAGTCTTATAAACACTGAACCACCCAGAAAAGTGCAGGAGGAAACACAGAGTAATATTGTGTTATTAAATGGCGGCTCCCATGGTGCAGAGATGGGCCGAGGAAACAATAGAATTATTTGCCCACACATTCATCTCCTTGGTGTAAGGCGTCACTGTTCCGCCCTCTGCAAAAAAACAAGCTTAGGAATGTCTGGGAATGAAGTGTGCAAAGTTGTTATGGAAACTCGAATGCTTTGGCTCAGAGTTATTTACAGAGTACTTTAAGGATTACCCTAGTCAACAAAATCAGTGGAGGATCAGGCTGATGGTCGGCACGTACCCTCCCAGCCCATGTCATTCTCCAAGGATTTGGTGATCAACTCACTGCTCTCCACCAACAAGGAGGAAGCCTACCACAAGTAGGTGTCCCTTATTATAATATCTGTGAGATTCAGGCAGGCAGTTCTTGTATTTGTGTGCTGGAAGGTGGTGCAGACTTGTTTCCACCAGTGAGAATTCAGCTGGTTCCCCTGATCTGAGCACAGGATGGTTTTAGTCTGCTCTCTCTTGTCCACCCCAGCACAATGTAACTACTGTCTGCGGTCGCCTGGTACTGTGGGACTTTCCTTGGCAAATCAGTTCTTTGCCTGGAAGAGAAGCTAGGCTTTGTGGTGAGATATTTTTAGCTGCAGCTGGCTATCATTTTTGCCCTCAATTGTGCAAAGGAAGACTTTTGCAAGCGTGTTTTGTTAGCTCAACAAGATCATTTGAATTTTGTTTTAAAACAGGCAATTATAAAATGAGAGTTTTCATCTCTTTTGAGGGATCTTTTGAGCCTTTTGATGTTTTGGCAGAGGACACAGTAAGAGCTGTGAAGCTGATGATAAAGGTAAGTGCTTCATCAGTTAGCCTATGGAATGCTGATTCATTTGCTTCTGTCATTTATGATTCATGACATGATGTGGTATATGAACAACATTTGGCATTCTTGTAAAAATGATAACCACTGCTGTTTCTAGAGTGCTTTAAAATGTACAAATCACTTTACAAACATGATCTCTTTACAGTTTCTACACAACCCTTTGAGAGAAGTACTGTAGAGATAGCCATGTGGAGAGCCAGATGGACCTTAGACACCACTGAATCCAACTCTTCTCATTTTATCCATGAGGAAACTGAGGCTAAGAATTTAAGTGACTTGCCCAGGATCTCACAGCTTATGAATCGTGAGTCAGGATTTGAATCCAGGTCTTCTTGATTCTCACCTCAGCACTTTACAGCACCATCTAGTTGCCTTCTAAATTTTCCTTCCAAATAAGCATAAAGTTGAAAATGTGAGAAATTCAAGTCATCTACTTGCCATATACATTAAAAAAAACATTTTATATGTTTTATTGATGTTTTTTTTCTGTTTCTACATCATTGTCACTTTATAATGACCCCCTTCATCAACACACACAGAGGAACTCTTATTTATGTCAAATTAGCATGCTTAAGCAAAACAAACCACCTCATTAGCTGTGTCTGACAATGTATGCCTCATTCCATGCCTCTATTTGATGAAGAGCTTGAGGCATGTTTTTCCATTAGCTCTCTAACGTCATGATTCTTGTGATGAATTGAGCAACTCTGACTGCTAGCTCAAGTTAAGGCTGAAACAGAATGAGACACGGCAAGAACATCTGACTGGATGTTCAACAAAGGAAAGCAGGGGAAAGACCATTCAGAGAAGGGGAAAGAAATCCAGCAAGGATCCAACACTGATTCTGTTGAGCCAAGCTTCTCTGCCTAGGTTTTGTCCATGTTGGTCCTCCATCAGAATTCCGAAGAAGGAGTAGACCCTGGCTTTTGTGCCATACTTATAGACTAGTCTTCTGGGCCTCTGGCCCTATTAAGTTTCAAAGACAGCCTCAATACATTTTGATGAAAAATTCGCCTAGCATGGTATAGGGTAGTATCTTAGGACCTCTGACCACATTTAACCATCTAACCTAGTCTGAAATGAGTTAGAGAGGTAACTGAACATAAATAAGTCCTTTTTGACTGGAATAAAATTCAACTCACTTCTTTTCTTTAGGAATTATCTGAGTTGTGACTGGGCCTTATCCAGATCAGACAAATACTTCAGGGAAATGTAAGGAGTAGAACAGCAAGAATAGGACTGAGATAGCCAGGCCTCAAAGAAATCCCTTAGTAAACAAGTGAGGTGATAACCCATTGGTGCATTTCCTGGGAGAAAGTAGAATTTGACCACTTCTATACCATTGGAAATAGTGCATCTAGTCTTCTACTGATGGTTTGATTAGGATTATAAAGTTTTTGAAGGCCAGGACCATCTTATTTTTCTTTAAAAAGCAAAGTACCTTAAACATAGAAGGTGCTACTTAGATATTGTTGGATCTTACGACCTGAGGAGAACCGTCCTTGGACCTAACCAGACTTCTCCCGAGACTGTTTCTCTTGTCATTGTCATTGTCAAAAGTGTGGCCCCTGCCAGGATCTTGACTGACCTCAGGTGCTTATGGCAGGCAAGTAAACTAACTAGGTTTGTGATTTATGCAAGGTTTATCCCAAACGGTCTTGGTTTATTTATTTTTTTAATTTAGTGATTTGTTATTGTTCAGTTGTTTCAATCACATCTGACTTTTCATGACCCTATTTGGGGTTTTCTTGGGAAAGATACTGGAATAACTTGTCATTTCCTTCTCTAGTTCATGTTACAGATTAGCAAAGTGAGGCACACAGGGTTAAGTGACTTGCACAGGATTCCATAGCTAGTAAGTATATGAGGCCAAATTTGAATTCAGGTCTTTCTGACTCTAGGGCTGGTGCTCTATCCACTGTGCCACTTAGCTACCCACAATTTAGAGACAGTAATGGTTAAATATTCAAATTGGGCAGCAGAGGAATTCTACCCAAGCATTTTCCTTTCTGCTACCTTGACCCTAGCTTGACTGATCAGGACCTGCCACCGAGAGTTCAGTCATCTGAACAACTGGAGGTACCCTAATAAACAGATTCCATAAGCACATAAGTTGTATCAACAGGCAAGTGACCTAATATAGGAAATAACCAGTTTGGTATTCCCATAGATACCAGGGAGAACTATAAAAACAGCTTTACTAGAGCCAGATGAAGCTGTCTAGCCAGCAACTGCAATGTCTGACCTTTAATCCAATCCAGTCCAAAAGGAGGTGGGGAGTAGGAGAAAAAGAATGCCATGATAAGTTTAACAAGGGTCGTTTTTAGATCAGCAGATTAAGAAGGCTCCAGGAAGCTAAACTTGGAAAGATTTCGGCAGGGAAGAGATATGAGAGAAGACCCATTTTCCATGTTGAAATGAGACCCTATCAGTAAATGTATAGATTGGGGCAAGAGTCTTCTCTGTCTTCATCTTTGTTGTTGTTGTTAGTCATTCATTCTTGAAGAGGACCATGACATCAGGAAGAAGATGCCATGAATTATAAGTGAATTGGATTTAAGTGAGGCAGAGCTAGGTAAAATCACCTGCCTCACTTTCTCCTCCAGAGCCATATGGCAAGATCAGGGTGACTGGAGATGGCCCCTGGGACAGGGGCAGGGGTAGTCAGAACGGGAACATAACCAAGTTTGACTGATGCATAAAATTTATTAGGGGGTAGTGTTGTGAAATAAGGCTCTAGGAAGTTTGGAAGAAAATTGTAAAGGGCCCAGAATGCTAGATTTTGGTGGGAGGTGAGGGGGGAAGCCAAGGCAATTGGGGTTAAATGACTTGCCAAAGGTTACACAGCTAGTGTGTCAAGTGTGGGAGGTTGAATTTGAACTGAGGTCTACCTGATTCCAGAGCTGGTGCTCTATTCATTGAGCCACCTAGCTGCCCCTAATGTTCTGACTTGAGGAAAGTAGTAAACATTAAAACCCATATCAAAAGTCCACTCAGAAGCTGGGGGAACTGGTTGCTCCTGTGAATCAATGCCTCTGGGCTTCTTTCCAAATTGCTGAACAAAGTAGAAGCTTTCTGTGGGGCAGGTTTTAGGGCTCCCAACACCATAACAAATGAGACATCCTGGTATCAAGGCAGCCTGTGAATTATTCCAAAGAAATTTTTATTGTTTTCCATGTACTTGCGTCATGTTATATATAATGATTTGTAGGTCTTTTACCCCTCTCCTGCATAAGTGATGGGGTGCTTGGGTGCCTGTGCTTGAACCCCAGTTGTAAAATCACATTTCTCCCTAGCCTCAAGAAACTGTCTCAGGCAGTTTCTCTCTGGCTCAAGTGCAGCATACTCTAGCAAAATACTTCTGTCTCTTCCTGATACAGTGGCCAACTGCACTTATAGAATTGAGTAGTTTGACCCAATGGTGTACTGGCTGAAGCAGCTGTGTACTGGGTCATATCTATCATATATATCCTAGACTCAGTCATATGTATACTCCTTAGCTCATTATACACATCCTGTATCCCTTGTTAGCTTGGAACTCTATTCCCAACATCTATCTTGTCCAACAGGACATTGATGGGGACCATTTGAGTTTTCCCAGTCAGCCTTGACTGCTAGCTGACTTAGTGATGTTCCCAGCAGCCCCACTTTGGGCTATTTCCCAGTAAATTCTGAGCAGTATGCTGCACAATAGATATTAAAATATATGTTCCTTTAAGAACTGACCACTCCTTAACTCCTCCCTAATCCCACTCTGACTCACCTAATTAGCATAATTGGCACAGGTTATACTATGGATTATCCTATAAAAACTTTAACTCTGCCCCTTTAAGGCTGAAGGTTCCCTAATAACTCTTGCCTGCTGTAAAGTGCAACAATAAATCTTCACCCTGACTTGATGTTTAAGTCTGCAAATTCATTCCAGTCTGCTTTCCAGGGACTCTGGCTATTGGGGATCCTGGACTCTCTGAACCCCTTGACCCTCCTTTGTCATAAGGACTGATCTCTCTAATACACTATTGGAAGTCACCTTTGCATCCTAGTGTGGAAAGCCCATTCATCTTGCTTTAATTGGATTGGAAATGCTGTTTGTTGTAAAGTCTGTAAAGTCTAGAGGGCCACAAAAGAAGAATAAATTTTGTCCCCAATGGCATCTGGTCCAGAATCATGACTAAAGCACTAAATACTTCATTTCTTATAAGGTGATGGACTTAAAAGTTGCCTTCAACCAAGGAAAAATGATATTGCAACTTCAAATTTAAAAGTATCTTGCACTGATAAATATATTTTAAAATTACATAGAATGGCAAATTAAGGAGTTTTTATTTAATTCATTAGGTGGTTTTTGACTTTAAAACTTCACTAGAAGTTTTTGAGTTGGGGAGTGAAAGTTTCTATGAATTAGGAATCTTCTTTAGTAGCTATGTGAAAGAGTAACAGAAGACAGGATAAGAGTGAAGTCAAGGAAACTGTTGAGGTTCAAGGTTTAGGGGTGCTTGAGACCCCCAAATATCAACACACCAGGTCCTGCCCTGCTGAATTAATTCAACTCAAGGTTTCTCTCAGTCAAAGTAAGCAAAATTTATTAAAGATTCCCTTTAATGGGGTCTAGGTATCTGTAACGCTTGTATTGGACAATTGGGCCAGAATAATCTGACACAGAAAGAGCCTTCACTAGATTGAATTCAGGAACCTTCATGAAGGTAAGATGCATCTTATATACAGAAAGATTGTGGGAGGGATCTAGGGGTGGTCTAGAAGAGGAGTTTGGGGAGGGTCTTGAGGAGAAGTCAAATGAGGTCAGACTCCAGTAATGAGACTAAGGGTGGGAAATAGCTGAAAGCTACCTGGAGATGAGTAACAATGGAGGGTTAGGCTAGTTTAAGGGTAACAGATTTGGGTATAGATATCTTGATAGGATCAAGGGTGGGAAGTAGCTGAACAATGGAGGTCTGACTAGTAAGAGTAAGAGATTTGGGACCCTTTCCCCCAAGATGACACCATAGGTGAAGAAGGAAGCCATTGTTCCCCCCAAGACAGAAGCCAAGTCCAAGGCTTTGAAGACCAAAAAGGTGGTGCTGAAGGGTGTCCATAGCAACACCAGGAAAAGACCCCTCAGAGAAACAAGCTTGAACACTATGCCATCATTAAGTTTCCTTTGACCACTGAGTCTGCTATGAAAAAGATTGAGGACAACACCCCAGTGTTCATTGTCGATGTCAAAGCTATGTGGGGTACGAGGACTCCCAAAATCCCCTACCCATAAAAATTAAAAGTCAGAGGTATCTTGAGGAAGGAACAGAAAGTTTTTTACTTTCTACATCTCGGGAAGAAGGTGGTCCTCTCCATGGCAAATCAGGGAGAGAAGGTGAGTTAGAGAAGATGGAACAAGAATTTATACCCTAATGGAGTCAAGCCCCCTCCCTCCTTCCTACTGTCCCTTCTCCCATTGGCTGTGAGACAGGCTTACAACAAGAGCTCGGAATTCTCCAATGATAAGGAACAAAGAAGCCCACCACTATCTCTCAGTGGCTGGGAGGAGGGCTTACAAATAACAAGGAAATAAGGAGTAGCCAATTCAAATGTACCTATCCTTATGTGGCGAATGCCAAAGTGAAGAAGGGATGGGCTAAGAGCTTAATGCTGATTGACAGCAAGGATAAGGGGGAAGGGTCCTGAAGCAAGGGAGAAGAAAAAGGTCGTAAGCAAAGGTGAGGTTGAAAACCCCTAAAGGACCTAATGTTGATGGGGCAGTAGTGAAGAAGGGGAAAAGAAGGTGGAAGGAGGAAGCTGAAACTCTGGCTTGCTCCACAAGAAAACTTATGGGCTGAGAAGTTTCACCTTTCCCATTCAAGGCCAACAAACATCAGATCAAGCTATATGACATCGTCCTGGCCAAGGTCAACACACTGATCCCTCGTCTAGGTGGCACAGTGAATAGAGCACCTCCCCAGGAGTCAGGAGGACCTGAGTTCAAATCCCGCCTCAGACACTTCACACACACAATTCACCGTGTGACCTTGGGCAAGTCACTTAACCCCAACTGCCTTGCCTTCCCCCTCCAAAAAGCAATTAATCAATCAATGAAATAAAAATTTAAAAGAAAAAAAAGAAGAGAAGACCTATGTCTGTCTAGCTCCAGACTATGCTGCTTTAGATGCTGCCAACAAAACTGGAATCCTCTAACTTACTGTGTTCAGCTGCATCCCATTCCACCCATTTCCAGAAAAAAAAAAAAAGAGTAAAAGATTTGGGTCTAACTATAATAAAAGGCTTACGGCCTCAGGCAAATACCTCATCAAGTGGGAAGATTCAATCAGAGTTCAAGGGGGTTCCCAGAACCTGTACCCCATGAGAAACCACTTAGGAAGTTGTTACAAGGGTTACAAGGGTCTCAGCCCAAGGCAGGAGAATTTGATCTAGGGCAGTGGTTCTCAACCTATGGGCCACGACCCCTTTGGGGGTCAAATGATTCTTTCACAGGGGACACCTAAGACAGTTGGAAAACACATATTTCTGATGGTCTTAGGAACCAAAGCACCCCTCCTCTATCTGTCTCCAGGGGGGGTCCATCCACATGCAGATCTGCCCACATATGAGTATTAAAGGGTCTCTGCATTAGGAAGGTTGAGAACCATTGATCTAGGGTGATTTCTTTTTTTTTTTTTTTTGCGTTTTGGAGGGCAGTTGGGGTTAAGTGACTTGCCCAAGGTCACACGGCTAGTTTTTTTTGTGTTTGTGTTAAGTGTCTGAGGCCGGATTTGAACTCAGGTACTCCTGACTCCACCTTCACTGCGCCACCTAGCTGCCCCTGATCTAGGGTGATTTCAATGGGAATTAATGGATGTGCTTGCCCCTAATGAGGTACAGGCTCTAGGAACCCCCTTGAGCTTTCCTTGAGTCTTCCCTTAGGGGGCATTTGCCTGAGGCCTTGGGTCTTTCATTGTGGGTCTGCCCAAACCTTTGTTGCTGGCTTGGCCCTCCTTGGTCCAGCAGCTTCCCACCCTAGATCCTTCCAAAATATCTATACCCAAATCTGTTACACCCTTGAACTGGCCTGGCCCACCATTGTCTGTAGTCTCCAGGTAGTCTCCAGCAACCTCCTACCCTTAATCAGTCATTACTGGAGTCTGACCTCATTGACTCCTCCTGAAGACCCTCTCCAAACTCCTCCTCTAGACCATCCCTAGATTCTTCCAACAACCTTTCTGGATATCAGACCGCATCTTGTCTCCATGAAGGAGGAAGGCTGGAGAATGAATTCTAGCACAGACTTACTCTGTGTCAGATGATTCTGGCCCTGTTGTCCAATGCAAGCATCACAGATACAGAGGCTCCTTATCATTTTTATGATTCCCTGACCAGGAAACACTGATAATCTCAAGCTCTTCTCTAGTGAACCATCAAATCAAGGAATCATTGGATCTCTCTGAATTGAAAAGAACCTCAGAGACCATCCAGTCCAACCTATACCTAAATAAGAATCCTCTCCAGCACATATTCTACAAAGAGTCCTCCAGACTTTTCTGGAAGCCTTCTTGTGAGGGTTTACTATCTAATTTTAGATAGCTCTAATTTTGGGGAATAATTTTGGTCTATCAAAGCAAAATCTTCCTCTCTGCATCTACTGCTTGTTGCTCCTAGTGATCCTCCCTATACCACACAAAACAGAGCTTATTCCTTATGCTTCTGTTAATGCAGCCCAAGATGACATTAGCTTTAGGGGCCACCATATTGCACAGTTGACACATATTGAAATTATGATCCAGTTTATTCCCCAAGTATTTTATACTGTAATACAGGTTAGAGAGCTAACTAGAATTCTAGAATAGGTGGTTCAAAGGGTCAAGTATATCTTCTCAACCCTGAGAGAGATTTGGACTGTGTGAGAGTTGAGTTGGGAGGTGGTCTTGAGTTACACCCAAGAGTTTTGAAAAAGGGAATTCAGGGGCAGTGAGATAGCTCCGTGAGTAGAGCACTGGCCCTGGAGTCAGGAAGACCTTAATTCAAATCTAGCCTCAGACACTTAACATTTAACTAGCTGCATGGCCTTGGGCAAGTCACTTAACCCCAATCCTGTTGCCTTCCCCCCTCCAAAACAAAAAAAAGAAGGGAATTCAGTCTGCAGGAAGGGGATACTGTGAAGAAGAACCTGGGACTAGATAGGATAAGCAGAAGAGGCAGTGAGACACTGTTTTCAGCCCTCTGCCAGTTATGTAATGAAGTGAGCTAAAGAGAAAGATGATAGTGGAGGAGTTACTGGTGATCAAACAGAAAGAGAAGACATTCATTATGATGAAATGGATTTACATAGGTGATGCAAGCATGTTTCAACATTAGGAAAGCAATCAACAAAATCATATTAAAATAAAAAACATTCAATACCATATGATTATCTCAATAGATGTATAAAAAACCTTTGATAAAACGCAACACCCATTTAGGCCTTTTTTTTTAATACCTTTGAAATTTAGATATAGGAGAGATTTTTTTTTAAGTCATAGGAAGACTCTAAGAGAGAGGGGGAAAACAGCTATGACAAAGAGGGAAGAGATGACAGTGTATGACTGGCTTCCTAAAGGTGCCTTGGAACAAAGGATTAGGACCAAAACTTCTGATAAAAAATAATATTAATAAATGCTTACTAATAATAAAAAAGCAATCTTAATAAGCACTTAATAAATACTTACCCCCTTATAGTCATCTCTTCAAGAATATCCTTTCCCTGCTTCCCTTCTCCACGTCTATCTGATCATAGGAGCTGTTACAGATCTTTTTTCTCATTACTTTTATCTAAGCTGTTTCCTTTACACTATCTTTGTTTCCTGAACGCACCCATGCATAGTCATGAGGGCTTGCATTATATGTCTCACTTAATATGATAATTTTTGTAAATCACTTTGCATAGTACTTGGCACACATTAGGCACAGCATAAATACTTATTCTTCTCTGCCCCCTCTGCCCACCTCCACCCAAGTCTGTGCTGAAGAAAGAACGGAGGAAGCCAGGGGTTAGTTGGAAATACATCCAATTTAAATATTAGGTCAGAATTAAATATTAGGTCAGTGCTAAATTTTGGAGGGCTGTGGGTACTAGGTAGAAGCTCCTGGTGGATGGGATCAGGAAAAGTCTTAAGTACAAAAGTGGTACTTGAATTCAGGCCCAAAAGAAGTTAAAGATTTTAAGGTGTAGTGGTGAGGGGAAAAAAAACTCTTGGAATTGAAGGCAGCTTATCCAAGGTTGTGGGAGACAGGAGAGGAAGGGAGATATATAGGGAACAGCAAGTAAGCCTGGGAAAGTTTAGAACATGAGTATCAGGTCAGATACTCATTGGGGATTTGTAGTCTTATAAGTCTATTCATCATTTTTCATTGAATATCAAAGAAAAGAGCCACATGGACTTGAGGGTCACCATATTGCCCCTAGATTAAAAGCAGACTCATTATTGTAACATGATGTGACTAATGAAATCTCCAATATTAAACTTGAAAGGGGGGAAGTGTGGCTAGGTGGCTCAGTGAATAGAGCACCGGCTCTGGAGTCAGAAGGACCTGAGTTCAAATGTGGCCTCAGACACTTAACATAAAACCTAGCTGTGAGACCTTGAGCAAGTCACTTAACCCCAATTGCCCTCCAAAAAGCAAAAAAAAAAAAGAAAGAAAGAAAGAAAGAAAAAAAACTTGAAAAGGGAACTGGGAAGAAAAGGTGGTGACTAAAGAGATAGTCACACCCTGAACTAGCCCTGGTCTGGAAAAAAGATAGGAATGGGGGGATGGGTAAAGGTGCTGGTATTGTCCCAGCTCCAAGTTTTAACAAAGTGACCACAGAGTCCAAATAAAAAGTTTTAAGGAGCTTTAATTAGCTAGCTGGTGGCTGTCCTTGTGCCAGTCTGAAGAAATCACAAATAGCACAGAAATGCAGGATATTATATACAGTCCACATTAATTGTTTTGCTAAGTAACATAATTTGTCACTAAACTAAGTATTATTCAGGTACAAGCAATCTATTACCAAAGCATGGAGGGAGTTTGTGAGGCGGGAGTTGGTGAATAGAAGGAGGGGCATGGGGCATGATGAGCTGGGCCCTAAGACAAATGACCTAGGTCAGTTCCCACACCCCAGCCTGGCCCATAGGCCGGTTCACTGACTTCTAGCTCGAGTTTACCTCGAGTTCATCAGGCCTTTTTACTTGGATTTCTGATTTCACAAAGTATCACTTAACTGTTTCCTGGCCAGTTTCTTGACTCCCATCTTGAGTCCATGAGCTTTCTACTTAACTAGCTCCTGGCCACTTCAATAATAGTTGTAAGCTTATTTATTGTAAGCAAAGTACTTTTCAAACCAGAGAGTGCTATATAAATGAGTTACAGTATTATATGAATGGTTATTATTATGTTCATTAAAATAAATCTTATTAGAGAACAGAGGTCCAAAAGAAAACAAAATAATGATTTCTGGGGGAAACATATTATTGAATTCAATGAGTTGCTTTTTTTTCATCCTGCATTTTTTCAATCACCTAATAGTAACTAGGTGATGAAGTAGATAGAGCTGTAGGAAGAAGTCAGAAAGACCTAAGGGGAGCAGCATTACTGAGTCAAAAGGTTTGTAGTCAATACCCTTTTGGCCATAGTTCTAAGTCATTCTCCAGAGTGGTTGGACCAGTTCACCAACAGAACATTAGCATTTCTATTTTTCAACATCCTCTAAATTTGTTATTTTCCATTTCTCTCATATTAGCCAATCTCATAGGTGTAAGTGGTACTGCTGAGTTATTTTAATGTGCGTTTCTCTTTTTTTTTTTTTTGGATTGGGGAAGGTAGGGTAATTGAGGTTAAGTGACTCACCCAAGGTCACACAACTAGTAAGTGTTTAGTGTCTGAGGCCATATTTGAACTCAGGTCCTCCTGACTCCAGGGCTGGTACTCTACTCACTGCGCCACCTAGCCACTCCTAATTTGCATTTCTCTAATTAATAGTGATTTAGAACATTTTTTTAATATAACTATAGATAGCTTCAATTTCTTCTTCTGAAGACCACCTGTTCATATTTTTGACCATTTATTAATTGGAGAATGGTTCTTGTTTTTATAAATTTGACTCAGTTATTTAAAAATGAGGCCTTATCAGAGAAATCTGCTATAAAAATTCTTTCCTGGTTTCCTGCCTTCCTTCTGATTTTGGTTGCATCAGTTTTGTTAGTGCAAACCTCTTTTTATTTCATGTAATTAAAATTGTCCATTATACTTCTCATGATTCTCTTAGTCTTGGTCATAAACTCTTCCTTTATCCATAAATCTGACAGATACAATTTTCTATGCTTCCCTAATTTTCTTATAATATCAGCCTTTGCGTTTAAATCATGCACCTATTTTGACCTTATCTTGGTATATGGAGTGAGATGATGATCCATGCCTAGTTTCTGCCATACCACTTTTCAGTTTTCCTAGCAGTTTTTGTCAAATAGTGAATTCTTGTCCCCAAATCTTGGATCTTTGGGTTTACCAAAAATTAGATTGCTACCTGTTGGGCAGCTAGGTGGTATTAGGTGAATAGAGTGCCAAGCCTAGAGTCAGAAGACTCATCTTCCTGAGTGCAAATCTGGCTTCAGACACATTAGCCATGTTGACCCTGGGCAAGTCACTTAGCCCTCTTTGCCTCAGTTTGCTCATCTATAAAGTGAGTTGGAGAAGGAAATGACAAAATTCTCTAGTATCTCTGCCAAGAAAACCCCAAATAGGGTCACAATGAGTCAGACGTGACTGAAAAATGACTAACAGGGGTGGGTAGGTGGTGCAGTGAATAGAGCACCGGCCCTGGAGTCAGGAGGACCTGAGTTCAAATCCAGCCTCAGACACTTGACACAAAAACTAGCTGTGTGACTGTGGGCAAGTCACTTAACCCCAATTGCCCTCCAAAAAGCAGAAAAAAAAAAAGACTAACAACAACAGATTATTATTGTCATTTACTACTGTGTATTGTGTACCTAATTTATTCTACTGATCTACCACTTTATTTCTTAGCCAGTACCAGATTTTTTTTTATAATTGCCTCTTTGTAATATATTGTGAAATCCGATACTGCAAGGCTTCATTCCTTCACATTTTAAAAAACTGATTCCCTCAATATTCTTAACCTTTTCTTCCTCCAAATCAATTTTGCTATAATTTTTCTAGCTTGGTAAAATAATTGTTTAATTTTGGTAGAATTGCCATTTTTATTACGTTGGCTCCACCTACCCATGAGCAATTAATATGTCTCCAAATGTTTAGATCTTTCTTCGCATGAAAAGTATTTTATAATTGTGTTTATATAGTTCCTGGATTTGTCTTGGCAGGTAGATTCAAGTGTTTTATTATCTTCACTCTTCTTAAATAGAATTTTGCTATCTCTTCCTACTGGGTTTTATTGATAACTTGCAGAAATACTAATGATTTATGTGAGTTTATTACATATCCTGCAACTTTGCTGAAGGTTGTTAATTGTTTAAACTAATTTTTATTTGATTCTCTAAGTTTCTCTAAATATACCATCAAATCATCTGCAGAGTGGTAGTCTTGTTTTTTTCCTCACTTATTCTTATTCCTTCAATTTCTTTTTCTTGTCTTTCAAAAAGTGCATAGGATGTGCCTGGCTTGTTAACTCCTTTATTTAGCTTTCTGAGCTCTATACAATCTGGCCCCAATCCATTTTTCACTCTTATTGGATATTACTCTTTCTCCCACACTTTGCAATCTAGCCAAACTGGCTTTTTCTTTATTCCTTAAAACATTTCATCTCTTATCTCTGAGTTTTTCCACTGCTCATCTCTCATGCCTGGAATGCTCCCACTCCCTCTCTCCCCTCCTTTTCTCAAAGTTCCTCTCTTCCTTTAAGATGCAGCTTAGTGGGATGGCTAGGTGGCACACTGGCCCTGGAGTCAGGAGGACCTGAGTTCAAATCTGGACTCAGACACGTAACACAAAAAACTAGCCATGTGACCTTGGGCAAGTCACTTTACCCTTATTACCCTACCCTCCACCCTCCAAAAAAAAAAGCAAAAGAAAAAGATTGAGCTTAGTGTAATGTTAAGGGAATTTAAGGATCTTCCCTGCCCTTTACTGGGTCCATGTGACCTGCTTTGAGCTTTGGTCCAGCTCACAGTTTGAGTTACATGGAGCCCATGGTGGGAGGATCTCAGTGGAGCAGAAAGAGAGAGTGGCAGAGTTGAGGAGAGTCGGGCAGAGCTAAGGCAGAGCAGCTAGCATGAGTGAGAAAAGGAAGAATTCCGCCTAGGGGAGAGTGTTTGTGGGGAGGTCTAATGGAGAGAAGGCTTGGAGACGTTAGCACTCCCTGCATTGGTGATGTGTATGGTATCTACATAAATATTTTGGTTTCATCTTTGAGGATGGGAATTATTTATATTTTGTGATTCAGCCCTGAAAATACATCTGCATATTCATAGCAGCTGGTATGGGTATCACGTTGTTGATGTACTTAGCCACCATCTTCCATATGAAGACTCCCCTGCTCACATAACTTCTAGACCCTCCTTGCCAAACTACCTTGTGTTTAACTATTGTATGGGCATATTTGTCTGTGTGTACATTTACATGTCCATTTTTATATTATCAAAACTCATTCTCCTTAAAATTTTCTCATAATTTTAATACAAGTATTCTGTTATACTTAGCTGGGTGTGAGTCACAGAATACTGTAAACATTAAAAAACTGAAAATGAGTATCACACACAAGAGAACTACAGAGGTGCCTAGGAATTATTAAGGAAAACCAGAGTAAAGGATATTGTCAAGAGCGCATCTGAGTGAAAAAAGATGATCTGTCAGGTAGTGAGAAGGATGGACACACAGTCTGTGTGCTTTACTGGTATCCTCTCATTGCCAAGAGAAAGTGAGGAAAGCCCCAGCACAGTAAGTGACTTCCTTTCATCTGACTTATGGGAGGACATGGACAAGTCACAAAGGACAAATGGGTGTGGATGGTTTGCAGTCTGGTTCACTGAAAGGAATATACATATGGATGAGATCCCAGATCCATTAGAATATTTAAGTCTAAATATTAATGCAGGGACAATACATTTGTTACACCACAGTGCTACAGATTTCACCATAGCTATCTCAAAGTTGCTTTTCCTAGGTATGAACTATCTGAATATTTTAAAAACATATATCTCTGTTCTATTTAAGGCTTTTTTTCATTTTAAAAATTTAATGTCTATTTTTGACTTCAGGTTTTATTGGAAATTTCTTAGAATTGTCCTATTCTTCACAATCTTTTATTATTCATTTAAAGGATTACTTCCATATTCCACTATCTGAGGATAAACAAGGCAAGAGATACCTACAATTGATGTATGCTGGAGCTGTGCTAAATGATAACTGGAGTCTTGCTGATGTCGGAATATCACTTGGTTCAAATCTCAAGTGCTTGATCAAGGTATGATCAAAGTAACAGTTATTGACATCGTCTATATCATGGTTTCCCAAAATCATAATTAATTTGCCTAACCTAATGTTACTATTATTACCTAAATATAGCTCCACACATAAGAGGTACCTAATCATTAGAAAGAATAGCAAGGTGGTTTAAAGAAAGTCAATGAGTAGAGAAGGTCTTTGAAGAGTTCTTTTGCAAAATAGACAGATCTCTTGTTTGTTCTCTAATTGAATCTGGGCAGTTCTTAGCTTAGGAACAACTTTATAAATGATGGTTAGTTTTACAAACCAGCCCATAAAAACCTTTTTCACCAATGCACATTTCAATATTTCAACAATCCACTTTTGTCTTTGATGTGAGCAGTCTTTCTGACCACTTGGATTGAAAGCCTTTATGACTTAGTAGATGGTCTTTGAGAATTGATATGGCTGAAAAATTTATCACCCTATTACCCCAGTGATGAGCCTTTCCAAACTTGGATAAGTTACACACAGCATGTCACTGGGCCATACTCAAGATCTTTCTTTCTTGGGAGGCCCTGCCAGAGCTTAGATTCCACTGGTCTAGCTTTTAAGATTCCAGGGCCAACCTCCCACAAAAGGAAGAAATATCAGAAAATTTCTGGGGAAGATTTAACCAATAGTGTACTTGAAATGCAGTATTATTGATGATATAGAACCTAATCACCATTGATATCTACCAATTGGACCCGTTCTCCACACAGGTGGATTCTCAGAAAAGCTATTCCAAGTTTAAGACATTCTGCAGGTCAAGATCCACTGGAAACCTTAGCTCATGAACCCCCAGTATTTGCGTGTACTTTTATTAGCCAGCTAAAGCATATATTAATTCAAAACAAGACACTTAATCAAACATCACAGCAAATGAGGTGAAAAGAAAAGACAGCCTATGCTGGGATAAAGACACGTATGCATGGGATATACTCTTACCACACCACTAATGGAGAGAGGTACAGAGAACATACGTGGTCAGCACACATCAGGAATTTGTAAACCTCTAGAACATGTGTGGCCAAGGCGTGTTAGAACTCCAATGCTGCCGAGCTGCCCGAGTACTCTGATGGTAGCATTTTATTGCTTCTTGCTGCCTTTGGTTAAATACTGCATCTCTACTCCCTAGCACATTTTCTCTGCCAAAAATCACTGTTGGTTTGTCACCAAGCTATTCTCTGGTACTTACATTACTTCAGTTCCTCAAGGTCATCTATTGCTCTCTGCTCTCAGGTGCTAAATGTAAATGACTGAAAAATCTCTTCCTTAAGAAGGCAGATTGATGCTCTTTTAGGGCAGGGTTGTCATACCCAACTGGGAAGTTAATAAAAGACAGCAGAATACTCCAGGCAAAGATTAAATCTATTCTTTTAACTTTCTTTCTCTGGGGCTGATCAGGGTCCATTGTCCCAAGTAACTATCTGAATTGAGGTTAGAAAATTCCTTGAAACTCCCATTATATTGAGCTTTTGGGGGGAATCTTTACCCCCAAGCATTTTGTGGGAGCTTGGGGTAACAAAGCTGACCTTACTCCAAAGGTCCTCTCGGCTTATAAATGAAAACTAGGGGCCAGAACAAAAACTAGAATAAATAGGTAGATTCCATATCCCAGTCTTTATTATAAATATCTACTACATTCATATTATCCCCTCTGACTCCTTCATTGTTTGACATTGGCTTTTACACTCTCTGGGTCTCAGATTTGTCATCTATGAAATAAGGAAGTTGGGCTAGAACGGGGGTTCTTCCCCTTCTTTGTGTCATGGATGCTGTTATCAGTCTGGTGAAGGCATGGCCCCCTTTTCAGAATAATGTTTTCTTGCCTATATTCATAGTTGAAGGAAATGATCATTTCAGTTAGAGGTTAGTGAAAATGGAGGTTTTCTTTTTTTCCATTTTTTCCCATAAGTTTACAGACCCCTGAAATCTATTCACAGATCCTTTAGAGGTCAGTGGATCCCAGGTAAATAACCTCAGTCTAAATGACCTTTTAAGTAGGTCCTTTCTATCTCTAAATCCTATGATCACCTAAGAGAATGTTGGACCCCATGATATCTACAGCCACTTATAGCCATAAAAACTATTCTCTCCTCTGAAATTGCTGGACTTGATCAGTAAGAGACCTTCCTAAGGCTCTGATCCCACGCAGGCCACTGTAGCAGGCAAAAGAGTGTAGCAGCAGCAGCAGCAGCAAGATAGCTGAGGGCACATTCTAGCCTCCAGAGACAGAATCTTGCCAAGTCATAGAATTTAATGAATACACCCAATATTTTGTGGAATTTTTGCTGATCCCAAACATGACCCTTCTGTAGAGCTACCCCAACACCATTCCTGGTCACCGGGTTTCATGCAGGACAATACCACACTGTCTGAGAAAACAGCTGCCATCCAAAGCACAAACACTGGCCAATGCCAGCTTCAGTCTTGACTGAGCCCTTGCTGAGGTTCTATAATAACATAAGCCAATGCTAAAAGGCAGAAAAATCTCACATATATGTGGCAACAATCCAGGATGGGCAAACAGAAGCTATTTCTTCAATAAAAGGACCACACAAATACATTCTAAGATTCAAAGAATGCTGTTCTGCCAGCTGTATACTTCTTAATCTATCTCACGTGACTGAAGGCATGCCATATCTCAAGGCACAGTCTTGCATTGCACAATTGTATATACAAACCTAGGTGCTATTTACCCAGTCAGATAGCTCTCCCAGAAAGCTGGTCACATCTAGATTCTAAAGAACTCTTCTGAGAATTTAGAGAAACAAAAGCCACTTTACTGGTTTTTTGGCAGGGTCAGGAAACATTAGTTAGCCTATGAATAAAATATCCTTCTAAGTGACCCAAATGCTTATGGGTAAGAACTTGCCCTTAGTACTTTCATCAAGTGCTGAATAAGGGCAGTTATTATGTAGTAAGATATACTTGGAAAATTACAATTTTCTTTGTTGTCTTTATGTTGTGATTGTGTGAAAAGTTGGTCTGCCTTTTGACGATTTTTAAAAAAATAGGTAGTGTCCTTACCAGTTTTACAGGATTGTTCTACCCCTAAAGGTATCACATGAACAATTTGAAATGTCCTTGGGAAAGATATTTTGTAAATATGATAGACTACCAGAGGTTCTCAACCTGTGGGTTATATTCAATTTGTAACAATGAAAACACATCCTGCATATTAGATAGATTCATAACAGTAGCAAAATTACAGTTATGAAGTAGCAATGAAAATAATTTTATGGTTGGGGGTCACTACAACATGAGGAACTGTATTAAAGGGTAGCAGCATTAGGAAGCTTAAGAACCACTGTGTTAGACCTTTGCAAAGACTTTTTTGGGGGTACAATTCTTTCAAAAAGTATTACAATTTTTAAGAAAAGAACCATAAATCCAGACAATCTCATTTAACCTTCTCATTTGTATAAATAATGAAAATGAGAATATTAGGTGACTTGCCTCAGGCTACACTGGCAGAAGAAAGTGTCAAAGGGAGGATTTGAACCCAAGTACCCTGATACCCAGAGCAGCACACTTTCCATGGTACCATATTGTATCTTAAAACAAACACCCATTAACAATGGAGGGACATTGTGGAAGAAAAATAATAGAAACAAAGAAAAAATAAATGTGAGTTTTTCTTGGGTAGGGAAAGGAGGAACGAGATAGTTTAGGCCAGGGGTGGGTATTCTGCAGCTTCAAAGTCATATGTGACCCTCTAGGTCTAGGAGGTCCTGAAATGTGACCTTTTGACTGAATCCAAAATTCACAGAACAAATTCTGTTAATGAAAGGATTTGTTCTGTAAAACTTGGACTCAGTCAAAAGGCTATACCCAAGGACCTAGAAGGCCACATGTGGCCTCAAAGCAGCAGGTTCCCCACCCCTGGTTTGGGCTACCATCTTCCTGTTAGAAGAGGGCTATACTATGTAAGAATGAGGGAAACCTTTGGGAAACATTTTTTTCACTTTTTGAAGTTTTTATTTATTTATTTATTTACTTTTATTTAAAATTTTTTAAAATTTATTTTTAGTTTTTAACATTCATTTCCACAAGATTTTTTAAAAATCTATTTTATTAAACAGAATGTCTTTAAACTTACATGACAATTAAATTTCAACTTCAGATTCATACTTTCCAGTACCAATTTTTAAATTTTTAAAAGCTCTTATGGTGTATTTGATTAATTTTTGTACTTCATGAATACTAAGTTGATTGCTTATATCTTCATTGCAGTTGAAAACAACAAAAATTCTTGAAGAAAGTCAGTCATTAAAATAAAGACTTGACAGAAATGAATGTTATTTAATCTTCTTGCCAAACTAGAATAAGAAGAATGAAAAAAGTACAGCTACAATACAGGATATGTACAATAACAGCTTGTAAACTTCATGCTGCTTATCTCTGTCCCAAAACTCAAGCAATTTTAACAATTTAAATTTATAGTTGTTTAGCTACAGTTTCTAGCAGTTTTTTCTTTTTTATATAACATTGGTGATTAATAGATTTTGTGGAATCTGTTCTAAGAGGTTAGTTTGAGCTTAATTTCTGCCATGTTCCCCAGAAATTCTTTTTTTATGTATTAATTAACTTTTGCTTATTTTTAGTTTACATCATTCATTTCTACAAGATTTTTTTGTAATAAATTTTATTTGTTTCTTGTTTACATCATCCATTTTCATGACATTTTTGAATTACAAATTTTCTCCCCATCTTTCCCCTATCCCAACCCCAAAACAGCGATCCCACTGTAGAGAGAGCCCCTCCCCTGGTCTGTTCTCTAACTTTCTGGTAGGGCAGGGAGTGTCTCCCTACCCCACCCCCTGTATATCTTAATTTCTATTTGCAGGTATTGCAGAGCTTTAAATTCTAGATTCTTTCAATTCCTCCCTTGTCACCCACCCCCACTGGAAGGACAACCAATTCAATACAGGCTGTGTAGGTGTGATTATACAGGA
This sequence comes from Pseudocheirus occidentalis, assembly GCA_028646575.1. Taxonomy (NCBI): domain Eukaryota; kingdom Metazoa; phylum Chordata; class Mammalia; order Diprotodontia; family Pseudocheiridae; genus Pseudocheirus; species Pseudocheirus occidentalis. Next base: position 172,181,591 of record CM053600.1, read on the forward strand.
CATCTTCATAGAGGACATATTGT
>CM053600.1:172181713-172194404 GCA_028646575.1 Pseudocheirus occidentalis
TCCCGCCTTTCATCCCCACACCCCTGTGGCATGATGTCCAGTTTAGAGTTTATGCCATTTCTTCCCTAAGCCAGATTCAATGAGAGAAAATGAAAGTAAAGTTGTAACAGTTATCCCTTGCCTCTTCCACATGGGATGATTAACCCCATTTTGTCTCTCCCTGTGTCCTCTCATTCTAGTTCTCTCCACCTCAGAATTTGCCTTTTAAAGTATCATCCCTCCATATTCAATTGATCCTATGCCCTCTATATACCCATATATACACATGCTCAGATATGCATTCATATGCACATATAGCCTCCAATATAGACATATGTGTAAGTATACATATGATATCCATTTGTATTCCCTTCACCTATTCTCATACTAAGAAAAGTTTCATAAGTTACTATTATTGTTTTTCCATATTGGAATGTAAATAATTCAAATTTGATAAGTTTCTTATGATTTCTTTCCCATGTTTACTTTCTCATGCTTCTTGTGTTTGTCAAATTTTCTGTTCAGTTTTGGTTTTTTCAGCAAGAATGCTTGAAAGTCCTCCACCTTATTGAATGGCCATATTTTCCCCTGAAACATACTCAATTTTGGTGGGTAGGTGATTCTTGGTTTTAATCCTAGCTCCCTTGATCTCCAGAATATCATATTCCAGGACCTTTGATCCCTTAATGTAGAAGCTGCTCGATCCTGGGTTATCCTAATTGTGTTTCCACAGTATTCCAATTGTTTCTTCTTGGCTGCTTATAATATTTTCTCCTTGATCTGGGAACTCCGGAACCTGTCAATAACATTCCTAGTAGTTTTCTTTTTGGGATCTTTTTCAAGAGGCTATTGGTGAATTCTTTCAAGTTCTATTTTGGCCTCCAGTTCTAATATATCAGGACAATTTTCCCTGAGAATTTCTTGAAGGATGATTTCTTGGTTCTTTTTTTGATCATGGCTTTCAGGTAGTCCAAATTTTTAAATTGTCTCTCCTGGATCTATTTTCCAGGTCAGTGGTTTTTTTCAAAGAGATATTTCACATTGTCTTCTATTTTTTCATTTGTTTGGATCTGTTTAATAGTATATTGATTTCTCATAAAGTCAATTGCTTCCATTTGCTCTACTCTAACTCTGAAGGAATTATTCTCAGTGAGCTTTTGAGATTCTTTTTCCATCTGGCAAATTTGACTTTTTAAGGCATTCTCCTCATTGGCTTTTTGGGCCTCTTTTGCCATTTGAGTTCATTTGTTTTTTAAGGTGTTATTTTCTTCACTCAGGTTGTTGACTTTCTTTTCATGATTTTCTTGCATCATTCTCATTTCTTTTCCCAATTTTTCCTCCACTTCTCTTATTTGGTTTTCAAAATCCTTCTTAAGCTCCTCTATGGCCTGTAACCAGCTTACATTGCTCTTGAAAGCTTTTGGTGCAGGAGTTCTGACTATGTTGTCTTCCTCACATTCCATGCTTTGATCCTTTTTGTCCCCCCAAAAGGAACCTAAACTTGGATTGCTGAGCTTGGTTTGCTTCCTTTGCCAGCTCATGTTGCCAGTTTTGAGCTACAGTAGAACTCTGCTTTCAGAGGGGAGAGCTTTGTCCCAAATCGCTGGGGTTTTCACAGCTGCCGTAGCTATTAGGAGGCATAATCTCTGCAGCTCCCACAAGCTTTGGCTCACTGAAAATGCACCTCAGGACCACTACTCAAGACTATGTTCCTAATCCAGGCCAGTTAAGGCAAGAGCATTTAGCCTTTGAATGATTAGGTTGGCACCCCTTGCAATCTGCAGGCCAGAGCTCTGAAGCAGCCACATGGAGGTGGCTGCAGGGCCAGCACTTCTGCTTCTTCCTTGCCCTGTGGGTGGATGGCCAGACCCACTTTTCTCACCCGAATTTAGCTGAGTTCCACTGACCTTTCACTTTGTCCTTGTTTCATATGAGTTGATAGTTCTGGAAACTACTACAGCTGCTGGTGATCCACTCTCCTGAGTACTCCAGCTGTGGCCTGTCCTGACTGCCTGGGGCTATACTGTGGTTTCAGGCTGGGCTGGGCTGGGCTCCCAGAGTGTTGTGATGAACCCTTCCCATCCTGCCTGCTAGTCTGCCCCCAGTAGGAGATGTGTTTTTCTGTAATTTTGTGGGTTCTGGAGCTCTAAAATTTGTTTAGAGTCATATTTTATAAGTATTTGAGATGGTTATGGTGGGAGCTGTGGAGTTCTCCTGCTTCTATGCCGCCATCTTGACTCTGCCGCCCTGAATTATAATTTTTCTATCCCCATCTTTCTCCTACACCCCACACCAAAATAGCAACCCTACTGAATACCCCTTTCCCCAATCCATTCTCTCTTATATCCTCCCCTTCACCCTGCTAACTTTGGGGTTTGGGGCAAGATGAGTTTCTATACCCCAGTATGTATATATCTTATTTCCCAGTTGCATGTAAAAAAACCAAATTTTTAAATATTTGTTTTCAAAACTTCGAGTTCCAGATGTTTTCTCTTCTTCCCTCCTCACCCACCCCCACTGAGAATATCAGCAATTCAGTATAGATTGTACATGTGTAGCTACCCAAATAATTTCTTTTCTTTTCTTTTTTCTTTTTTTTGCTTAAGTATATGTTTTAATGGATTTTGTTTTTCTTTTGTTCTGTCCTAGGGAATAGGTTAGGGTGGTAGGCAGAAGGGAAGAATTTTTGCTGATTGAAAAACAATTTTCCCTAAATATCTTTGTGAAGCAGTTATTGATTACAATGAAGATATTTCATATAGTCATCTTTTTCCATGTACCACCATTGTAATTTAAACAAGCTTCTTGTCTGCAGCAAGGATGTTCACTTTTAAGTCTGAGATAACTGAGTTTTATTATTCAACAATGATAGCATTCACTTGGAACTGCTAAAGATCTAGAATTTTCAAGTAAGTCAGGCTACAGCCACACCAACCCTATGCTTTCATGGGAGAATCTCTTTTGGAAATGCCTAGAATATCTTCATAGCTTAAATTACAAACTACAGTAATCAAGGATGATGACAATGAAAACCCCACAGTGTGGCATATAAGCAACTCAACATCATGTTGAACTCATCACTGTTGGTCGCAAGAGCAAAATGCCACAGAAGTGATGCTAATGACACATTTCTTGATTCCTTTTTCTTGTCAGCTGATGCCTTTTTGTAGCTACTTCTCCTTCAGTACCTATGACATTCAGCTATGATTCTGGAGTAATGAGGTGGATTAAAAGAAAATTACTTTTTAGTCAGAATCTGAACTCTCATTTGACTTAGATTTGTGCTTTTTTTTTCTTTTTCTTCTCCTTTTTCCTTTTCTTATGTTTCCCTTTCTTCTTCTTTCTCTTATGCTTCTCTTTACATTCTGAGGAGCTGGAAGTACTGCCATCTTCATCTGAGGTAGAATCTTCTAGTAACTTCTTTAGCTGTTGTATCCTCACCTCTTTTTCATGACGTTTATTATCCCTTATAATGTCATACATGGGGTCTTCATGTGCTACTCTGAATTGTTCCAATTTCTGATTGCCTTTGATAAAAAAACCGGGCATTCTTTGTTGCCTTTTCTGTGTCCATACTGTTTACAGTGCCAGCATTGCATAACCTTGACTTCTTTCCCCAGGGGCATCAAGAGTCCTTTAGTTGGAGCATGAGCCAGAAATTCTCTGGCATGTCCATTGCCTGGTATGTCTGGTATACAGTCTTCTGGCTTGATCTCATCTTCCTTGATAAGTCCAGGAGGAGGTTTTTCATAAAAAGACTCGAGGTGCTGCAGCTGCTGCCACTGCTGCGCATCCCACTGGCGCCACTGCTGCTCCTGGTGCCACTGCTGCTCTAGCTCAGCTGGCTCCCGGGGTGGAGGCACGGCCAGGCCAGGTGGGGATAGGCTGGGCCGGGGCTTCCCGTTGCCTACCCAAATAATTTCCATAGTAATTATATTGTAGAAGACTAACTATATTTCCCTCCATCCCATCCCATTTATTCCACTTTCTCCTTTGACCCTATCCCTTCTCAAAAATGCTTGCTTCTAACTACCCCTTCCCCAATCTCTCTTCCCTTCTATCATCCCCCTCTTATCCCCTACCCTCCTATTTTTCTGCAGGGTAAGATACTCAATTGAGTATGTATGTCCTTAGGACAAATTCAGTGAGAATCAGGTTGTCCCATTCCCTTTCACCTTCCTGCTCTTCCCCTCCCATTGTAAGAGTTTTCTCTTGCTCTTTTATATGAGATAATTTATCTTTCACTTTCTTCTTCTCCCAATAAATTCCTCTCTCACATCTTAATTTTATTTTTTTAGATATCATCCCTTCATATTCAATTAATCCTATGCCCTTTGTCTATGTATACATGAACATACATATGCCCACACTCACATATATATTTATATACACATACATCCTCCTATACATACATATACATAAGTATGCATATATATCCATATATATTGCCTTCACCTATCCTCGTACTGAGAAAAATCTCATGAGTTACAATTATCATTTTTCCGTGTTTCCATGTAAATAGTTCACCTTTTTTAATAAGTTCCTTATGATTTCTTTTTCCTATTTGACATCTCATGCTTCTCTTGCTTCTTGTATTTGAAAGTCAAATTTTCTGTTCAGCTCAAGTTTTTTCATCTAGAATGCTTGAAAAATCATCTATTTCATTGAATGACCATATTTTCCCCTGTAGCATTATACTCAGTTTTGCTGGGTAGGCGGTTCTTGGTTTTAGTCCTAGCTCCTTTGACCTCTGGATTATCATATTCTAAGCCCTTTTATCCCTTAATATAAAAGCTGCTAGGTCTTGTGTTATCCTGATAGTGTTTCCACAATACTCAAATTATTTCTTCCTGACTGCTTGCAGTATTTTCTCCTTGACCTGGGAACTCTGGAATTTGGCTATAATATTCCTAGTAGTTTTCTTTTTGGGTTCTTTTTCAAGAGGTGATTGCTGAATTCTTTCCATTTCTATTTTGCCCTCTGGTTCTAGAATATTAGGGCAATTTTGCTTCATAATTTCTTGAAAGGTGGTGTCTAGACTCTTTTTTTTGATCATGGCTTTCAGGTAGACCAATAATTTTTAAATTGTCTCTCTTGGATCCATTTTCCAGGTCAGCAGTTTTTCCAATGAGATATTTCACATTGCCTTCTATTTTTTCATTTGTTTGGATCTATTTTATAGTATCTTGATTTCTTATAAAGTCATTGGCTTTCAGCTGCTCCAATCTAAGTTTGAAAGAGTTATTGTCTTCAGTGAGTTTTTGAAATTTCTTTTCCATCTGGCAAATTTGGCTTTTTAAAGCATTCTCCTCATTGGCTTTTGGGGCCTCTTTTGCCATTTGAGTTAGTCTATTTTTTAAGGTGTTATTTTCTTTAGTGTATTTTTGGGACTCCTTTAGCATGTTGTTGACTTTCTTTTCATGATTTTCTTACATCGTTCTCATTTCTCTTCCCAATTTTTCTTCCACTTCTCTTACTTGATTTTCAAAATCCTTCTTGAGCTCCTCCATGGCCTGTAACTAATTCATATTTTTCTCGGAGGCTTTTGATGCAGGAGTTCTGACTTCATCGTCTTCCCCCCACTCCATGCCTTAATCCTTTTTGTCCCCCAAAAAGGATTCTATTGTCTTTTTGTGCTTCTGTTGTTTGCTCATATTGGCAGACAATTACTTGACGTTGGAGCTCTTTGCCGTGGTAGAACTCTGCTTCCAGAATGGAGAGCTTTGTCCCAAATTGCTGTGCTTTTTGCAGCTGCCAGAGCTATTAGATGTGTGCCCTCTCTACAGCCCCCACACACTCTGGCTTACTGGTCACACACCCAAGGACCACCACCCAAGATCATGACTCAGATCCATGCAGGTCAAAGCAAGAACAATTATCCTCTGAATGGTTGCTTGGTCCCCTTACAATTTGCAGGCCAGGATCTCCAGAAGGAGCCACCACACCTCCTTCCATGTCTCACTCTGGGAGGTAGCAGCTAGATTGAGCTCCCCCTATTCCAATAAAGTTCCACACTGACCTTTTACTTTGTCTTTGGTATTGTGGATTGAGAAGTCTGGAAACTGTTACAACTACTGGTGATTTACTCTCATGAAGTCTGCTCCAGCCACTACTGGTCAGGGCTGCCCTGGGGCTAAAACCACAGCTCAGTCAAGACTGAGCTCAGCTCCCAGGACACTGTGCTGGACCCTTCCTGCTAGCCTACCAGGATTCCTTCAGCAGGAGATTTGTTTCTCTCTGTCACTGTGTGGATTCTGTAGCTCTAAAGTTTGTTTAGAATAATTTTTACATGTATTGGAGGAGGTGGAAGCTGGAGCCACATGGAAATCCTGTTTCTATTATCGACCCATATTTTTAAATTTATGCTTCTAATAGCAAGAGAGGCCCTATGGTTGAGTGGATAGATAGTCTTGGAATCAGGAAAATCTGCCTCTGAGACATACTTTGGGGTTATTTTTTTCTTCTATCTTTCTCAATTTATAATTTATTGATTACCTATTTATTGATAACATTAATTTCTTTCTTAAATTTTGATTTCTAAATTCTTTTCCTACCTCATTAAGAAGGCCAATAATATGATACCCATTATCCATGTGACACATACTTTGAAGAGGCAATGTGATACAGCAGAAAGAATAACCAATTTAGAATCAGAGGTACAGGCCAGAGGTTCCCAAACTTATTTGTCTCACCACCCCCATTTAAAAAAAATTACTCAGAGTCCCCTACTTTCTTTAAGCCTTTAATGGTTTTTTTGGAATTTGTGTCATTTCAAAAAAACATACACTTTTTAAAATGATGCATCGTAAATTGAATAACTGTTGTAAATTTGTGGAGTTTTTTTTGCCTGCATGGAAATTTTAATGATGCAGTATTGCATCATGTAACCATATAGTATCATATTTAAACAAGTCATTACACATATGTATTCCTGTTGATGAGAACTGGACTTCCCTACATTGTGTGACACGCTCACCTGTCAACACTTGCCTGTTAAGACCTGTTAGCAGACTTGACCACTAATGGGTTACAACTTACATTTTGTGTTTATTTGGAAAACAATGTAATCACTATGACTTTATGCAGTAGATGAAACATGTATGCATGGTTTTTCAAAATTTTTCTCATCTTCTCTTCTTTCCTTATGGTTCTATTGTCCCCTTATTTTTATTCAGTGTCCTCTCCCCCAATTGCCCCTGAGATTACTATTGATCCCCTGGATCATTAAAGCACCTCCCGGGGGCAGTATCTCCCACTTTGGGAACCTCTGGTCCAGGATTTAAACACTGCTTCTGCTATTCTCTGTATAGGAAGGAAGAACTAGAGAAGTGCTGGCCAGGGAATTGATTTAATTCAACAAACATTAACTTATTTATTTGTTGAACTGAACTGACAGGCAAACAGTGAGACAGGCCATTACTTAAGGGGGAACTATATAAAGGCAGTCAATCTCCAGCAGCCCAGTAGCATTAGCTTTTCCCCAGGACATGTAGAAGAAGAGACTGATTATTCCCTCTCTCTGCTTTAGGAAAGGGGCTTAAGAGACCCCAAAAGGAGAAACTGTTACGTGATCCAACCATTCTGGAGAGCAATCTGGAACTATGCCCAAAGAGCTATAAAAATGTACATACCCTTTGACCAGTGATACCACTTCTCGGGCTGTATTTCAAAGAGATCATACAAGTGGGAGGAGGGCCTGTATGTGCAGAAATATTTATAGCAGTCCTTTTTGTGGTGGCAAAGAATTGGAAATCAAGGGGATGCCCATCAGTTGGGGAATGACTAAACAAGCTGTGGTATATGTTTGTTAATGTAATACTACTGTGCTATAAGAAATAAGGAGCAGATGAACTTCATAATAACCTGGGGAGACTTATATAAACTGATGCTGAATGAGGAGAGCAGACCCTGGAGAACTTTGTACACAATTATAGACACATCGTATGTGTGATGTCTACCTTTGATAGACTTTGATAGACTGGGCTCCTCTCAGCAATACAAGATTAGAAGACAACTACAAAAGACTCATGATGGAAAAGGATATCTACATCCAGAGAAAGAACTACAAAGTCTGAATGCAGATTGAAGGAAACTACTTGCTCTTTCTCTTTTGTGTTTCATTTTGTTTTGTCCCTTCTTTCTCACTGTTTACTCCATTGGTTATAATTCTTCTTTATTACATGACTAATGTTTAATGTGAAGGTATTTGTAAAACCCAAATTTGATTACATGCTGCCTTGGTGGGGGAGGGGGAGGAGAGGAAAGGGGAGAAAACTTGGAACTCAAGGGATTGTGGAATTGAATGTAGTGAACTAAAAGTAAATATATACCTTTTTTTAAAAAAAGAAGAAGAAATTGTTACCACAAACAGTGGAAAGAATGAATCCTCTGGAGCCAGAGGTCTAATATTTAAATCTTGTTTCTGCCATGACCTGGGTGACATTGGGTTGGATAGGCTAGAGTTAAAAGGAAAATTCTTTGGTTTTTGCCCTGATTAAGAAAGCAAAACTCAGGACAATGAGAATTAAAAGGTATTTATTAAAAGTGTGTCAAGGTAGTAAAACAGTGACAAGCTGATTACTATAGATCAGCAAGGGTTTCAAGGTAGAACCAGCTTTTTGACACCTTTTGTAGTGAAATAAAGACAATTGGGATAGGTTCAGGTTGTTTGAGATCAAAAATAATGCTCATCCTTAATTTAGTGAAAAAATAAAGACAGAGCTCTCTTAGGATAAGAACAGGAGTTTATTCTCTTCCCGGGGAGAAGAAGGTGGTCTTCCCCATGACTCATCACAGAGAAGAGGTGTGTTACAAAAGGCAGTGCAAGAATTTATTTATAGTCAAGGTCCCTTCCTGACTGTCTCCTCTCTCAATGGTTGGGAGGCAGACTTCACCAAAATCTTCCCCAAATGGGACAGCAAGAAAAAGGGGGATAGGGTCCCAAAGCAAGAGAGGAAGGGTACGTCTGGGCTGTCCCTCCTCCCACTGGCCAGAAGGAGGACCCCACCGAGGTGGGAAAAGCAAAGAAAAATGAATGTGATTGACAGCAGCAATGGAGGAGAAAAAGGGAAGTTAATCCCAAATTGAGAAGTTTTCACTCATCATACAAGGTCAGCAAAAGGGGATGGGCCATTGCACCTCAGTACCTCCCCAACTGCTGGTACTTGAGGACTAATAGGAAGGTTCTATGTAATATACAACAGGTTAAACATCAGTTATTTATCTGGAGACGGATAGCATTTTTTATCATAAGTCCTTTGAATGGTCTTGGATCACTGTATTGCTGAGAACAGCTAAGTCATTCACAGTTGATCATTATACAATGTTGCTATTCTGTGTACAATGTTCTCCTGGTTCTGTTCATTTCACTTTGCTAGTTCATGTAAATGTTTCCAGGTTTTTCTGAGAGCATCCTCCTCATCATTTTTTTAATAGAATGATTACATTCCATCACAAGCATAAACAACAGCTTGTTCAGTCATTCCCCAACAGATGGGCAGCCCCTCAATTTCCAATTCTTTGGCATCACTAAAATATATCCTGCAAATATTTTTGTATATATTTCATTTTTGTTTTTTTAAAATCTCTTTGGGATACAAACCTAGTAGCGATATTGCTTGGTTAAAGGGTATGCATGGTTTTATAACCCTTCAGGCATAGTACCAAATTGTTCTACAGAATGGTTGAGTAAATATACAGTCTCACCAACAGAGCTTAAGTGTCTCAACTCAATATTTGTCATTTTCTTTTTCTGTCATATTAGCCAATCTGAAAGGTCCAGGGTGGTAACTCAGAGTTGCATTAATTTGCATTTCTCTAATCGATAGTGATTTACAGCATTTTTTCATATGACTATAGATAGCTTTCATTACTTTATCTGAAAACTGCCTGTTCATATCCCCTGAGCATTTATTTATCAATTGAGGAAAGATGCTTATTTCTATATATTTGAGAAATGAGGCTTTTATCAGAGAAATGTTATAGTAGGTGACACAAAGGTTGCAGACTGGTTGAAGCTTCTGATTTATTGATTTACAAACAGGACTGAGAACATAAGTCACTGAGTCAGTACAACTTCCAATTGTTGGACTATATGGCCTCTGAGGTCCCTTCTAGCTCTAGGGCTAATGATACTATTATGTGAGCTAGAGAATAAACTTCTTGATCTGTAGGGGCAGAAACATGGCATCAGCTCGCTGCTATAGCCTTAATAAAGGGACCAGCCTTCTAGACTTAGCTATTAGATTTCAATTACACAGCTGAGTGTGTCACTGTCTCTTTCTCTGTGTGCGTGCACGCGCACGCACGCACATCCTTGTGCTAAGCCACTTCTAATGACAGCTCATGAATGCTCTTGACTGCTACAAGCAGCTCAGGGTCTTGGGAACATTGCTCAGTGAAGGATTTGGCAATGAAGATTCTGTGTTATCGAGTCAGAAGTCTTTGATGACACCTTCTGAACCTCTCCCTCTTCTCAGAGGTGTGCCTATATCAAAGTCACAAGATCCTTCTGATTAGAGGCATGGGGCCTCAACAAGTATAATCTTGGGTCTCCTGAAAGCATCCTCTAACCAAAAATATTTTTCTGGGACTTAAAACTTTTATCATTACCATACTTTAATGGCATCTTAATTGGATTAAAGGCAATAGTGTGGTTGTTGTTTGAGTAAGCATGAGGTAAGTATCATTGTAATCAGGGACTATTTTTTTCTGATTAATTTGCTACTATTCACTTGTCCTACACTTGAAATCTAGACTACGTGATACAAAAGAGGGCTACAATTTTTATACAGAAGAAAAAGGTCTGTAGCATGGAGATGGGGGGCAGAAAAATAGAGAGATTCTCAGTACCTGGGATTGTCATGAGGACACTGGCTGCCTCAGGCAGTACAGTGTAAAGGAGAGATTCTGAAAGGAAGTGGATATATGGAGGACAAACTTTACCTACCTCAAAATTTTGCCTGAAAAAATTTCCTACAAAGTACAACTCAAGTGTTACCTACTTTTGGGGTGGGAGGTGGGGAAGCTTTCTTGATCCGTCCTGATTCAGTGTTTTGCTCCAAATCATCATCACTTGAAATAATTTGGTATTTATTTCATATAGATTTTGTATTTACTTATTCACATATGTGTGTGTGTGTATTTATTTATTTATATATACATATAATTTTTTTTTCTCCCTAGAAGCCCCTTGAGGCCATGTTTTTGTTTCAGGCTTTCTTTTTGTATCTCCTGGCTCCTAACATAGTACTTCAAAAATAAGAATACTTGTTGAAGTGAATTAAAATGAAGTTCACTCATGATTAGGAAACTACTGTACTGCCTTGATGAGGTTAGATTGTGTCATTTTAAGAATTTTGAGGAACTTGGCATGGGTTCCCCTTTCTTCAGAAAACCAAAACTCAATAGCTCTCTGTTTATGGACTTTTGGAATTTATAAGGGGTGTGTGTGTGTGTGTGTGTGTGTGTGTGTGTGTGTTGTGTTGTGAGCAGAAAGACTAGGGTAGTCTTTCCAGTAATCTTTTTCTGTTCAAGAGCCTTAATTAACTACATTCATTTTCTTACAACATTTATCCATAACAAAGCCAGAAGTTTTTACAAAGCTAAATGAAGGACTAGGACCAAACTACATTTCCAATCAAACTGGAAAGAAATTGGGCCATTTCCTAAATAAAATGACACAACATTATTTAAGCTCCTTGTCCTTTCAGTTTGTGAGCTCTGCAAGCAAGTCAAACTGAGTTACTCTTAATCCTAAGTGAATCAGTTAGATGGCATGGCATTGGACCTGAAGTCAGGAAGACTTTGGTTTGAATCCTTCCTTAGTCACTAGCATGACTCTGAACAAGTCACCTCACTCCTCTCAGCCTCACCTTTCCTCATCCCTCATGGCTACAGAGGAGAAAGTGAGGCTGGTGACTTTGCACAGCTTCTGTCACTTAAATACAATTCACCTGCATGTTATGGCATCACTTCCCCAATGTCATAGCCCTCTTCAAGAACAAAGGACAAACAGCAGTCTGAAGTGGCAGATAGTGCCCAGCCCCCTAGGTTGTTGTGAAGATCAAAAGGGATGACATGTAAGGTGCTTCACAAACCTTAAAACACTATGTAAATATTAGCCATTACCATGATTAAAATAAAAAAGACAAACATCTCAGTGGCAGAAGAGTAGACTACAGCCTATTGGTCTTTGAAACTTGAAATGTATCTTCCCTTCCCTGCCTCTTGAACAGCAGGGCTAACTTATACCTTAAGACGAATACTTTGGTGAAATTGAGAGGTGGGAGAGGAATAGAATGAGGGGAGACAGGGAGAGACAGGATGGGATTAATCATCCCATATAGAAGAGGCAAGGGATAACTGGTACAATGGAGGGGAAGAACAGGAAGGCAAAAGGAAAAGGGTCAACCTTACTCTCATTGAATTTGGCTTAGGGAGGGAATGACATAAACTCTAAACTGGGTATCTTGCCATACAGGAGAGTAGGGGGGGAAGGGAATGAGAGGTGGGATGACAGAGCGGAGGGCAGGGTAGGGAGGAGGGTTGTTAGAAGCACACACTTCTGTAAAGGGACAGGGACAGGGTAGAGAATAGAACAAGTGGGGGGGCGGGATAGGAAGGAGGGAAATATAGCCAGTCTTTCACAATATGTCCATTGTGGAGATATTCTGTATAACTACACATGTAAGGCCTGTATTGAATTGCTTGT
>CM053600.1:172194904-172223234 GCA_028646575.1 Pseudocheirus occidentalis
TTCTTGGAAGTATTTGGTGTGGGAGTTCTGACTGTGTTGTCTTCCTCCCATTCCATGCTTTGATCCTTTTTGATTCCCAAAAAAGGATTCTAGAGTTTTATTGCTGTTCTTACTTTGCTTCCTTTTTCTGCTCATTTTGGCCAGTCAGTTAATTGCTTGATTCTTTAGCTCTGTGGAGCTCTGCTTCCAGGGGAGGAAGCTCTGTCCCAAATTGCTGGGGTTTTCACAGTTGCCGGAGCTATGGCTTTGGCTCACTGAAAGGGGACCCCAGGACCACCACTCAAGACCACGATCCAGATCCAGGCCTCAATGCAAGAGCCCTTGGCCCTGATTGATCGCCTCAGCCCCCCTGCAATCGACAGGCTGGGTGCTCTGAAGCAGCCTAGTGGAGGCAATTGCTGCTTTCAGCTGTTCCTGCTGCCACAGCCGCCTTCCACTGCTTTCTTGCCCTGGGGGCAGATTGGCCAGACCACTTTTCTCCCCCAAATTTAGCAAATTCCACTGACCTTTCTCTTAGCCTTATTTCTTCTGGCCTGATGAATATGGAAACTGTGCCTCCAGTGCTGCGGATCCTCTACTGTCTCTTTTAGTAAAAAATGTTCCTTAGCAAGAAGTTTATTAGCAAACAAGGAAAAAGGAACAGAATAAATGAGCCATTGGCTTTGTTGGTACTGAGATTATCAAGCGGTCATCATATATTGAAATAAAGTAGGGCAGAATTGCTAGTTAGATTTTAGGATCTAGAGTAGCATCTTCCTGCTTTAAATGCACTCTTTATTCTGAAACAGTATCGAAACTCTAGGCTCTTCAAAGTTCAGAGGGATTTATGCCAAGAGCAGGGCCATTATTATTTATAGTGTGGGCCTCAGTAAGTCAGTCAGTTAGTGTTGATTAAGTGCCTTCTTTTTGCCATGCACTGTGCTATACTCTTGGCATACAATGAAAGGCAAAAGACATCCTCTTTGCTTATAAGGAGCTCCTGGTCTTTAATGGGGCAGAGAACATGCAAACATTTGTGTGCAAATAAGATATATACAGGATTATTTATCAATATTATATTATCAATAGAGGGAAGATTCTGACAATAAAGGGGATTAGTAAAGGGTTCTTGGAGAAGGTGGGACTTGAAGGCATCCTAACAGGGAAGGCAGAAGATGAAGATGAGGAAGGAGAGAATGCCAAGTAAATGTAGAGTTGGGAGTTTTGTGTACAAGAAAGACCAGGCAGTCTAGTGTCGCTTGCTCCTAGAATATGTGGAGGACAGTAAGGTAGAAGAAGACTGGAGAGATAGGAGAGGGCTAGGTTATGAAGAGCTTTAACAACCAAACAGATTATTTTATATCTGATCTTATGGTTATAGTGAGCCACTGGTGTTTATTGTGTAGAAGATGATGTGGTAGGACTTGGCTGTTTAGGAAAACTAATTTGATCTCTGAATGGAAGATGGCCTGGGGTGGGAGAGAATTAAAAGAATGCAGGCTATTGCAGTAGTTTAAGCATGAGGTGATAACAAGACTATACCAGGGGAGTTGCAGTGTCATAGGAGGAAAGGAGGGGCTATCAAGGTAGAAATGACAGGACTTGACAACTCATTGGATATGAAAGGGGCAGTGAGAGAGTGAGGAGTCAAGAATAGCACCTCAGTTTTGTATCTGGGTGATTGGGAGCTGATGGTACTTCTGAGAGTAATAGGGAAGTTAGGGATTGGGGATGGTTGGGAGCAGTTTGGGTATATTGACTATATGGTATCCCCAGGACATCCAGTTTGAGATATCTAATCCAGAGTTGGAGATGTGAGACTGGAGGTTAGAAAGAGGTTAAGGGTGGATAAGCACTTGGAATCATCAGCATAGAAAAGATAATTGAATCTGATAAGGTCACCAAGGGAAATAGTGTAGGGGGAGAAGAGAAATGGGTCCAGAACAGAGTCTTGGTAGACATCCACAGTGTGTGTGACCTGGATAGAGATTTAGTTAAGGAGACTGAGGAAGGACCTGTCAGCCAGGTAGGAGGGGGATCCAGCAGACAGTAGTATCACAAAAACCTAGAGAGAAGAGAGTATAAGTGAGAAGAGTGAAGTGATTGACAGTGTCAGAAGCAAATAAGGGATGACAGCTAGCAGGGATGGATGGATAAGAGAGGTCTGGGTTTTTTTGAGGATCAGGGGACACCTGGGCATATTTGTAGGAGTAAGAAGATAAATAGGGAGAGATTGATGATAAATGATAGGGGCAGCCTTCTGGAGAAGATGGGATGGAATGAGATCACTTGTACTTGTAGGGGGCTTAGACTTGACAAAGAGAAGGACTGCTTCTTCAAGTGGCAGAGGGCCTGTGAGTGATATGAAATAAGGGTGGGGTTAGGCAGAAAGAGGGAGCTCTGTAAATCACCTACCATTTTTCAGTGAAACATGGGGCACTTCTCAGCTAGGAGAGTGAGTGGAGATGGAACCATGAGAGGTTTGAAGGATGAAAAAGTTGTGAAAATGCTCTGTGGTGAGCAGGATAGCAAATCATTTAGAGAGGTATAACAGGATTGTCTTGCACCAGAGGACCCATTTGAGATTTGTAGTGGATGGCTGGCTGGAATAAGCATTTATTAAGCACCTAAAATGTCCCAGGCACTGAACTAAATGCTTTTGCAAATGTTATCCTCATTTGATCCCCACAAGAACTCTGAGGGTAGATACTGTTAATATTTACCCCCAGTTTACAATCAAGACCAACAGAAGTTAAATAATTTATCCAGGGTCACATAGCTAGTAAATTGAAGCTGGATTTGGACTCAGATCTTCCTAACTCCAGGCTTTATCTACTGTTAAACCTAGCTGTCTTTAATAGACTCAGTAAGCACAGTTTTGTAATTTTCTCTATTCTTGTTAAGTAGCATGTGAGTAGAAGGAAGATAGCAGATGGTGGGAGTGATACAAGGCGGGGCTTGGCAGAGCCTTTATTAGGATAAGGGGAAAGGGATTTGAGAGAAGAGGATGGTGTATGGTTGAACTGGCTCACCTAAGAATCAAGCTGGTGAAAGGAAAGGAGTGTAACTAGTGCCAAGGTTGTGGCCTGGCTAAGAAGTGAGAGATGGAGGGATTGTAGATTATGTTAAGGCCAAAGAATGGAGTGAGGGGAGGTTGCAAGGCAGAGCAAGAAGTAGAATTACAACAGATTGCGAACATACAAGGGAGTTTGAGAGTTCATGAAGGTGGAAACGGTGCATTTGTGTGAGATGGCAAGATCAAGTGGTATGACCACCTCTCTGTAGCTGTGGTAGTGTAGAGGAATAGGGGAATTGAGTAAATCGAGGAATTTGGAGATAAGGGTACATATGATACATTTGAAAATGTGGCATTATGTGTGAAAAGTCCCCTAGAGTGAGGATAGAAGTTAGAGAAGAGAGAGACTAAAATTGTCACTAATAGAGTGGTGTCATGGAGTTCAGTTGGTAACAGCTATCAGAATCTCTATTGGGTGATAAATATGAATTGAATGTACCCCAAAGAAACTTACTTAGTGATGGAAGTTGAGGGAGAGGAAGTGGCACTGGGGAACAAGGAATATTTCACCTCTCTAATCTCAACCAGTGAAGTGGGGGGGAGTGGGCAAGATGTTGTATGAATTAAAGGGAAAGAGGAGCCATATTATCAGAAGGGAGCTGGGTTTCAGTGAGTTTAAGAAGATGGGAAGAACAGGAAAGAAAAAAGGTTTAAGATGAAAGCAGTCTGTTCCCCATAGAGCAGGTATTCCAGAAGGTACCAGTTTAGAGTGGGACATTTGTGTGGTAACAAGGGATAGGACAGTGGCTCAAGGTTTATGTTGGGGGAAGGGTCAGATGCCATCATTCAGAACAGTTCAGAAAAATAGTCTGATTTTTCTCATTGTATAGTGGGTTTTGTGCTGCTCTTGTAATACTTTGATACTTTACTCAAAGGCCATTCACAGGAATCTGTTAGTTTTTCAGTGGAATTGTCGTTGCACAGGCAGGCATTACTTCCGTCATTGCAGAGTGTAACTTGTTCTACTTCTCATCCTTGGCTCTTCCTTCATAGAGCTTTCACAGAGCATCTGCCCAGCTTCCCTGTGGCATTATTCTGAGTCTTCGTATATTTTGGGGGTAATAGTAGTGGAGCACTTGGGATGTCTGTCCCTTTGTTATCACTCTCACCACATGACCTGCCCTCCCCACACACCATTTTTAGGTCATATTTCATATTTTCTGGATACTATTTTTCACACATTGATCATTACTGAACATATGCAATAACCCTTCTTGTGCTTACTATTTTTCTATTCCCTATTGCATCATATGCAACTTTGGTTCTTTATACACTGTGGTTTTTAAGATTCACAACCATACACCCCTAATGGGAGAACATTTGTGGGGTTTTTTAAAGAGTGTTTGTAATAGGGAGAAACTTGTGATCATTAAAACAGTGCAGTTTCCAAATGCAATTCAGTCAGTTCTCTTCCTCTTATTCATTTCTGTGACCAACTCATTGTCAGCAATACCTAACCTAGATTTATCTGTTGATACATAAACTCAGTGGACTGGCCATCCAGCCACATGCCTCAGCCTGGACAGTAGGCATTTTCCATCCTTTTAGGTTTTCCTCTATAAATTGTTATACTGAATAGTTTTAGGCTCCTTTGAAAAGACCCTTTAGTGTTGTAAGGTTTCATGCAGTTTGCATAACAACAGCAGGAGTTTCTGGAAGACCTCAGTATCTGTTAGGAATCCTTTTCCATTTGGACCTTGTACAGAACATCTTCTGTGATAGTAACAAATGCCTCTGATTAGTAATCAGAGAGTCATTGAACAAAGTTATTTCTTTGGTTGTATTCTTTGTTAAGGAATTTTCTGTGATTTTTAACTAGAGACGTCAGTAGGAATTCTGGTACCTGAGAGAATTTATTTAAACTTCAGAAAATAAGGTGAGGTTCTAATTTGTTTTCACTACCATGCATGATTGAGAATGATTAATGAAAGAGACCATGAGTGTTGGAGAAGATAAAGGTCTGGGAGGTCACAGTGTTTTAAGGAAACAAGGGTTGGAGTAGAGAAAAAGATTGTAAGTTAAGTGCTGAATGTATTTGGGAAGCAAAAGGTCCGTGGATGATAACAACAAGGATTAAGTTATTAACATGCTTTTGATTTGTTGGTTGATAGATTTTGCTATCACCTCATTCCTGCATTCTCTTTCTCTTCTGTGTCCCATAATTCCTTTTACCTCAGACTTTTCTTCAGTCAAAGATAAAATTATCCCCTCCTTTCCCTGACTGACCTTTTACTTTCTTTTTGGCATTTATGGGTTGAGAAGTCTGGAAACCACCACAGCTGCTAGTGATTTACTCTCCTGAATTCTGCTCTGCTGCTGGTTGAGGGCACCCTGGGTCTGGAACCGTAAGGCTCACGTGGGACTGCACTGGGCTCCCAGGCTGGTGGTGCAGTAGACCCTTCCTGTTGGCCTGCTGGGCTGCCTTCAGTGGCTTCAGTGGGAGATTTGTTTCTCTCTGTCACTTTGTGGCTTCTGTAGCTCTAAAATTTGTTTAGTCATTTTTTTACATATATTGCGGGTGGTGGGAGCCAGTCGTGCAGAGGTCCTGTTTTCACTCCACTTTCTTGGGCTCTCTACCCCCTCCTTTTTCTACTACCTTTACAGTTATTATGACATACTACCTTATGAACTAAATTTGTTGGTTTGGAATAGGGATAGTTTGCTAAGGGAGACTGGAGTCTTGATCTTTAAAGTAAGGAGAAATGTCTTTCTTAATGGTAAAGTTTAAATTGACTCCTACTTTGAGGCAGTAGAGTAGGCCTAATGAATTCCAGAGGACCTGTATAGCTAGGAATTCTAGAATTTTTATTCAGATATTCCTTTTAGTCATCACCAGGCTCATGTTAGAAGCACTTCTGGTTTGATAGGTAAGAAAAATCAGAGAACTCAGAATCACCTTCAAGGAACTGGAGTAGGGAGTATGCCTGAACTGCAGGCACTGAAAGATGGTTAATTTGTCTGTTGTACAAGGACCAGCCAGCTATGTGCAAAGAGGCTCATTACCAGGTTCACCAAAAGGTGATGAGATTTTTGTCCAAAGTGACTCTCAAAGACCACTTCCTCATTAGTTCCCTCTTCTTTTAAAAGGTAATTAAATAATCATTAAAATAAGTTTTAAAAATGCTAGTTGCTCTGCTTTAGACAGATGAAGAAGATTAGCAGATAATGTAGATAATTGAAGTTCCTCATCACTTATCCAGCACCTGTGGAGAGGTGACCTGATATTTCCACTCACTGCCACCGTTGGTTGCTGCAGCCCCTGCTTCCTCAGCAGTTGCAGCTCCAGAATACCTAGAAAAAAAAGTTCTTGCTACCAGCGTTTTTGGTACTATCAAATTGTTCAATATCAGAAATGAATAGGGTTTTTATCTGTGAAAGTAACATTAAAGATGTGTTACCATCTACTTTGCCGCTGAACCCAAAGAACCTTCTTCCTTTCCATCTGATTTGCAGCTGAAGCCTTCTATATTTATTATCTCTCCCTATTAGAATGTGAGCTCTGTTGAGAGTCGGGATTACCTAGCTCTTCTACTTGTGTTTCCAGCACTTAGCACATTGCCTTGCAAGTATATGGGCTGCTTTTTCATTCATTTATTTGGTGTGTTGGAGAGAGGTTGCAGTCAGTCAGTGGAACGTCCACCTTTGTCAACAAAATGACATATCATTGAAGTATTAAAATAATTCGCCCAATAAATATAGCATGTCCAGTTATTCATTTACAAAGGCATAATTTCCTGTTCTAGTGTCTGTGTTTTGAGCACAAGTTTAATCACGTTTCAGTAAGAAAAAATGGAGAAAGGTAACGCCAAGTTAGATCAAAGGAGCTATGGATGAACTCTCAAACTGAAATTACATCCATTCCCATTCCAAAGAATGTCTAATGGTTTTTTGTGCAAACATTCAAGCCAAGAGTCATGAGTTCCATTCTACATTCTGTAACGATTGGTGATTAGTATTAGCCACTTGTTTGTCAACATTAGTTTATCTCCTGTTAGTAGCAGGATGGTATTCTTTAAGATTCTTCACAATGTAGAAGACTTGCTTGCACAATATATGATCATTCATCCAACAGTTATTTTTAATGGATCATCTTTTATATACAGGGCCCTGCTCCTCCTTAAAATCCAGGAGGAAAGATGACAGCACAAAAACGACAAAAGGAACAATGCAGCCTGTTTTAGGACATACATTTGGGGCTAGCATTAGCATGATTTTATTTTTTTTTTCAATTAAAAAGTATTTTCTCTCCATTGTTTATTCATTCATTCATTCATTTACCACTATTGTGGTGGAGATACAGTGCAGAATCCTAGTCAGGGAGACATTTCATATAAATGGTAATGGCATTGTGCTAATTGTTTCAAGTCTTGTAACATTGCACAGCTGCTTAAGTGAGATCCATAATCACTCAAAAGAGGTTTACTTATTTACTGAGATCCATAATCACTGAAAAAAGTTTTACCCACCTTATCTACAGAGAAAAAAAAATGAAGGGAATAAAGAATGCCTGTTGGTCAATCTGAGAGTCTTTGGAAAACCTATGAGGTCATCCAGCTAATTAGGTAGATGAATGGATAAAATTTTGAACAGAGACTGCCAATGGTCAATGAGTTGGAGCTAGAATGAAGAAGAGAAGAGAGTGCTGGATTGCTTTTGAGAATTTATAAAGTTCTTTTAAGATTATCAGACACAAAATAGAATGAACATTTACATATATAGAAAAACAAAGAAAGAAGATTGCTCACATAACGGTAGGTCTCTTTTATGTACCTGCTTGCTTTTCTTTTAAGTATATAATAAGACCAACTAGTTGCTTTCAAATTTGTCCTACTTGTCTGGACTCCTTTTTGGCTCATTCTTTTTTCTTTAAGAGAGTACTGGGGCGGGGGGAGGGAGAGACAGAAATGCACACATAGATCTAGCTTTGGTGTATAGGCCTTTGAGTGTCATCTCTGGCTCAGGGGACAGTTAATGACTTCTGGGTCTTGGAGCCAATTTGCTTTCTTAGAGTGCTTGGACCAAGTCATGGTGCCACAATGTATTACTCTGCCTTTCTCTCTCAGCCCCTGTGGCTAATGTTTTTAATAGAACATTCTTTGAGTGTTTTATGGTCAGGAGTTATGGAGACCACAGTTTCTGAAAAATTTTAATTGAGGACCATGCAGTAGAGAATTTCATGCGCAGTTTGTAAAGGCTGCAGCATATTAGAAGAAAAGAGTTGTGTAGAGGATAGCATTCTTAAAAATAAAGAAAAAATATACTGGCTGGTTACATAGTGGGAGCAAGGGATAGGCAGTGATACATTTATATCTTCATAATGCTGAGAGAAAGTGAGGGCAGCCCCTAGGACAGGACACTTGGGGAGGTAGACTCCCCAAGGCACACTTAAGCAGGGATGTGGGCAGCATCTTTACAGGATGCACAGGCATGAATGGATTTCATTTGGCACTGTTGGAGGCAGTAGGTACGTTGGTTAGATCATCGGTCCATTTTTGTATTTAAGCCTGAAATTGGGTGGCCCTTTTAACACAGATACTGTTTTTTTCTGTTTATGCTTTTCCCTATAATTAATGTGTAACTTTAGGTCCCAGATAAAGACACAAAACACCAAACTAACTTTTTATATAGCACTTCTTTGTAGCTTGTGAAACACTTTGCTCCTAGATATCTAAGAGTTAAATATGTTGGGAGATATAGTGATTGATCCCCTCCTGATTCTCCTCTTTCTAGTCCCTCAGTGATCCTAGGCATCCCACTGATCCCCAGGCAAGGCTGCTTTGGAAGGCACACTTCAGGAGAAAAGCATGAAGGTGTAGGACTCTATAGAGTGGTAGTCACTCAGGGCTGGTCACCACAGTGCAACCAATCTAGAAGGAAACATTCCACACTCATTCCACACATGTCAGCACCTGGGCTCTCGCTCTTTATGGCCTTTGCTAGTTCCTGCTCTTATCTTTAGCATGTATCTGGACTCTTAGATTAAGATATGTTTGACATGTATGCATGAAGCAGATGTTAACATTGTGCAAGATTCTTTAATAAATGCAGTCATAATTATTAAATTGGCCCTCTGATATGGATCCTTAGTCATCTTCTATTTATACCCAAAGAGGAATTAGGGAGAAAGCAAATGAAAATCTAGTGGTCGCTTTTGAGAAATGTTTTTCAAAGTCCTAAGGGTAGACTATGGAGCCTTGATAGTTGTTTGAAAGAAGTTGTACCAGATTAGACCTGAAGACTTAAAACAAGAAGCTCTCCAAAATAAATAAATATTTTCATGTCCTTTCCCTTCCTGTTGTTGTTTCCTCAGTATTTGGTTGTATAGGGAAAAACCTACTGGCTCATTTTTTTTCTTTCTGCCGCTTTCTGGTTCCATAACAGTGAACATCCAGTAGGAGGTGCCAGAGTGTTTCTGGTATCACCCTCAAGTCACTGGAAGTATTGAACATTATGCCTGATGTGAACTCATGCAGAATTTGTTAATGTAAAGGCTATGTTTATGCTGAGCACAGTGTCGTTTTAATGAATCTTTGTTAATTTTCTATAATAGTATCAGCTCACTAGTAGCATGGTTAAAACCAAAGTGAAGAGATCATAAGGCATTATTTCCAGTCTCTTTTCCCAGCCAGCTTACAAATACTGTGGCTGAGAGATAGAGATGTTTCATTGCTTTTAACTTTGTTTCCTCTTGTCCATTTTGTCAGAGAATGTGGAACACAAAGCACAGCTATCTTATTTCCAGAGGCTTAGTCTGCATCTTCCTCTTGTTGTATCAGGAGATTCTTTAGAGGAGTAGTTTGGTTTTGATGCTGCTTTTCTATATTAAAAAAGACTTCCATGCCAAATTACTTATTCTTTTAAATAAATGTACTTATATGACAATCTGATGGACTTCCCTTAATTAAATCTGAAAGAAAAGCAGCCTTCCAACCTTACTCTTTCATACAATATAATATGTCTGGGCTATCAAGTTAAAATGATCGTACTATACTGCATTTCATCTTTTAAAAATTGGAACAGCAGGGGAGGAGCCAAGATGGTGGAATAAAAGCAGGAACTTGCTTGAGCTTGTGCCCCAACCATCTCCAGTATGTATAAAAAATGACTTTAAACAAGTTTTAGCACTACAGAATCCACAAAATGACAGACTGAAGTACATCTCCAGCTGAAATCCACCTGGCAAGCTGAAAGGAAGGGTCTATTGCACTGGGCTGGGAGTACAGTCCTGTGTGGCTTGTGCTGACGCAGACTGGTGGCACAGACTGGCTGGAGCAGACCTCATGGGACAGAATCACTGGCAGTTGTGGAGGTTCCCAGACTTCTTAACCCATAAACACCAAAGAAAAAGTAAAAGGTCAGTAGGGAAACTCTTTTGGAACTGGGTAAGAGGAGAGCGTGGTCCGGCCCCTGCCCCCGGGGAGGTGGAGACTGCTGCAGCTGTGGCAGCAGGGCAGCTGCTTCAGGAGATCCAGGCCCCCAGCTGATTGGAGAGCAATTTCCCTTTGTTGGCGCTGAGGCAGGATTCTCTTGCTTTGCTGTCTGGATCTGGGTTACAATATTGGGTGGTGGTCCTGGGGTAAGGAAGAGTGCTGGGGTGGTAATGCTTGTGGTAGCTGTAGAGGGAATCTGCCCCACAGTTCTGAGGCAGATGCCTAAAAGTAGCTCTGACAACAGTTGCGCAAAACCCCAGAAATTTGGGACACAGCTCTCTACTCTGGAAGCAGAGTTCTACCATGGCAAAGAGCTCAAAAGTCAAGTATTTTGGCTGGCAAAATGAGCAAACAGAGGAAGAGAAATCAGACTATAGAATCGTTCTTTGGTGACAAAGAAGATTAAAACGTAGAACCAGAAGAAGACAGCAAAGTCAAAACCCCTGCGTCAGAAGTCTCCAAGAAAAGTATGAATTGGTTGCAGGCTATGGAGGACCTCAGCGATTTTGAAAATCAGGTAAGAGAAGTAGAGGAAAAATTGGGAAGAGAAATGAGAATGATGCTAAAAAATCATAAAAAATGAGTCAACAGCTTGCTAAAGGAGATGCAAAAAAAAAATGCTGAAATAGAAACAACATCTTGAAAATTAAACTAACTCAAATCACAAAGTAGTCCAAAAAGCTGATGAGAAGATTGCCTTAAAAATGAGAATTGGCCAAATGGGAAATAAGGTCCAAAAGCTCACTAAAGAAAATCTTTCCTTCAGAATTAGAATGGAGTAAATGGAAGTTAAAAACTTTATGAGAAAACAAGATATTAGAAAATGTATCCAAAAGAATGAAAAAACAGAAGACAACGTAAAATATCTCATTGGAAAAACAACTTACCTGGAAAATTGATCCAGGAGAGATAATTTAAAAATTATTGAACTATATGAAAGCCGTGATCAAAAAAGGAGCCTAGACATCATCTTTCAAAGAATTATCAAGGAAAACTGCCCTGATAGTCTAGAACCAGAGGGTAATATAGAAATGGAAAGAATCTACCAATTGCGTCTTGAAAAAGATCCCAAAAAAGAAAACTCCTAGGAATACTATAGCCAAATTCCAGAGTTCCCAGGTCAAGGAGAAAATATTACACGCTGTCAGGAAGAAACAATTTGAGTATTGTGCAAACACAATCAGATTAACACAAGATATAGCAGCTTCTACATTAAGAGATTGAAGGGTTTGGAATATGATATTCTGGAGGTCAAAGGAGCCAAGATTAAAACCAAGAATCAGCCTACCCAGCAAAACTGAGTGCAATGCTTCAGGGGAAAATATAGTCATTCACTGAAATAGAGGACTTTCAAGCTTTCTTGATGAAAAAACCAGAGTTGAACAGAAACTTTGACTTTTACATACAAGAAGCAAGAGAAGCATGAGAAGGTAAACAGGAAAAAGAAATCATAAGGAACTTATTAAAGTTGAACTGTTTATATTCCTACATGGAAAAACGACAATTGTAACTCATGAGAATTTTCTAAGTATGAGGATAGTTGAAGGGAATATGTGTGTGTGTATGTATATGTATGTATACATACATCTATGTATGTATAGGAGGGTGTGTGGGTGTGTAAATACATGTGAGTATGTGTATATGTGTATGTACAGGTATACATAGACAGAGGGCACAGAATCAGTTGAATAGGAAGGGATCGATATCTAAAAAATGAAATTATATATATATATATTTACATATATATATATATATTTATATATATATTAGGAATATAAAGGGAGAAAAAAAGGGAGAGATAGAATAGGGTAAGGTATCTCATATAAAAGAGGCAAGAGAAAACTGTTACAGTGGAGAGGAAGAGCAGGAAGGTGAAAGGGAATGGGTCAGTCTTACAGTGAGAGTATTTGGTTTAAGGAGGGAATAACATACACACTCATTTGGGTATCTTACCCTACAGGAAAGTAGGGAGGAAGGATATAATAGGGTAGGATGATAGAAGGGAGAGCAGATTGGTGGGAGGGGGTAGTCAGAAGCAAACATTTTTGAAAAGGGACAGGGTCAAAGGAGAAAATCGAATAAATGGGGGGTGGGATAGGATGGAGGGAATTATAGCTAGTCTTTCACAATAAGACTTCTATGGAAATGTTTTGTATAACTACACATGTATAAACTGTATTGAATTGCTTGTCTTCTCAGTGGGGGTGAGTGAGGAGGGAAGAAGTTCTAAACTTCTTAGAACTCAGTTTTAAAAATAAATGCCAAAAAATTGTTTCTTCATGTAACTGTAAAATAAAATATACAGGCACTGGGATATAGAAATCCATCTTGCCCTACAGGAAAGTAAGGGGGAAGAGGAGACATGGGGGGGGATATAAGAGAGGATAGACTGGAGAAGGGGTAATCAGTATGCTTGTCATCTTGGGGTGGGGGGTAGGGGAAAAATGGGGAGAAAATTTGAAACTCAAAATCTTGTGGAAATAAATGTTGAAAACTAAAATAAGTCTACAAAAAAATTGGAGCAGCATACACTCTTTACCCCTGGAGAACGTCTCTTTTGTTGCTGTGACTTTCTGGCATGGTTTTCCAAGTCTTAAGTGTGATATGAACCAGCCTGGAAGAATAGAAAAATCTGTGTGTGACTTGGAATTCTCAGTATCAGGTTATTGTAGCATCTTTATAGGTTAAAAATTGTATTCTGTTGTAGATAAGGACACTAAGACAGCATAAAATTACTTTTGATGGCTAAAAATTGCTTACTTATAAATAGTGGCATGTTTTTTTCATACTGACTAAAGATAAAATTAAACAAATCAGATTGAAACCATTTAAAAATATAGACTTGGTTATTGTAGAAATGACACTAGTTACTTGTACATGCCTGATGTATTTAACAGAGCAAATGCTAAGAAGCAGGGTGACCAGAATGAAGAGGAGGAGGAAGAGGGGGGAGTCAAGTTAGCAGACGATATACGTAGCACTTTTATTAAGATGAAGAAAGTGTCTACGTTGTTATTGCATTTGATCCTCACAGGAATCCTCTGAGGTAGGTGACTACAGATTTATTGTGAGACAAGTACAAATTCAGAAAATACTGTAAAATTTAAAAAAAAAATCTATTCCTCTTTTTGCCATTTTTGGGACAAGGCTTAAATTAGGTAATTTTCAATGGAGTTGTACAGTTTTTGGTAGAATTTGGCAGAATAGGCAAGGAATGACATTTTATTTTATTTTTTATTTTTTTATTTTTGGAGGGCAGTTGGGGTTAAGTGACTTGCCCAAGGTCACATGGCTAGTTTTTGTGTTAAGTGTCTGAGGCCGGATTTGAACTAAGGTCCTCCTGACTCCAGGGCTGGTGCTCTATTCACTGCGCCACCTAGCTGTCCCTAAGTAATGACATTTTAAATATGAAGAGGTAAATACTTAAAATTAATAATCATCTTGATGTCACCCTGTGCTCCAAATGAAATAGCTTTTTAAGGAGAATCCATATTAACCTGAAAAGACAAATCAGCCTATGTGGGGGAAAACTAGTTCCCCACCCTGGCCTAATATTTTCCCATCTGGTCCTCCAACTCAGTTAATTTCTTCTATTACCTTTTTGTTTAAATTTTTCAACAATGTCTCATTTGCCAAATCTGTTGTGAGACACACACACACACACACACACACACATACATCTTTATTCATCTTGTTCTCTTTGCTGCATTTGATAATGTTGACTACTCTCTTATCTCTAGATTTTTAGGATACTTCTCCCAGATTTCCTGTCTGACGCAATACTTGCTGTATTATCTCTGTCCTGGAACTTTCTCTTGTCTTCTCATTGACTCCATCAATAATACAGATAACTTCCAGATCTATATACCCAGTTTTAGTCTTTTTCCTGAACTTCAGTCTAGCATTAACAACTGCCTGTTGTATATTTCAAGCTGGTTATCCTAGAGGCCTCAACATGTCCAAATCAGAACTCATCTTTCTCCCCTCCCCTAGTCCCCATTCTCCTAGACTTCTTTGCTTTTGTTGAAAGCACTATTATTTTTCCAGTCTCTCACTTTGATAATCTTGTCATTATCTTCAGTTCCTCTGTTATCCCACATAACTATTCAGTTATTAAATTTTGCTATTTCTACTTACACATCTTTGGAATATGACTCCTTAGTTAAAGACCCTTATCACCTCTCACCTTGATTATTGCAACAGACTCCTAATTTGACTTCCTGCCTTAAGTCTCTGTCCACTTCCATACAGCTGTCAAAATGATTTTCCTTAAGAGCAGATCTGATCTGTCTCTCCTGCTCAATAAGCCCTGGTGTCCTGTTGCCTCTAGAATCACATAAACTTTCTTGTTTCCTTTAAAATACATCTTAGAGAGCATCTCCTTTTCTGATCACTTTAACTGCTGATGCCCTTTCTCTAAAAGAGTTTTGTATTTAATTATTTTGCATTTATATTTATTCTTTATACATCCCTGTATGTGTCCTTATTGTCTCTGTTGAAATAGAAGCTCCATGCAGGTAAGGATTGTTTCTTTAATTATATTTGTCCCCAATGCCTAGCATAGAGGCCAGCACTTAGTAGACTCTTTTTTTTTTTTGGAAGGCAATTTGGGTTAAGTGACTTGCCCAAGGTCACACAGCTAGTTTTTTTGTGTTAAGTGTCTGAGACCAGATTTGAACTCATACTCCTGACTCCAGGGCCGGTGCTCTATTCACTGAGCCACCTAGCTGCCCCCAGTAGACTCTTAATAAAAGATCTTTTCATTGATTGATTTTGAGATAGTTGTTTTATAGGTATCTCAAACTTAACATATCTAAAACAGAGCTTGTTATTGTTAACACGCAGGCCCACCTCTTTCCCAAATTTCTCTGTTTCCATCAGGGAAATTCTTCTTCTGTTCTTTTCATTGCCTAGGTTTGATACTTCGATGTCATCCTTGACGTCTCTCTCTCACCCCACTTGTCCAGATCTCTCCTCACTAATAACACCCTAGTTCAGGTTCTCTTTCCCTCTTGCTTGCACTATTACAGTAGTCTTCTAATTAGTCTCCCTGCCTCAAGTGCTTTTCTTCTCCAGTCTATCCTTTATACAGCCATCAAAGTGATTTTCTTAAAATGCAGCTTTGACTATAACATTCTTTTACTCTGTAAAACTCCTATTTCCTCTAGGATCAAATATAAACATCTCTGTTTGGCTTTTAATGCCTGTTATATTCTGGCCTCATCTTATCTTTCCATCCTCATCCCTACACGTTGTGGTCCAGACAAGCTGCCTTTCTTTATGTTCCTCCTGCATGACCTCCAGTCGCATGTTGTGGCACCTCTTTGCGCTGTCTAGTTTGCTCTCCACTTCAAGACATGACTGAAGCACCACATCTTTGCCACAGAACCTTTCTTGATCATCCCATCTCTTAAGCTCCTCAAACTGCTAGTCCCTCTCTTCCTAACAATAGTAAAAAGTAGTTGCAAAGTAGGGAATTTGTTGGGTTTTTCTGTTTTTTTTTCGTATTTAATATATTTACATATTGCTTTCCTTGATATACCATAAGTTCCTTATGAATAGAAATTGTTTAACTTTTAACTATATCTCCGTCACCTAGCACAGTGACTGGTATATATAGGATGCACTTACATGCTTATTGATGATTGATTACATATCTTTAAGTAGCTATTGGTATAGGCAAGAAGTATTAATTATGTGTTAAAATAGATTAAGGAATCCTCACTCTCCTCCCAACCAATTTCAACAGTAGATAATAACAATGACAGTCAGGGCATTTTAAAATTGCAAAGCACATTAAATACTTTATCTCATTGATCCTCACATCTCCATGAGGTGATTACTGTAAAATCATTTACTTTGTATCTTACTATTCTTTTTCCTATGTAATGAAATCTATAGGACAGCTCTTAACCTGGGAGCCTTAGAGAGATTTCAGGGGGCCTGTAAACTTTGACAAGAAAAAAATTGTATCTTTAGTTTCACTAACCTTTGATTTCCTTTGTTATCTCATGTAGTCAATCGATTAGTTTATTAAGAACCTGCTGTATGTGAGGTACTCTGATAAACATTCAGCTACCAAGAAAGTAAAAAAAACACAGCTCTTGCTCTCAAGGAGTTCACAGTCTAATGTGAGAAATAACATGCAAGCAACTATGTACAGAAGAAATCGACATAGCATAAAATGTGTGTTGTTTCAGAGAGAAGGCACTAAGGTTAAAGAGGACCAGGAAGGGCTTCTTGCAGAAGATGAAGTTTGAGGTGAGACATGAAGGAAGCCAGGAAGCCCAGGAGGTGGTGATGAGGAGGGAGAGAGTCCCAGGCATAGGAGACAGCCAGTGACAACTCTTAGAGGTAGTGTTTCAAGTCTGAGAAACAGCGAGGAGACCTGTGATACTGAACCTGGAGTCAGGAAGACCTGAGTTCATATCCAGCCTCAGACACTAATTAGCTATTGGCCCTGGGCTAGTCACTTCACCTCTTTATGTTTGCCATAATGACAAACCACTCCAGTATCTCTGCCAAGAAAACCCCATGGGCTTACAGAGAGTTGAACATGAATAAATGACTGAAAAATAACAAGCACGAAAGAGTGTGAGGATGACACCTGTAGGCTTTGATTCTGAGTGTCTGAGAGCTTGATGGCTCTCTCAGCAGTGGGAGAGAAGTTAGGAGAAGAAGGGGCTTTTGGGTGGAAAGATAATGAATTCAATTCTAGACATGTTGCATGATACTTTATGCTTTTAAAAGTTTTATTTTGGGAAGGGGAGCATAAGGTGCGCCAATGGCGTTCATGAAACAAAAAGCCTAAGCATCCCCTTTTTAGAGGAGACTCTGTAAGGTCTGACTGCCTATCACCTAGACCTGGAGATAGGCTTCTTCCTTGTTTCAGGCCAGCATTAGTAAATAGCCAGTATGCTTGCCATAATATAGATTATTCCTGATTTGATTTCCTTTTTCATTGACTATGATCCTGTTAATTTCTAACACACACACACACACACACACACACACACACACGGCTGTATATGTATTACCAATAGCATTTTTACTCCAGTTTTTCAAGGGTCTATATTTTTATTGGTATTCTTATTCCATCTATCAACACAGACCATATTAATGAATTGAATGTCAAAAAACCAGTAATGTGGTAGTTAACCTTCTGGTAATAGGCCTTCTTATGATTAGACTGCCACTGTCATGACAAATATTTGATTGTCAGGTTCATGCTATAATAAGCCTTTCCTACCTGAAAGAATCTTCCACAGTTTGTGGTCCTTGGGCACAAGGATTCTCAGAATCCAGAAACAACTCCAAGGTCTATGTATTATATAGTATTAGTATGTAAGAGACTAAGAATTTAGTAGAAGTTAATGGAAGAGAGTGAATGGAAGTGAGTACACATTTTCATTTGGTTGCTTTGGTTTTCTCATGAAAATGAATTTTTTTAACACTTGATACTTTATTAAAATACTTTCCATAGGTTATTCCATTGGAGGTTCAAAACATTAATAAATGAAGAAACTGCATTTCCAGGAGATCTAGGGTCCTGCATGTGGTTCCTACTGGCTGAGAAGCAGCAGAGGCAGAGTCTGAGCCCCGAGACTTGTCCCTCCGCACTGGGGATTTACAAAATGTGATCTGACATGTGCTGATGTTTTGTGTTTCTCCTCAGAGGCCGTATTGTTTTGGTTCCGGAGTTTAGCCTCCCTCTAGAATACTACCTAATACCATTCCTCATCATTGTGGGCATATGTCTCATCTTGATTGTCATCTTCATGGTAGGTAATTTTAAATACTTTAAAAAAACAGATCGAGGATTAGGAAAAAGCAGCCTGACACATTTTTCCCTATAGGAATAACATGCTTAACAGATCTTATAAAAAGTTTCTGTAGTATACACTTAATGTAATCTAAATTAATCAGCCGGTCAGCAACTAGGTAGTTGATGAAGAAGGACTGGAACATGAGAGAAAGGAGAGCTGGATAGATAGATCACCTATTATAGTCACCTATTTGGTAGAAAGTATAACTGAGCACCTTCAGCAAGCTAATGAGGTTACTTAATGAGAGTGTAGTGAGCAAAGCAGGCCTAAGACAAAGCGTTGGTGTGTATAATATACTCCAGTAGTTAATGGAGTTGATGGACTGATGGTCCGTAAGAGAGATTGTGAAGGAGCGGTAGGAGCACTCATACTTGTACCGTAAGAATCAACAGAGAGCAGTGTTCTAAAAACCCGGAGAGGAGAGACTATGCAGGGGGAGAGAATTTGTCAGTATATAATGCTCTGGCAATGGTTTGAGAAGTTAGAGGAGACAAAGGGGAACTAGGGAGGGCAAACCATTTTTAAACAAAAATTTGGATGTGAAAAGGAAGAGTTAGAGATTGATAGCTTGGGGGGGAGGGTGTTATTGTCAGGTGAGGGTTTTTTAAAAGGTTGGGAGAGACCTGGTTATCTTTGTGGATAGGCATCAAGGCAAGAACCAAGTAGATAGGGAGAAATACAAAATTAATGTCCAAAGGGGGCTGAATTTAGAGAATGTGAAGTTAGTCACCTGAAGATGATGTCAGAGGTACATGGTTGGTCTTGATGAAAAAGAAAGACCACTTCATATGCAAAGGTCAGAGCAAAGAAGGAAGGATTAGGGAATAATGTCAAAGGAATAATAATAATAATAATAATAATAATAATAATAATAATAATAATAATAATAATAATAATAATACAGAGAATCAGGAAGAAGGCTCATAACAAATGACCTCTATTTTCTCAGTAAAGTATGAGTTCCAGCTCTCTGTTGAGGGGTTGGTATAGAAAGCTGAGAGTGGAGACAGTTTTGAACAGATGGTTAAGATAGTATGATAGAGAATCAATTAGACAGGAGCATTAGATCTGTGTCAATAGAGACTTGAGAACTAATCTTTTGTACACGCTCTAGGTTGTGGTTATGGTGTACTGGTTCTGTTACTGTTAAGAACTGAGTAGAAGAATTTTGAACACCTGGCAGATTTTCATGTAGCAAAGATTGTATAAGTTGACCTTCTTTTCTACAACATAGTCTTCTAAAAAAACTTATATTAAAATGGAAAAGGCAACAGAATAATTTAGTCCACTATTTAATTCTGTACTATTCAGTTATAAATTAACTAAGATGTTAGCATCTATAATTAAGAAATATTATTTATTTTTGGCTAGTTTCACCTGACATTTTGAGTGAACATCTGTGAACATGAGATAGATTGTGTATCATGTGATACACATGTATAACTTTGGTCAGTATTCATCATGTTACAATTAAGAATTATGTAAGGCTTATTTAATTATTTGAATTTTATAACACCATTTTCATCTATTCTTCTGTAGATAGAATATGGGTCTTGGTATTTTAAATAATCATAGTGTCAGGAGGCACGTAACTTTGGTATGTTCTATCTGATATTGTATTATTAGTTACCTTAAATAAGAGGTGTCAGATTCATGGTCTAGAAGTGCAAGAAGCCTGCAAAACTCCCCAGTGTAGCCAAACCAGATTAAAATGGAATTGGGAAATAAATGTTTAACAAAATAAATGAAAGATACTATGTAATGTAGATAATGTCATTTTTGTGGCTTTCTAGGTCAATATGTGTCCTGCCTGGATCTATTTCTACTTGAGTTTGACAGCACCATCTTAAATATATTCATTAACTGCTGTGTACAATTTTGACTAGAACAATAGGCTGAAGGGACTTGCTTTTGGATCACTGAACAGTGCCAGCTGTTGTCTGTAGCATGAATCAGCAACATATTTACATTTTAAGAGCAAGGGGGAAAAGGCATAGATGAATCCATAAATGAGCACCTGTGGCCCTGTGGTGTAGTGTAGGGGACAGACAAGGGTAAGAGAATATTTCTTCCCTTAAGTTGCTTGTACTTTTATCCCTTCAAGTATCTGTTGCCAGACATAACAGATAAGAACCATC
The DNA here is from genome assembly GCA_028646575.1 of Pseudocheirus occidentalis. Taxonomy (NCBI): domain Eukaryota; kingdom Metazoa; phylum Chordata; class Mammalia; order Diprotodontia; family Pseudocheiridae; genus Pseudocheirus; species Pseudocheirus occidentalis. Next base: position 172,215,354 of record CM053600.1, read on the forward strand.
CCCTTTGCCATTGTAATCACCTTTTTTTTTCAAGATTCAATTTATTATACTTTAAGTTGGATGAAGTAAATAATTGTATCATGTCCACAGAGGAAATTATAAAGTAGAATGCATATATAGCAAATATTTAGAATGCTTTGTTGAAGATCAGCACAATGCCTTTCACTGGACTGGATATAATGTGTAATCATTAATGTGGAAGTTTTAGCTTTTTCTTTTTTTTTTTTTTAAACTCTTAAAGGCAACATATAAAATCTAATATATAAAAACAAAGTATTAAAGAGTTCCCCATAACATTTATATTGCATGACAATTTACCCTATGATCTCCTCCCAATTTTATTTTAGAAGTTAGACATTTGGCACCCTTTTTTCATCATATTCAAGAGAATATATAGTTTGAAATTCTAGATAGGTATATTAGTTGTATCTGCTGTGCTTCCCAGGGGGGAAAAAAGAATCCTTTAAGACAATTATACATCTGTATTCTGTACAAGTTAAAATATAGAAATTCTTGCGAGTTGTTCAGAGTGCTGCTGACTGCTCCCTGTTTTCCTGCTAATTGTAGATGCCATGGTTACTTTTCCTGATCTTCAGTCATATTTTCTTTTCTTCTGCAGTTTATAGCCTGCACTTAAACTTTGACCCATATATAATATAAAGTGCTGTATTGTGCAATCACAATCATGCTTTGAATTAATAGTTTGAATCTCTTCTTTGCTTTCCTTTGTACATGTATATCTTAGAGTATAATTCTTTGATGTTAAGTCCTTAGAAGGCAAGGAGAAAGTTTAGCTCTGCCAGTTTAATTGTTAATACCCTACTTAAACTTTCCCATGTCATAAAAATGCTTAATAAATGCTTTTTGATGAAAAAGTGTTATGAACACTTTGCATTTCGTGATGATTTTGATAAAAGAAATGCTTATGTTAGCCATTGTATTGGTACAGATCAAGTTAAGCTGTATGCATAATCAGCAACATAGTGCTGTCATTGAAAAAAATAAATGAACATTTTACTGAGCTGTGACTCAGGGGATCAGAGCACGTAGAATTCCATTGTAAGGCCCTCATTTATGCCCCATTACCTCCATTTTTTAGTCTTAGTAAGCATTACATTGTACAAATTTGCATGTATTTTGTGATACTTTTATTTAAAATAGTTCTTAGTAAATTTAATGTGTCGGAGTCAGTGAATACAAAATACAAAGGACTGTGGGAAACTAAACACTAATGTAATTTAATCATATCTTATTAATTTCAACTTTTCTCTGCAACCATTATTAAGAAAACTAAAAAAAAATCAATGATAAAAAGACATTTATTAAAATTGCATTTTAAAATTCCTTTTATGTTTATATATAATATTTTTGCATCCTTTGTCTATTTTAGATCACAAAATTTGTGCAGGACAGACATAGAGCTAGAAGGAATCGACTTCGTAAAGATCAACTTAAGAAACTCCCTATACATAAATTCAAGAAAGGCAAGTGAATATTTTTTGTTTCCCAAATGGTTTTCTTTAATACCTTGGAATCTTACTATAATGCTATCTTTTAGGTTCCTTCTTCTGGAGCCTCCGTTTAGAGAATATGACCTTTTGACAAGGACCTGTGGATAGTTGGTTAACCAATATCATTGAACTATGTCTAAGATCGTCTCATTTTACCCCAAATTCCATTTGGTAGCAGATAGCATACTGAGGTTCCACTTCAGATCCATACTAGCTAAATCCTTTTGACTAAAATATTTTAGTGTGGATCTTCTGAACCAAAAAGATGAAAATGAATTTGAAATAACATTTTTCTAAATTTTGGAAGAATATGGCACTGTTGGGCAGCCTGTTATTTATTTGTAGTAATTATTTTTTAAAGTTCTGGCACACTTTTTGTTATATTTTATTTTAGAAATATTGATAATTTTGGAGATTGTTGTGTATTACTACTATAGTACTCCTATAGATTCTAGTCTCATGCTCTCGACCCCAATTCTAATGGTAGATCAGGTTCCTGGATACATCTTTCCTCAGAATTCTAGGGGTACCCCTGCAGAGCAGATAATCTAACATTCCAAGCCCAATCTAGCACATTCCTTGTACTATCCATCACCAGTGATTACTGCCCCAGTATCATTTGCCTGTGCCAGTTAGTAGATCAAGGCCATACATGGAATGTTAATAGCCAGTATATACTGTAAGGACCAGGATCTCCCTCATTACTCTAGTAATGACTTATAAGGAAAAAAAGTTGTATAAAAGATAATATCAAAGGCTTGATTAGCCAGAAAAAGAGATAGGAAGGTTATGTAAAGAAAATAAGTGACAATAAATAGGTAACCTGGTGCTAATCCTCCAGTGTAGTAACAGAACCAGAGAAATCTGTCCAGACAGTTTGGTGGAATCTGTTATGGAAAATTTAAAGGAAGATGTGGATGTGAATCTTCTGCATGAGAGGGCACAGAGAGTTTTCGGTCTATGATGAATGGAGCATCCATACCAGCGAGATCACAGAACAAACTTATTTTGGCTTAAATATTTATAGTGTTCAGTTGGAAATACAATCATTATTGGGAGGTATAGTAGGAAGAGATGGGAAAAGAAGGGCAGTGGAAGGCTTAGAGAAGAGAAAATCTGGAACACTTGTAAAGATTTGGGACTGGCTTTAGGAGAAAGATTGCTTTGCTGCAGTAAAGACCCAGTCACATGAGGTCCATGATAATTGACTTCTTCCAACTTTGTTCAGAAGCATCAGTTAAACCAGAAGGGTTTGATGATTGGAATAATCCAGGACTGAGGCTTAGCCAAGCATGAATAATGATGAGTTCCTTAGTTGAGTTAAACTGGTTAACCAAGAAGTTGAGATGGGGAAGGGAAGAGAATGTAACCCAAGCACAGGGATAATGCCCTGAAAAAATACTGATTGTGAAGAATGGAGGAATTGGTGTGCTTGGCCAGACCATGAAGAATAGGTTTAGGGAGAAGTGTGAGGCAGAGAGAAGAGATAGAGAGATAGGAAATGAAGAACAGATAATGGTATTTTAGAGTTCTAGATTATGTAAGTGAGTGATGGCAAGATCAAAGGTGTAACCAGCAAAATAAACTATTTAAAAATAAATGTAACCACCTATCCCTGAGGTGATCGTACCAAGGAGATTATGTGGTCAAACAGGGAGGAGAATATGTAGAAAGAGCTATAAAAGCCAAGGGAGGAGAGAAAATGCAGAAAGAGGGTGTTTCTGCTAGTGTCAGAAACTGTAGAGAGGTCAAGAATGAAGCCTACTAAACTTGAAACCTAATGGTACCTTAGACTGAGGCAAGCTGGCCAGTTCCACCACACCTACTCCAGAGAAAACCTGAAATTTAGACCTGTCAGTAATCAGGAAACATTTATTAAGCATTTGCTTACTGTGTGCTAGTGGGAGGGAGGGAGTGGATGAAGGCACTGAATTCAAGACATGTGATGGAGAAAACAGAAATCCCAGATGACTAGAGCTAACTGAGAAATGAGATGTTCTGAGCTGGACTGTTTCCTTAAATGGAGGTTTGGGGAGATCATGGCTCTACTCTTCCACCAGAGGGAAAGTGTGAGGTCGAGTACTATCGTTTGTGGGATCTTGCAGAATGATGAAGTTTTTCTAATAATGAGCTTCTTGGTCCATCATGGAGGAATCAGAGTTGTCCCAGAATAGGTGAGAAATGAGGCAGAACAGATAGAATAATGATCAGAAACTACAGCAGAAGTGACTTCTTCTACCCCAGAGCTGTACAAAAATAATTTCCAGCCCACTGTCAGCAGGAAAAGAGGTCACCAGCAAAGTCAGCACCAGCATCAGCAAACAAGCGTAGTTGTGGCTAACTTGCTAGTGTGGCTAGAGAAGGGACAGAGCCACATGTAGCCAGTGAGGTTCTCTGTCCAAAGGCAGAACTAGTGGAATGCCTCCAAGAATGCCCCAGCTTGCTTGTAAACCCATAACTGGACCCTTGGGGAGCAGTAACAACCAGGGTAGGTATGACATTCACCACAGCTACACTGCATACTCAGATTAGGACAGCCCCTGGGTTATATAATAGGGAGGCAGAAGAAACAAGGCCCCTTGATATTATTAGTGTCTCCAAAGGGCATTGAGGGAGTTAAATAAGAAAAACAGTGGACACTTGGGAGTGGATTAGTTCTGTTCTGAAAGTTTTAATAGGATAAAGAGGGAGAGGAGGAGTAATATACTAGCATAGAAAGAAGAAAGAAAGGATAGAACTTAGTATTTCTTTAATGGGATCCATGAAAATGACTTAAATCTTATTTGAAAGAGAAGCATTGTGTGCTTGCACATGCAAGTACACACATAGCACTTTGGTGTAGAAAATACATCAACTTGACAGGGAAACAGGTGAAGATGGGTGGGGGCAGGGTCAGACACGAAGGTAATACCTTGAAGGAAGTAGTTGCAAGCAAAACAGTCTTCCTGCCGTGGATTTTAAGAAGAGATCTAGGTTGTGTTTATCATTTGGGAATAGTTGGTCAAATAAATACCCTCTTCCTCTCTGTGATTGCAGAAGCATAAAAAATAAAACTTGTCCATCTGTCAAAACCATTCTATAATACATAATAATCTGTTTCTTCATCTATAACTACCTTGGTGCAGACTTTTGACACTTCTCTCATACAAAATTTTAAAAAAAATTAAAAATCATCATATCCTTAAAAAAAAATGACATCTTTTGTTTTTTTCTGTTACCTGCATTTCCAGGTGTATCTCCACTCATTACATTTAAAAGGAGAGCCATCCTTTTAAAAAAACATTTTTTTCCTTGGGGGAAGGCAGGATAATTGGGGTTAAGTGACTTGCCCAAGGTCACATGGCTATTAAGTGTTAGGTGTCTGAGGCTGGATTTGAACTCAGGTCCTCTTGACTTCAGGGTCAGTCCTCTATTCACTGTGCTACCCAGCCACCTCAAGAGCCATCGTTTTTAATAAAGAATTATAGAAGGGGGAAAAAAAAGTTCCACAAAAATTACCAATACCTCTACTGAGCCTACTATACTACTCTACTGTAATACTATAGCATTATTATATATTAGATCCCATATGCTCCTCTCTCTCCCCTCACCATTGTAGGAAGGAAAATACATTTTCTCATTTCTTCTTCAGGGACAAGCAATAGCCTTTAAAATTAGACAGAATTTAGTTTCATTTTTTCTTTCCATTTACTTTGTTTTAATTCTTGCATATAGTCTTCCTGAATTTCATTTTATTCAGTTTTCCATTTGTTCTTTAAGTATTCTGTCTTTTTAAACATTTTACTTTTTAGCTAAATTTATTGAACATCAATAAAGGAAGAATGTTTACACACACACACACACACCCCAATAAAAAGATCATATGAGATGCTACTTTCTTTAAAATATATAAAAATTGAACATGTTACTTTAAAAGCTATCTAACTTGTCTGTAATTCACTCTGAACTTCCTTCTCTTCCATTATGTCATGTAAAAACAAATCCTTCAGTAACCTTTTTTTCTTTGTCATTTTTTGGGGAGTATTTCCCAGCCTGAGTTTTTCTTCCATTCTAACCTTCTTACATACATCTCATCTCTAAGCACAATCTAACCATACTGGTTTGCATACTGTTCCTCACACAATAATGCTCCATTTCCAGTCTGTGCCTTTGTACCAACTGTCTTTTATGCCTGGTTATAGTCCTTGCCTCTTGGAATCTCTCGTTCCTTTCAAGACTCAGCAAAAGTGCTGCCTTTTTGTGTTTCACTGCCAATTTCTCATGCCCTCCCTCCCAAAACTACCTCGTCACCCTCATCTTCACATTGACTGTTTTCTGCTCTACCATTGCTACTCATCTGTCCTCTTCATCAGAACCCTCCTGGGACTTGGTTTTCACATATGTCCCAGCCATTTCTATTGTTTAAAAATTTTTTTTATTTTTGTTTCTTATCAAAAATTTTTTTTGATCAATGAAAATTTGCCTTCTCTTCTTCTGATCCCATTTTTTTCCCCACTGAGAAAGAAAAACAAAACTCATCACAGCATGTATAGTCAGGCAAATATATCTCAGTCTGCAGTCTGAGTTTCTTTTCTCTATCAGGAGGTGAATAGCATGTTTTATCGAGACTCTGGAGTCACAGTTGATCATTGTGTTGATTAGAGGCCTAAATCTTTAAAAGTTGTTTGTCTTGTTTAAGTAAATTGTTCCCCCTGTTCTCCTCACTTCACTCTGCATCAATTAATGCAAATCTTCCCACTTCTCTGAAACCATCCTCTTCATAAATTCTAACAGTACAGTAGTTTTCATCACATTCATGCTCAGTGTATGGGCAACCCCCCTCATCTTCCAGTTCTTTGCCACCACAGAAAGAGTTGCTATAAATAATTGTGTACTTCCTTAGTTAGAGATTGATTTGCTTAAAGCTAATCCCTCTTTAATCTATCCACCCTTTTATCCCCAACCCAATCTTTTTCCCCTCCTGTTTCCCTGAGTGTCTCTCTCTCTCTCTTTCCCTCTCTCTCCCCCTCTCTTTCTCTCTCTCTGTCTCTCTCTCTCTCTCTCTCTCACACACACACACACACACACACACACACACATACACACACACACACATCAGTTCAGATGAGAGTGAGGTTCAAGGGTTGCCAGTTTCCACCCTTTATTATTTGTAGGCTTTCATTTGTACTTGTACCCCGTCCCCCTCCAGCATTGTGAGATATATATTTCTCCTCCTTTCTTCTCTATTCCATCTGCCTCCCAGTGTGTATTCCTCTTCTCCCTTTCCATTCTTTGATGATCTTCAAGATTTAAAGGAATCATTCTCAGGTCTTTTGTCTAATTAGGCTCTTTATATAATCCCAGTGATTAGAAGGGACACATATATCATTTCCTCATTTTAGAATGTAACAGGGTATCCATGTTTAGTTCCAAAGATTGTTCACTCTTGTGATTTTTTTTTTTAACTTCAGTATGTAATTTTATGTATGTCTGCTCTTTAGGAATGCTTAAAGATCCTTTCATTTCATTGAATGAGTCCTTTCTTTGCCTTCTGTAATATTACATTCCAAGTTCACTGCTGCTTTAGTACTTGAATCTCTTCTTTCTGGTTGTTTGCATTATTTTTTCTTTGCCCTGGAACCTCTGGATTTTAATTGTGATGTTTCCGAGAGTTTTCCTTTTGAGATTAATTTCAGGAGATGGCTTGTGGATTCTGTTTCCACTTTACCCTCTCATTCTAAGATATCTGGGTAGTTTTCTTTTATAGTTTCCTGAAATATGATATCTGTACCCTCTCTCTCTGTCTCTTGGGCATATCTTTCAGATAATCCAGTGAGTTTTAAATTTGTTTTCTAGGTTTGGTTTTTTTACTATGAGATACCTTATATTTTCTTTTGGGGATCTTTTTCAAAAGGTGATCAGTGAATTCTTTCAATTTCTATTTTGCCCTCGGGTTCTAAAATTTTCCTTGAGAATTTCTTGAAGTATGATTTCTAGTTTCCTTTTCTGATGGTTGCTTTCAGGTAGTCCAATAATTTTTAAATTATCTCTCCTGAATCTATTTTCCAGGTCAGTGGTTTTTCCAATGCGATATTTCACATTGCCTTCTATGTTTCCATTTGTTTGGATCTATTTAATAATATCTTAATTTCTCATAAAGTCATTAGCTTCCATTTGCTCCAGTCTAATTCTGAAGGAATTATTCTTTTTTTTTTTTTTTTTTGAAAAGTTAAAAATTCCTTAATTTTTTATTCCTGGTACCACTACCACAATTTACAGGGCAATATACCTGATGTAATGAAAAGAAAAAGAAAAGACAAAGCTACAACAGATAAAAGACCTCAGGAATGTACATCTAATTGACATTACATTGCATTAATCAATAGCTGCA
>CM053600.1:172223734-172238735 GCA_028646575.1 Pseudocheirus occidentalis
GAATGCTTTTGAGATTCTTTTTCCATCTGGGAAATTTGACTTTTTAAGGCATTCTTCTCCTCATTGGCTTTCTGGGCCTCTTTTGCCATTTGAGTTAATCTATTTTTTAAAGTGTTGTTTTCTTCATTCAGGTTGTTGACTCTCTTTTCATGATTTTCTCGCATTATTCTCATTTCTCTTCCCAATTTTTCCTCCACTTCTCTTATTTGTTTTTCAAAGTCCTTTTTCAGTTGATGTATAGCTTCTAGGCATTCTTCAAGTGTCTTGGAAGCATTTGGTGTGGGTGTTCTGACTGTTGTCTTCTTCCTGTTCTATGCTTTGATCCTTTTTGTCCACAAAAAAGCATTCTAGAGTTTCATTGCTGTTCTTATTTTGCTTCTTTTTCCTCATGTTGGCCAGTCAATTAATTGGTTGGTTTTTTTAGCTTTGTGGAACTATGCTTCCAGGGGGGAAAGCTCTGTTCCAAATCGCTGGACTTTTCCCAGCTGTTGGAACTATTAGGGGGGTGTTGCAGCCCCTACCAGCTTTGGCTTGCTGAAAGCGCACCCCAGGACCACCACTCAAGACCACGATCCAGATCCAGACTGCTCAACAAGAGCACTTGGCCCTGATCAATTGGCTCAGCCCCACTGCGGGGTCCGCAGGCCAGGGGCTCTGAAGCAGCCCAGTGGGGGCAGCCGCCAGTTACTGCAATTCCTGCCCTTCCCCCACTGTTTCCTTGCCTTGGGGGCAGATTGGCCAAACTGCTTTTCCTCTCCCAAATTTAGCTTGTATGCTTCACTCACTTTCACTGACTTTCTCTAATCCTGGCTTGCTAGATGTGAAGATTGCTCGAGGTGCTGTAGATCTTCTCTGAAGTAGACTCACGCTGGGCCTTGGGAGGCTCGACTCCTCCTGATTGCCCTGGGGCCTGGCCGTGTTTAGGTTTCAGGCTGGGCTGACGTCTGCTCCCCGCCTCTCGTGATGAGCCCCTGCTGCCGAGCTGTCTTCAGCAAGAGATGTTTTTTCTGTATTTTTGTGAGTTTGAGAGCCCTAGAATTTGTTTAGAGTCATATTTTATGGGTGGCAGTGTGGGAGCTATGGAACTTTGCTGCTTCTATGCAGCCATCTTGGCTCTGCCCCTCATATATAGTCCAATAGTTTTAAAATTGTCTGTCCTGGATCTATTTTCCAGGTCAGTGATTTTTTTCAAGGGGATATTTCACATTGTCTTCTATTTTTTCATTTGTTTGGATTTGTTTAATAGTATCTTGATTTCTCATAAAGTCATTTTCTTCTATTTGCTCCACTCTAATTCTGCAGGAATTATTCTCTTTAGTGTGCTTTTGAGATTATTTTTCCATCTAGCAAATCAGAAATACATTTTTCTTTGAACATTGTGAAATAAATTTAAACATAGCAAAACATTAAAATAAAAAACAGGAAACATATCTTATAATGCCCTCGGCATGACTGATTTGGCACCAAACTTAATAATAAGTGTTTGTGTTGGGGACAAGAACCTGCTTCCCTTTGAGCATGTCTAAGCCCTTTGGCTTTGCTTGCTTCACTTTACATCACTTCATATCGATGTTTCTGTGTTTCTATCTTCATCATCTCCATTTCTTGTAGCACAGTGATGCTTCATTTCATTTACATGCCATAATTTGTTTAGCCATTCCCTATTGATGGACATCTAATTTCTCTCTAGCTCTTTACTATCACAAAAAGTGCTGGTATAAATATTTTGGTGAGTATGGTAACTTTCTTATCAATGGCCAACTTGAAGTGTATGCCTAACAGCAGAATTTCTGGGTCAAAAGGTATGGATGTTTTGGTCACTTTATTTGCAGGATTCTGAATTGCTTTCCAGGAATTATTATACTGATTCCCACCTCCACCAGCAGTATACCAATGTGCCTTTCATCCCAGGATGATGGACTGGAAACATTGCTATTCCTAAGAGTCTTGGTTTCTGGGCTATCTCCATCAGGTTCTGAGGAGGTGGTGACATACTTTGACTTTCCCTGGCAGATGCTCTATCTTGTTTCTCAGGGCATGTTGCTGAGTCAGCTAGGCAAGCTCTACTCCTCTGTGAATGGCATTTATTTGGCAGTCGATGGTTGCTTCCCCTGGTGATGGCTATGGGCTTGGGGCTGGAAGTGGTTTAAGGGACGCTGCTATTTTCAAAGCTTTTGGGTTCAGGGTCCTGGGCTGTCTTCATTACAGTCTCAGAGGAGATGATAGTTAAGGTGATGGTGCTGGTTTCGCTGCCTCCTATTAACAGGGATTTTGCTCTTGAAACATAAAGTGAACTAATAAAAGAGACTAGAGCAAGATATATTATTCTTTAGATGAACTTTAAAAAGTCGAAATCATTACCTTATTCCAAATAACAGCAAATTTAAGTTTGATTAAGAGATAGAGAATGAAACTGCATTTTGCTGAAAGAAATTATTGACAGTGAATCAATATCAATACTTAACAAATGAACTCAGTGACATTGCATCTTAATACTTGAAGGAAAAGCCAAACAAGCTATGAGAAGAAATAGGCAGTAAAACTGTAGTAGTTGGGCATGTCAATGTAGTCTGTATAAATAACCAAGAAATAAGTGAATGACCTAAAAAGAATTTTAGAAGTTATATAGGATAGATATCTAACTATAAGTGAATTGAAATTAAAAGTATACATACTTTTTAGTTGTGTATGGCGCCTTCCCAGAAATGGATTGTGTGGATCTCTAGCAGTCACTACATAGTAATAAGGAGCATTCACAGCTTTCTGCTGTATATGGCACCCTAACAAAATTGACCATATCTTAGTATTTAAAAACCTTGCAAACAAATTTAGAAAAGTGTAGGAGTACTAAACATAACTTGTTGACTACAAAGCAATAAAATTTATATTTAGTAAAGGATCTTTAAAGAAAACTTAAAATGAGCTTGAAACTAACTTCATTCTAACAAATGAGTCAAAGAAATAGTCGTAGAAATCATACATAATTTTATTGAAGAAAATGATAAAATTGAAATTAAGTAGCAAAATTCATTGAATGCACCCAAAATCAATCCTTAGGGGAAAATTTTCTTTGACATATTCATTGACAAAAGAGAGAAGTAATTAATTGCTGAATTGTTCATACAGTAGAAAAACATCAAAATAGACATTTTTAAGCCTCCAGCAGTTAATAAAATTGAAAGTAAAAAAATGCTATCAAATTAATGATCAAAGCTAGGGATTTTTTTTTTGTTTTTGTTTTTTTTGTTTTTTATAGGAAAACAGTGTCAGTTTATTTTCATTTACATATCTCAGGGGGAAGTTGAAAAACATTCATGGTGCATGAAAATATACAGATTCCTCTATTCTATAGGCACAGGGAGACAGGAGCATCAGTGGCAGCAGCTGCAACTCTCGGTCTGGGGGGCTTTGCAGACACAGCCCTGGGCACACTTGGCACATCCTGCTGGGCAGCAGGAGCAGCAGCTTTTCTCACAAGAGGTACAGGACCATGATTTGCATTTGCAGGAGTCACCACAGGTGCAAGAGCCACCATTTGAGCAGTCACAGTTGGCGTCCATATTCAGAGGGTCTGGAGCACATCTCTCTGGAGGATGAGCTGGAAGGTTCGAAAGATGGGTTGTCTAGGGACTGGCTTTTAAAAAAATATTTTAAATTCTCTACATTCACTTTTATAAAGTTTTGAGTTCTAAATTTTTCTCCTTTCCTCTCCCCTCGCCATGATGGCATTCAATCTGATATAGGCTATACATGTGCATCGTACTAAATATATTTCCACATTGGTCTTATTGTGATAGAAAAATTAAAACTAAGAGGAAAAACAAAGAGAAAGAAAGACTAGTGGAAAAAAAATAGTATGCTTCAATTTGCAGAAATGGGTGGGTAGACAGGATACCTTTTAAGTAAATAGTCAGTAGTCTTGTTTGTTTGAAATTTGTCCACCTGAAGGACGGTAGTAAACCAGGGAAATGTATCTTGGAGCTTGATTTTGTAGATCCTTTCATACTAAACTAGGTCTTTTACTTGATCAACTCTTTGGTTTCCTTAAACTGATCCTGTATTTTTCTTTATTAGCCTAACTCTTTGAAAAAGCTATCTGCATTTGTTGCTTCTTGGTCCTCTCTTCTTTTTCCTAAACCCATTGCTGTCTGCCTTTCAGCCTCATCACTGAAGTGTTACTCTTCTCACCAAAGTTCTCAGTGATTTCTTTTTTTAAATTATTTTTTTTCGACCAACAAACATTAGCCTTTTCTCTCTTCTTCCTCTCCTTTACTTCACACCAAAGAAAAATAAACACCTCCTTTCCCCCGTTACAAACATGTGTAGTCAAGCAAAACAAATTTCTACTTTCTACTTGTTTTTTAAAAAGCCACAGTCTGCACTCTTGAGTTTGTCACCTCTCTATCAGGAGGTGTGGGTAGCATGGTTCATCATGAGGTTTCTGGAGTTGTGACTGAGCATTGTGTTTATCAGAGTTCCTGAGCCTTTTTTTCCTTTTAAATAGTATTTTATTTTTTTCAGTCACATGTAAAGACAAATTTTGCCGTTAGTTTTTTTTTTTTTTTTGCTTTTTGGAGGGCAGTTAGGGGTTAAGTGACTTGCCCAAGGTCACACGGCTAGTTTTTTGTGTTAAGTGTCTGAAGCTGGATTTGAACTCAGGTCCTCCTGACTCCAGGGCTGGTGCTCTATTCACTGTGCCACCTAGCCGCCCCCCATTAATTTTTTAAAAGAAAGTTTTGAGTATCAAATTCTCTTCCTTTCCTCCTCCCTAAGACAGTAAGCAGTTTGAAATAGGTTATATATGTGCAGTCATGTAAAAAATTTCCATATTAGCCAGGTTGAACAAGAAGAAACAGAACAAAAGGAATAAACTACAAAAAAAAAATAAAGTGAGAATAGCATGTTTTGATCTGCATTCAGACCCATCAGTTCTTTCTCTGCATTTGGATAGCTTTTTCCATCATGAGTCTTTTGGAATTGTCTTGTATCATTGTATTGCTGAAAAGAGCTGAGTCTATCATGGTTGTTCATTATACAGTTTAGTGTTCTTCTGGTTGTGTTTACTTCACTCAGGATCAGTTAATGAAGTCTTTGCAGGTGTTTTTGAGACCATCCTGCTCATCATTTCTTATACCACAGTAGTATTCTATTACATTTATATACCACAACCTATTTAGCCATTCCTCAATTGATGAGCATCTCCTCAATTTCAGATTCTTTGCCACCACAAAAAGAACTGCTGTAAATATTTTTTGTACATGTGAGTCTTTTTTCCCTTTTTTATGATCTCTTTGGGATATGGACCTAGTAGAGGTATTACTGGATCAGAGGGTATGCACAGTTTGATTGCCTTTTGGGCATGATTCCAAATTGTTCTCCTAAATGGTTCACTATATGTCTGAGAAACGAGACCTTTACCAGAGTTACTTACTGTAACAGTTGTTCCCCAGCTTTCTGCTTTCCTTTTAATCTTGGTTGCATTGGTTTTGTTTGTGTAAAAACTTTAAATTTAATATAACCAAAATTATCCACTTTATAAGCGTTCATGTATCTTTCAGAATTTTTGTCCTTACAGTATTACTGTTATTGTTTAAATTGTTCTCTTGGTTCATTTCATTTCATAAAATTGCATTTCATAAAAGTTTTCTCTGGTTTCATTGAAATGAGCTCCTTAATAAATTTTTTTTAATACAATCACATTCCATCATGTTCACATACTAGAGCCTGTTTGTTATTCCTCAGCTTCCAGTTTCCATCCCCTGAGTTTCCAGTTCTTTGCCAATATGAATATTTTTATGCAATGTTAGAATTTTTTACGCTTAGGACTAATCTCTCCCCGAATCTATCCTCTCTCCTCTCTCTTCCATTTTTCCTACTTTTACTCAGTTTATTATATGTGTTGCATCTTGCCACCATCCTAGCAGGAATACATATTGAAATCAGGCCTTAGGCACCAGCTTTTTTTTTCTTGTAACACTTTTATTTCTGTATCCAAATCTCTCTAGTTCTTCCCTTCTTTGATCAGTTCAGATGAAAGTGAAGTTCAAGTGTAACTTGCTCCCCCCTTGTTATCTTCTTAGATGCAATGGGTAGAGTACTAGACCTGGGGCCAGGAAGACCTGAATTCAAATTTGGCCACAGATACTACTAGCTCTGTGACCCTGGGCAAGTTATTTGAATTTTGTTTGTCTCGGTTTCCTCAGTTGTAAATAGCACTTACAATTGTTGCAAGGCTCAAACAAGTTAATATTTGTGAAAGCACTTAGTACAGTGCCTGGCCCATTGCAGGTACTATATAAATGCATGTTCTCTTCTCCCTGTTCACGTACTCATCTTTTGCACAACTTGAATATGTGAGTCAATTTTCCCTGTCCTTCCTCTGTCTCCCAAGCCCCATTCATTTTTTTTTTCCTCCTGGTCCATTCTCCTTTTAAGATCATTGAAACATAACAGAACGACTCCTAGGCCTTCTAATTAGACTGTCCTAATGACCTTCTGATTATGATAGGATTTAGAGGACATAGTACAGGTATCATTTCGCCATATTAGGTAGTTTACCCTTGTTTAGTTTCTTACCATTGTTTCCTCATTTTGACCTTGCTGTGTTTCTTTTGACTCTTGTGTTTGCACTTTAGAGTTTCTGTGCAGCTTTGGTCTTCCCATCAGGAATGCTTTGACATTCTTGATTTCATTGAAGGGCTAATTTTTTTCCCTTGTAGGATTATATTTGGTTTTTCTGGGTAAGGTTTTCTTGATTGTAAGTCTATAACCTTTGCCATGTAGAATATAAAATTCTAAGTTCTGCCCTTTTGTGGTGATAGTTGCTAGATCTTGGGTGATCTTCAGTGTAACTTCTTGATATTTAAATTTCTTTGACCTAGAAATTGTAGATCTTGTCTATAAACTGTTACTGGCAGTTTTTCATTTTGAAGTTCTTTCAGGAGAAAACATCTCAGATCTCCCAAGTTTTTAATCTCTACATTATCCTAAACTCCTTATTCTTTCTTACTCCATATATCCAGTTATTTGTCAAATCTTGACACATGTACCTTCGTGACATCTCCCACATCTGATCACTCTTGTCTGCTTACTCAAGGACCACCTTGGTTTCAAGTTCTCACCACTTTTTAGGTAGATTATCTATCACAACAGCCTTTTATTTGGTTTCCTTGATCCAAGGCTCGACTCACTCCAGTCCATTCTACTCCCTGCTGCCAAAAGGAT
Organism: Pseudocheirus occidentalis; assembly: GCA_028646575.1. Taxonomy (NCBI): domain Eukaryota; kingdom Metazoa; phylum Chordata; class Mammalia; order Diprotodontia; family Pseudocheiridae; genus Pseudocheirus; species Pseudocheirus occidentalis. The sequence goes on from CM053600.1 coordinate 172,230,959, forward strand.
AGTAATTAAATCAGTGGTTCTCAACCTGTGGGTTGCAACCCCTTTGTGGGTGGAACGACTCTTTCATAGGGATCACAGGGGTCACGTAAGACCATCGAAAAACACATTTCCCATGTTCTTAGGAACCCAGACACTGCTCTCCCATCCTGTTTCCAGGCTGGTCTGTTGCAGGGTTGTGGCATTAGCAAGGTTGAGAACCACTGCATTAAATGGAGATATGATCATGTGACTTACCCATTCAGTCAATGGAAGTCCTTTCCTCTGGCCTCTAGGAACATTTTCACTATACTCAGTCTGAGCACTGGAAATTCAAATCCAAAGACCCTTTAAAGAGCTATAATGAATAAGTAGGACCATCAAAGCAAAGAGGCCAGTTTTAAAGATTTATGGGGATTAGGTTTGAGTCATGCCTTCAGATAACTTTCTAGGTGGGTCGCCCTGGGCAAGTCACTTAATCATTCTGTACTTCTCAATAGACGTATTTTTAAGTAAAAAATGAAAAAGAGGAGCTGTTCCTCATTATCCATTTGATTTCCTAATTGATACATAGTAGCCCAGGGCAGTGCTACTGTAGAGTATCATTGAAACTTGCATACAGTATTCCCTTGTAAGAGAATGAAAAGCCCTGGGCACAAAAACAAGTATATAGAATGTGTGACCTGAGGCTCAGCTAAGCCAGATCTCCTGTAGAAGAGGGTGAAGGACAGTGTCAGGGGGTGTGTCAGATGTTGCATGAAGGTCGGGAAGCAGTTGGATTGAGAAAAATGCCATTAGCTTTGTCAGCTAAAATGTCATTGTGACAATGTTGGAATCCAGATTGCTGAAGGTTTAGAATTGTGTAAGAAGAGAGAAGGACACTTAGGTGGCACAGTGGAGGGTGTGCTGGGCTGGACTCAGGAAGGCTTGAGGTCAAATCCAGCCTCAGGCACTCGCTGTGTGACCCTGGACAAGTCACTTTAACCCTGTTTGCCTAAATTTCCTCATCTGTAAAATGAGCTGGAGGAAGAAATAGCAAATAGTTTCAGTGTCTTTGCCAACAACTCCCCAGATGGTGTCATGGAGAATGAGACAGGTCCAAAACAACTGAGCAGCAGCGAAAAAGAGAGAAACTGGAAGTACGGAGTGCACGCTACTTTACTGAGGTGTTTATTTGAGAGAGTGGATGGGAGAATTGATTCAAGCCAGTTCTTTTAATGGTGGAGGAGACATGTCCTTGTTTGTATGTAACATAAAAGGAGCTGGCACACAAGGAGGAATTGAAGATTAAAGAGAGTCTGGAGAAGAACAGAAGAGATGGAATCAAGAATGTATGTAGATTGCTTCAGTAATAAGAAGGTCCCCTTCTTCATGAGAGAGGGATGAAAGAAGAGTGCATCTGAGGGAAGAAGAGAGAGCTCTTGCCAAAAGGCTTTGGTTTTTGTCACTTAACTGCCATTGGATTTTCCTGAGAAGGGGCATGAAGTGGTAAGACCTCTGTTTTAGAAATATCAGATTTGGATGGATTGGAGAGGGGAAGGGAAGGAGGTAGGGAGACCAGTTTAAGAGACTATGGAATATTGTAGACTAGAGGTGATGAGACCCTGAACACAGGTCGTCTGTGGTGTGTGTGGAGAAATGAGGATGAAGGCATGACATGATGTGAGAGTATGAGATATCCAATCGATGGCCTATGAGGGGATGAATGAGAGTGAAGAATTGAGTGTGACTCCTGATTTGTGAAGGTGGATAATTAGAAGAATGGTGATACCCTTCATAGAAATAGGGAAATTAGAAGAAAGGATGGGCTTATTTATGGAAAGATAAATTCTGTTTGAGGTGTATTAAGGTGAAGATGCCAGTGTGGCTTCCAGGTAGAATGTCTAGCATGAATTTGAAGATGAGATACTTGGTCAGGTGACAGACAATGACTACTTAGGTACGTGCTTTCCTGTGCTGTAGCATTTCTCTATGGCATCTTGCTGAGTAGGTGTATGTAAGCAGTTTACTTCTTTCTCCATCCTTTTTGATGCAAATCTTTTTGGTTACTATTTCAGGACCCCAGGCAAATATGTTTTTACCACCCCTTTTTAAGACTTGCCGCATTTCTAACAAGATCCCAGTTTCCCTGTGTTTTAAAGTGTGACCCAGAAATCCAGACGCAGTTTTCATCCACTGTCTTCTTAACCATTTCTTCACTTTCTTCTCTGAAACACTTGCCTTCATTCAGTAGCTCTTGATGAAAACATCTGTGCTCCAGCATCTTTGATTTCTTGTTCTTATCTTCATAAGCTTTATCAGGATTCTCTAGACTTCCTAAGACATTGCAAAATCACAATATACAGTCTAAATCGTCAGACAGAAAATATATATTCATTATAAGTTTAGATGTTAATATGATTTATTATAGTTTCAATTTGTAATTCATTTATATATTAGGTAATTCAGCTAGGATATTTGATAAGTGCATCCTAATAATAACCATATCATATAATGAAAAAAAGATGTTTCATACTTTGGTAATTTCATATATTGCTTCTTGACATGCAGGCAGTATATAGTAGCTTGAAGGAATTCATATTGCTGTCATAGGGTAGAAGGAATGTCACTTTTAGACCCAGAATAACTTACGTGTGAATCATGGCCGTGACACTTACTGTCAGTATGTCCTTGGTCATAGATCATTGCTGATTCCTTAAATTCAGAGAGATTGAGCAGCAGAGCAGTTAAGTAAGGAAGATCAGATCTGAGCTGTAAACCCTCAGGTAACTGTTTAAGCAATGATTTCCACTTACCTTTCCTGGCTACTATTTATTGAATATTCCAATTAGACTGAATTCGTCCTTATCCTATACTGGATTCTGTAATACCAGATATAAATCCTTGGACTAAGGACTATTTCTTTTGGCCTGTGTCCTATTAACTGGCACGACAGGGTATAAGAGATTCAAGGATAAAGGGTAGTATAATGTGAATTGGTCAAACATTATGGTCAAGTCTGCAGAGGAAGGAGAGGCCAGAGCAAGAGTGAGACCAGTAAGAGTTGGAGTGACTAAAGCTTTAAGGTGAGGACAAAGAGTAGCAAAGTAAGAGTCAGAGAGAGCTGGAAAGGTAGAGGTAACCCTCAGAAGGGTTATTGTAGAATTCAGAGGATGCTGGCAATGAAAAAGCTCTTGTTGTTTGAAACTGCATTAAAGGAGGTTTAGTATCTAGGATTGGAAAACTCATGATGTGACCATACTTTGTTCTTCTCAGACCATGTTCAGAATGAAATGTTCAGTTGTGTGCATCGCAACTTGAGAACGACATTCAATAAGCTGGAGGGTTCCAGTGAAATGCAACCAGGATGGTGAAGGGCCTCTAGATGAGTTCATTGGAGGATCAGTTTGAAAGAACCAGGGATGTTTAGCCTGAGCAGAACAAACTTAGGCAAGTTGGGGAATGGAAGAGTTTATCTTCAGGTACTTGAAGGACTTTTTTTTTGTTTTTGGAGGGCAGTTGGAGTTAAGTGACTTGTCCAAAGTTACACAGCTAGTAAGTGTTAAGTGTCTGAGGCTGGATTTGAACTCAGGTCCTCCTGACTCCAGGACCAGTGGTCTGTTCACTGTACTACCTAGCCTTGCCCAAAGGACTTAATTATGGAAGAGAATTTTCTTGTCCTTTATGGTCTCAGAAGGTAGAACCAGGAGTGATGGGTGGAAGCTTTGAAGAAGCAAATTTAGTGTTGCTATTGGGTAAGATGCAGTGACCAAAATTATTCAGAAGTGGGGCAGATACTTCTGGGTGATCTTGGGGTGGATGGGGAGGTCCTCGCTCTTGACATTGCCCAGCAAAAGATGGACAAGCCTTTTTTGGACTTTGTAGGGCAGCTTCTTGTTCAGCCATGTGTTAGTCTGTGTGGTCTCTTAGTAATCAACCAGCAGCATTATAATTTTGTAATTCTGACTAACCTCACCTACCATTTAGTGCCTTTTCCCAGATACTTCCCTCCTTGTGACTTGGCAGTAGTTTTGAAACTTTATAAATGTTAGCCCCCTGTTAGCTCTTATCAAGGACTGACTAGCCTGGGCTCCACAGACATTAATGTAGTTGGTTTTTATGAGGTTCATATCTGTGGAGAGTATTAAGTTTCATGGCTGGCTTTATTGTGGCAATTTATTCAGTAATTTTAAAAGGAATACTTTGTATGTGTTTTATAATTCACTAGTTAATTTTCTTTGAGTCCTAGAATTGCTAATAGACACATTCTAATTTCTTAGCTCTTATCATTTACGTGTGAACTTACTTTTATTGCTAGTTAAGTAAAAAGAGTCAGTGTGTGGTACAGTGTCTTTGAGAGTGTTGGATCTGGTGTAGTGAAAATACTGGTTTCAATCCTTTCTCTGTCTGGTATTAGTTACGTGTAATTCACTTAAGCTTTCTAAACATCAAGTTTCCTCATTTATAATGGGCATAATAACACTTCTAATACCTACCTCATACAGTTTTTTTGAGATTCATTTGAGGTCCTGTAAAGTACTTCACAAAATTTAAAGTGCTATATAATTGTCAGTTACTATTTCAAAATGAAAATCAGCTATGTCCTTGGTGTATTTGTGTCTTTGGAATAGAGAGGACAAATTTTAAGGCTTCATTATTAAACAACTTGTCACATCTTTCTTTTTTATAGGGATTTCTGATAAACTCAAAACCAGAGAATGCCTGTGAACCCATAGCACCTCCACCACTGAAAGACAACTCCACCAGTGCCTTCATTGTGTTAATTAGAAGACTTGATTGTAATTTTGATATTAAGGTACTTGTACAATTTCTTGTCATTTAAAAAAAATCTTCTCATTTTTAAAGGACAGTTTAGGGTTATTGTTTATGCCAATTTAGACCCTTGTCTCAGCTAGATCTGGGAACCTCAACTCTTATAGCTGTAAATGTTGAATTTTACATGGGAACAGGGGCAACACTGATAATATGTGTAGTTTCCTCCTCATTTTATTTGTTTGACCAAAGACCCTCTTGTAGTCAGTAGACTGGCTCAGATTGTCAGGCATCTGGTGTGGTTTTCTTTTAGTATGATGTGAGATAGTAAAATGAAGAATGGTGGGAATCTCTTTTTTTGCACATGAATTTGGTTGTGCAGTTATCATGGCTTTGCACAGCAAGTAGGGTGCCATTACCACATAGCTCTCTCTCCCCTAAATTGGCTCTGTAATGAATATTGCTGTGAACTTCCATTTTACATGTCTTCCTCTCATGTTTTCAAAGAGGAGAGTAAGATGTAATATATACATTTCTTTTAAAATTGTGTTGATAGATCTGGTTCAGGAAAAGCTTTAGGGGCATAACCAGTTAGTTTGGTCTATATGAAGCAGCCCTAAGTTCTACTTCTTTTTCATTATTCATCTAAGGAAAATTGTTACATCTCATTATTGACTAAATCTAATCAGGTGCATCTTATTTCAGTAGTGTAGGCATGGGGAGATGATTCTTGTTCTTGTGTGAGGATAGGGAAAAGTCTGGGCCTTGATAGAGCAAAGAATGTGTCAAGGAGAAAGCAGGGGCTGCAGAGAGGTCCAGGAAGGATGAGGCGTGAGGAAAGGCTATTAAATTTGGCAGTTAAGGAATAAATAATAACTTTGGAGAGTTTCACTTGAATGATGAGGTCAGAAACCAGATTGCAGAGTGAAAAGAGAGTAAGAGGAAAGGAAATGGTGGCACCTGTTGTTGATGGACTTCTTAAGCAATTTAATTACAAAAGGCAGACAGATTTATAGGATAACAAGTTGTTGGATTGAAAGAATGAGGGAGTTTTTTGAGGATAGGGTAGACAAGAAAATACTTTTGGGTAGTAGGGCCAGTGAACTATTGAAGGGTGGTGAGAGTCGGTATGACAGGGGCAGTCTGCTGGAGCCAAGAGAGTTGAATGGGATCACTTGTGTATGCAGAGTGCTTTTGCAAAGAGGACTACCCGCCTCTTCATGTCAGATACTGAAGGAAGAGGTAGTGGCAGAACCTTGTTGGGATCTTTTTATAAGTCTCAGGTTATGGAAGGAGTCCTGGGTTTGGAGCCAGAAGGCTTAGGTTTAAGTCTCATGTGTGCCACTTAATGCTTGTAAGACCTTGAGAAAGTTACTGCGGCTTTTGTGTACCAGTTTTCTCGCCCGTCAGAAAAATGAGACTGTCTCTGCACCTCTAAGGTTTGGGATTCTGTTATGAAATCTTGAAGTAATAGCAGAGGTTTATTATTATTTCTTCTATTCATGTTGTCTTTTCTGTGGTGGACTCTGCTTAAAATGATCCTTCATTTTAGATTCTGCTTTCTTACCCAGGGTTAAAGAGGCATCAGCCTATAGTTTCTAGGGCTCTCTTTGTTTAGTATAAAAAATGTTGAGGACATGGAAACTGGAAAGGGATTGCTTATGCTGTAATAGAGAGGTGGCAAAAAGGTCTTCAAAGACCTTCAGGGAAGTAGATTGCTTTGATCTGGACAACCTGTTTTTGCTGAGCTGATATGGCGGTAGAGCTCCTTGAGGTACATTTCCGGTCCCCCCCACCCTATTTTCTCTATGTGTTGTCTTACTTTGTCTTCTCTCTTTCATTCTGTTGCTTCCCTCTTACACCATATGTTTGGCAAAGTTACATTTTATAAACTTGAAACCTTTCACATGCTTATAAAAAGACTTGAGATTTTATTTCTGTTTCATGTATTCTTAAAAATACCAGCTGCTTCTTGGTTGAAAATGTAAGTTAATTTGACTGACACGTGTAATATGGTTTATAAATTTGGATGGGTTTTCCTTGTTTATATTTCATATGCCTGTTGGTCCATATGTTAATGTAATTGTTGATTCTTTTCAGGATTGTTGAAACTTTCTCACTTCCTGAAATTTGGAAAACATGTTTTAATATTTGTTAATGTTTGCTTTTTTGACTACAGAGTTATGTTCATATTTTGTTAGTTTCTGATGTTTATTATTTATCAGTATTATTAGTTTATTTTTATGCATGAAATAGTTTACTTTTATTTTTGAGAGAATATTCAATAATGTATTAATAGCAATAACTGCTTTCAAGTCTACTGGCCAGATTTAGCTGCATCTTTAGCATTATACCTTTGAACTTCACTGTTTACAAGAACTATTCTGGGTAAAAACAGTGTCTGATTCTGCTCTTGATATGTCCTTGAGAGCTATTACTGACATTTGATAATATTAAGTACTAATCATGATTAATTATAGGTTTTGTGATAGGTTTAGATTTTGGTCAGAAAGAAGTGAAAGATTTCTTTCTGAAGGAAAAATAAGGGAAATTTGGAAAACTTTCATATCTTAGGAAAATTGTAAACTGTCACTTTGTATAACCGATCCTTGGTTATTTAAAAATAGAGCTGCTGAAAATCCTTCCAATACTGTATACTTCTAAAATAAAATACGTATGTACAGATATTTTTTTTTAATTTTAATTTATTTTCTTGGTTACATCATTCATTTTCACAAGGTTTTGAGTTGCAAATTTTCTCCCCTTTTTGCCCCTACCCCCCCAGCCCAGAACGTTGTTCCCACTGTAAGGCCCCTCCCACAATCTGTTCCCTTTTATGCCTTCCTCCAACACCCCTCTAGCTTTCTAGCAGGGCAGGGAGCCCCTCCCTGTATGTATTATTTCCCAGTTGTATTTGATTGTATAGCTTTAAATACTAGATTCTTGCAATTCCTCCCCTGTCACCCACTCTCACTGGGAGGAGCAGCAATTCAATACAGGCTGTGCTTGTGTAATTACACAGGACATCTCCATGGTGGGCAAATTGTGA
>CM053600.1:172247202-172268528 GCA_028646575.1 Pseudocheirus occidentalis
AAATGAACTACCACCTACAGTCTGGTAGCACTATGAACAGAACTGGGGTGGCGGTGAAGACAGGCGCGAGGTGGATGGGGAGAGGCTGCTTAGACGTCAGACCTCCTCAGGTATAAAGCGAGTTCAAATGCTTTCTTGTTCAGTGTCCCTCCATGGACACCTTCCTTTCCCATGACTATAACCAATGCTGGAGCACACAAGGAAACAAAAAGTGAACAGAATTACTTATGAAACAAAAACAAAAACACCTTTCCCCACCAACAAAGGGATACAAAGAAGACACAGGTTCATAACCCCATCACCTGCATTGCTAATAAAATTTCCAGAATGAAGACTTACGCTTACAATTAGGAAAGTTTAAGAGCAATCCCCCTAATACTTAACAGTCTCGCCTAGCAGCTAGAACCCAGAGTCTCTCAAGTATTTGGCCATTGAGTATGCCTTCTTATTCAATCCACCTCCGTGGACCCCTTCTTTGCCCATTACAAAGACCAAGACTGAAAGAGAAAAAAGAAAAGTGTTTCAAAAGAAGTGTTAGACAAGAAAGTCATGTAAGTTTTAGCAGACAGCACACGGAATAAAAATTAATAAGTTATTATATTAAGCTGGTTTTCCATGAGCTACCAAGCACTGGTGCCAAATGGATTATTTAGAAAGTTAAAATCCCTCCAAAACAGAAGTTCTACTGATGTTCTCAAGCTGACAAGAAGCTACTACTTTAAGCAATTACGTGTGACCGCTGCAAAACCATGAAATAGTTAGGAATGAATTCTGTACAAATATAATAAAGGAGAACTAATAACCTGTATGATGGAGAAGAAAACCACGAAATATGATATTGCCTAGGCAAGTGATAACTTAGACTAGGTGCTGTTCTACTTAACAGGAAATAGACATTTTCCCCACTTTTTACATTTTTTTCCCCCAACAGTATACTAGCAAGGTTGGGCAAAACTGGGCTCTTATTTATTGCTAGAAGGAATATGAAGACAAAAAGTATTTGAGTTACAAATTTCATTGGATTTTAGCTATGGAAAAAATAGTCTTTAAAGGCCTGTGTTTATTAAAGCTCCTATTTAACACTGAACAACCTTGAATTAGATCTCATATAATAAACAAGAAGTATATCTGTGTAAGGTGAGTTTTAAAAACGAAACATTAAAAATTGGGTGGATGGGAAGAGAATATCCAATTTTATGCTGACTGCCACTAGATGTCAGTAAAATTATAACTGTGTGTCTGCTTGAAGTATTCACAATTGAATCCCTGCAGCAGCCCCTCTCCCTTCCACGAAGAATGCAGCCCTTAAAATTTTTTAAAATTCTGATCAAAACACCAAATAAAACAAGTATTTCCATTCACGCTGCAAAACATAAGAGGACTGTACATGAGACTGTGAGTGTCTAAAGAGGACCTGAAGGGGAGGTGAAGCTAAAAGAAGAACCTATCACCTGGTGGTCAATATTGTGAGGATGAGCCTCAGCCCCACCTACTCCACTCATCAGTTCCTGGAACACAGTCTACAACCAGTCAGGATGTGCCCACTACAGAGACACTTTTGGTTTGGTTGGATCCACCACAGCGTTACAAATACACCATGAGACCTCAAAAGGGGACTTTTCCAAGGAAATATTCAAGAGCTTCAAGTATCAGATGTATTGTTACTGTTTTTTAAACAGCCTAAACCTGCCATGGCCCTAGAAAGTTTACAAAGCCTTTTATGTGATCTCATTCTATCCTTACAACAGGAGATTGACTCTTCTAGCAGTCCCTGTTAAGTTCCTTCCAGATCAAAAGCTATGATTCTGTGAATGAACAAGCCAGGATACAAGTGCTGCAAGTGCTTGTGCCCAATGAGAGATAAAACTGAGGACCAGAGAGGTCATGTGTCTGACAGAGAGGTGAGACTGGACTCCTAAGAGGCTTCTTGGAATCAATGACTAAGACCTACACTCATCTCACATCTAGAACCCTTCCGTTTCAGATATACTATACTTATTTGAGTCAGACACTAAAAAAAAGTCAAGATCCCAGTCTCCTCAGTTACCAGAGTGATAAGCAATTTATCTGAATAACTTTTGACAGTAACAATATTATTTATTAGAAACATACTGCAAATGGAAAACCAATGTAAGAGGTTTATAAGATGCTTGGGTCATATGTGATGTGCTGTTTCCAAATTCCGTGTTTGAAACCTATTTTAGAAAAGACAAGGATTTTCCTTTTTTTAAAGATGAGTTTTTCACAACTACACAATTTTATGTTAAATGGACAACACCCAAATAATGAGTCCTAGTTATTTTTAGCGTAATTCCCTAAAAAGCAGAAACAATTTATTCCTTTTCTCTTAAGTTCACTGAATAAAAAGCCTTTTGGAATTTGACAATGAAGTTAATAAATATCTGAATGAACTATCAGGTTAGAGTACTGTCAGAAAAAGAATTTGGGTTCCTTGGATATTTTAAAATCTAAGTATTCTCAAATGTAACACACCCTCAGATGCTCAGTCCTATAGGACTTTGAAAATTAAAACAAGGAAGATTTGATAAAAGGGACAGAATGGAAAATTCAGATCAAAAATCTTCATTTTAATCAAGTAGGCTTCTAATAGCAAAATAAAATAATTACAATTTATTAGTGACTGTGATAAAAATCTAAAAGGCATACTTATCAAATCTAGGTATGGTATAATATGGAAGGAGGGCTAATAAACTAAGAGAATCAAAAGCCAAAAAATAGACTGAAAATGAAATTTACATATCTTGAATCAAAAACTTAGAAAAAACTACACTAGAAGGGGAAAAACTTAAAATGTCAGTTTATACGAGGGGAAAAAAATAGGGGTTTAATTGACTGCAAACTCAGAGTCAATAAGTGACAAAGAAAAGCTTATACAGATAGACACAATTTCTATAACAAGGGAATAAGGACTCTAACATATTCTGAGAACATTTTAGGACTGTCAAAATTGGAGCCAATCCAGAGGCTTATTATAAAACGACCCTAAACCATGTCACATAAGGAAAGGTAGAAGGAATAGAACTATTATGTTTAGCATAGGGGAAAAAAAGACATAGGGAGAAGAGAGGTAGCTGTTTCCTTCAAACATCTGAAGACTATCATAAAGAAGAGGGATTAGTGTTACTTTGTGTGGCTCTAGGACTAGGTCTTCAAAAGACAGTAGCCTAGTGAGTAAAAATTACAGGGAGATCTTGGCTCAACATATGGAAGAACTTTCTAAAAAGGTAGCATAAAGCCCTGGATTTAATGCCAGAATACCTGGTTCTGACTCATGGTTAACCCAGTCCATAGCTGGGTCATCACAGACAGTTCATGTTACTTTTCTGAATCATAATTTCCTTTGAATACTTATTCAAAAATGGAATAGGATGATCTGAGAAAATGAGCTCCTTGTCACTAGGTATATTTGGATATACAAAATACATGAGCACCTATCAGGGATGCTCTAGGGGAGATCCCTGTATGAGGTAGGAGAGTGGACTAGATAGCCTCTTCCAAGAATCTATCATTTTTCCTTCTTTCTCTACTAAAGTAATGAAGTAATAAAATGAATATTAAAAAACAAAAAACAGGAAGACAAATCAAAAACTAGAAAGGGCATACCTGATAAAGAAATTAAATCTGAAAGGTGGCATTGTACAGTGGGTGGAGCAATGGATTTAGAGGCAGAAGACATAGGCTAACTCTCAACTTGACCTCTTACCTTGCTGTGTAATCTCTGGCAGTTTTCAGGATTCAGTTTTCTAATTTATAAAATGAAATATAGGACTACATGGACCTCTGAGGTCCCTCTCAGCTCCGAAATTCTGTTTCTATGATCATCTCATCTATCAATTTGCTAATCGATTTGTACAGTTTAAGAATCCTATTCCACCATCATTAGTGGCATGTCAGGCATTCTGAAAGAAACATGGGTGACTTTTATGACATTTGTAAGTGTAAAAATTAGTGTTAATATAGAATATATTCAAGTTTAAGTGATGACAGAATTGGATTTAGCATCTGACAGGAAATTTTAGTACATTTGTCATCTAGTGCCATACAATACATGGAAACCATCTTAATATTTAAAAAAAAATGAATTAATCCCTTAGTTATGAAGTGACATTTTTGTTTTACATATTAATAGGCATTTTTAAAAAGGGGTACAAGTTATAAGGTGGCAATGCAACAGCAATTAACCAATTATCTTAGAATAATGACTTTTGTTTTTAAAAGGACTTCTTACTTACCTCGGCCAGCTCTGCCAACAGCAACATTATATGTTGGTTCACCCCCTTGACTCTTTGTCCTGATGTCCATCGTGCAGTCACCATCCACATACAGACTATCTCTGATTACTGAGCACTTCTTTGCACCAAGAGTTAAACCATTGGTAAAGAAACCCTCTCGATCTTTGCCTACAATCATGTCTATTTCTATTGGCTGCCAAGAAACAAAGCAAAACAAAAAAAGAGGAGTCAGTACATTCTTTTGAAATTTCAATAATACAAAATTAAGCAAGTCAAATTAGCAACATTGTTACTGAGATATCAAGGCCTCCAAGTTTCACTAGGAGAATCAAAACTTTGGTACCTTGAATGCACTTCTATCCAATTCACAGCTTTGTTAGAAAACTTATAAACCTGATGTTATAAATCCTAATAAACAATTTTAACACAATTTTAATAAGATGGGAATCCCTACCAAGGAAATAATGGCAGAACTTGCTTACTGAAAAACAAATTAAGATTTTTCAAAGCCACAGACACCCTAAAAGCATTTCATAGTTTTTACTGGTCATAAATTATATTTCTCTTTGTAGCATGCATCTATATTACTTCATTATAAATTTCTCTTTATAATGAAGTAAAAAATTCTATTTCAATCAAGTACCTAAAAAACTTACCTAATTATACTGATTCAGATATAGCTTTTTTAAAAAACGAATTTATGACTTGTCTCTTACCCAGTACTACCTGAGTGAATTTATCATAGTCCTGAAGTCTCCTAACAAAGTTATTGCTCTAACAGAACCTTAGTTGGTATTCTTGGTTTGAATGGAATGGCTCAATACATGAGAATTTCATAAGGATTTTTATGTTTTTAAAAGTCATTTTTTTTCTCCTATTCATTACTCTTTTACCCCTTTTCATTTCACCATCCCCCTCCTTCATCCCTCTCAGGCAAAAGGAAAGAGAACTCCTTCTCTAGTACTAGAATAGGCACTGGCAAAAGAACAGAAAATGGAGGTAAGTGGAAGAAAGTAAGGTCGCCAACAGGCCTGAGGAGAAAATGTGCTTTCTAACACTCCAGGACTGAAAAAGAAGGCATCGCCCCCATCAGAACTGCAGAGTCATAGCAGGCCCAGCCATCTCCAAGCACACTCTGGGAATCTGCCCAGCGAGACAGCAGCAAGTCACACAAAGACGGGAAGGCTGAGAGCAGTAAAGGGAAACTTGATCACCAGATGCTAGTCCTCAGGGTCTTTCTTTAACACTAGTCCACTGCAGGTACAGAAAATCTTAAAGGACTAGTTCAAAGATTACTATTTAAATATCACAAACTCACAAAACACTAAGTAATGCAACATTACAGTTTAGAATGACAGGAGAGGAAAAAGGAGAGGTGGTGTGAGGAAGGAAACAAGGCAAAACTCTATTTGATAAAGCACTCTTTCAGTAAATTTTTTTTTTGGAGGTCTGTGGGAAGAAATAGGAAGCAGTAATAATTGGTAGCTGGTAATTAAATGGTAAAAACTCCTATACAAGGTAATTTAGGCAAGACAATCACTTCCCACCTCTAATACTTTAAGCAAATCAGTTACTGCTTATGCCTAACACATGATAAAAGGTTTCGATACAGACTAACAAGCATATTATATACAGTAAAAATAAATGGAAATCAAATTCTCCCTTCTGAAATACCACCAGGGAGAAAAAGAGTGGTAGAAGCAGAGAGATGAAATGTTCCCAAATTAGTAAAACAACCAACTGAAAGCCCCCTCCCCCAATACTCCCTTCCCTCCCAAGAGTCTCTCTTTTCCTAACTAAACTGCAAAACAATGGGATTGGGGGGGGAGGGGGTAGTAACGATTAATATTCCCCAGGAGGAGGAAAAAGGTATATGTAATGAAAGATTAATGGCAGTTCGCCATCTTGAAGGATATTTGGGAGAAAAAAACCTAGTGCCAACGATAAGGTTGGGATTCACGAAAGATACCTACGTTGACCGCTTAAGTCTGCTGCAAGCACTAGAGGCCAGGACGCAGGAAAACCTACGCAAAGACTCAGAGAATTCCCTGTGCCCGCCGGGCCTCCTCCCACCCCAAACCGCAATGCCGGCAATTCCTTAACCTAGTGGAGCCAATTCAACACTCAGCTACAGACACTGGAGTACCTAACGGTCCTTCCATCTCTAATGTGGGGAGAGGTACCCTTTTCTCTGGCAACACACTAAATCCCCCAAAGCTGGCAGGTGGGTAAAAAAGGAAAACCCACAAATCAGCAAAAACTGCTGCCATCATGGTTAGGGTCTTAGAGTGTGCTTTCCCCTTTTGGTTCTGAAATCCCTCCTACATCCCCGATAAAGCTTTGCTACTGAGCCATCCAAAGAAGTGCAACTAAAAACATTAACAAAGCCCGACAGTACTGCATGGGCCTAGAGTATCATGCAAACCTCCAGACCACAGCACTGGGGGTGGGGAAGAGAAGAGAAGCATTAACTAGCCAAAGTAACCTCTGACAGCACCACCATCACCTTTATCCTTACCACCACACCCTCAACATCTTTAACAATACGTTTTACTTGGATATTTATGTGTTATAACACATGCCTCTACGTGTTCCAGGGAATTAGTTTTTTGCTGCTATCTGGGGGCAGGCGCGGGCGCGCACACACACAGTACACATAAAGCTTCTGCTTGTATTTTATATACATACATTTATATGTATATATACATAACCATCTATACATACATAAAGCTATATACACATACATGCATATGCACATATATGTATCTGCCCAGCCAGATAGCAGCAAAACAAATTCCCTGAATAGGATTACTCCTCATAAGGGCTAATCCTACACCTTTGAATAAAATAAGATTTCCAGGTAAGATACTGGGGGACAGTGGAGAAAAATTTTTTTTTCCTCCTCTCAATCTTAACTGGGATCTATGAGTAACTTATAACTGGAGTGGGGGCAAGCAAAAAATAAAAAAGGGTTCAAAAAAAAAAAGAGGAGAAAGAGAATGAAACAATGTGAGAATACCACCACCTGAGAAACTAGTTCAGTCTCATTTTTAGGCTGTCCAAGCTCTTCTTGCTCCCCCATCCCAAAATTGCTGGGAAGGGGGGAGGAAGTGATGGGAGAAGGGTGAAACCGCTCCCCTTTGCCCATGCTCCTTTCCATTCCACCTCCATCACCACCCTAACCCTTCCTTCTGTATGCCTGAAGTTGGGGGGTGGGGGTGGAGAGGATTCGGGGAAGGATGGAGGGACGGATGGGGAGGATTGGATGATGGCCCTGCCGTGGGAGACACCCTAACGTGGAGCTAAGACTCCAGCATCCGGACAAACAGAAGCGGAGGAGAGTCCTGGGCCCCCTCCCCTACTGAAGCCTTCTCCTCTAAGGGGAACAGCCCAGATCTCCGCGCGCCCCCTCCCCTATTGGAGACTCCTCCGAGGGAAGGCGCAATCTGGCGCCCTGAACATCCCCTCTTTCTCCAAGGGGGGGTCATCCAGGATTTCCGAGAGCCCCCTCCCTACCAAGGGGCGGCATCCCCGGAATCCCGAGCGACCCCTCCCCCTCCGAGAAGGGGAAGCATGGAGGAACCTCGGGTGTCCCCTCCCCCTTCGGAGGGCCCGGAGCGCCCCCTCTCCTGGGGGGGACAGCATCTCCGGTCCCGAGCGCCCCCTCTCCTTGGGGGGGGCAGCATCACGGGCCCTAAGCGCCCCCTCCCCCTCCGAGGTGGGCAGTATCCATCCCCGGGGCTCCTAGCGCCCGCTCTCCTGGGGGCGGGGGGAAAGCATCCCCGGCCCCGAGCGCCCCCTCCCCGGGGTCCGCAGCCCCGGCCCCGCCGCCCGCCCCGCTTACCGTGATGCTCTGGAAGATGCCCCCAGCGGTGGCCGCCCACACGTACTTGGCGTCGCAGTAGCCGACAATGGCGGCCTCCTGGCAGCAGCCATCGCACATCAGGTTGTCCACGTAGCTCTGCCAGCCAGCCATCTTCGAGCCCTCCCTCCGCACTGCAGCGGGGCGAGCGGAGCGCAGGCGGGGCACGGGCGGGCGGGCGTGCGGGTCTGCGCAGGCACGGAACCACCCCCGGGCCGGGCCGGGCGGAGGCGGCGGGACGGGGCCGAGGCGCCGGTCACTTGCGCGGCGGTGGGAGGCAGGCCCGTCGTGCGCCCCCGCGGCGGCGGCTGAGGCGGCTCGTCGCGCTCCGCGCCCTCCTCGCGCTGCTGTCCGACGCTGCTGCGCCCGTCGCGTCCCCGCTCCGAGTGAGAGGCCGGCCGGCACCGACGAGCCTCGGCTCAGGCGGGGCGGGCGGAGCGAGCGAGCGTGCGTGCCGAAGGTCCGGATCCCTCCGCGCGGCGAGGCGCCGAGCGAGCGCGGAGGGATACGCGGGCCGGCAGCCACGTGCGGAGCGCCCCCCCGCCCCCGCCTCCCGCCCCGGGCTCCCGGCGGGCGGTGCGCCAGCGGGCC
Organism: Pseudocheirus occidentalis; assembly: GCA_028646575.1. Taxonomy (NCBI): domain Eukaryota; kingdom Metazoa; phylum Chordata; class Mammalia; order Diprotodontia; family Pseudocheiridae; genus Pseudocheirus; species Pseudocheirus occidentalis. The sequence goes on from CM053600.1 coordinate 172,255,909, forward strand.
GGGCCCGCGGCGGGGGCGCATGGAGCAGGCGCGCCCGTCCTCTCGCCTTCCCCTCCTGCCGCCCCAGGGAGGAGGCGCCTGCACCGGAGCTTTGGGGCGCCCCTCGCGACCTTGACCTTGTACGCCGGCTCGGCCCAAGGCTGTGCTGGGGAGCTGTGGCCGGTGCCTGCACCGGCCCCTCGCCCTCGCTGCGCTTCCCGCGTGGCAGGCGGGGGCAGCCCCGTAGTACGGGGAGGGGGTGCCAAGGCGGCTCGGCTCCTTTGTTGTCATTCCAGGGGACTAGGGAATCCCGGGGACTCCGGGCTAGCTAGCCCCCCAGGCGGGGGCCGTGCGTCCCGCTGTCACCAGAACATGCCCGCTCCGGGGAACGGCTGGGCTGCGGCCGTAGAACCCGTGCTTGCCCCACGCGGGGATCCCCTCGAGGAATGCACCCGGTCGCGGGGGACGAGGGTCCCCGTAGCCATCACTCTGCCCCTTCTTCCCCTCACCACTGGCCGTCCGTGGGACGCCACGTACATCTCAGACCACGCGTAGCCGAAATCAACCCCGAATTCTGAGCCCCAGGTGACCACCCTGAATCTTTCTGTGATGCTCCGTGGCTTTGGAGCATTGAGAGAGTGTGCTTAGTGCAGGAGGGACTGATGGGAAAGCCACAGAAATGTAGGCATGGGCTGCTGTGTGTGCAGAGGATCGCCTCTGCACTTAAGGAGGGCAGGAAGAATCCAGGTAACTGATACCAGCGACATGTATTGTCATTTAAAAACCACAACGAACTCAGGCCTGACTCAGTCCCGAAAGCCAAGAGAATGAGCCAGTTCCTTAAATGACGAGGCACATATGTATCTAGGTTTCTCCAAAGTTACCGAATTTATCAGTTAAGAAGAGAGGGGAAAGATGTGAATCAGTGTGGATTTGCTGAGTTAGGTGGGCGCTAGAAGCAGAGGAGAGGAGGTCTGTTTTCCTTCTTTGCATATTTTGAAATGTAGCTAAAATACGGCAGGAAAAAAAAATGAAGTACCCCCAGCTTGGTGTCATGGAACTAGGTGGATTTGATTTTGAGGACCTGAGTTTATAACGCCAGTCTTTTTGTTATTCAGTGGGACTTGTGACCTCGAAACCATACCTTCCATGGTGTTTTCTTGGCAAAAATACTGGAGGCTTTTGCCATTTCCTTTTCCAGTGGATTACCGCAGAGGTTAAGTGACTTGCCCAGGGTCACACATCTAGAAAGTGTCTGAGGTTGTATTTGAATTCGCTTCTTTTCATGACTCCAGGCCCAGTGCTTTATTCACTGATACCTAGTTATCTGCCTCTCTGCTACATATTATTCATCTCTTAGGACTTTACAAGCTAGTAAGTGTGTGCTCCCATGACTTCAGAATGAGAGAATACTGTTTTCCTACTTTGAAAACAAAGTATCTCGATGTTATAAAAGGATGGCCCAAATTAATTCAATGTATCCTACTTTTAAGGTTAAATTGTCTGCTTGCCTCTGGTATTGCCCTCTCCTTTAATGATAACTTGCAATCCTAGCATAGTTTACAGATTTATTGAAACTAAACTTTGCCTTTACCTCATGATTTACAAGACATGACATTTGTAGCTATTTATGATCCCTTAACTGCTTTAAGTTTTTTTCTTTTGGAGGGCAATTGGGGTTAAGTGACTTGACCAAAGTCACACCAATAGTAAGTCTGTCAAGTGTCTGAGGCCAAATTTGAACTCAGGTCCTCCTGACTGCAAGGCTGGTGCTCTATTCACTGTTCTACCAAGCTGCCCCATCTACTTTAAGTTTTTGCTGACAATTTTTTGTGGAGCCATTGTTGATTCAGACAGCACAGGTCTGTCATGCTGTTTTTACTTTGATTCCCTCAAATTGTTGCAGAAATGTTTTAAAACATGGTATCATTTCTATACTATTCTCAGAATTTAAAATCCCATTTGTACTTTCTTTTTTTTAAACTATTGATGAATAGTGACAGCATTTTAAAAATACTACTCCAGATTTGACATTCTATTAAACTGTTCTAAAGTACGGCATAGGTGAATTAAGATTTGCAAATGTTTATTAAAGTATTTTAAATGAACAACTTTAAAAATACTTGAATTAGTTTATTCTTATTGACAGAATTTTTGTACTTTCTGTTTTCATTAATATGCATTCTCTTAAGTCAATTCTTTGGTTATTCTTTTTACAGTTAGAGATTGATTTTCCTTCCCATCGTGCTGCATTATATATTTTGTTTGTTGTTGTTTTTTTAAAGAATACGTGCTGGTTTCCTGTGGCTTTTGCTATATGCTATTCTAGGCAGTTTCAAATTTGGAAGGTAGATGAAGACTAAAGTTACCAGATGTTTATTTTGAGAAGCACAAATAATGACTACTTTGTATATCCTCTTTGGACTTCCTGGGGAACCCTAGGACTAATGAAATAACAGGGACAGTTGGACTGTATGTCGAACAAGGAACTGATGCTCTTATCAATGCAAATAACTGCCCTGATGATCTTGTCCAGCCATTCTCAAAGTGTAGTATCAGCACCTTTTGGGGTCCTGAAACCCTGTCAGGGAGTCCAAGTGGTCAAAACTATTTTCATTATACTAAAATGTTTTAATTTTTTAAATGGTAAATATCAATAGGTATAACCCACATAAACAAAAGCTCTTTCTTCAATATTATTTTAAAGAGTGTAAAGGAGTCCCAATACTCAAAAGTTTGAGAATCACTCACTGCCTTAGTGAATAGTAAATAACATTGGAGTTAGATCCAAATAGTATGGAAACTGAAACTGTTCATCCTTTGGAATGTAGCCATGTTTCCCTAGTCTCTATTTGATTAAAACAAAGATATTTTATGTTCTTTTCAGTGCTTAAGTTAGTATGAGCTCTTTCTAATAGTTCAGGAATCATTTGGCATGTATGCATCTACATTATGTTACTATTGTTAGTTAAAAGGGGCAACAAGCTTGATAGACGATATGATAATTCTACTTAGAATAAGATCTCAGTTCAGCTATTGGGAATATGCCAACGCCAAATGGTAATTCTGTTCAACAAACATTACCCCCTGGGATAAGGTACTGGGTAGGTCCTATGGACCAGGAACACTGGTTTCTGCCCACAAGGAGCTTATATTTCTAAGATGGGAAAGGAATACAACAGGAATACAAATAGATAAGTGCTAAATTAGGAACAAAGACTGAACTTGTGATCCCGATGGCATAGGGAACTCTCAGTGAAAGAACTATCAATGGAAATCAGCATCTTCTCTGCAAAGCATAGTCTGAAAATTGCCACAGCATTGCAAGATTAAGTGACTAGTTCCAAATATCTAGTATGTGTCAGAGGCTTGAATTCCAGTCTTTTGGGCTAGCTCTATAGCCACTATATGCTACCTACAAAGTCATGTAAAAAAACTTTAAGAGGGAGAAAACTATCAACCAGTGGGATCAGAAAACCTCATGTGGGAGGTGGCATGTAAGCTATGCTTTGAAGAAAGTCAGTCAACATTTATTAAGCACCTTCTGTGTGTTAAGCGGGATCGAGGTGGCACAGTAGATAGAGCACTGGGCTTGAAGTGAAGAAGACCCGACTACCTGTGTGACCTGGAGTAAGTCACTTAGTCCTATTTGGAAAATGAAGTGGAGAAGGAAACGGGCAGATCACTCCAGTATCTTTGCCAAATGAGTCATAAAGAGTCAGGCAGGACTAAAACAATACAACAAAAACTGTGCTAAGCATTGTTTATTTAAAAATTCTTTTAAAACTGAGTTCTCCACTGGGGTGTGAAGAGGAGATGTAAAGGGGAGGCAGGTCCTATTTTTAAAAATTTCAGATTTAATCAGAACTGAATTTTTGACTAGTGACCTGAGATGAATACATAATAGGCCTAATCTCCTATTTTATCTAATTCTATAATGCTGTAGAACACTGTAGGTTAATATAATGGCATTGGAACAGTACAAAAATTTCAATAATCAAATGAAAATGCTATTATGTTTCATATATCCTCTTAAGCAGGAAAATGAACTAATACATTTCTGGAAGATGGCAAAAGGCAAGCTTAAAAATTGTTAACCAAGGTGTCCCATCCTCCAAGCATTCTGGCTTACTGAAAATTCAGTTCTCTCTTCTTTTTTTCATCTCTTAGAACCTCTGACTTGCTTCTCTCTACCTTCTATCTAACTACTAGTGCCTTCCCCTCCACAACACCTTTCCATATATTCAGACTTTTCTTATGTACCTATTCACATACATATACTCTCCCCTATTAGAATGTATACTCCTTGAGGACAGGGACAGTTTTTCCTTTTTGTCTCTCGTACTTAGTAGTACCTGGTACTTAGAGAACACTTAATTAATGCTTCTTGATTAATTTATTGAGGGTTTTCTATTACAAGGTTTGCCCTTAGGGAACTGCTTTCGACTTTTGAGGTCACTAAGGAATCATGCAATGCATCACTGCTGTGGTGTCCAAGCCACAAGGAGCTGTTTCAAGAGCATTAGTGCAGCCACACATAAGAGAAAATGCTCTTCTGGACTTCAAGAGTTAATGGACGTCCTTAAGGGAAAAGCGATCTGCTTATGTACCGAGGACTGCAGTGCTTAGCATCTTTACTTTAATGGGTGAAAAGGATGAATCTCAGATCACGCCTCAGTCCTCTTGCTTTTGGCCTCCTCTGTCATTTAATAGCGTCTCCTGACTTCTCATCTTGGATAGTAAAAACATCTAGCATTTGTACAGCACTTTACAAATAGCCCTGAGAGGTATTATGATTTATTATTATCCCCATTTTGCAGATGAGGAACTTGAGGCAAACAGAGGTTAAGCAATTTGTCTAAGGCCATTCAGATAGTAATTGGATTCAAACTTGGGTCTTCTTCACTTCAGATTCACTCCTTTATCCAGTTTGCTACCTAGCTCGCTCTCTGGGTGTTTATTGCACTGTGTTCTCTTGGTTCTCCTGTCTGACTTCTTCTCGTTCTTCTTTGCTGAATCATCTCCGCCCCAACCCTCCTGGTCCTACTTCCCTCTTTCCCTGCTACCCTCTTTCTCTTGGTTACCTCATCAGTCTGCTCTTATGGATTCATTTATATCTGCGACTATTTCAGACCTATACATCAAACCCCTCTCTCAACTGGATTCCTGCATTACCAACCGACAATTGGATATTAAAAACTGGACACACCAGAGACATCTCAAAAACAGCATGTTCAAAACTGAAGTCATACTGCCCTCTCCAAACTTACTTCTCTTGAAATTCCCTGTTTGAATCGACCATCCTTCTGATCATCTAGGTTCCCAAATTTGGAATCATCCCCGACTGTTCCCTCTCACACCACACGCCCAATTACTTGTCAGATTTTATTTCCACAGAACTTCTTGGTCCCCTTCTCAGTATCCTCACAACCACTTTCTGAATTCCCATTCTCAACACCTCCTGCTAGAGTATCGTAGTAGCCTCCCAATCAGTATTGCTGCCACAAATTTCTTCCCTCTACAATCAATCTCCCATATTGTTGCTACAGTGATATCCCTAAAACACAGTTCTGACTCCCTCCTGCCTCCCTTCCCCCCCCCAGTAAATTCCAGTGGCTTCCCATTCCCCTTAGAATCAAATACGAGATCTTGTGTACTTCGCAATCTGACCTTTTCAGAATTATCCTCCATTTCTCCATCTTACCCAATCTTTAGTCCTTCCAAATTGGTTTTTGTGCAGTTTTTCACACATGCCATTCCATCTCTGGTCTCCATGCCTTTACATAGCCTGTCCTCTGTGATTAAAAGGTACTTTTTTCTCACTTTTGCACAGTTCTTTGCATCTCTAGTTTCCTTCAAATCTCTTTTCAAGGGCCATCTATGTGAGGCTTTTTCTGATCTTACTAGCTACTAGTGCCCACAAGTTGCCTTGAATTTATTTTGTATACATTTTTTCCTATATCACAAGATCCCCTAGATCCCCGAATTTTCAGAGTTGGAAGACACCTCACCAGCCATTTAGTACATAAAAGGAATCTCCATTTTTAACATTCCCAACAAACAATCCACCTCCAATTAAAGCTTCATAAGGAGAGAGAATCTTCCTCCTCCCCCACTTCTCCAACCAGCCCATTCCACTTCAGGGCAGCAGTAAGTGTTAGAAGGATTTTCCTGACATCAAAGCCTAAATGGGTCTCTTAGAAACTTTGACCATCACTCCTGGTTCTCTCCTCTGGAGCCAACAACACAACCCCACATGATAGCCCTCCAGATACTCAAAGCTAGCCATCTTACCTCCTAGAATCTTCTCTCTGGCTGTGCTTGTTCCCTCCCTTTCTTTCCCCACCCCAAGCTTTTCAGCTTCCTTTTATGTGTGGTTTACCCTATTAGAACACAAACTTCCTGAGGGCAGGGACTGTTTTTTTCTGCTCCAATTTTTAATCTTCATTACTTAGCATAGTGCCTGGCCCATAATGCTTCAGCAGTGCTTGTTCACTTGACTTGTTGACATGTCGGAATTCCTTCAGCCAATCCTCATATCACACAGACTCAAGGCATTTCACCGGTCCTGATCACCCTCCTCTGGACACTCTTGAACCTATCAGCATCTTCCTTAAACTGTGGTACCCAGAGCTCAATATGGTATTTCAGATGAGGTCAAATAGAGACAGGTAGTATTAGTATCATGTCCTTATTCCTAAAAGTTTTCCCTTTCTTAACATAGCCTAATATTGTATCAGTTTTTCTTTCTTTTTTTTTGGCAGGGGAGTGTAGAGGGTGGGATAGATTGTCATATTATACCACTGACTTGAGCTAATAGCACACCAAACCAGATTTTTTTCTTATTTATCTTGGTTATTAACTCTCCATTAGCCATTTAAAAAAATTTTCATTTGGGATCATTAAAAAAGTTTTTTTTTTGTCTTTCTAATTTGTTTACTTTTAGTTTACAAGATTCAGTTCCACAATCCCTTGAGTTTCAAATTTTCTTCCCCTCCTCCTCCCCCCAACAATTTTTTTGAAAGAGAAAATAGAAACAAAATAAGAATTCAACAATTCCCCCTTTTTCTGTTGTCAGTTATTAAGCAAAGATCCTTTCTGTTCACTGAGTCACTTTTCTCCCCCAATAAAACTGTTAAAAGCCTCTTTTGTTGTAACTTCCCTTGCTTATGTTAGCTCATTCAAAGCTTTAACATTCCTGACATTATTTTTACAAGATTATATCACACTTTTATTTGTCTTCTGTTATCTGGATTTGCTTTCATGTTCTCTGAATTAAAAAAAAAAACTAAACTAAGTTGATTGATGAATTCCCTGTAATTTCCATTTGAATCTTCAAACAAACCCGGTTTCGTTGAAGTGGTTTTCCTTTTCGTCTCCAAATTTCATTCTTGAGCATCTCCCATCTTTCCTTAGCTGACTTCCCCTAAACTATTTTACTTCATGAGATCCTAGCTATTTTTCCTCTACTGTTTTGAAATCTTCCTTTTCAAAATGTAGGGTTTATGTCAGCTATACCCTTATTTCTTCTGTTAATAATAAATTCTAGGATGAAGTGCTCACTTCCTCCTAACTTTCCCATCTTTTCCACCCCAATAACCAGTAGTAGTTCATTATTAGTGAGAATCAGATTCTGAGTAAAATTTGTTCTTGTTGCTTTCCCCACCTTTTGGAAAAATAAAATTATTACTAGTGCAAGTAAAGAAGTTATTAATGATTCTGCTTTTGGCTGAGAAGGAGCTTCAGCTACATTGGTCCCTTTCAACTTTAAATAGGTGACTCCGTGACTTTAGATTCCCCAACACTGCTCTGCCATGCCTCCATGCCAACCTTGGGATGGTTTCCCAGGTCCTCATGTATCCCCTCATTCTGTCCAGGAGTTCTATAGCATATTCCAATAGCAAAATCATTTCTGTTTCTCCTTTGATATCCACCCAAATATTCTCCATGATGGTTCTCCCTTTTGATTCCTGAATTCTTCACATGGGTGTACCTTACCCCACTTTTTACATATACACACATAAGTTTATGTTTATTATGTAGCCATCCCTTTCACCTCACAGGAGTTTAAGGTATGGTGTCCCCTTGATCTAGAAAATCCATATAAAAGTTTTTGTCTTTTCCTTTGTGCCAGAGAAGAAGTCTGAATTATTACAGTATTAAAAGATAAAATATGTTGATATCATACTAAACTATACATATATTTTGTGCATTTCTGAGCTTTTTCTGTGTTATTGCTGACTTTTCCATGTAATCTGCAGCTTCTGCAAAAGTCCCCTAAAATTCCCATTTAATTTCTTATGTGGACTTGTGGTATGTCAGAACTTTGATAGAGAAAGTCACAATGTAGAAGGGATAACTGTACATATACAAATATATTCTTATTTTGTGGGGACAACTAGGTGGTATAGTGGAGAGAGTGTCAGGTCTGAAGACAGAAAGACTCGTCTTCCTGAGTTCAAATCTGGCCTCAGACACTTACCAGCTGTGTGACCCAGAGCAAGTCACTTAACCCTGTTTATCATACACATATATATATATATATATATATATATATGTGTGTGTGTGTGTGTGTGTGTGTGTGTGTGTGTGTGTGTGTGCATACATGCCTACATATGTATGTATATATGTATGTGTACACACACACACACAGCGTATTGTCTCCCACTATGGAATGTAAGAGGGGATCGAGGTGGTTCCGTGGATAGATCAGAATTCAAATCTAGCCTCAGATGCTTACTATCTGTGTGACCCTGGTCAAGTCACTAAACCCTGTTTACCTCAGTTTTCTCATCTGTAAAATGAACTGGAGAAGGAAATGGCAAACCACTCCCAAGAAAACTCCAAATAAGGTCATGAAGAATAAGACAAGATTGAAATTACTGAACAACAACATCATAGAATGTAATCTCCTTGAGGACAGGAATTATTTCTTTTTGGTCTTTTTATCTTCAATGCTTAGCACAATGCCTGGAGATAGTAGGTATTCAATAAATGCTTGGCAATTAATTAGATCCAAAAAATTAGATTGTTTTAGAGAAGTCAAGTTTATTTAAAGGCAAGTAGAAGCATTGATATTCATCATACTAAGTAGAAAGGAGCAGAAATGTATAAAACAATCAAACAAAAACCAACTTTTACCGTATTAGCCTGTATATTAATTGGTACCCATGCTATGTCTCTTCCATTAGAATATGAGCTTGATGGAAGAAGGGACTATGTTGTTCACCTTCCTTAGAACCCCAGCGCTTAGCATAGTCCCTAGCAGTAGTAAGCACTTAATAACTGCTTGCTGACTGAGGCACATGATTTGTATAAACTCCACAAAGACACCAGCACAGATAATATCTATTTTTCCTGCCAACCTAACTCTAAGACCAAACAAATGTTTCTTTTTATTAGTTCTTTTTTTTCCTCAGCACAAAATTGAAAAATATGTGGAGGGATTTTCCCTGTCTTTCCTAATAAACTAAGAATTCACCTCTAGGGCACATTGCTTCTGAGTCCACAAGCTTTGACTATACTAAATTTGGTACAAAAATGTAACAACATACGTATTCTAAATATGGTGATTAACTGTACTAAATATGTGTATTTTTAAAATAACAATTTCAATTTGAAAGTCACCATAAAAGATTCTTAGTATCCCTGGCTTCCTTCAAGGTATAGATAGCCCAGATGCTATCTCCTGTACCTAGTCTTTCTTGCTCTTGTTCTCCCTGGCCTCAGATCGCCTTGTATTTACTTATCTGTATACATGTGGTATTTCCTAGTGGAATATAAGCCCCCCAAGGGCATGAACTGGTTGGTTGTTGTTTTTTTTCTTTCTGTTTTTTTGACTGATTTTTTTTGATCAAGTTCCAGGCACACGTTTAAGGGTTATTTTATAGAGGTTTGTTGAATTGAAAAATAATTTCCAAATAACTAAGTGTATGCTAGGAAGTTATATAGTATATAGTTCATAGAAAATTCTGTAGATCTTGCTCATGTCTTGCAGGACTTTATAACCTTAAACAGATATAGACCTATGCTTATATATGTACAGGTGTGGAAAAGACAAATGGCAGGGCAGAAATCTTAAACCAGAGTTTCGCAAACTGGGGGAGAGGTGGGGTGCACTCTCCTAGGATGCAAAGTAATAGACAAAATTTGATAGGAGAAACGTTGGCACTAACCACAGCTATTGCTATGGCGAACTAGGCAACTAGGTCAGACACCAGGTCTGGAGTCAGGAAGACCTGAGTTCAGATCCAACCTTAGACATTTACTAGCTGTATCACCATGGGCCAGTCCTTGAACCTCTGTTTGCCTCAGTTTCCTTATCTGTAAATTGGCCATCATAATAGCACTCCCTTCCAGAGCTGTTGTGAGGATCCAGTGAGATATTTGTCACATGTTTAGCTTAGTGCCTGGCATGTAGTAGGCACCATAATAATAGTAACACTAATGGTCATTACTAACATTTATATGGCCCATCCCCCCATCCTTCCTTCACATATGGTCAAAATGTTGCTCAGCAAATCATGCACCAAGCGACATCAGATGATCCCACATGTAGATGATACAATGGACAGGAGACTTGCCTCTGTCTGAAAATCTTTGAGGAGCTAAAATCTGCCTTTTCTGCATTCTGTATGGATAAAGCAACAGTTGTAATTAAAGAGGCTCATTTGATTATAACGAAATGAATGGATAGATGAATGAATGAAAAATCCTTTATTAAACACTCACCTGTGCCAGGTAGTATAAAAACAAAAAGCAAGACAGTCCCTGTTTTCTGGGAATTTCTGTTTTAACAGGGGAGATAAACAAAATGGTAGCTAGCAAGGGATGTTTTGGTCATGGAACTCATTGTGGACAGGGCAATTGATTGACACATCCTTTTCAAGAATGGTAGCAATGATTTGATTATTGTGTCCAGAGCTAGAGGTGGAGAACAGGGGCTAGGAATGGACCATTACAGAAAGAGATCCATACATGAGCTGGTGTAGCATGATGATAGCCAGAGAATGTCATAATAGATTTGGGTCAGGCTAGGTATGGAAAATTCTTAGCAATCAAACCCAGAGTACTAGAACTAGAGTGTGGGTTGGGAGGCCTAGGCAAGAGCTAGGATCCAGGAGTTATGGCCTAAAGATGTGTAACATGGTGGGTCTAGGTTGGGCAAAATTAGGGAATTTTTGCCAGCCAGGTGAATAGTTTGTATGTATCTTATATTGTTGAAAGGTAAGATTAGGAGAGGGAAAATGGGTTACTTTTTAAACTGACTTTAATTATGAAAAGTTGGAGTTATAGTAAACTTGCAAAATAATATTTTTGATATGCTATCAATTTAAAAACTTATGCCTTGCAAAAAGTATTTTTTTCTTCTTTACAAGAAAGTAAGTATCTAGTTTTAAATCACTCAACCAGGCTACAGAAACAATTCTCTTTTCATTTTAAAGACCTACGTCTAAATATGAATGGATAAGGAATCCATTTGCCATGTATAAATATGATTGATATATTTATTCTTACTCCATTTGAACATGAAGAGTTAATAGACTTGTCTTGCAGTAGTTTGTTGAAAGCAGTTTTTAACCCCCAAATCTTATTATGTTTTGGCTCTAGATAATTAAAATAGTTCTCTGATTTATCAAACAACCAAACACAACTTTTTATCAGCATATGTAGCATTTTTATTAAAAGAGGGTTGGTTTTTTTGTTGTTATAACTAAAGAATGACATATTGATATTGATTAGTGCTCAAAGAGGAATGAAGGAAAGCAGTAGCATCAGTGACACAGCATTTAGTGAGCCAGGGCTGAAAAACAAGCCCACTCAATGTATTGATATGAATATTATTATGGTTATTATTGTATAAGATATATACTTTAAAACTGAAAAAGAATATATCATTTAAACATACTTATTTTATTGCATGCTGAATATTTGTGTTGCTGATAGTATAATAAATTTATTTTATTTGACTAACATAAAGGTCAAAAATGTTTGTGTTATTGTTTTGTGAAATGTGAGGACTCACAACAACTTTTTTTAAAGGGTGATATAGCTTCATCAAGTTTGGGTATCACTACCTTAAACCAATACCTGAACGAACAATAAGATATTTCCTTCAACTATGAGTCAAAGGTTAGTCAACTAAAGAGGCAAATGAGAAATGAAGCTAAAGTATATAACTAGGGTGGTAATTGGGAAGATGAGCTGCTGGAAATCCAAAGGTCACGTCCTTTATTTATTTATTTATTCATTCATTTATCTGTCTATCTATCTGTCTGTGTATTCATTTATTTGTTTATTCATTCGCTTATTTATTCATTCCTTCATTCATTATTTACTTATTTATCCATTTATTTATTCATTTATTTGTTAAATAATTATTTTATTTGTTTTCTTGTTTACATTATTCATTTCCACAAGATTTTGAGTTGCAAATTTTCTCCCTGTCTTTCCCCTACCCACAACCCCAAAAGAGTGATCCCACTGTAAAGCCCCTCCCCAGATCTGCTTTCTTCCATGCCCTCCTCCAACACCCCTCTAACTTTCTGGTAGGGCAGGGTGGGTCTCCCTACCCCAGTGCCTGTATATCTTAATTCCCAGTTGCATGTAGTTAATAATAATAATAATAATAATAATAATAA
>CM053600.1:172269028-172371304 GCA_028646575.1 Pseudocheirus occidentalis
CTTTTACGTCCTCCTCCAATGCCCCTCTAACTTTCTAGTAGGGCAGGGAGGGTCTCCCTACCCCCGTCCCTGTATGTCTTATTTTCCAGTTGCATTTGATTGTATAGCTTTAAATTCTAGATTCTTGCAATTCCTCCCTTTTCACCCACTCTCACTGGAAGGAGCAGCAATTTAATACAGGCTGTACATGTGTAATTACTCAGGACATCTCCATGGTGGGCATATTGTGAGAGGCTGATTGTATGTCCCTCCTTCCTATTCTGCACCCCCCCCCCTTACATAGTGATTATTAAAGGTAGAATTCAAATCCAGTGCTTCCTAATGCAGTCCACTCTACCATACTGCCTTGTTTTGGTCACAATAAGCTCATAAGCCAACAGACCAAAGGAGGGGAGCTGGAGAAGTCCACACTTCTAGTGGTGTTCCATTCAGAGCTATCACTAGGCTTGAGGAAGCAGGGCTTTTCCCCTGGACACTGAATTTTATGAATACTGACTGCATCTGCAGAGTTATGACAATACCTGTAATCCATTAGTAGGTCAAAAAGAGTAGAGCTTAACATGTGGTATAAAATCGAAAATGGATTTTAATTCTATTTTTAAGACATAGTCATGCTGGTAGAGGTTTAATATTCTTACAATGTGTCTACACTCCTTACCCATGTTACTTTACCCTTCACCTATCAAGCATTCAAACTCTGCTTCAGAGAATGCAACTCCAATGGGCTGGCCATGTTCTTCAAATGCCAAACATACCCTTACCAAAAAGACTATTTTGGAGAATTCACACAGGGCAAGCGTTTACATGGTCAGAAGAAGTGATACAAGGACACTCTCAAGGTCTTTCTTAAGAACTTTGGAATTGATTGTGTGACATGGGAGACAGTGGCACAGGGCCACTCAGCATGGTCCTCATCAGAGAAGCTGCTGTGCTCTATGAGCAAAGCAGAATTGAAACAGCTCAAAGGAAATGTAGGATGCTCAAATTTGGAGTATCCACCCCATATGTTCATATGGATTATTTGTACCGGACCTATGGGAGAGCATTCTGAGCTTGTATTGGTCTGATCAGCCACGGTCAGACACATTGAAACTTGACTCTAGCCTAGTAATGTCTTCCAGAACAAAGGACAACAACCAAAGATAAATTTGCCCCAAAGTCAAGTTTTTTGTAATTACTTCCACCCAGGTACCCTCCAGTCCTTTTGAATCTTGATTATATTATTTTAATTTGTATTGCCATCCTGGTATGTTCTACTTTTGTAACCTCACCTATCACCCACTCAACCCAAATTCTAGTTGATTTAATCAAAGCTGTTGCAGACTATTCCCATTGTCTGCAGCCTAATCCAATTATATGTCCACTTTTGCCATTTTTCTGAATGGGTAGGAACTGAGGTTACTCTCCTCCCACCTCATCATTAAAATATCTACCAATAGAGATTGTCTTACCTCTTTCAGGGGAGGTGCAAATGACCAGTATTTTCAGACCACTGAAAGGAAGACATGCCTAGGTTTAAAAGCCCTCCCTCAAGGTCTTTGGCCATTGAGGGAGGTCATTGACCCAATTTATTGGTTACTGATAGCCTAACCAATTAATTGATCATGCTTAGAACATTGCCTCTGTTTACCCTAATTTTCAAATGTAACACTAGTTAGTATGAATGATTAGTTAAAAGAGGACACTATCAAATAATGGGATGGTGTATAGTGTATATATTCTTGCAACCTATTCTAGGAAGTATCCTATTCCCTAGAAAAGTCTTTGAGAGGGTGCTCTAAAATCTCAGAGGTCCTCTTTGCCTTATTCCCCTCAACTGAGGCCATTCTTGATACTGAAAACAGCATAGCATGTACTTGCACTGAGCCCCAGAATTTCCAGCTATAGCTCTGGCTCCAGCTGATCCACACTACGTAGCAAAGAAATACAACTCTTCCAAACAGTTTTGTTGTTGAATTGTTTCAGTCATGACCATATTTGAGGTTTTCTTGGCAAAGATACTGGAGTTGTCTTTTCCTTCTCCAGCTCATTTTACAGATGGGGAAACTGAGCAAATGGGGTTCTGTGACATGCCCAGGGTCACACAGCTAATATGTGTCTATGGGCTGGGAAGATGGGTCTTCCTTCCTGACTCTAGGTTCAGCATTCTATCCACAAAGACACCTACCTGCCCTGGGTAGCCAAAAAACAGCCCCCAAATCCAAAATGAAGAGTTTCTGAAAAACTGAGGTCCAAAGTCATTCTTCTCTAAATTCATGCCTCTAAAACATCTTCCTTTCTAGGCTATTATCAATAACAAATAGCTGTTTGAATTCAATAACTCCAGTGATTGAAACTCAAATCTCATCTTAGAGCTCCACACAACAAGGCATTCTAGGTGAAAGGTCTAGGTAATGGAAAAAGCTCCCTCCCTCCATTTTTATTGCCCCCTTTTGTGAGCAATTATGCCCACCCAACGCCAATGGAATTGGACATTTATGATGGAAGCAATCCTCTAAGGCCCTATCTCACAGAGATTAGGCTACTTTTTTTCCTTAAAAGCTACTGAAGCTGTTTTTGAAATTTAATTGGTTCATGGGATTAAGGCTCAGAACACTGACATAACTTCCAACTTCATCGCAAGGAGGCCACAAAGCTCTCCTGCTTATTTGCTGAGGCTTCTGACCAGATACCAACAATGTGACCAACACCAGGACTGCACTTAACTAAGTCAATATGGTGTCCTCACTGAATACCTTTGATGAATATCATTCTCCTGCTATGGGTAAGTAAATCTCTTTTTGATAACTATTAGATGGACCCCAAGTGTTTACTCTTGTTCCACTATCAAACATAAAGTAATAAGAGACTGGTCTGAGTTAGGCCTTTCCTACAATTGGTGATGGTCAATTGTGATTGGAATTGAATTAATTTCACTGAAGTGGGGTGTGAGAGGTAGAGAGGCAAGTGAACCAACATTCTCAAGAGGGTAGAGTCAGGCCCCAGTATGGAGGACAGGGGGCAGAGTCAGGTCCCAGTATGAGCAGTGTTCCTTCTCTGACACTTGGGGCATCAGTGCTTTATCCCCAGATGAGAAAACAGGGAGGCCAGCCCCAGGAGCAGGCAGCAGAGCAGGTCTTGGTAACAGTAGGCTCCAGAGTGGGTACTGACCTAGCATAGTCAAAAGGCAGATCCATTCATAGCCCTTTGCTTACTGTAATATAGAAATGATCACCTCTCCACGTCACTACTAGGACAGCACCCAGTAGTCATGGGACACCTCCTGACAGGGAGGGCTGAGAGGACACTGGATACTCCTGTGAGGGGTCTTTACACTATTTTGTTTTATTTTTATCTTTCTATTTGAGTATTTTTTTGTCTTCGTTTTATGTTACCCATGTTAGATTTGTGTCACCAAAGTCAGAGTTAACCTAAAACATTCTTAAAGCTATTTAAGAGGTAGAAAAGCCTCTAGAAGACCTTTCTAACCTTAGCACCAATGGATGGAGTGTAGTGGAAGCAATATCCTAAGATGTCTTATTTTTCCTTAGTTTTTCCTTAATAGGCATTGAAACTATCATGGAGATTTGATGGCCCAGGAAATGAAAGCTCAGGACATTGGCACAACGTCCTGGTCACCTGGGTACAAAAGGCCACAAAGACGTCCAGTTTACTCACTGAGGCTACAGTCTCTGGACCAAGAGTCTGACCAGTCATTACAATGCTTCAGTCAGCTGGATCAACATGATATCCTCACTGAAAATCCTTGTTAAATATCCTTCCACTATTGTGAACAAGCAAATCTGTTTTTAAATTGTTCTATGAGTATGTCATTACATTCCAATATCAAATCCAAACTACCAAAGGACTGCCCTGAGTGAGACTTCCTATAGTAGCATCCAAATCCCTTGTAACCCCCACATCAGGGCCCCAGCCCTGAGTTTGAGAAATTCTACTTGAAATCCTTTAGGGGAGAAGTGTCTGTTTTTAAACCTAGAGTTGAGAAAATATTTTCTCTGTGAAAATGTTTACTATATTTCAAGCTCTTAGATACTATTCTGTCTTCCCAGGTTTTTAATGCTTTGCCCCTAAGAAGTCTTGATGTGTGACTCTTAGCAGGCTAAAATATAACCAAGTCCATCATTCCTCAAATTTATACATATGTGTGTTTAACTATATACATACATAGGAATTTTAAGGAAGCAAAGCATATGACTAAAAACACGTTTGCTCCCTTCCCCTACAACCTCTCTCAGTATCATCTCAAAGTATATAGGTACAGCTGAGGAAAATTAATATTATGCTGTATCATTTGATAATTAATGTTATTCTACAATCCTATCTTTTTACCAAAACCCCAGCCCTTAGCCTAACTCAGAAGCAGACCTATCCCAGTCTGAGCTAAGATGTGGTTGAGAAATGTGATCATTCCTAGTCTCCACTCCCATCTTCTCCTTAACCATTTTAAATAGGATCCATGATTCTATTTACCTCATAAATAGCTTGGGCCAGGCCTTTTCCATGGGATGACTCTACTGTCCTTGATTCTCCTTTCAAAGTTAGCAGTTTATCGGTGATTTGGTGGCCAAGGAGAAGGCTAAATGAGGGAGATCCCAATGGGGTGATTTTGTTTCCTAGGCAAGATTACTAGAGGCAATTGATACCAATCAAGCAATTAACATTTTGTAATGGCCAGTGATCATCCACACCTGAAAACGAGCTCACCTACCAATCAGGATTGCCTAACCTTTACCAGGGGAGCTGCAAATAATGCACTGCCAGGCCAATCAGCCACTCCAGGTTTAAAAGACTGTCAACCTGCACTGGGGTCCTTTGGTCATTGGCAGAAAGGTGCAGTAGATCCATTCTGTCTGGTTGCTGCTATCTTAATCAAAAAAATTGGTCATGATTAGGTCCCTGGCATTTGTGGAAGCACGACCCACGTTACTAACAATTTACATGTTACTGCTTTTAAAAGTATATCTTGCCCTGGAGAAAAATATGCATTTCTTGTGACTTTGTTCACTAGAGGGCAAAGTCTAAATATATTTCTGCAAACAGTTGAAAGCTTTGGATTTGCCTCTGTTAAAACTTTGACACCATTTTCCATATAGACTGTTAAAAAAAAGTCACACTTAAAAGTGTAAAAACCAACTCCAAGGTCAAGAAACAAAACAACTTCTCTCCACATCATCATTTCCAGGGATGTGAAGTAGACAGTCTGCCTCTGACACAATCTCTCAAAAATAAATTTTTTTGTTGCTAACTTACATTTCTAATCACCAAAATTTCCCCTATACATCCTCCCTTCCTTTCTTATAGAGAGTCATCACTTATAACAAAAAATTCCTTGAGACAGCAAATCAGCAAAACCCATCAGTTTTTAAAAATACAAATCTGACAGTACATAGAATGTTCCACACTCATGGAACCATGGGTCATGGCTTCACACTGCAAAGGAATAGAGGGAGGGCACTGTTTCTCAGATTTCTTCTTTAGGGCCAAGCCTCTTCTTTGTAATGCAACCGCCTGACATTTTAAAGTATGTGAGGGTTTGCTTTGGTTTGGAAGTTGGCAACTCTTACCAAGAAATCCAGTTTTCTTGGCTAGAAATAGGGATGGAAAAATATGACACTCCCAGGAATGTGTTTGCCATTTCACCAAGAAATATCACTCATTTCGAAAAGCAAGTGGTTTCCCAGGCTTTTATGTTGAAGATGGTCTGTTTCCATGGGAAGACACCCATGTACCAGCATGGAGTCTGAGTCACCTCGGGGCTCTCTCTGGGCTTTTCCAACAGGTTTCAAGGTTTCTTTTGTGAACCAGAAGGAACAGAGCTTCTGTCCAGAATCTATTAAGACCTAGTACATTGTTGGTGCTCTGTGAAGATTAAACAACACTTACCAAGGACCTGGAGACCCTTCCCAACTCTCTGCAGAGCAGTGGGAAGTGGTGCCCTGGGAGAACCAATGACCCAGGGGAGCTAAGATGGCAGCATGCCTGGTAGTTGTGGGTAGGAAAGATATGCCAACCTCAAGCATGTGGACTGTTGTCTGTTTTCATGATTATATTTAGTTCCATTTGTGCCAGGCACTGGACCAAGCCTATTAAAGGCATACCGTCTGCTCCCAAGGAGCTAACATCCTGACTCAAGGCAGAGACTTAGGAGAGGGGATTATGTTCTTTGTTCTTAACCTTTTCTCAAGGGTGGGGGAATTCTTGAATTTTCATTTCATGCTGACTTCAGATACAAAGCTTTGCCACATTTTTCAAGTCGCAGGTAAAAACAAATGTTCCTTCCACATGGGCAGGGATCTGTCATTGAATTATCAACCTGTTTATAATCTCCAGCCTTTGCTGAGATGTTTTCAATTTGTGGTACCTTGGGCAACAGGGGCAACTAGGTGGCACAGTGGATAGAGTACTAGCTGTAGAGTCAGGAGGACCAGAGTGTAAATCTGGGCTCAGATATTTACTAGCTGTATGACTCTGGACAAGTCACTTAACCCTGTTTGCTTCAGTTTCCTCATCTGTAAAATGAGCTGGAGAAGAAAATGGCAAACCTCTCCAGGATCTTTGCCAAGAAAACCACAATGGGATCACAAAGAGCCAGCCACAACCAATCAACTAAACAACAACCACTTTAGGTCATGTACAGAAGGTGGTGGGGCAGAAAACAAAGTACAATAACCCTGACTGCCAATGACTTACCTACCAAGGGCTCAGTGTCAGTGTTCTTATCTATGAAATGGGGGCAGTAAAATTCTTCCTGAGAGGCAATATGACACTGTGGATAGAGGGATGACTTTGGAGTCAGGAAGACCTGGCTTCAAGTAATGCCTCTGATGAATGGGAGATGGGTAACCCCCAGCAAGACACTTACAACTCTCAATGACCCAGGCAATTTTCTTAAATCTCTAAGTTGCAGAAAAGTTGGCTATCTGCATCAGTGGAGGGCTTCTCCATGCTAGGATTTTCTCATGCAAATGAGATCACAAGACCAAAATAATGATAATGATAATAATAAATAAGGCTACTACTCACTTCATAGGATCGTTTTGATGGAAGTAGTTTGTAAATCCGAAGTTCAATATAGAAAAGAGTTATTATTATGTACTAGACTTTGTGGATCTGTTGTCTTTCATTTTCTCCTCAAGAGAAAAGAGGTTGGGTTTTAGGGCATTAGACTTGGAGTAAGAAGGATTTGGTTTCAAATCCTAAACTAGATGATCTTGGGCAAGCCACTTAAATTCTCTTTGCCTCAATTGTCCCATCTATAAAATGGGAGAGTTGGATTCTAAGCCTGTAACCCTATGTTTGTTTAGTACAGGAATAAGACATGCTTGGAATTCTCACTGCCCATCTTCCCCCTCTGTTCCAGGATAACCTCCCTCAACTATTCCAGGACGCAGTGGTCACTCCTTTGAAAGAAATTTTTTAAAAATCATTATATATGTATATATATATATATATATATATATATACATATGAAATGATTTTTCATTAACTTGTATCCTCCCTCCCTTTCTCCCGCCCAGAGAGCCATCCTATGTAACAAATAGTATTTTTTAAGAGTGGGAAAAAAAAATAAGCACAACTAATCAATATGTTGAAAAAAGTCTGAAAACATAGGTGATGTGTAACACCTGTGGACCTCACACAAAGAGAAGGAGGTGGGGGTTGGGGTGTCCACATACATTTTTTTCAGTTGAGTTCTGTTTGATCTTTATACTTTTCTTACATTTGCTTTTGCTTTTTTTTTTTTTTTGGCGTTCTGCTGTTCTTTCCATTTACATTGTTATAGTTTAACAAATTTTTGCTTGACTCTGCTTACTTCATTCTGCATCAGTTTGTGTAGATCTTTCTATGTTTCTCAGTATTCATCACATTCATGGTTTCTTACAGCACAGTAATATTCCATTACATTTGTGTACCACAATTTGTTTGGCCATTCTCCAGTCAATGTACATTGACCTTGTTTATAATTCTTTGCTATCACAAAAAGTGCTGCTATAAATATTTTGGAGTGTACAGAAACTTTCTTTGTATTCATGGCTGCCATGGGGTATAATTTTAGTGACTGAATTTTAGTGACTGACTTTACAAAATTGTTTTTCACAACAGTTGTACTGTGCCAAAGCTACACAAACAACTTATTAGTGTGCCTCTCATTCTACTACCCCTCCAACAATTGCTATTGACATTCTTTGTTCCTTTTGCCAATTTACAGGGTATGTGGTAAAACCTCAAGTTCTCTTATTATTCATAATTTGGAACATTATTTCATTATTTTTAATTCTTTGCAATTTTTCAGAGAATTGTTTGAATATATATTTATGTAGCATATATATATATACACATATCTATATACATATCTGTGTATATGTATATATGGATACAGGTACAGATATAGATGTAAAGGGATAGTAGTGGAAAGTGGTATCCTGGGAGAGCCAACGACTCAGAGGAACTGAGTTGCCGGTGTGCCTTGTAGTTGTAGATAGAAAAGATATGCCAACCTCAAGCACATAGGCAGATTGGATGGATGGATGGATGGATGGATGGATGGATGGATGGATGGATGGATGGACGGACGGATGGACAGACAGACAGACAGACGGACAGATGAATAGACGGATGGATGGCTGGCTGGATAGATAGATAGATAGATAGATAGATAGATAGATAGATAGATAGATAGATAGATAGATAGATAGACAGACAGATAGATATTTGTTGTTATTCAGTCATTTTTCAGTTGTGTCCAGCTGCTCGTGACCCCAATTGGGGTTTTCTGGGCAAAGATACTGGAGCGGTGTGCCATTTCCTTCTATAGCTTATGTTATAGATTAGAAAACTAAGGCAAACAGGGTTAAGTGACTTGCCCAAGGTGACATAGCTAGTAAGTATTTGAGACCAGATTTTAACTCAGAGAGATGAATCTTTCTGACTCCAGGCATGGCACTCTATCCACTGTGCCACCTAGTTGCTCGAGACATATAGATACCTACATATCTATATCAATATATCTTAGATGCCAAATCCTTATCAGAGAAATTTGATACAAAGATTTTTTTTTCTCATTAGGTCACTTATTCTAGATGTATTGCTTTTGTCTGTGCAGAAGCTTTTCAGTCTCAAGTAATCAAAACTATCTTTTTAACCCACTCTGAAACTGTACTTTGGAGAGTTTTTAGCATAACAGAGTGTTATACTTTGTTGAAGGCTTCTTCAACTTCTATTGAGAAGATCATGTGGTTTGGGATGTTTTGATTTTTAATATGATTAATTGTAATTACTTCTATTTCTTGTTAAGAATATATCTCCTACCCATAACTTTGACAGGTATATGATTTTCTCTTTTAAATTTTTATAAGATGATATTTAATATTAATGTCACATATCCATTTATAATGGATTGTGAAATATGGTGTAAGGTGTTACACTAAGCCCAATTTCTGCTAGAGTGCTTTCCCAATTTTCCCCGTAGGTTAAGAAATTTTTTCCTAGTCAATGTATGTTTTCCTCTTTGTTTTCTACTTTATCAAACACTGGGCATTCTTATTTCACTCTCACTTTTGTTGAGTTTTATTGTTTCTAATTATCCCTTTTCTAGTCTATTTCACTGATAATATCTATTTTTTTAACCAATACCAGATGGTTATGATGACTGCAGCTTTATAATATAGTCTGGAGTCTGGAAATGCTATTTCCCCCTTTGAATCTACTTCTTTTCATCACTTCCTTAGCTATTGTAGATGTTTTTGTTTTTCCAAATGAATTTTATTATGACTTTATCAAGTTCTACCAAGTATCCCCTTAGTAATTTGATTGATATAACATTAAAAGTATAAATTAATTTTGGTAGCACTGTCATTTTTATTATGTTGGCATAGCCTAGACATGAATACTGAATGTTCTTCCAGCTATTTAAGTTGTTCTTTGTTTCTTTAGTGAGCTCTTTGTAATTTAAGTACTTTAATTAGTTGATTTCCAGATATTTTATACATTTTGTACTCATTTCACATAGGATTTCCTATGTATTATTGCTACTTGTGTTTTGTTATTATTATATAGAAATGCTATTGATTTTTAGGGATTTATTTTGTGCCTTGCAACTTTGCTGATGCTCTTAAGCTGTTTCAGCATCTTTGCTGATTCCTCAGGGTTTTCCAATAAACTATAAAATATCATCAGCAAATAGGGATACTTTTGCCTTCTATTTACCTTTAATTCCTTTGACTTATCTTATTACTAGCATTTCCAGGTTCTAGCATGTATATATGTATGTGGGTGTATACACACACACACACACACACACATATATACACATATACACATGTTTGTATGTGTATATTCACACATCTATAAGTATATATGTACCTATCTATATGGCTATATTTCTAGTATTACATATACATATGTATGTCTATATGTATGTATGTGTGTATGTATTCCCTAGGATGTTTGCTTTTGGTTTTAGATAGATGTTTTTTATGAAATTCAGAAAAGGTCCCACTCTGAAACAATACTTTGTAAAGTTTTTAGCACAATAGAGTGTTCTACTTTATCGAAGGCTTTTTCAACTTCTATTAAGATAATCATGTGGTTTGGGATGTTTTGGTTTTTAATATGATTAATTGTGTTTCTTCTTGTCTTATGTTGAACCATTCTTGCATCCACTGTATACATCCCACTTCATAATGAATATTCATAATGAATAATTTCTTGGATAAGTAACTGTACTCTGACAGGATTTTGTTGAAAACTTTTGAGTCATTCTTTGCTGGTGAAAACTATTTTTTGCTTTTTCTTTGTATTCCAGCACTCAGTCCAATCTTTGCAAATCATAAGCATATAATGACTTCTTGTTAACTGATTGATTTCAGAATAAACCCTACATTCCAGTCATTTAGCTATTCAGTAATCATTTATTAACTAATCAATCATGCATTCAGTTACCAAGCATTTGTTAAGCACTTCCTATGTGCTAGGTGCTATGTGAGCCACTGGATATACAAATACATAAGTGAGATAGTCCCAGTCCTGAAAGGGCTCATTTACTGTATTTCTATGCTTATGTGTGACTATGTTATTTCCCTTGATAGACTATAAGGTCCCTGATGTGGATACTGTTTCATTTTTGTCTTTGTGATCACAGTGCCTATAGTACAGTGTCTGGCACAAGACCGGCATTGAATAAATCCTTTTTGTTTTATAGACTGCATTTTTCTGGAGAGATACAACATATTCACAGGTAAGTAAATAAAAGATACGTACAAAGTAAATACCAGTTGAGTTTGGGGGCAAGGAGAGGGGCACTAAGAATTGAAGGAATCAAGAAACACATCTTGTGTTTCCAAAAATGGCACTTCCAGAGCCTTGAAGTGAGCTCAGATCTCTAAGAGGATGAGCAGAAGAAAGAGAATGGAGTATTCTAGGCATTGTGCTAAGCTCTAGGGACACAAAGAAAAAGAAACAGAAGTAGTCCCTACCCTCAAAGAGCTTACATTCAACTGTCATATACAGGCAATATTACTTCCTGTCTTTTATCTGAGTAGCATGACTCTCAGCATAGAGAAACCTTAAGGAAAAAAGAATGGTTTCAGACTTAATCTTTGGCATCGAATTTATCAAGAACTAGCACCTCATTGATATGTTAGTATCATTGCCGTGTCTGTTACGGGGAATCTTGAAGGGAAAGAAATGTCAGTTAAGTACCACCTTCCCCACCTCTCTTTCTAAGGGCCTTGCTCTTCCCATGCCCACCTTTCCTTCCTTCCAGGTAGAGTTGGAACAGCCAGAGCAGCTTATTGCACCCTTGGTGACCCTTGATCCCTAGGACAAGGGACATGTCCCCCTGCCTGCCTCCACAGTATCCACCTGTGTCCTGCTCTATAAATGTTTCCCTTGGCATGCCATGGTAGGCATCAGGTATGGGCAAAGCTCCTGATGCCTGTGATTCATGGCTTCTGTTCCTCAACACCATTTTTCCAATCTGTACTTCAAATATTTGCCCAGTACTTTGTTGGACTAATTAGGGGACTGTTTCTTTTCTTCCCTTTGTTCTTCCTTTCTGATTCCTTTCCAGGGAAAGCTCCAGGAAGAGCCAAAAGCTGTCCAGTCCAAAAGCAGCTTCAATTTCCCTCATGTGCTAAGGGTCCTGCCAAACTGGGTTCTTTACATGCTTCTGAATTGTTTTTGCATTAGGCTTCCCAAAGTGAACTGGGAGCTAAATTTAAAGAAACTTTCCAACATGTGCAAATTCCTCACTAATAAATATTGGACAATCATACTCAACAATGAGAATGAGCTGGTCAAATAAGAACATCAGAAACCACCCCAGTCTTTCCCCTAGTCATCCTGTGAGGTAATCACTGGTATGATAGATTCTGGTGGAGGAGATAAGGAACGACATAGAGAAGATCTGTATCTAATAATAATAATAGCATTTAGATAGTGTTCTAAGGTTTACACAGCACTTTACAAACATTATCTCAATTAATCCTCACAACAATTCTAGGAGGGAGATCATATTATTACTCCCATTTGGCAAATGGGGAAACTGAGGCAGATTAAGGTTAAGTGACATATCCAAGATCACACAGCTAGCAAGTATCTAAGAATGAATTTGAATTCAGGTCCAGCACTCTACTGTGTCACCTAGTGGTCCCTATTAATTAGAAGGTATTCCTACTTTAAACACTAAAGTCTAGATACCACCATTACCATGAGTAGGAGGGAATGTGGGGATGGAGAAGGAGTCTAGAACATTCCAAGGATCCATAAGACAACATTACAATAGTGAGTGAAGTGCTGGATGAGGAGACAGGAAAGCCTGGGTTCGATTCCTACCTTTGACACTTATTAGCAGTCTGACCACAGACCACTGGGCAGCCAGCTGGTACAGTGGATAGAATGCTGGGTTTGGACTCAAGAAGATCCATCTTTCTGAGTTCAAACCCAGTCTCAGATATTTACTAGCTGTGTGACCCTAGAAAAGTCACTTAATCCTGTTTGCCTCAGTTTCCTCATCTGTAAAGCAAGCTGAAAATGGAAATAGTTGGCCACTCCAGCATCTTTGCCAAGAAGACCCCAAATGGGATCTTAAGGAGTCAGACACCAAATAGACTAGTGGTTCTCAACTTTCCTAATGCCGCAACCCTTTAATACAGTTACTCATGTTGTGGTGACCCCCAACCATAAAATTATTTTCGTTGCTATTTCATAACTGTAATTTTTGCTACTGTTATGAATCATAATGTAAATATCTTATATACAGGATGTATTTTCATTGTTACAAACTGAACATAACACACAAGTTGAGAACCGCTGAAATAGCATCACAAAAAGTTGGAAATGACTGAACAACAAACCACTGACAAATTACTTAATTTCCCTGAGCCTTAATTGGCTTATCTGTAAAATGGGGATAACAATGCCTACTAACTTCCAGGGTTGCTGTATGGCTCCGAGTGTGTGTAAACATTTTGCAGATTTCAAAGCACTATGTATATATTAGCCATTTTTACTCAGTTTGTACTACTCAATATTTTTATTAATGACTTGTATGAAAACATAAAAGACACACTTTTCAATTTTAAAGATGACAAGAAGCTGGGAGGAATTGTCTACACAACGGATGATGGAGTTGGGATCCAAAAAGGTTTCAACAAATTAGATTCAAGACTATATCTAATAGGATGACATCTAATGGGTACAAATGTAAAGTTCTATATAAGGGCTCAAGTAATCAACTTCAGAAGGACAAAAGATGTTTAGCTAAGTGGCAGTTCATGCAAAAAATATTAGGTGGTGGGTAGGTGGTGGTTAATGGACTCCACACTCAATATGAATCAGTACTGTAATATAATTCAGCCAAGAAAGCTAATACTACCTTAGACAAGGTAATGAGGCAAATAGCTTGCTGTAAACTGGCCTGATCAGAACATAAATTGTATTCAGTTCTGGTTGCCATATTTTAGGAGGGACATTGGCAACCTTGGAGGAGGAGGAGACCATTTTGGTAAAGGCCCTTGAGATGATACCACATGTGAACCAATGAAAGGAACTGGAGATGTTTAGCTTGAGAAGAGACAACTTGGAAGGATAAAAAGCGGCTATTGGAGAGGGAGAGATGTGACTGTTGTATTCAACCATTTAAAGAGCTCTCATATGGGAGATGGAGTCATATTGTCCTCTTGGGTTCCAGAGTGCAGAACTGGGATCATTGGGAGATATTTGCAGTTAGATTTAGCATGAATGAAAGGGAAAATTTCCCAATAATTGCAATGAAATGAACAGAACCAAGAGAATGTTGTACACAGTAACAGCAATATTGTTCTAAAAACAACTTTAAATGACTAAGTCTTTTGGACTTAACTACAAAGGACCTATGAAGAAGGATGCTATCCATATCCAGAGAAAGAACTAGTAGAAGTATTAATAGCACAATGCATATATATGTATATGCATATATATACATATATAATATAAACACACAGGCACAAGCATACATAAGTGTGTGTTAGTGTCTAATGGTAGCCTTCTCTAGGGTGAGGTGGGGAGGGAGGGAGAGAGAAAAAAATGAAAAGTACACAGCAGAGAATATAAGAAAACTTAGAAGGAAGCATAGAAAAGTAGGGTAGTTTTTAAAATGATGTCTAGTATTTCTTGCATAGTAAAAAAGTAAACTGTTAAATGGAAATTCATAGTTTTATATTGAATCCTCTTTTGTGTTATAATGTATACATGGAAATGTTCTCTTTTTTTTAGTCTTTTTGTATTTAAGTTCAAAGTGAATAAAAATATTTTTTAAATTTTCCCAATAATTAAAACTATCTTAAAGTGTAATGGACCACTTAGGTAGCAATTGAGTTCTCCCTCAACAGAGGTCTTCCAGCAGAGGCCTTTTGGTGATGCATATGAGTTGAACTACGTACAGGGCCCCTGATGGCCCTTCAGAATCACTCTGAGAATCTGTGTTGTACTTCTGTTTATTACCAAGATTACCAGTCAGTCTGGAGAAATTTTTCACCTTCCAGGATGGCAGGTGGCTTCTTACCATATTCCTTCACATTCCCACAAGTCTGGCCTCAGCTGAAAGTACTCAGAATAGTGCATTACCCCTTCTCTTAAAAACACTGGCTTCATGGAGCCTCTAAGCTCTCACCATCAACAGCCACCCCTACCGGCTTCCTGCTTTCACTCTCATTTGTTCACCTGCCTTGTTGTGCTAATACCTTTACTTGTGCTGTTCCGACTTTATGGAAAAACCTTCCCAGTCCTTTATACTGATCCAAAAAGACATTTCTTTCAAGGTTCAGAGCATTTCCAAACTCCTCCATGATATCTTACCAGAGGGAGCTGGTGAATTGAAGACCTGATAGACACTTACTAGCTGCGTCACCCTGGGCAAGTCCCTTAACCTCAGGTTGCCTCAGTCTCCTCCACTGTAAAAATGGGAATATTAGCATCCACCTTCCAGAGTTGTCATGAGGATGAAATGAAATACTTATAAAGCACTTAACACATGGTAGATGCTTTCCCCTTCCCCCGACGACCTAGCCTACAGTTATCTTTCCTTTTCCTAAAATCCTGTAGTATTAGAACTCATCGTATGTTACCTGCCTGCACAACAAATGGCCCCAGGACTGGCCAGAGGATTTCAGACTCTCCTACCCACCAGTTCCCCGGCTCCTGTTTCTCATGTGACCTATGGCCGCCAGTCATCATCAGTCTGTCTCTAGTTACCTTCACTCAGAAAGTGAGCCCTGAGAACCTATCTTGGGTCTGAAGAAGTTTAGCCTGTTTTCCTGCTGGCCCCTCCCCACTACCAAGTGGTGCAGGTCTGTCTTATACTGTCCAAATGCTGTTTTCTTGTATGTGTTTCTAACTTTTCTATACATAGTTTCAATTTAAACTCCTTAAAGATCAAAGGACATAACTTATGGAAAGTGTTTGGCAATCTTTAAAGCACAATATAAATGAAAGCCATCATTTTTGTTCTTAAAGAGGACCACGGAATGTGGTGTCAGGATGTCAGGATGTCAAGATGTCAGGAAGGTGATGCCGAGGGTTTGCAACTGAATTGGATTTAAGTGAGGCAGGACTATGCAAAGTCACCAGCCTCACTTTCTCCCCCAGAGCCATCTGCATCTGGTGGCAAGATATAGATGAGGAGGGCTGGGTCCCCTAGCATTGTCATGTTAAGGATGAACACAAGCATCTTGTTCCTAGAATCACAGAAGCAGAGAGGAGACTTAGAGCAGGGATGAACCCTGAAGATCAGAGACTGAAAACACTTTATTTTGTAAATGAGAAAACTAAGACCTAAAAAGGCTAAGTGCCTTGACCAGGGTCACACAATTAATAAGTGGTCAAGATTTGAACTCAAGTCCTATGACTCTAGGCGGCTGGGTAGTGCAATGGTTAGAGCACTGTGCCTGGAGTCAGGAAGACCTCAGTTCAAATGTGAGCTTAGAAACTTCCTAGTTGTGTGACCCTGGGCAAGTCACTTCACTCTATTTTGCCTCAGTTTCCTCATCTGTAAAATGAGCCAAAGAAGGAAATGGCAAACTACTATCTATGATGGAAAACCCCAAATGAAGTCATGAAGGGTTGGGCATATGTGAAGTAACTCAACAGTCTATGCCTCCAAGTGCCCTATTCTTTCCACTGCATCTCCACAGTGCTGGGTAAATGAATTGGGTTTTGTGAATGTTTGTTCACTGTATAACCGAGCTTAACGCTGCTGCATCAGCAGGGATAACTTTGTCCTTGGCTTTACACAATCCCCCATCCCACCCCACATTATCCATTGGCATCACTCGTCTCCAATTTAATATTTCAAATTAGATCTCACAAGACCAGACTGCATCCCTCAGCAGCTCATTTCCCACACACCCCTACAACAATCTTAATTTAAATGAAAAGTCAACCATGACCTCACTGGGCAGGTGTTCCAATGGAGGAAAATATAAGCCCTAGAATCCCTATAAAAATGAGACTTCTTAATCATATGCCTTTCTTCCAAATTCATTGCAATAAGACCAATGTTGGTGAAGTTCCACCTCCTCTAAATAACTCACACTATGAAGACTGACAAATCAAGACAACTGGAAAGTGGCTTTTACGCTTTGGGGTTGCCAATAAAACCAGTTACAAGGGAGGGAAAAGAAAAACAAACAGGAGTTATTAATGAGTTCTTTCTGGGGAAATGATTTAATGGCAAATAGGAGGAAGTGAATTAATGAGTCCTTGATGGAATGTACTCTGGCTTGCCCCTTGTCCCCTCCCCCCAAGAACTCAGTGATTTTCATATCTCTTAGAAACTTAAAAAAAAAACCCCAACATTTTATTTTTTCAGACATCCTGCTGACAACACAGGGAAAAACAATGCTGAAGAATTTGTTTTTCCTCCTGGTGTGCTGCTGTTTTAATTGCTGGTAAAAGAAAACCCAGAGGTGAAGAGGGGGAAAGAACAGAGGTTCTCAGAACTAGGAAGCAGCCAAGTTTCCTTTGTAATGCAAATACCCCCATGAGAATTTTTTTAAAGGACAAATGGCAAGGAAATCTGTACAATATTAGCAGAACTGTCTCCAAATTAGAGACAATTTTTTTCAGAGTTTTCCCTGAGGAATCAATGATTTTAAAAAATATTCTGTCAAATTAATTTCACTAGTAATTCCTATGAAAGAAGTTTCATTTGCCTGCTCTGACCAGGGATACCATTGTCCTTGTTCACATTCAGTTTCCCTCTGGAGTCCTGGTTTCAGGTCCCTGAGACTTTTTACTGAGGGTTTTCACTGTGAAATGACCGGGGAATTCCTTCATTAGCTGATGACTCAGTGGCTGCCCCCTCACCTCTCTGGTTCATCATTCCTCCCTGTGTGCTTTAGACTCCTAGGAAGAGAGGGGCTGATCCTTTAAACCTACCCCCCAGTCCATGAACTATGTGGACTCAATTAGGTGACCTGGGCCCCTGACAGTCTGTCACTTTATGCCTCCTTTCTGGGGTACACAGATGTCTGAACATGATCCTTGAGGTAAAATTTCCCATTCTTGAAGGAGTGGCATTTAAAAAGTTCGAGAGACATAATTTCTGGGTGGTCATTTTATTAATTGTGCTAGCATTTTAACAAAAAAAGGTCAATAGCACTCTCAAATGCTATAGTGGTGGGTTCATAGTGGTGGGTTCTAGGCTTATATGGCCTTGGAAAAGTTCCAGAGGGTGACAATCAGCTCTGATTGGTTAACAAGTAATGATAGAGAATTAATATTACAAGGAAGGGCTGGACCTATTCTAATGAACTTTGATTATGTCATTATTTCCAAGTTACTCCCAGTCTTGAGCAATCTAAACAAAGAATCTATAGCCCCTACCCAAGCCAGAAGACAATGGAATTAAATTCCTTGCCAGGCTGGGTGGGATCTGACCAAGATTGAGGAGAGTTAACTCAATGTCCTTCAAGAGACTGAACCAAGAGGACCATAGAAAAGGGGGAAACTGAATCTCCTCAAATCATTGGTTATTCAATCATTTCTCTTAAAGGCAACTCTCAGAATTAGAAAGGTCCATAGGCCCTGCGGGGTCCAAGGAGAGGAGCCAGTGCTCATGCCAGATGCAGGAGCAGCTGATTTAGGAAGAAGCTGGAAGTTCAGAGAAGGTTTGGATTTGCAGTTCATTGATGGTGCAAAATTAAGATGAAATGTAAAATGTCTAATCAGCAGTCCCACAAGCTGTCTTGAGGGCTGATGGAGTTGTATCATCCTCCTGCAGACTGAACCAGTAGCTTTAAGTCAAATTACCAAATTCTGTTTTGCTCATTCATGCTTATGAACCTTTTATACTGAAGATGTGTGTGTTCATGTGAATATGTGTATAGGAATAAATCACTTGTCCCATACATGATTCATGTTGTATATTGAAGTGTAGTTTGTACATTTTAATCCTCCTTCCTTCCATCCTTTTCAGAGGAGACTAGATGTCCAGCATTGGGAATCTAATGAATTTTATCAATAAAAATTGTTTAAAGAAGATATATGAGGGTTCATTTCTTGTTTGGGCCTGACTAAAATGAAAGTTTCTTTTTGTGGTGGCTACCGTTTTTGAAGTGATATTTTAAGAACAAGAAAAGACCATTACAGTCTCTCATAATGCTTTTGAAGCCATAAAGCTTTGATGGGTGTAGAAACTCACCAACGAGGGTTCTCTATTCAGTGGTGCAGATTACCATTCATCCTTGGTTGCTTATCCCATCCTGTATGATTTTTGTGCATGTTCTCCTGAAAACCCACCAAACAGGTTACACACAACATGCTTTCTCTAGATCTCTAGATATTGCATGAATACCAATGGAGCAAATGAGATTCCAAGGGAGATCTATGTACTGGTTATCCCAATACTTGCTGCCAAAATGACCCATCTTCCATCATTTTCCTAGTCATACAACTCTCTGATGGCATCCTTTATGGCACTTTTCCTCTAAAACTCTTGATTATAGACATTTATGCATCCTAATAACTGCTCTAAAAAATCCTCTGCAAGCAGATGGGGGTAACAATGGTATCATTAGTAAATAATCAAGCTAAAAAAGACAAGGTATTCTTATGAAAAGTTGACCTTGTAGTTCTCACTTCTGTTTGGGGTCAATGACCTTTATATGTTAGTGCAATAAATAAGGTATCATACCAATAAAATAAGGTATTTTGCAAGCAAAAGAAAGAACAAAAGAAAAAGACCACCAAGATATCTTAGAGCATGATTCTTTTGATCTGTTTTAACAATAATAATAATAATAATAATCACCATATTTCTATTATGTATAGCTGGAAGACTAAGGAAAAAAGCAAATCATTCCCATCTATTTTTTTTCTTTGAAAATCCTGTCACATTTGGTAACAGGTGTAGGGTTCTGCTCAGCAGTATGTAATGCATGCCTCTTGCCAGGTTCTTTTAGAGGCAGTGCTATTCATCACAGTTGCAATGTTCCCTTCACAGAGATCCCACTGGAAGGAAAAAGGCATCCTGGGAATTTATATACAAAAGCAAACCCACATTTGGCTTTGAAAATTCACTGGGAAAACCATATGCAGTCCGCAAGTTATTCACAGGCATGCTCTGGTTTCTGGGGGAAGCAGCATGGTTTCATTTTGTTATCCCTACAGAAAATTAGAAGAAAAGAGGAAGAAAATGCAAGTCCTCACTGCCTGCAGATCTTTCGGAGCTGCCAAATCGCGGTGTTTATGAGTTTTCATGGCTCACTTGTCTTGATTATTACTAAATTTAGCCATAAGCCAAACATTCCCATGTTGGGCCAGGTGGATCTGGAGCCCAGTTTCATTGCTCTTGACCCCACAGGCTTTCCTAGGAGTAAACCACCAATGGGTCACGTCCTTAAAAAAAAAGTGGTCTCAGTGGGGATTACACAGCATTGCACAGTGCTGACACCTCCGGTGCTGGTGCTGTTCTATTTTTGTAAGATCTATGGACATCTATTGATGTCCACTGAAAGGCTCTCCAAGAGCAGTGCATATAAAAACTGCTTCTTCAACTTATTCTTAAATTTTAAAACCAATAAAACAAGTTATCACAGTGGTTTCACACATTCTGGTCAGTTACAGAACTTGGAACAAATTCAATCAGCTCGATTCAACAAACATTTATTATTAATAATAACAACAGCTCGCAGTTATATAGCACATTAAAGTTTGAAATGTGCTTGACACATGTATTCTCAAATGTCATCCTCCCAATGACCCTGTGAGTGCAGGTTATATTATTAACTCCATTTTACAGATGAAGAAATTGAGACTGAAAGAGGTCAAGGAACTTGTCCAGGGTCACATCCTTGAGAAGGTCAGAGGCAGGATCTGAACTCAGATCTTCCTGATTCCAAGTCATCTATGCCATCCATGGCGGTTCTTAGCTGCCTACAGTGAGCCTAGCACTACACTAGATGCTGGGGAGACAAATGAAAAAGCGAAAATATTCCCTGCCATCAAGGAACTTGTATTGGGTAAAAACAATATGTACACAGACCCGGGTTTGATTTTCTGCCGTACCACTGACTTGTTATGTTATGTTGCTCAAGTTACATATAAGTAAATTTAGATGCATGTAATTTTCAAATTAAAAATAATGCTAAAATTATAAAAATGCTAAAAAAAATAAACCAAATCCATCTGGATGATAAAGGAAAATAGTAATCAGTTGCTTTTGGTCCCAGTTAAAATAGCAAGTGTGATGCTAAAATGTGTGACTCAGGGACACACATCCAAGGATTCAGCTTCCTTCTTGCCATTAGATGGATTTTAATCTTGCCTTTGCTACTGTGATCAGTTCTGTGCGCTATAGCCAGACAGGTATAAAACTCAGGACAGGTTCCAAAGAAATTTACAAAGGACACTGGGGACAATTAATGCTATGATGGAAAAGTTGCTGAGGGCAAAGTTTGACTTTGAAACAGGACAAAGGACTGAACAGTAGATAGACAGTAGGTGTCTATACAACATCAACAAAGATGTGATATGAAATGGATTTAAGTCATATCAGGAAGGATATAAGGAAGACAGAAGATAAAACTTAGCGGTTTTAGCAACTTATCACCCGGGGAGGTTGTCAGCTCTTCCTGAAGGAAACTCGTCTTCTAATTTTTTCGTATTATGAGAAATTTGCTATGGTATATAATGAGTAAGCTACGAAAAAGGAGAGAGCCTAGGGTGAGTCGAAAAAACACTGGACACCAAAGTGTTCATAACCTGTGATCCAGCAATACTGTGACTAGGCATAGAACCTAAATAGGTCAAAAACAGAAAAAAGTTTTATATACAGAAAAATATTCATAGCATTTTTTGTGGTAGCAAAAAAAAAAAACCAACAACTAGATGTAAACTGGGTGTTCCTCAATCAGGAAATGACTGAACAAATTGTGGCATAGGAACATAATGGGATATTGTTGTATACTAAGAAAGCATACATAAAGAACATATATATGTATATGTATATATGTGTAAAGAATTCAAAGAAATTTGGGAAGACTGAAGTAAATTGAGGCCGAGCATATATAAACAAGAGAACAATTTACATAACAATATAAGAATGTAAACTATTACTAAAATTGTAATAACGTAAACACTAAATAACAACAGAATTATGACCCATACAGTGGCCAGTCTTGACTGCAGAAGACTAAAATGCAAATTTAAGCAATTCTGAGATTCCTCCTCACACCCTTCAAAGAGTCAAAGAAGATTTTTAAAAGGGCAAGTAGGGAAGGAGTCATCTATTAGCAGAAGTGGCAAATGTGCCCATTCATTTTGCTTAAACTTACTTCTTTATTCCATGGGAGGGTTCTGTTGAAAGGGGACTCATTGGGAAGTGGCAACTTTTTTAAAACAGAAAAGCAACAAAAAAATGTTTTGAAGGAAGGAAGGGGAAAAGAATAGACTATGCAGGAGGTCTGGACTCGATTCCTGCTCTGCCACTAGCTTGATGTGTGACCTTGATCAAATTTACCTTCCCATCTCTGGGTCTCAGTGTCCTCGTCTGTAAAACAAAGGGACAGAACTGCATAATTTCTAAGGTCTTCTCTAGTCCTAACATTCTCTGAATCTGTGCATACAATATTTATGTCAAGTTCCCTTAGAGCAGACAGCTCCAAGAAGTGCTGTTGCTCATGATGTCTCGATGGAAAGAAAGACAAGGAGGAAGTCGAACAGACTTTAGGGTTTTTAATCAAACCTACAACGAAGTTAATCAGAAACATACTTAACATTATGCATAATTGGTCTTTGTGTTGCATGGCAATTAGACCACAGTGATGAGCAGCTTACCCAAATGACTATAATTAATATTACTTTCATGCTTTTACCAGATCTCTCTTCTTAGTTTTCTAGTATCCAGAAACAATGACAATATCAGCTCTGGCGGAATCTTGAATCCTCATCTCCCAGAAGGACAGCTCCCTGACATGTTTACTCAAAGATAATGGTCCTCATACCCACAGGAACACTCAAACTCAGTGCCAAGCTAGACTCCTCTAAGGACTATCCCCAAATTTGTCCTTCCAGTTTCCTCCATATGAGAGCTTTTTTCAGCTGGCTTTCAACTGCCCCACACTGAAAAGGACCAGCCCTAAGCCATCTGTATACACAGGGCCTACTACAGTGCTTTACATATAGTAGGAATTTAATAAATACTTTTGGAATTGAATTGAATAATTGACCATCCCTCCTGACCCACCGGAGCCCCACACATACTCTTTACACACAGTTCTCTCAAAATAACAAATTTACTTTGGGAGCAGGTGTGATTAGAGAAGCAAAATAATTGATTGATGTAATATAATGAAAAGAATGCCAGATTTGCACCGTGGAGACTGGTTCAGATTTAAGACTTATTAAATGGTGGGGGGGGGGGAGGGATGAAAAGAAATTTACATGATAACTATTATGTATTTGAAAGGAATAGCAAATTGTACATAATAGATTTGAAGATTCATATGCATTTAAAATATATACATTTTGTTATGGAAATGCTTATTTTATTCCATAAATTAAAAAATAAAATAAATAATGTTTTTAAAATGTATGATTCTGGACTACTCATTTAATGTCTCAAAACTTCAGTTGTCCGTTAATAAAATGGAGATACAAACACTTGTACTGAGAGGCAGTGGGGTGAAGTAGATTAAAAAGCAGTCTTAGAGGCAGGAAGAATGAGGTTCAAGCCCTGCTTCTGAAGCACATACCACAGTGGCTGCCCAAGTTACTTCCAATGCCCTAGATAACGCTAAGACTATGAACTGAAGAGGAAGGATGTATCTACATTGGATGAATGTTTCTCTAGATTCCAGAAATCACAGGTCCAACTGAAAACAAACAAACCCAAGCAACAGTAAGTGATTCCTATGGTGCATACAGAGGAGTGGAGGTGGGCCTATAGAGACCATCAGATGAACTGTATACTAAGTTGTCTTGGCCACTTATGAGAAAATGTGTTCGCCTATGGCCAAGTCAATTTGAAATGACTCAGAAAATATGCAGTGTTTCCTTGGTTCCTTAGCTCATGCAAGGTTGAAAATAGGGTTGGGAAGGAGGTAAGACTTTATCAAAGTTGTATTAGGCAGGATCGGCCATGCAGCCAGAAGAAGTGACCCCCTCAGTGGACCTTAAAAAAGGAGTGACTCCATCTTCTGACATGCATAGTGTGGTTATGTTATTTATTAGAATCCATAAGAAATAGGTTCAAATCCCACCTCAGAAAATTACTACCTATACAACGAAGCCTAGGCAAGTCACTGGCCTCAGAGTTCTTATCTGAAAAATGAGGTGATTGGATTAGATGGATTATCTGAAAAATGAGTTCATTTCTAACTTGAAATCTGTGATCTTATAACTTTCCAGGTAGCATTATGTAACTCCAGGATTTCCTGTGAGAAGTAGGAGTGGCTTTCTCCACCCTGGCAACACGGTTATTTGTTCCCATATAGCGAACTAGATGGAGGATACAGCTAAGTGAGCTAGAGCCTTGGATTCTCACTGCCTCTTTTGTGTTGCTTTTTTTGGCCTGATGATGGCTGACCTCACTGTGTCCCAAGATGGAGATGTCTAGACTTGCAAGGAGGCTTGTAAACTCTGATGCTAATGACTGAATTTCAAGAGATACTATTTCCATATTAGCTACTGGGTTTATCAAGGGAGAAGACAGAAGGGTGAGCCAAACCCTAACTTGGCTAAACAGAAGCCATAGATCTGGAGGGACTTGTTTGAACAGTACAGAGTTGAGGTGAAATGTAAAATACCTTTTCAGTAGTTTCATAAACTGTACCATGTCCTGTATCTTTAAGTATTCGCTTTATGGGAGAGCATAACAGTAGTTAGGTGTTTCCGCTTATTTAAGGTTTTGCCATCAATTGAGTTTATGGGTGTTATGTATGCTAAGCATTTCTCCTGTGTGGAAGATCAAATTAAATAGCTGTCCTATACCTGATCAGCATTGTATATTGAGTATCTTTCTCTGCCCCTCCCCTTTTAGAGGAGATGCTAAATAGGAATCAAAATTTTGATTTTAAATAATTTTCTCCAGGGCTCCATGAGAGAGACATAAAAAGCAAAAGAACATTGTGCTGGGGAGGAGGGGAGGGGGAGCCTGATCCTTCTTGTAGTTGTTAGGACTTTCCTAGGACTGAATCTGTTCCACATGAGTGCATGGTTCCTGGGTGGAGAGGGAGAGGGCATAATGCAAAAAGCCTATGGTCCCAACAGAGACCATTAACCCTTGCAATACCTACCTTACAGGATCGTTGGGTTTACTTTGTAAAATGTAAAGAACTAGTTATAATTATATCAGTGGTACAACTGAAAAGACTCTTTATACCTCAAAAAAATCCCCCCCAAATCCTTGCAGTTCTGAAATTACATTACACTCAAAATGCCATCTTTAATTCTATCATTCAAAATAAGACTTCAAGTATAAATATCTAAGAGACAAAACCTGCTACTGAGCCTCATTCACATTCAAGTGTATAGTTGTAAAATTGGAAGAGAAGAGTAGGAAGAATCATAAAGCATTGGAGCTGAGAAGAAAGGATTTCTAAGGTCCCTGCCTGACAAGGCTCACAGTCCATGACTCTCTGAATGTGTAAGTGGGGAAAGATGACAGAGGAGTCTTTGATCTGCTAGGAGAGGGTAAAAAGTTTGAGGCAAGAAGAAAGGGGAGTTAGATAGGAAAGCACATTTCAGCCACTTTCACAATTTTGCCTGGAGACTGCCCTGTTTACTTTAAACTGTACAGGGATAAATAAAAAGTCGGCACTGAAGTATCAGAGGTCATAGCCAAAGGAACCCTGCCTGTAGGTGTTTAAAAATAGGAGGCATGCTCATCTCTCCAGTCCCTTTAGATGAAAGCCTGCCTCAAGCAAGAGGAAGGCTGACCGACCTTCTAAAGAAACTTTTATCTTTATGATTTTGAGGTTTTCATGTAGTCTCAGGTATTTTTTCAACTTGCCAGGAAGCAGAGTTGGTGAAGTCATGTGAAAAGCAAGGTTCTCTTATGCAATAATTTCCTGGGTATGGTATTGTGAAAAGGCTGGGAGGTGGAGCTGGTGTTTTTATATTGATTCAATAATCAGTAATTCAAACATCATGAGAAATACAAATTTCTCAGTATCTCAAATCTAGAAATGTGAGATGTTGTCAGTGCATTCTTGAGGACAATTCATATCTTCCTTTATACTATTTGATAAAGGGAAATATTATGGGGAAATGGATTATATAAATTATTTAAATTGCATTATTTAAATAATTATACATATATAGTTGATGAATGAATAAATATACTCCTATAAGAAAAATTTTTTCCTCTCAGTTTATATCATCTTCAGAATAGATTCCCAAAACACTAGAGCTGGAAGACAACTTTAGTAATCATCAAAATCACCCCAAACCTCCATTTGATAGATGAAGAACTGAGGCCCAAGGAAGGAGAGTGATTTATCTGAGATCATAGAATAAGTTGGTGGTAGAACTCAAGTCTAATTCTTGGTCTGGTTTTCTTTACTCCATACTACCCTTCCTTCCCTGTTAGATAATGATAACTTAAAATAAAAAGTATTTTATTTTTCCCCAATTATACATAAAAACAATTTTCTACATTCATTTTAAAAATTGATTTCCAAATTCTCTCCCTTCCTCCTCGTACCCCTGATTCAGAAGGCAAGCAATTCGGTAGAAGCTATACGTGTGTAGTTACGTGAAACATATTTCCATGTAAGTCACGTTGCACAAGAAAACACAGATCAAAATAAAAACCCAAGAAAAACAAAGGAAGTTTTAAAAAACATGCTTTGATCTGTATTCAGACTCCATCAGTTCTTTCTCTGGGGATGGATAGCACTTTTTCATCATAAGTTCTTCAGAGTTTTCTTAGATCATTGTATTGTGGAGAATAGTTATGTCATCTACAGTTGATCATTTTACAATATTACTGTGTACCATGTTTTGCTGGTTCTACTCATTTCACTTTGTATCAGTTCATGTAAGTCTTCAGGTTTTTCTAAGAGCATCCTGCTCATCACTTCTTATAGAACAACAGTATTCCATCACAATCACATGCCACAACTTGTTCGACCATTCCCCAATTGATGGGCATCCCCACAGTTTCTAATTCTTTGTCACCGGAAAAATGCTGCTGTAAATATTTGGGCATAATTCCAAATTGCTCTACATTCATTTTCTCCCTTCTCATCACTACCTTCTGTCTTCCTTCAA
Source organism: Pseudocheirus occidentalis (assembly GCA_028646575.1). NCBI lineage: Eukaryota > Metazoa > Chordata > Mammalia > Diprotodontia > Pseudocheiridae > Pseudocheirus > Pseudocheirus occidentalis. The sequence continues at coordinate 172,296,281 of CM053600.1, forward strand.
GTCCCAACTAAAACACTGCTTTCTACAGGAAGCCTTTTATGTCCCCCTTCATTCTAGTGCCTTCCCTCTGTTAATTACCTCCAATTTCTACTGGGCTTATGTTGTTTGCACATAGTTGCTTTCATATTCTCTCCCCCATTGGGCTGCGAGCTCCTTTAGAGCAGGAACTATCTTTTACCTGTGTTGGAATGTCAGTGCACTGTGTATGGAACATAGGAGGTGTTTAATAAATATGTATTTACTGACTGAATGATACTTTCTACCTGCATGACCACTACATTTTTCTGGGCCTTAGTTTACTTGACTGTAAAATAGTACTCATAATATCCATAGGATCTGTCTCATCTAGGTTTGTTGCAAGAATCAAATAAAATAAACTGTGAAAAGTGTTTTGCAAACACCCTCCGAGATTTCTATCTGGCTTCTAACATACCAGTCACATCTTATTTGGCAGAACTTGTTATGGGCAGCATAATAGAAATTTGCCACTTCTGTTAACAGGAAACTGAATAATATTTTTGAATATTATTTTTTAAATTATTTACTTGCATTTCCAAAACCTAGACACTCATATGCTATCTATGGTAATGGAGTTACTTGTAATTTACCATTCTAATCACATTTATTGTCCATTATAAAAATGTATTTTGTATCAAGCTTGGATTTGGAAAGTGATTGGGGTGAGACAGAGACAGAGAGACAGAGACAGTGATAGGTACTGAGAAGAGGGGAGAGAGACAGAAAGAAAGAAAGAGATGAAAGGAAAGAAGGGATGAGGAAGGAAGGAAGGAAGGAAGGAAGGAAGGAAGGAAGGAAGGAAGGAAGGAAGGAAGGGAGGGAGGGAGGGAGGGAGGGAGAGAGGGAGGGAAGGAAGAGTATGCTTATATGGTTTCTTATATAGTTCTCATATAAGTATGCTTATATGGTTCTCTCTCCCTGGAGAAGGAGGGAGGGAGGGATGAGGGAAGGAAGGAAGAGTATGCTTATATGGTTTTCCTAAACTTTAATTTTCATTGTCTGGACATGCCAACAGCTGTCCTCAGTGGCCATGAACAATTTATAACTGAAAAAAAATGGACACAGCATTTCTTTGCTGCCTCTAGGATGTTACTCTAATGTAGCAGAGGTATGTGCACATGAGTTACTGCAGCTTTAAATTACAGCAATAAAATTAGGAACAAAAAGATAAATTCCTCAATAGCTTCTCCTTCTGAGTGGGGGGAAGGAACTTCTCACACAAGACCAATAAAATGAGAAGAGGGCAGAAGAAAATTGCCTGCTTGGGTCAGTAAAGGCAGCTGGCTCTGCAGGAATACCATTAAATGCTAGTATAATACTATATTAAAAACAAAAGGGGGGGAGGAGGGAGGGCCTAGGTGGCGCAGTGAATAGAGCACCGGCCTTGGAATCAGGAGGACCTGAGTTTAAATCCAGCCTCAGACACTTAACACAAAAACTAGCCATGTGACCTTGGGCAAATTGCTTAACCCTAATTGCCCTCCAAAAAGCTAAAAAAGCACAAAGCAAAACAAAGCACCCAAAACCCTATCTCTCCTGAATTGTGGGAGACAATGGTGTCAAATGCATCACTGGGGAGCTAAGAAGCAAATTGAGCTTTGAGAATGGTCATGGAGAAAGAATCCTTTGGGAGCATGGCACCTTCTGCTTCTGTCTCTGCTGATACATTTCCAAGTCAGAGGCAACCAAAGACCCCCCCAGAAAGACCCTTCCCTCGACATAATTGGGTTTACAACCTGGTACAGCGGAAAGAGCTCAGACTTTGGAATGAGAAGGCCCAGAGATCAATTCCCAGTCTTCCCACTTGTGGCACATTGGGAAAGTCAGTTAACCACTCTCAGCTTTATGAAACAAGGAGGTGAAAACTACAGGGCTGCTGAGATTTCCTCCAGCTTGCAATCTATGATCCAATGGGGAAGCACTTTCCGTAATCTATCACAACAGCTGAGTGAGGAAACCCTGGACCTTGGTGGGTTGCCCATTGGGTAGAGGTTGTCCAGCTGTTCCAACTTCTCTGAATCCATTTAAGCCGAGCCGTCATCTGACACAGATCCCAGCTGGAGGATGCCTTCCCCAAGCCTCCTTAATGCTAGTGCTCTCTCTGTTGATCATTTCCAGTTTATCCTGTACACAGTTAGTGCAGAGGTCTTTGTACATTCCCTCTCCCATTAGACTTTGAGCTCCTTGGGAGCAGGGACTGTCTTTTCCCTTTTTTTGTATCCCTGGAGCTTAACACAATGATCGACACATAGTAGGTGCTTAATTAAAGCTTATTTTCTGATAGACTTTGGTATGTAGAACCTTAATGAAATATTTCTGGGAGGGTATGGACAAGAATTACAGAAGACATGGGAAGATGTGATCAGGTGATTCTCTGCACCGTCAGAGTTACCCACAAGGAGATCATGGAACAATTGCACTATCCTCACTTGGTCGTTGCCAAAACCCTGTGCAGTATAGACAGAAGAGGGATTATTGTTCATATTTTACTAAAGAAGAAACTGAAACTTTGAGATGGTAAATGATTTTGTGTAAGGTCACTCTACTGGGAAGAGGGAAACCCAAAAGTAGGGGGTATCTTTTGTCTTTCTCTGTCTATGTCTATGTACCTGGCACATTAGGATATTTAATATATATTTATTTTATATTTTTATTATATATGATATTATATATTACTGTATATAATATATTTATCATAATATTATGTTTAATATATTTATCATAATATATTTACTACATTTATTATATTATATATATTTGAGTAGAGGGTAAAATGGTATGAACTCTGGGCAAATGACCAACTCAGGTCATCTAAAGAAATGGGTGGGCCTATGGAGTGTTGCAAGGCAGATCTATCAAGATGTGGGTCTGGGAACTGAAAGAAATCTAAGTTCAAGGACAGTGAGCAAGGGTTCTACTTTCTATGATGCCCATCTGGAATGGCCATTCTTTCCTTTTTGTTAGTCTTCAACTTGAAAACAGATGACCTTGGAACTGGGTACAGTTATCTCTTCCACGTTACAATTTTCCCCATTATGATTTTGATATATCATGGATCGACATAAGAAACTAAATGGGAATTTAGGGGGAGTTTTGGAGAAGCTGCAGATGACACGTGAAGGCCAGCAGACAACGCAGAAAAAGTTTAGAAACTCATAAATGCATGAAATATATGTGTATTGTACAATATCAATATATTTTGTCTTTGAATACTATAAATATACACAATTTCTTCTCTGATACAAAGGGAAGGCCAAAAAATTTTACATGGATTTTCCTGATTGTGAATGTGTCATACCCCTAACCCCCAAGATGTGGCAGGAATAACTGTACTGCTCAATCTAAGGTCTTTCTTTTGCTTAAAAGATTTTTCAGTGAAATTCAGTTTTTTAGTATAGGCCCTTCAGTTTAATTTCACTCTCTAACCGTCACTCCTTCCTCAAATCATTTTATCTATAAAAGAGGTAGCTTGGGACCTCAGAAGCAGGAAGACTCAGGTTCAACTACTACCTCTTGCATTTACCAGTCATAAGATTTTAGGCAAGTCCCTTAAATCTCTTAATGTCCCCAGGCAACTCTCTAAAGACCTTCATTTAGGCGGAAAGAGCTTTAATGGTTTCCTCACTGGGAGTTCCCTACCATAATGAAATCACAAACACAACAAAATCCTGATCTGAGTGCCTGCTGTATTTCCTGAGGAGAGTATAAGCTGTTTTTAGAGAAAGGACTGTTACAACTTTGGTTTCATATCCCCAGTACCTAGTTCGTGTGGTGTTACAAAGCTTGGATTTGAAACCAGATCATTTGATTTTAAGTCAGATTTTAGGCAGCTAGGTGGTATAATAGATAAAGGGCCAGGGCTGGAATCAGGAGGATCTGAGTTCAAATCTGACCTCAGTTAATTACTAACTGTTTGACTCTAGGCAAGTCTCTTAATCTTATTTGCTTCAGTTTCTTCTTCTGGAAAATGAGTTGGAGAAGGAAATGGCAAGCTACTCAAGTATCTTGGCCAAGAAAACCTTAAAATGGGTCATGAAAAATTGGAGGCCACTAAAATGACTGAACAACAACAGTATAGCAGACATTTAATAGATTTATTTACGAAACTGTCAAATTTCCCAAAGTTGAATAATAAATCAAACTCATATTCGACAGTTTCCTAATTATGCTGGATAGGGTCCAACCACCAATAAAAGGCAGTATGGAGATAATTCAGAAGTCAACAATATTCAAATCAGAAGCACTGATTGCTCTTAAGAATAGGGGACAGGGGATAATTCTGGCATTCACTGATGACTGAGCCAACAGATTTACTCCAAAGAATGACTGACAAAGCTGGCGGACAGTCCTGGTCATGGGTATTCCTTAGAAGAAAGAGAATAAGTTGAAGGTGGAGCCTTGGGTAAGTCATTTTAAATCTTTTGGAAAGAGTGCTATATTTTCTGGATACAAGTGTCAGAAAACCTGGGTTTGAGTCACCCAATGCTGCCTGGCTGACCCTGGACAAGTACTTAATTTTTTTCTGGCCTTCAGTTTCCTCATCCCTAGAAGCGGGATATTAGATGGCCTCTAAAGCCCCTTCCAGCTCAATTTCTATGACTTCCCTGATCAACTTCCTCAGCTGTAAAAAGAGAAAGCCAGTCTAAATGCTCCCCTTTAAAGGGCTTGTCCAGCTCTAAGATTCTAGTTTTTTATGAACCACTGAAATTTCAACAAAAGCTGTTTTTGCCAGAGGGGTCACGGAGCTGGGATAAACCGTCCAGTGTGTTAGCACTAGGGAGACTTGGGGAGAGGGACTAGGAAGGGGGGAAGGCAAACTGTATTTCCAGTAAATTCACAGCACCATGAGGAGGTGGCGTTTACAAAGAAGGACAGGCTTTGCCAGGTGATACTTTGGGCAAAAATTTCCTTCTTGGCACAGCAGAAATTTAGGCAAACCTTCAATTAAGAGGGGATGCTGTAGCTCTTCCATTATCGGGGGGTTCCTGTGTGATCCGTTGTTCTACTGACCTTTTGGAAGTGAGGGGAGAGATCCTGAGGAGATATCCTGCCTTCTTTTATGTCATTATCATTATCATTATCATTATCATCATCATCATCATCACCATCACCATCACCATCATTATTGTCATCCACATGATCTTCTTCCTCCTCCTCCTCTTCATCTCCTCCTCTTCTTATCCTTCATCATCTTCTCCTCCTCCTCTTCTTATCCTTCATCACCATCTTCCTCCTCCTCCTCTTCATCTCCTCCTCTTCTTATCCTTCATCATCTTCTCCTCCTCCTTTTCTTATCCTTCATCACCATCTTCCCCTCCTCCTTTTCATCTTTTTCTTTTTATCCTCCTTCATCATCATCATCACCACCATCATTGTCTCCTCCTCCTTCTTTCTTCTTCTTTCTTCTCCTCTGCCTCCACAGAGGAGGGAGATCATTTCACCAGGAAGATAAGTCTTTGCTGATAAAATAATACAGCTACAGGTCAGATTTCATTCTGAAAAGACAATTTTGATCTGAGACACTGCACCACATAGGGTCATGTCTTGGAGATCTAGGCTTAAATAACTGCTCAAATAGAGCAGAAGAAACACTAGATAACACATCAATCCTCAGGAAAAAGTCAAACGATCTGGCCAATCAGAGGAAATGGGAGGATTTTATCTGATAATCAATAACCAGGTCACACTCTTCTTGGGTCTGGAGATACAAAGACAAAAGGGATCCAATCTCTGCCCTCAAGAAGTTGGCAATCTCTCTAGGGGAGTTAACATATACTTATTTAGGTAGCTACAAAACAGAAGATAATTTGAAAGAGAAAGCACTAGAACTGGGCTGTTTCATCTGAGCCTTAAAAGAAACTAGAGATTTAAAGAGACAAAAGCGAGAAAGGAATATATTCTAGGAATGGGGGATGATTAGTGCAACAGACAGGAGATAAGAGTGCCCTGTATCAAGACTAGTAAGAAGGCCAGTTTGATTTGTCCATAGTGAGAGTGAAGAGGGGCAACATGTAAAAAAGAATGGAAGGGTAGGATGAGGCCAGGTTGTGAAGGACTTAAATGCCAAATAGAAATTTTGGGAAGCAGGGAGTTATTGGAGCTTGTTGAATAGGAGAGTGACAAGGTAAAAGAAAACAGGTCTCTAGGTCCCCAGGCCTTCCTTGAGCATGATTCATTGAAGTTGTTGGGATTGCCAAGATCCAAGGCAGGTCACACTGAATAGAGAAATGGTTAAGTAAGCACCAATCCAGACAAAAGAGGCTTTTGTGTGGGACATTTCTATGTCTTTTGTATTCAAGGTATATTCTCAAATAAAAACATTCCCTTATAATCTTGTCTGGGCTCAGAGGTCATGAATTATAATGTTTCTTTTAAAAAACCACAGACAATGAAGCCAAGTTTTATTCCTTTAAATAGAAAATAATGCAGAACTCTAAGCCAGTGATGAAAAAACAGGCTCTCTGTCTCCCAGAAAGAATCTCTCCCCCAGATTCTTTTGGCTCTTCTGGTCATAGCTCACTCTGTGACAATAATTACATTACTCTTTTTCAGACTAAACTCCCACTCCATTGCAGTAGTGTGGAGAGATAGAAGATCGAAAGGCAATGGGGGGGAAGGGGGAGAACGTAGAAGGAAGGAGACACTTTATAGTCTATGGAGAAGGAACATTTGGAACTCATAACACCTTGGATTTTGTGCTGGAAAGGACCTCAGAGCTCAACTGGTTTACAGATGAGGAAAATGAAATTGAGAAAGGTGTCCAAGGTCACCTCTAGGTGCTAAGATGTGAATTCAGGTATTTTCACTGCAGTATCACTATACTGCTCTCCCTTCACTAGAGTCAGAACTGGAAGATACTTTAGAAGACATATAGTACAACTCTCTCATTCCACATATAATCACTACCTAAACAGAGAGGAGAACACAGGGACTTGCCCAAGATGGTAAATGTTGGTGGCTTTGTTTCCAGCTTCTCACTGTCCTTGGCCTACACTGGCTTCAGTGAAGACCAGCTTGAGGCTTTTGGCAGGGAAGCGTACAGGCCTATAATAACACATAGAACATAGGCACAGCAAGTTCTTTTTAAAATTAAAATATTCTGTTTTTCATCATCTTACAACATACTTCTCACCTTCCTCCCACCCAAAGAACTATCCATTGAAACAAAGAAGAAAGAAGAAAGAAGGAAAAAAGTTCAGTAAAACTAACCAATATATAAACCAAACCAATAGTACACATTCAAAATCCTCAAGAGAGGCACATTCCCATAATTCTTATTTAGGGATAAGCTTGGTAATTATAATTATTTTGTTGTTGTTGTTGTTCAGCCATTCAGTTGTGTCTAACCCTTTGTGACCCTGTGGAACCTAGCATGCCAGGCCCTTCTAGCATCCACTATCTCTTGAAGTCTGTCCAAATTTGGGTTCATTGTTTCCATGGCACTCTCATTCTCTGCCTTTCTCTTTTCCTTTTGCCTTCAGTCTTTCCCAACATCAGGTTCTTTTCAATGAGTTCAATCTTCTCATTATGTGACCAAAGTATTTCAGCTTCAGTATTTGACCTTCCAGTGAATAGCTTGATTTAATTTCTTTAAGTATTGACTGATTTGATCTCCTTGCTGTCCAAGGTACTCAAAAAAGTCTTCTCCAGAACAATTTGAAATCGTCAATCCTGCAGCACTCAGCTTTCCTATAAGAAGTCCAACTCTCGCAGCCATATATTGCTACAGGAAAAAGCATACCTTTGATGATATGGCCTTCTGTCAGCAAAGTGATGTCTCTTCATTTTAGGACACTGCCCAAATTTATCAAGGAGCAAGTGTCTTTTAATTTCATAGCTGTAGTTACTGTCTGAAGTGTTCTGAGTCCAGGAATATAAAATCTGACACTGCTTCCATGTCTTCTCCCTCTATTTGCCTAGAAGTGATGGGACCAATGACCAAATCTAAGTATTTTTGGTATTCAGCTTCAAGCCAGCTTTCAGCCTCATCAAAAGGCTTCCTCTTTACTTTCAATTTTGATGGTTTATTTTTGTTCTCTTCATTTACATCATTGTTGTGTGTGTGTGTGTGTGTGTTCCTGACTGTGCTTATTTTGTTTTGCAACAGTTCACATAATTCTTCACACCTTTCTCTGAATTCTTCACATTCATTACTTCCTCAACACAGTAACATTCCATTGTATTCATGTACCACATCCCCACATAAATGAATATCTACTTTGCTACTACAGAAAGTATGCTATAAGTATTTTGGTGTAGCTAGGACCTTTCTTTCTATCTTTGACCTTCTTGGGTATATATCTAGCATTGGGATCTCTGAATAAAAGAGCATGGAGATTTTCATGAGTTTCTTAATGTAATTCCAAATTTTTTCCAAGACAGCTGGACCAATTCACAGCTCTACCAACAGTATATTAGTGTACCTGAGGTTCTATACCATAGCAAAGTCAATCCTCCACTGCATCTTTCCATCTGGACCAGCCTCTGACCACTTGGATTTAACAACACCTGGTATTTCTAAAGTTGTTTTTACATTGTTTTGTAACATAAATTTTAAAAGACTGAACTATTCTTTATGGGACTGACCCCTCTCTGGATAAGTCCAAAATAAGACCCAGAATTTTGGTCACTCATATTATCCTTTCAAAACAACATATATAATTTGGCCATTTTGTGTAAAAGGAGTTTTTAGGACCAGCTCTAGGAGGGGGGAAAAAGACTGATCTAAGGAGATCATTAATAATTGACATTTCCATAGTGACTACACTAGTATAATCCGGTGTTAGCCCATTTTACAACCAGACCCAGCAAACTCAAGTGTTGTGTCTTTGGTGTCCTCCCATTTCTCTCTGAACTCCTGTGTCTTTACCTAACACTTTTGGCCATCTCTTCCACCTACAAATCCAGGCACCTGTGGTCGAATCCCCTGAACAGCTCGTGAACAATTTAAGGTATTATTCCTCCTAAGAGTATCTGAAGCATTCTAAATCTTCACATAGAGGCCGGACAATTCTTTGTTTAAGATGCTATAGAGAGTACTCCTGTTAAGATGCTTGTTGGACTACAGGGTCTGATGGAGGAGGCAGGGGGCCCTTCGATCTTGGAGATTCTATAACAGTAGATAGTAGATGTGATAATATCTTCCAATAGCAGGATTTTAAGGACAGTCACAACTAGTGGTGATGACTTTGAGGGACTCGTATCTCAAATCATCCCAAGTAAGAAACTTCCTACTAAATTTACTAGTAATGCCCACCCGAGAAGAATAAAAACTCAAACTCTTTGAGTACTTTCTCACTCCAACCCAGTCAGCACCTTGGGGGCAGGGTGGGGAGAAGAGGAAGAAGCTCCCCCTGAAATTTCACTTCAATGCTCCTAGTTTAAAAAATATAATGTGCCTCCTGACCACAAGATCCTGGTGATCCAATGGGGAGATAAGGAGAGGCTCTGGAGGAAGCAAAAAAGAAAATTAGGGAGAAAGTTTGTGACCATCTACTGCTTGTATGGCCTTGAATGAGTAATGTCACTCTTCTAAGCCTTAGGTTACTTAACTGCAAATGAGGAGGTTGTACTGTATGGTGTACAAGGCTCCTTCTAGCCCTAGGTCTATAATCCTATGATGAAGAAAGAGAGAGGGAGAGGGATGGGGAGAGATAGGGAAAAGGAGGGGGCAGAGAGAAGAGAAGTGGGGAGAGAGAAGGGAATGGAAGGGGAGAAGAGGGAAGAGAAGGAGAGGAAAGAAAAGATGGAGAGAGAGGAGGAGAAGGAAAAGGGAAAGAGGAAGAGGGAAGGGAAAAAGAAGAGGGAGAAAGGGGAAGAGGCAGAGAGAGGGGAAGGGAAGAGGAAGAGGAAAGAGAAGGGAGAAGAAGGGGAGAGCAGAAAGAAATAGAATTTTTAATAGCAATGCGTTCGCCATCCCCAAAAGGATAAGAATGTAAGTGAAAGGATTGTTCTTAACACAATAATTCCCAGGAGAAAGGTCTCTGATGCAGATGAAAGAACATGACTCACTCTTGTTGCTGCACATCTAGCTCAAGCGTATCATGGGCCCGAAGTTCGAAGAACATAGTTTCAAAGATACAGATGATAAGGCGCAAACATGATAGAGGTGTGTTTTTCACCTCTGACATTTAAAAGGAATCGCCTTGGAGCTGTTGAACATTACAAGACCTAATATGCCAAGAGATATTAAGCAGTTTTTTCTCTGAAAAAATATTTAATGATATTTGAAATCTGAAGATACCCTTGTGTTTAATTAAAGGAATGGTCGGGTATCATCACAGCCATTCCTGCCAAGAGGGAAAAAAATGGGAAAGCATCGAAATAGTACAGCAAGTGTTTTGTCAGCCGTGTGCCATGTCCAGGATGGAGATTAGTATTCTCAAACCATTACTAACAGTGCAGACAGATTAAGGCTGATGCTTAACAGTCTACTAAAGTCCTGGGGTTTTTGGAATTATTCCATTGAAATAGTTCTTCTCTCATTGGGATAGAATGTATATTTAGAAAAGAGTCAGTCAATCCTTCAACAAGCATTTATTATGTGCTTAAAAGAGACACACAAAATGTCACAAGACATTCCAAAGCTGACTCTATTTTCCCCGGTCCAACTCTCCTTCCTGACTTGTCTCTTTTCTCTCAGCGGCACTATCCTTCTCTTAATCACTTTAAACAAGAGAGGATTCAGGGACTTGCTTTCTAGCCCTTACCTTTAACCAGTCCCCAACTCTCATTCATTTCTGCCTTTGAAATGTCTGTCACATATCTGTAAAGTTCCACATCTGCCATTCTAGTCCAGGTCATGCGCAACACACAGCTGGATTACTGAAATACCCCCATATTCAGTCCTCATGACTTCAGACTGTGGTTCACTAATCCTTCCTAGGCAGCAGCACCAGACCAGTCTTCCTGAAATATTGATTTGATTATGTTATTTTCCTACACAGGAATCATCAGGAATTCTTTATTTTCTAACTAGGGAATAAGGTCTGAACTCTTCAAGTTGATATTCAAAGTCTTTCAACATTTCACTCCTTCAGAGCTACCTCCCACCATTCCCTACCCTAAAAGTACTCCAGGGAAAGGAGGAAAGTATGAAAAAAAGGCTTGGAGGTGAAAACCGAACACATTTTAGTGGGGATGGGAAGCAATTACCTGGTGGGCATTCACAGGAGATTAAAATTGGAGGTACCCTTGAGGGTGTGCTGGTAAATGTTTAACAACCAGTTCTCTTAAGAACTGATGCATAAAAGCATGTATAGAATGGTTTTACATATATAGACAAATTTGTGTCTAATGGTAGCCATCTCTAGGTGGGAGAGAGGGAAGAAAAAAGGGGGAAAAAGAAAGTTATATGATAACTTTATTATATATATATATATGGAATAGTAAGCTGTACATAATCTTTTATCCTATTCTACTATGTTACAGAAATGCTTGTTTTATTTCTTAATTTCAGAATAAAATAAATTTTGAAAAAGAATAGCGCCTGATAATTTGTACACAGTCACAGACACATCGTCTGTGTGACAACCAACCTTGATAAACTGGACTCTTCTCAACAATGCAGTTATAAGACATCTCTACAAGTCTCAGGATGGAAGGAGATGTCTACATTCAGAGAAAGATCTAGAAAGACCAGAGTTTAAATGGAGACTGAAGCAACCTACATGTTAATGTTCTTTTCCATGTTTGGTTTTGTTTCTTTTTTTTTTTTTCCCATTTTTCACTCCATCAGTTACAACCCTTCTATACAACCAGACTAATGTCCAATGTGAAAGTATTCGCAGATCCTCTACTTGATTGCACACCACGGAAGGGGTGGGGGGGTAGAGGGGGAAGAGAGGGGAGAAAATTTGAAGCTCAAGGGACTGTGGAACTGAATCTTGTAAACTAAAAGTAAATAAACAAGTCAATTTAAAAAAAAAAGAATAGTGCCTGAAATATAGTAGGTGCTTAAAAAAATGTTTATTAAGGAAAAATAAAAACCTCTCATTCTCTTAGGGAAGGGGGGGAAAGAATGTGCCCATGAAGTACCATAAAAATTAATCAGAATCATTACACTTTCTCTACCAATTTAAGTTTAGACAATCAATAAAACAAAACAAAATCAAGCTTAGGACACAAAGAAAGGCAAAAAAATAGTCCTTGTCTCACAAAAAGTTCATAGGCTAATGGGCAAGACAACCTGAAACCACTTACACCAACAAGCTATATGCAGCTTGGGGGTGGCTAGGTGGCACAGTGAATAGAATACCGGCCCTGGAGTCTTGATGATGCATTAGGGAATAGCCATGAAATTTCCCGATCTCCTTTCTTCCCTCTGCACAAAACTCCTAATCACATGAGAAACTGTAAATAAGTGCATCTGGCCTTGGAATTTTTCTCCCTCTCTCCCACCCCCATCCCCCATAGCTAATTTAGAAGCAGGGCAGAGGCTGAAGGACACACATACTTTAGGAATTATTTAAGAAGAGGCTCTCAAAGATAAACTGTGGGTGGAAGAAGAGAAATAGGTCAAAAGGGCTGGGTAAGAGGAATTCCTATGAGCCCAGACAATTCTGCTAGGGGAGTGGTTGCTACCAACAAGACAAGGAGAAAATTACTAATAGCTAACATTTATATAGTATTTTAAGGTTTGTAATGCCTTTTTGCTATTAAGTGTAAATCACTTTGCAGTGCTATGTAAATGTTGTCAATTATTATTGCTGTTTTTAATTATTACTATTTTTATTGTCCTTGTCTGATGATAAAAAAATCTTCCCCTTTGCAGTATGTCATAGCTCTGAAAACTCAAGGGGTTATGTGTTTTTTCACCTTTGTTGCCAAAAACGACAGCCTTTAATAATAACACATATTTATATAGCACTCTAAGGTTCCCTTTAAAGAGCTTTCTTCCCCAGGAGCCTCTGGGGCAGTTAACACAAGTATAATTATTCCCCTTTTTACAATAGAGCAGACTCGGCCTGAGAGGATGACTCATTTGGCCTCGCACAGCTCCTCAGTGGCTGCGGCCAGTTTCCAACCCAGGTCTCCTGACTCCAGACCCCTCATTTTTCCATGAATCCAGGCTTCCTCTGAAAGTTTTGAGAGAAAGCCTTTTTCCTTATTTTGCTGAAGAGCTCAATCCCAGACATAAAGAATTCAAACCTTTAGAGCCAGTAGAAATACAACAATATAGATGACAACACAGCACTAGGAGACATCAGAATTCTGATTATTCACAGTGTCTTCCTGGTGCCAGACAAGCCAGGAGACAGACACACTTCTCTCTCTTGGTGAGGACCAATAGTACAGAGATGGGTGAGGCCCTCACTCATCTCTGTGGTCAGTTGCTGGTGTATTTGAATTTTTTTCTTTGGAATATGGAGACCTCTATAGAAAGGGGATGGGTTTGGGGGGAAATTATATTGGCATGAAATGCAAAAGGCACAAGTTACCTCTTTTAAAGGCAAACCAATATAAGATGATGATGTGTTATTTTTGAGTCACGTCTGACTCTTCATGACCCCAATTGGGGTTTTCTTAGCAAAGTTACTGAAGTGGTTTGCCATTTCCTTCCCCAACTCATTTTACAGATGAGGAAACTGAGGCAAATAGGATTAAGTGACTTGCCCAGGGTCACACAGTTAATGTCTGAGACCCAAATTTGAACTTAGGACTCACGACTCCAGGCCTAGTCCATCCACTGTGCCCCCTAGATGCTTGGTGCTGTGTTAAGAGAGGATAAAAATAATGATGGGGTAAGGAAGTACTGAGTTATCCCCACTCCCTGACATCAATTTGAATTAGTGCTGTTTCTGCACAATTATTGGATTTTTCTTTTAAAATGAGAAGAATTGGTCAGGTTCTGCTACCTATCTTATTTCCCATATGTAGAGGCAAATTCCTCTTGAAATAAGTAATTCTGTGAGAAGATTAACATCCACATTAGGGAGGGGAGAAAGACAATCTGTGCCACAAAACTTGTATAACCAAGTTAGATTTATTGGAGGATCAATAACTGACCACAGATGACCAAGAATTCAGAAGGGCTGTCTCAAGTCTCTCCCCATTCCAATCCATCCTCTTCTCAGCCACTAATGTCCCAACCTGTTATTCCCCCCTACCCATTAAACTCCAGTGAATCCCTATTGCCTCCAGGGACAAATACAAATACTCTGTTCGGGCATTCAAAGCCCTTTATAACCTTGCTCCCTCTTACTTTTTCAGTAAATAAGCAACACATACTCTTCTGTCCAGTGCCACTGGCCTCCTGACTGTTTCATGAACAAGACACTGTTTCTTGGCTTGGAGATTTTCTCAGGCTTCGCAAGCCGTCTCCCAGCCTGGAATGGTCTCTCTCCTTCACTCTGACTACTGACCTCCCTGGTTTCTTTTAAATTCCAACTAAAACTCCACCTTCTATGGGAAGCCTGTCCCAACCCCTCTTAATCTTAGTGTCTTCCCTCTATCAATTATTTCCTTGGTTATTGTCCTCTATTCTCAAAGAAGACCAAAATGGATCACCATGTTGGGGTCAAGGCACCATATGTCCAACCGTGGCTGATCGGACCTATTGGAACTTGGAAGGCTCTACCACAGATTGGGCACAAATAGTCCATGTGAACATTTGGAGTGGAGATGAGTCTAAATTTGCACATCTCACATTTCCTTTGAGCTAATACAATTCTGCTTTGTTCATAGAGCACAGTGCCTTTTTTGAGCACAGTGGGCATGCCGTGCTGGGTGGTCCTGTGCCAGTGTCTCCCCTGTCTCACAACTGATTCCAAATTACCCTGTATGCAGCATGCTTTGTATATATTTGTTTGCATGTTGTCTTCCCCATTAGATTGTAAGCTCCTTGAGGGAAGGGACTATCTTCTTTTTATTCTTTTTATATCCCTAGCCACTTAGCACAATACCTGGAGTACAGGAGGTGCCTAATAAATGTTGATTAGTTTACTAAAATGAGGAGGTTGAAAATCTCTAAGTCTCTGTCCAGCACTATTAGGTATCTGGGGGTAGGGGGTGTGTGCTGAGGAAAGGGTAGCAGCTTCTGAAAATGACCTCTCAACTTTCCTCTTTGGTATAGAAAAAGTCTTATCACTGCACAGGTTGGTTAGTTCTTTTAATTTCCCAGGGGCTATAGAGGAGGCATTGATGGGAAACTAAGGTGTTGCCTATTACCTAGATTTCCAGCTTAGGCTGAATTTCTGATAACTAATTTCTTTAGCTCTTCTGAGATGTTCTCCAGGCTCTAAAGAATGCTATAGGTGTAAAGAGACTAACATTCTCTCCAGGCTTTTTGGTCAGCACTTCCTATGTTCAGATATTTTGTGTCTAGAAGATGAGCCCATTGACAACTGAGAGGGGTGAGAAGAGACCTTAACACAGAGGGGATAGTTCACATCCAGAGAATTTTGTTCAGTCCTGAGCATCCCTTTTAAGGAAGGTCACTGGTAAGCTGAAGAATTTCTAGTACTGGGCAAAAAGAATTGAACAAGGTTTTGATCATGCCATAGGTGGACCTATTTAAAGAACTGGCATTATTTAACTCAGAGGATTGTTGCTGTTCATCTTTCATTCTAGAAGAGGACCAATGACAGGAGGATGATGTCTGGACTTGCAAGTGAATTGGATTTAAATGAGGCAGGGCTGTGCAAAGAAAGTCTTCAACCCCACTCTCTCCTCCAGAGTCACTGGAATCCAGTGGCAAGACTAGACATCAGGATGACTACAGATGGTCCCAGATGCAGGGGGAGACTTTGGCCTTTTTAAACTAAGATCTTTCCCTAGAGAATATAAGACTTGGCAGGACAAATGAGCTGTCTTCAAGTATCTGAAGAGTTTCTCTGTGGAAGGATTCAGATTTTTATGCTTGGCCCCTGAGGGTAGAATTAGGAACAACGAACAGAAATTTAAAGAGGTATTTTGCTATTTGTTTTAAGGAAAACCTTTGTGACAAATCAGAGTTATCCAAAATTGGAATGGGCTGCCCTGGCTGGTGCTACATGTCCCCACACTAGACATCTTCAGGCAAAGACTAGAGGACCACTTCATTTGGTGTCATGGCAATGAGATTCTTGTTCACATAGAGGTTGAACTGGATTATCTCTGAGGTCTCTTCCAAATGTGGCTTCGTGCCAGAAAGGATCCCATGATAGGGAGCTTGAGACAGCCATACCAATGGAGCAACTTTGTGAGAGCTATCCTCACTAGCATTCACCGAGGGCATCCAGTAGAGACAAGTGGGGAGCTTCAAGTGGGTTAATGTTTAGAGAAATGATTCTGGGATTTCCATCATGGTAGCCTTGGGATTTAATAGGGGCTCATTCATGAGAGCCTAGTCAGGTCTCAGAAGTCCCTGAGTTCAAATCTCTCACTTTACAAATGTGGAAAACAAGCTCAGGGTAGGTTAAGTGATTTCCCCGAGGGTTCAAGACTAGTAAATTGTTCAATCTTACTTTCTGTCCAGTGCTCTTTATACCACACACCTCGGGAATTTCTGAGGGCTTTGTCCTCCCTCTCTCCACAAAACTTTCTTCTGTGATATTGTGAACTCCCAGCTTACAAATAGGAAGTTACTGCCAATTTTCTCAGGTGGTACAATGGAGAGGCATTCACAGGCTTTCTGGGCAGAGCCAAGAGAAGGGAGAAAGTCACCCCCAAAGATACCCAAGTCTTTCAGGGGATCTGACTCAAAGGTTGCATAAGCCCTTTAGGTTTACTAGCCTACATAAAATTTTAACCAGCCAGTAAATGGACAAGATGTTCTAAGTGAAATAGATGAAAACCCACTGTCATTGGTGGGATTCCCAAAATAGCTACTCTTGGTTCAAGGTACTCAGTGAGTCCACATCCACTAAATTTTATACTTCCTTATCCCTCACTGGTGTATTTACTTTTCCTCTAGTCAGGAAGAGGACACAATTAGTTCAAAGCAAAAGCATTTCATGAAATCGTTTATAGTAAGAAGATTTACAGCAGAGCATTCCTCCATAAATGTTGGGGTACATTCTCCTACAAATATATAACCAATGTGGAGAGTGACCATGCATAAAGATCCCAAGCCTACACATGGGAATAAATGTACAGGTGGCACCCACACTTCCAGTACTACCAAGTCTTTGGGTGAGATCTTGATGCTACTGTCACTAGATTTGTTCCCCCTGTTCAGGATGTTTCTGCTGATCAAATTGCTCTGATGTGTTAATAGGGGGATTCTTATTGTAAGGCAAGGTATCTCTGTTGGGTATATTGCTCCAATAGGCTCTGCCCGTCTTACCACATAACCCCTGCTGGTCTCAATCTTTCTGCTGCAATTTTCTGGGCTGATATCTTTAAGGACAGCCAAGCTATCTCAATTTTAGTCTATTAGAATGCCCCAGACTAGTATATTTCCCTGATAAGGACAGGCTGACGGCTCTTTAGTCATAATGCCCATGCCCAGCTAACAAAGACCAGGCAGAATGCCCTTGGGCCAAATCTAGGTCTTTCCCTTTCAAACCTCACCGGAAGGGGAAGATCAAAGTCTTCCATTACAGACAAATAACTTACATGGAGTTTTGTGTACTCTTACTTAGGCCCAAGATCTTCCCTGTCTTCGAGGCAAATGAATTTGAGCCAGAACAAAAGGTAAGTTAAGGAAGCATAGATAATCCTTTTTTTTTTTCAGACAAACTTCCGTATAACCACACCTTCTCCATCTTATCTGATTTTTTAAATCCAAGTGAAGACTTTACATGTATCCCTATTAAATACCATCTTACTGATAGATTCAGTACAGTGTTCTAACTTGTCAAGATCTTGTCGGAAATCCACTATCACTCATTGTGCTAGATTTCCCCAAGGTTCTCCAATAACAACAACAAATTATCCACAGCACACTTAAAGGTTTTATCAAAAATTACCAATATTGTCTCCATTACTTTGTTAAGTCTAGACAATGAATAAAACAATATATAAACCCTGATTTGTAGCATTTATTCCTACCCAAAGGGTAAATGCTCCACTGACAATTTAACAAATTCCTAGAGCCAGCTCCTCAAGTATCTAGTTCACACCCTATCCCTCTCAACTTTATTGAGCAAATAAAGATAAAATAATTAATAATAATTAGCAAAATCTATGGTGACTCAGACAAATGAGTTCTCGCCAACATCTTTGACTTATCCCATCCCCAGAATCGATAAACGTCTATACCTGGATCAGGACAACTAGGTGGCCTTGGATAGAGCACCCAGTCTGGAGTCAGGAAGACTGGTCTTCCTGAGTTCAAATCTGGCCTTAGACACTTACTAGTTCTGTGACCCTGAGCAAGTCACTTTACCCTGTTTGCCTCAGTTTCCTCATCTGTAAAATAAACTGGAGAAGGTAATGGCAAAACACTCCAGTATCTTTGCCAAGAAAACCCCAAGTGGGATCACAAAGAGCCCATTAACTGAAGAGCAACAAAAATACCTCAATCATTATATCCTTGTTACTTCAATAATACATTCTAGAATCTGCCAGCGATTGAAATCATGCTCTTTAGTCTATTGTTTTCAATAGTTTAGTTTAGTCTCTTTTTCTTCTGGCTTTAAAAAGCTCTACACCTTTGCTCTGCAGTCCTGTGGTAGCCCCCTCACAATTAGAGTGTCCCCTTCATCTCTCCCTAGCACTGTGAACCCCATGTCATTGATCATCATTCTGTGTTATAATTAGGAAGAGATGAATAAAAAAGCATTTATTAAGTGAATACTTTGTGCTAAACAGTGGGATGCAAACAGAATAATGAGAACATCCCCACTCTTAAGGAGCTCACGTTTTAATGGAGGATACAATATGTCTATGCAGTTTCGCCTGAAAGTGGAATAGAAAAGCATAGTGGCCTTTACAGTATAATGGCCAGGCAGATAGTAACAAACCTTCTTTAGGGTCATTTCAACACATAAAAATTCTACAATTTCTGATGCTGAACCATTTTGCCAAGTCAAAGATGTTGGCGAGAACTTATTTGTCTGAGTCACCATAGATTTGGCTACACACAAAAAACCATCCACCAGTATTCCCAATTACTATATGAGACAATTAAGGAAGTAAATGCAGGCCAAAAAAAATGAACTGATCTGACTCATGGATTTTTTTATACAATTATTTCCAGTAGAATGTAAGCTCCTTGAGGGTAGGGAATGTTTTCTTTTTATCTCTGAATCACCAGTGCCTGCTACACACTTCACCTTTAAGGAATATTTGTTTAAATGAATTGAATTAGAGTATAAATCAAGCCTTTACTGGTCAGAAAGCATCCAATATACCTTACCTAAAAGGATAAATACCTAAGCCCATTTGGGAACTCCGTAGCCCCACAGTTTCATATCACTGTAGCAGCCCTGACTCCCTGTTTTCACCCCAGTTCCTTACTCAAGATCTGTTTTGATACATGAGATTAAGTCTTTGGGGTATGCATTCCCCACAGAAGCCATCACTACTTCCAGCACTACAGAAGGTCTTAGGAGACGGAGGAAGGAAATATTGAATAAGCCAAAAGAGGAAACCAGAAAGGTCATAAAGAGATACTTGCATTGTCTACAACTTCTGTTTTCTTAAAAGTGAGCAGCCCTCAAAGAACGAGCTGTCAGCTGTCGTGACTAATTAGTGACTTGTACTTTGGACAGAGCTCTTTCAAAAGACACTCCCAAGCGCCAAACAAAAAAAAAAAAACAAAACAAAAAAAGCAAGATCCACTCACTGGAACTTCTCTTTGTGGGAAGAGACAAAAGGGTTGAACGGCAGGCTTTGTGTGGCCATGTTTGACAAAGGCCTTTAATAAGTTTTTTCAATGACAGGAGCTGTCTGAGGGAAGGAGGAATACAAAACAGCTGGGTGAGGTCACATGGGCTTTGCTCATCTCATTTGGCTGTTTGTCTTTGGAAATGAAGCACACCAAGAGAGAAAATAGAAAGGAGTTTGCTAGAGACTCATTTAGTCACATTTATTTTTGAAACAGAAAGTTTGTTTTCCCTTGTATGTATTTACCCTGAAGTCTAGGGTTATCCAATATAGTCCCGTTAATAATTGCTGATACTTTTCTAGTCCTTTACATACATGAACTGCCTGGCCCGGCCCAGCCCAGCTTTATCCCATGTAACGTTCACAGAACTCCAGATTTAAGGTACTCTATAAGTCCCATTCAAAGCCATAGTTCATTAGCCCCAGCCACTGGGTTTACCTTTACTAAGCACCCAAAGGAACTAATGAAATAGCATAGTACAAAATCAGCAACAGAACATTTTCACAGTAAACCTGGGATGGAATCTCCCACAAATACGCATACTGTCACTGAACAGAATGGGTACACATAAAGCCCACACACAAGCAAAGTCAAATCTAAGCTGGGAAGGCAAGGTAATGGTCTTTCTTCCTTCTGGACTCACATTCCTGCCCTGATTGTGCTGGGTGGTGCTCAGGTTGGAGCTTGCCTAAATTTGATTCCTCACACCAACCTGGGAGAAAAGGTACAGCAGGTGTCATGATTCTCATTTTGCAAGTGAGGTAACTAAAGTTCTGAGCTTGTGACTTGCTCCTAGCAAATACTGAATGCAGAATTTAAATTCAGGGTTCTCTTGATACCAAATTCAGTGGGCTCTACACCAATAGTGTTGCCTTTCTAACTGGCTAAACAAAATCTGACCTGGTTTTCAATCTAGCATCCTTTGGAGTGACCTCTGCAAGCCTAACTTATCCCAGAGAATGAAGATTGTAGGAGTTCTTAGCTTTTAGGACATCTTTGTTCTACCTACTCTGGTCAATTATTTGTTGATCATAAAGTTCTTATCCTTGATCTTTTTCTTGGTGCCATGGGGTTCAGGGCACTCAGTGATGCCATGGAGTGTCATTCATTCCTCTACCAGTAAAACCTAGAACTGGATTCTTTAATGTAACCCACTATTTTATTATTGTTTTGTTTCAACTACATCTCTAGTTTCCTAGGTTTCCCTGGCAATAAACCTAAGTTGGAAAGAGAGACAGAGAGAGACAGAAAGACAGATAGAGACAGAGAGACAGAGAGAGAAAGAGACAAAGAGAGACAGAGACAGAGATAGAGAGACAGAGAAACAGAGAGAGAAAGAGAGCACTCCATTTTCCCTTTCTCCCTTGCCTTGTTCCCTTGGAATAATATGTGACATTTCTTGGGGGGAAGGGGGCAGAGGTTGTTGGTTAGTTTTAAGTTTTACTATTAGACACTACAGGCATAAGATATATTTGTGTGGTTGCTATCCAAATAGAATGACAGCTCAGCTTGTGGGTGTCATGGGCAGAGAGATGATCAAGGATCTCATCCACTCTTCTACTCTTTTCCAAAAGTGACTAAACTTCTACCTTTGAAAGGAATAAAGGGCACTGGCTCCTTGCTTATCTGTAAGAAGGGTATTGGGCTACAATTGCATCTGTCTACCACAATTCAAATATTGGCAATCTAGGGGTTCAGAATGAAAAGCACTATCCATGATAACTTTCAAGAGGAGAGTTATTAATAACTTTATATTGTCAGCTTAGTTCCACCAAATGTTGGCTTCACAAAAGACCATAATGAATAGTGAGTAAACCCATTTATCCAAGCAAAATGGTAAACAGAAGTTGGTGAAGCTCCCCTATGTTGTCAGACCTATAGTATCCCTTAACCTCTAGGGCTTGAGACCCCAGAGCAGTGGTTCTCAACCTTCCTAATGCTGCTATCCTTTAATATTTGCATGTGGGCATATCTGCCTGTGGGTGGACCCGCCTGGAGACAGACAGAGGAGCAGTGTCTTGGTTCCTAAAACCATCAGAAATATGTGTTTTCCAGTGGTCTTAGGAGACCCCCTGTGATGCCTGTGAAAGGGTCGTTCGACCCCCAAAGGGGTTGCGACCCACAGGCTGAGAACTGCTGCCCTAGAGACTGCTGAGAATGGACCCACCCCCTCTGCTGGTTTGAGCTCCTTGGCTTTTGTATTTCTAGCACTTAGCACAGGGCTTAACAAATAGTAGGTACTTAATAAATAAACTATGACCAACCATAATTTTGAAAGTATGAACAACCACCTCCAGATAAAGTACTGATGTACACAGTACAAACTGAAGTTTATTTTCCTTTTTTCCTTCCTTTTCTCCTTTCTTCTTTCTTTTCTCTTTCCTTCCTTCTTTCCTTTCTTCTTTTCATTTTTCTTCCCTTCTTCTAATCTTTCCTTTTGATTTTTTCTTCCTTCCTTTCTTGACATGACTAATTCAGGGATTTGTCTCATATGACTATACATGTTTGTAGTGGGTTTTGTTTTTTCTTTTTCTTGTCAATGGGTGAGGCATGGCGAGGGAGAGAATTTGGAACTGAAAGTAAAACTGATTTTTTTTTAAATGCTAGTTTATTGACCAACTAACTGACATTCATTCCCAGCTAAAGAATTCTTTTACTCATGAGGATTCCTTGGTATATTCTAATCTGTAGAACTATGATTTCTGTTTGCTCTTTTCCTTGGATAACTAGGTTTAATCACTGTTTGTTGTTCATGATGGTCTTTTGTGTAACCAGTCAGACTAGAAGGGCTAGCTTGCTAAACTAGGGAACATAAACTAAAAGATGCCCTCCCTTTTGAAAGTGATCAAGAAAAGCACTCCCCTTCTGAATCCAGGTTAGCACCATTACATTAAAGACATTTGAGAGGCACCAGATAGGTAATAACTGAGGCCCGTAGAGGTTAAATGAATTTCCTGAAGTCATAGAGCACTGTCAAAAACACGAGAACCAGGAGCCAACTTTGGAGGTCCATTCAATGAAGCTGCCTCTGACTGGGATGCGATTGCCCTGGGATCCACTCTGTGTGGGAAACAAACCAGATGCTGGTGTCAAGTTGCAGCTTAGGGACTGAGGAGTGAAGGAGGAAGGGAGTTCCAAGAGCAAGCAAAATGAGCCACACTCTTGCTGCTTCCTGTCAAGGTCCCAGCCAGATATGACTTCGAAACAACTTGCTCATGCTTTAACAGTTGTCAAAGGTGTCCAAGTTCTTGGCTGTGAGAAGCTTTCATCTGTGACCTTCAAGCTGTCTCTCAAAGGAGGTCATTGGACCTGAAAGGGCATGAAGGACACAGCTCTGGGGCCCAGGGTTGGGGCTGGCTGATTCAGCTGCTATTTTGGAAACAGCATCAGTCAGAACCTGACCTGAGCATTTTCTCCAAAATGTTGTCATTCTATATTTAATACCTGTAAGTTGTCAGAGAAGGAATTTCTAAAAGGAATAACAAGAAGGTAAAAGGATGATTCTTATGCTTGTGCCTTTAGATTGATATTAATGATTCTGAAGAAAGATGTTGAGCTCAGAATCGGGCAAGAAATGATCTTCACCAGGAAGAGTAGCACAACTACCACAGAATTATACATAAAGTTGGACAAAGTCTCAATCAGAAGGCCGTCTGGCCCCCTAGGATCTTTCTTTCCTTTGCCCTTAAGAAAACCTTCTTTTGTCTTTGGTGTGGCAGCCTTTGTCCAACTCTTTTTTTATAGTTTTATTTATCTATTAATTCATTTCCAAATGTTACTAGCTGTTACTCTTCAGTGAGTTCAAAGACTATGGTTCCAACCTAGTAGTTATAAACTTGAATAAGCCAGGCTCAGAGAGTCACGATCCATGTTCTTTAGCATACATAGCAGAGACTGGATTGCATACGCTTCTCCAGAGCACTGGCTTGATCCCTGGACACTTCCAGGAAAACCTTCAGAGAGAAGAAAGCAAACCCTTAGTGGTCCCTTCATCCCACCTGTGACAGTAGCAGCAAAGCAGAGTGCTTCATTCGTTAAAAATAGAAGGAAGCTTTTAGCTCCCACTTTTCTGCTCAACGTGTGTGGCAAATAGCTTCCTCATCCTTAAGGATGGGCTCATTTCCATAACAGAAAAGCATACTTTGCAAATAAACTCCCATTTATCCTTCTGCTGTCAACACTAATTATTGATATAAGTATAGAATAATATGTACAGAATGTGTATGTATACCCACCACACACTTACATATACGTGTGTATATGTATGTATGATGATAAGGATAGCTAGACGGTATAGTAGATAGAGGGCTGGGCCTGGATTCAGGAAGATTCATCTTCCTGAGTTCATAATCTGACTTCAGATTAGCTGTGTGGCCCTGGGTCAGTCACTTAACCCTGTTTACCTCAGTTTCCTCATCTGTAAAATGAGCTGGAAAAGGAAATGGTGAACCACTCCAGTATTTTTGCCAAGAAAGCCCCAAATGGGGTCATGAAGGGTCAGACATGACTGAAAACAACTAAATATATAGAATGATACAGTAAACATTAATTAAGTGCTTTCTGTAGGCTGGCTAGATGCTGGGGGAGATACAAAGGTGAGATAAGTGGATGTTTTATAAGCTAGTAAGGGGATAAGACACCCTCATAATATGCAACATTTCAAGATCAGTGATTTAGAAAAGTGTAATACAAAGTACTAGGTGGGATAGATTAGAATCACAAAATTATTGGAGAATTAGCTCCCTGATTCTCCAAGGAAATATCCCCAAATACTTCAGTAAAAATAAATTCCCTTTGTAAATTGAGAAGCTAACTTAAAAAGAAAAAAAACAACTATTAGCTTGGTAAATAGACATGTAAACAGACAAACAACACATGATTTGCTTATTATTCTTCCCTACTGTATGTATGACATGATTTTTAAAACTATGATTTTATCTGCTTTTCAAATGCAAAGTGTTAAGCAATAACTATTCTGACTGAATTTTGTATAAATCGTTCCACTGTTATGATTCTATATTTTTATTATGACCCTTTACATACATGACTTATTTTTTGTCCTAGAATATAGGTTTCAAGAGGACAGGAAGTGTGACTCATTTTTATTTGAATCCACCTAAGTGTCTAGAACAAGCCTATGAACAAAGGAGAAGCTCTGGAGAAAAAAAAAACTGAAGAAGAAATAATAGGAAGTAAGGTGTGCATATAGGAAACTTAAGGCCAAGAGCAGGTTATCATTCCTGCTAATGTAGGATAAAATCATTATTTTCCTTTCTTGGAAATATAAAAAATTTTAAAATCATTATGGGATCTTCAAAGACAGAACAGAGATAAGAAAAGAGTTTAACATTTCATTTTTTTATGTTCAATTGTATCTTTATTTTGTTAAATATTTCTCAATTACATTGTATGTAATTTTTTTCCAGCTACACATAAAGATTGTTTTCAAAGATTCATTTTTATAAGATTTTGCATTCCAAATTTTTCTCCCTCTTTCCTCCCTCTTTCCTCCTTCTTCCCCTCCTCAAGACAAGCAAGCAATCTGATACAGGCTACACATGCACAATCATGTTAAACATTTTTCCACATTAGTTATGTTGTGAAAGAAGAAACAAAACAAAAAGGGGAGGGGACAAGAAAAAACAACAAAGAAAGTGAAAATAGTCTGCTTCAATCTGCATTCGGACTCCATAGTTCTTTCTCTGGATGGGGATGGCATTTTCCATCATAAGTCTTTTGGAATTGTCTTGGATCATTGTATTGCTGAAAAGAGCTAAGTCTATCACAGCTGTTCGTTGTACAATGTTACTTTAACATTTCATTTAAACAGTATCTGACCTGACATTTCCTATTACCAGGATATTGGTTTGAGACTAAACCAAAAGGTATTACAACTCCAAGGTATGTGACCATCATTTAATTCTGATGATTCCTTGGAATCTTTCGTCTAAGAATGGACTGAATCAAACCCTCCCAAGGACACAGTCACATGCAGCAGCCTGGATTGTAGCCAAGGCAGGCCACTAGAGAGTACCTTATCCTGCTGAATACCTTTAAATTGGCCACAGGCTGTGGCTTATAAATATTTTTTAGCATTCTGAGAGGTTTTCAGAACTAAAATAACCATTTTAATTAACAACAATAATCTCAGGAGCTGTTGACTTGAGACCTAATCTATTAAAAGAAAAAAGAAAGAACTTGGTGTACACACAATGGTTCCCAGACCTTCTGACTTGTTCATTTATAGTGAAAGGTTAGAGCACATCGGCTAGATGTTCTGTTCTCTTTGTACTTTGTAAATATGGACTGTGGGGGATTTTTTTTCTTCTGTCTTCAGGCTTTGAAATCTGTATTGATTGCTCATTTGAAATACACACACACACACACACACAAGAATGTACTGATAGCATTACATGTTGCTTTCTAAGAGAAGCGAGTTGTGTGTGCTGACAAGTCTGTCTGAGTGTTAATGTCAGGATCTGGGGGAGTGGTGGCTATTATATCCTGGACCATCACTATCAGTAAAGTAGTCAAATTGGGTCTTCCACATTCATAGCCTTCTTTTATCCATTCTTCCCCTTAGACTAGTCAATGTTGTGACATTTTCCTTATTTTTGGACTATTAACCCCTGTTCTCAGGAGACAATCTAAAAAGTTCACTCCTATTAAGGTAATGTGTGGCTGGTAGGGCTAAACTTCTCCCAGGAAGATTTGCTTAGGAACAAAAAAATGAAAAATTCCAGAAATCTGTTAGCTAGTAATAGAGATATTTGTGGGGGAATCAGTATCCCTAAATCATCACAAAGCAGTGGCCAAACAGCCCTCAATAGTAGAATATGAATTCTTAACTTTGGGGGAGGGGAATCATGGACCCCTTTGGCAGTCTAGGCAAGCTTATGATTACCTTCTGAGAATGAGCTCAAATGCCTACTAGAATACATGAGATACAAAGGAAAATGAAGGAAAATGAAAATAAAGATTTTCCCATTCAAGTTCACAGGCCCCCATCAACTGACCTAAGGAACCCATGAGGATTTGTGGTCACCAAGTTAAGAGTCCCTATGGTCAAAAGAGTATTGGCTTTGGAGTAGGAGGACCTGACTGCAAATCCTTACTCTTTTATTTTAATACTTGAGTAAACTTGGTCGAATTATTTCCTCATTTATCAAATGAAGGATTGGATGACATTTGAGATCTTTTCCATTTCTAGATGCTATGTTTTCCAGTTGGTATAAATCTAGCACACACACACACATATTTATATATGTATATATTATTATGCACACACACATACACACATGCTAGATCTATACCAGCTGTCATTCGTGTGTGTGTGTGTGTGTGTGTGTGTGAGGAGGGTCTGTGTCCAATCCCATCCAAGGTATTACTATTGCAATGTACCAAAATGATCTCTCATTATAATCCAGCATCCCAGCAAACTCAAGAAGACATTGTTCCCTTTGAGTTTTTCAGGAGGAGCCTAAAAACTGACTCTGGTGAACCTCCTACCCAGAACACTCTCCATGCTTTCACCCGACCCACCCACACTCAGGCAGCTTGTGATATTTAGTCTAATCTTACTTTCTCAGAAGCTACAGAACAAAACTGCCAATCTGAAAGGGACAATTTAGTGAATTTTTTACACAGTACTCTCCTAGCCTCATGATAAGTACAGTACATTTACCAGCCCACGGAAATTTCTTACCAAACTACCTCCCCTCCAGGCTACACATTCCTTCTCCTAGACTGCTCTGTATTGTTAGTGCCAGGGCATGAGAACCAGGGGCTTTCTTTAAGGCTGTGCTGCTGCCTTTGAAAAAAGCACAGCGCAGCTGGGGGAGGAAGGGGGCCAATTCTGGAACTGAATGCTTCCCACTCAGATGTCCTATGCCCCTTGTCTTAGGTAACTTTCCACTAAAGAGTATCTAGCCTTGGAATCAGTACGCTCTGCCTCTGACACTTAGTAGCTATGTGACTGCAGGCAACAAACTTTTACTGGCACTTTAGGGTAGGTATCTGGGGAGGAAATTTACAAGCTGGAAGCTGCCCATTCTGATGCAGTCACTGTTGCATCCCCACACTGAAAAAACAAAACTATTACCTACAGGGATTCAGGTCCAGGTAGGGTCCAGAGGGAAAAGGCATCCCGCCAGAGTCAGAGCACCTAGCCACTTGACTTGATGGCCATAGACTACCCCTTAACATTCCTCATACTGCTTGCTAAATTCTCTCTTTAACCTTGGGCTTTGTATCTCAGAATTTGCTTTTTATTCCTGCTCTTTCAGTTAAGTCACCTTTGATAATTGCTCACCTACTCATCCACATTAAACATCTATTAAATTCCTACAGTGTACAATAACATTTATTATTCATTTATCCAAAGTCTATTAAGTGTTTACTAGGTGCAAAGTACATTATGCACTGTGTATAATGATCCAGGAATACAAAGAAAATATGTCCCTAGCCTCAAGGAGTCTACATTCTACTGGAGGGAATTAGATGGAATGAAGGAATGAGTGAAAACACATTTATTTCGTGCTTACTACATGCAAAACACTGTATTCGGTGCTGGAGATACACATAGAAAAGCAAGACAATTCCTGTTATCCAGGATGTCACACACTAATCAGGAGAGATGATCAATATAAGGTTTCAGCTGTTGAAGTCTAAAAGAAAGACGCCACAGAGGATGGCATCAGGCCAGATGGTAGCATATCTTCTTCAGTGCCATTTCCAAGAATAGAGCCATAGCTGCTTCTGAAGTTGAGCCATTTCACAGTCACAAGGACTTTTCCTGGTCTGTAGTAGTAGAGGTGCCTGAGGAATTAGTTGGGCAGAGGCCGATGCCAGGCTGCATGTCTACAAAGGTTGCTTTCCCGGAAGATGGCTGTCAGGCCTGGACACTGCTGGGGTAGGGCGACTCTTGGTCTTACTTGCCCATAAGTGACGGTTGGAAAGTCATTTGTATTAGTAGGAGAGATGACACAATGCTCCCCTGTATGACAAGGTAGTTGGGAAGTAAGGCTAGGAGTCCAGGGGGTGACCGCCACTCCCAGGGCTCTTGGCAGACATCCTTGTCTCTAAGGGGAGGTTGTGGTTGAAGCCATGATAGTAATTTGACCTGATTGGTACCTTTCGTAACCTGTCTCTCCCTTGGGATGCCTTGCTGCTTTGTCCATACATCCAGATAAGCTTGCATAATAGAAGGGAAGGAGTAATGAAGAATGTTACTTCCTTGAGGGAGAGACTATTTCATTTTTGTCCTTATAAATAAATCTAACCCAGTGACTGCCCACAGAGTCAGGTCTTAATAAATGCTTATTTAATTGCATTACACTGCATTGAATTTTAGTGGAAGTTATATTAGCAGGAAAGAAAAGTAGAGACAAAACATTCCCCAAAATTTGAGGTGGGATGCTTTGTAGCTGAGAGTTTCATAAAAGGTTCTATGGTGGAGGTGTTCCTGAGCTGAGCCTTCCAAGAAGAGAACGATTCTGAAAGGCGGCAAAGAGGAGGAAGTCTATTCTGGGGGTGGGGAGACAAATTGTTTGAAAAGAATGCAAGGAGGCAGAAGAAAGCATGATAAATGAACAGCCAACAAATCAGGTTTGGCTAAACTGTAGAACGAGGAATAGGGAGGCATGCAGAAAGAGTGACTAAAACCAAAATGTAGACCTCTTTCCCAAGCTATTGAGAAGAGGTATAGGACGATCACTTAAGAGTGTGTATCCTGAATTGAAAGAGATATTTCTTGAGGATAAGGGAGGCATGAGCCTCCAGAAAGAGACTGGACATGAGGGAGAGATAATAATTAAGGGGAAAAGTTTCCAAAAGAGAGGGAAGGGGTTGGATCAAGGAGAAAGTATAAGGGATAATTCTGACCAGGCTAATCTGAGAGTGAAGAGGAGAAAAGGAGATGGCTTAAGATGTAAAAAGTTTTTGAGGTGTGGAGGAGGAGAGATGGAGTTACTTATGGAGGATGGCTTCCACATTTCTAGTAAACCAAGAGGCAAAAGTATCTACTGTGGTTAGAGGGATGAGGAGGAGAGCTAAAGTCTTAAGAAAACAGAGCTTTTGAAGAGCCCTGTGGGGAATGTGACAGAAAGTACCTTAGAGATGAATAAAAAGATTCCCATGTGGTAAGTGGAGGGACAGATAACATGAATTTGCAGCAGATTTTGTCTGTTTCATTTGGTGGCTTCCAGTAGCATTCAGAGACTCAAGGGTCTCTGATAAAAGCAGATAATCAGTAAAGATGACCTGGGGTTCAGGATAAGGAGAACTTAAATCATAGCTAATAATAACAATAGCGAATATTGCAAAGAAGACGGGTAGGAAAGGGGACCCAGAGTTCAGGCTAAGAAAGTGCTGTAAGGTGTGCAAATTTTTACCTGTATTATTTCATTTAATCCTCACACTAACCCTGTGATGTAGATGCTATTTATTTTTTTAAGGAAGACACCATTTTATTTATTTTTATTTAATAGTATTTTATTTTTTTCCACTTAAATGTAAGGACAATTATTGGCACTTTGTTGTTGTTGTTTTTAAAGATTGTGCAATAATGTAAACATCTTTCCACATTAGTCTTGTTGTGAAGGAAGAAACAGAACAAAAAGAAAACCATGAAAAGAAAGTGAAAATAGTATACTTCAATCTGTATTCATAGAATTTGCCATCTGAGTCTTTTGGAATTGTCTTAGTTGACAGCATTGCTGAGAAGAAAGCTCTAAGACAATTATAGATAATCATAGCTGATCATCACACAATGTTACTGTTACTGTGGACAATGTTCTCTTGGTTCTGTTCATTTCACTTTGTGTCGGTTCACATAAATCTATTCAGGTTTTTCTGAAATCTGCCTGCTCATCATTTCTTATAGCACAATAGTATTCCATGACATTCATACCACAACTTGTTCAGCTGTTCCCCAATTGACAGGCATCCATCCTCTCCATTTCCAATTCTTTGCCATCACAAAAAGAGCTGCTATCAATATTTTTGTATGTGTAGGCCCTTCCCCACCCCCGCTTTTTTTTAAATCTCTTTGGTATATAGACCTAGTAGTGGCTATTACTGGATCCAGGGGTATGCAGAGTTTGATTTTCCACAGGGCATAGTTCCAAATTGTTCTCTAGAATGGCTGGATCAGTTCACAACTCCGCCAACAATGTATTAGTGTCCCAATTTTCCCACATTTCTCCAACTACATGCTATTTTTAAACCCACTTTCAGATGATACATTTAAGGCCAGGAGAGTTTAAATGGCTTTCCCCAGAGTCACACAGCTAGTGTCTGAAGCTGGCTTTGATTTCAGTTCTTCCCTACCCAATTCCAATACTCTATCTATCTTTTATGCCACCTATTAGTGGAGGGACAAAGGAACAAAGGTTTCAGGGAAGAGGGGAAGGCCTTCTTGAACTGGTCAACTATAAAGTTAAGATTGTAAAGTGTACAAAGTAATGCTGGGACCAGGGATGCAGTGAAATAACATTAAGAGAATCAAAGGACTGGAAGTTGTGGGATAAAAAATAGGTTAAACAAGAGTAAGGCATCTCGGTGACACCATAGTGCACAGAGTATTGGATATGGAGTCAAGAAGTTTCATTTTTCTGAGTTCAAATCTGGCCTCAGACATTTCCTAGCTGTGTGGCCCTGGGCAAGTAGATTAACCCTGTTTGCCTCAGTTTCTCATCTATAAAATGAGCTGGAGAAGGAAGTGGCAAATCACTCTAATATCTTTGCCAAGAAAACCCCGAATGGGGTCACTAAGACTTGAACACAACTGAAAAACTACTGAACAACAGGAGTAAGGCAGTGGAAAAGATGGAAAGGCAGGAAATCATGGTAAAAACCAGAGAGATAGAACAGTTATGAAAGACTGCAATATATAAGAAGTGACCGCTCTCGTGGCGGCCAAAGCAAAGTGGAGATGGAGTTCACAGGAGCATAGAAGGTTAGGGGACTGGGTTGCCAGGATGTCTGAAGAGACATGACTATTGAAGTCACTATAATGGGGTCAAGAAGAAAACTGAATTCCTGAATAAGGATCAAGCATGGCCTGGGGTCCAGTAGATTACTATAACAAGAATCTAGACAAGGAGATACAAATGCAATGGAGAAATTGCTGAGAGAAACTGGTAGAGAGGGCTTGGAAACATCACTTGGGAGTAAGAATACTCTTGACTCATCTTTTTGACCCAATGTACTAGGTGAATGAGAGGAGTGGCCAGCGCTGGAGAAAATGGTGAATAATAAATCGTCTTCAGGAAAAGACCCAATTTTTGTGAGTTGTGCTATGATCCCATACCTGCTTCACATTTTCTGGTTTGTTGATGCTGCCCCCTCTGGATAAATCAAGTCACCTGTCCTGTCTGTTCATTCATTGAAATTGCTCACCTGAACCCCTGGTTCAAGTTTTACTTTTGACCTGCCCTGGGATATTGACTTTCCTTCCTGGAGCAAGTCTAAAGCAGCAGCTCACTAGTTTTGAGATGTCCTCACTGACAAGAGAGGAGAGGGAGCTTGAGATAAAAACACTTTTATAAATGTTAAACATTAACATTATACAGGTGTATACATTTTCCTGACATCTGCAGACCCCACCCCCCATGTTAGGGGGGGAAAGGCAAAGAGCAAGTGCCTTTTTTCCCCTACCATCAAGTCCCTTCCCACCTATGGAGGAAGCATAAAAAAAGACCAACAACAGTCTCATCTCCAGGCTCAGGCTCTTTTCTAAACATTCAGTTACTACTCTGCCCTAGAAATCTCAACCCTGGCCTGTCTTGACCTTGGAGACTTGGTTACACCTCACATCATTAGACTCCTGACTTGCAGGTCATCAACTTGCTATTAACCATAGTAAATCATTGACTCACAGGAACACAGATTTAGAGCTAAAAGGCAATCTAGATCAGTTCTCTCATTTTGTAGATAAGGAATCTGAAGCCAAGAGATATGAAGTGAGGTGATCAGGGTCACACAGATAAGTGAGTGGAATAGCCAGGATTCAAACCTAGGTTCTCTGACACCAGATCCAGAAGGCTTGCCATTATTTCCTTTCCCTTCATACTTAGATATGATATCATACTCTTGATGTCTTGGCTCCTTCACTTTTCCCCCCTAACATTGGGGAAAACATCATTCTATGAGAAGAGCTCCATATCTAGCATCAGAAAATCCATTCTCCACCTCTTATTCTCTACATGACCTCAGGCAATTTATTTTGCTTCTTTTTGCCTCAGTTCCCTCACCTCTAAAATGATACGGTCATAGTACATGATCTTGAAAACCTCTTAAAACTCCAGATCTGTGATCCAGTGAACTGCCCATCATCTGACCAGCTCCATCCCCATGCTGCCTATGTCCTCGAATGGTCCCTCCTTCTGCCTCCCCTCAAGCGTCTAAGCACACGTTCAACAAGGTTAAAGGGCACAAAGAAACTGAAGAAAATCACTGGCTTCAGGAATGATGTGGATTACCTGAGTTACCAGTTTGCTGTCTTGTGCTGCTTAGCTTGGCACAGTCCTAAAATATTAAAATATCCCTCTCAGACCTTCCCTATTCCTTCCCTATTCCAGTCTCCTGCTCCTTCTCTAGTCCCAACCTTTGAGAATTCAGTAAATATTTCTGATAAAAGTTGGCTTAGCATCTGCATTCCCAAACTCTCCCCAAGTCAAGTCTGTATACTTGTCTTTATTACATGTAACCCTACAACAACCCTACAACATCCAAGATGCCTATCACACCCAATCGCCTTTTCCTATGGTGTCAGGTACACTTGGAATCAAGAGGCCCTCCATTTTGAATCCTAAATAAAGCACTAATTGTATGACTCTGGGAACTCCCTTCACCCTCTAGGGGCCTTGGCTTCCTTCTCTGTAAAATGAAGGACTTGGGATAGATGGGACTTTCCAGCTCAGGATCTATGGATCAGTAGATTGTACTTCCTCCCAGGACTGCAGAATTCTAACTAGATGATGTAGTTATTACATGTGGCTAATTTTAAAGAACAATTATCAGTGAGACCCATTATCCTCTCCTCATATGGCCATCACCCTAGGTCTGGCTCTCATTACTAGACTCCTAATTGGTCTCCCTCTTTCCAGTCCTTCCTGAATCTAATCCATCTTCCACACAGCTGCCCAAGTCATCTATCTTCCCAAGACATAGGTCTGGGAAGATATGCTTTGTTTAAAAAAAATCATCAATGGTTCCTCATTCCATTGAGGATAAAAAAAAAGAAAGTTCTGTCTGTCTCTTTTCCTTGTTTTGTTTTGTTTCCTCTTTCCCACTGATCATTCCATCAGTTACAATCCTTCTTTACAACCTGACTAATGATTAATGTGAAGATATTTGTAGATCCTGTATCTGAGTGCATGCTGCCGTGATGGGGGGAGGGGGGATGGTGTGGAGAGGAAGGAGGAGAAAATCTGAAACTCAAGGGCCTGTGGAACTAAATGTTGTAAACTAAAAGTAAATAAATAAATCAATGGGGGGATGGTGTGGAGAGGAAGGAGGAGAAAATCTGAAACTCAAGGGCCTGTGGAACTAAATGTTGTAAACTAAAAGTAAATAAATAAATCAATTAATAAAAAAAGAAAGTTCCAGTATATAAGGATCATTCCAAAATGGCTCCACCCTATCCCCCTAGTCTTACTTCCTGTTACCTCCATCCACACATTCTATGCCCCTGTCAAACAGTACTAGTAACTGTTTCCCAGACTTTGCAATCTATCTCTCTCCTCTATGCATTTACCTAGAGCAGAGCTTCTTAAACTTGTTGGTCTCAGCACCCTTTTACACTCTTAAGATTGTTGAGGACCCCTCCACAGAGCTTTTGTTTATGAGGCTTTTATCTATTGATATTTATCATATGAAACATTTAAATATATATCATATTGTTGTTATTATATTTAACATATGATATCATACTATATTTTATTATATTATCTTTATATAATATTATGAAAATAGTTTTGGCCTCACAGATGCCCTAAAAGGACCTCAGGGACTCCTGAAAACTCTTAGACCCACTGACCTGGAGCCTACTGTCTTTGTCAGCCTTTTCCCTGGCTTTCCTAGTGGTGGTGGGTTTTTTTATTCTTCCTTCAAGTAATTCTAGAGGTTTCTGTCTGAGCTGTCCTTTATCTTTTTTTTTCCATTATATTTTTCTGGGTTCAAGTTGATCCCACAGAGCTTTCCTTAACTGCCCTCTGTTCCTACAGCCTGAATCTTTACTTTGTCCAAACTTCTGTGTCCACTTGAACTCAGGTTGACCTGCCTGCGATGACTCCCAGTCTCCCCCTAAGACTTGGTTATAGCTCGTTTTTCCCAGCCCGATTGTGATTCCTACAGTCCCTACTACCTGCCTGGATTGTCTATAAAGTCCTTTCCATCTGTAACATGCCGCTACCCTGTTCTACTTTGGATAGAGTGCAATGTGATTCTTACCAGTTTCTTTTATTTCTTGGAGTGCACTTGCCTTTAGGAAATAAAGTAATTGATCCAACTATCCATAAGCAGAAATTTGGAAACTTCCATTCTTCTTAAATCCAAATATCTAGAGCTGGAAAGGATCTAAGAGGTCATTAAGTCCAACCCCATCCTTTCACATGTACAGAATTGAGGAAAAGGGAGTTAGACAAGTGACTTGTCCAAGGTCTCACCAGCAGTAAGTAGCAGAGCTAGTATTTGAATCCTGGTCTTCTATCTCTAAATGTGGGATTCTTTCTACTGTACTGTGCCCTCGAATTTAGATTAGTACTAGCCAAGAACTAGGAAGGCAACAAGATATTTTGGTCACTGGGGAGAGATCCCAACAAGCAAATTATCCAACTCTTACAAGAATTGGAGCTTTGGCTAAATAGGTAACATTTAAAATCCTTCACAATCTGACTCTAGCCTACCTTTCTAGGATTATTACACATGTCACTGTCCCACCTCATACACTCTTCAATATAGCCAAATCTTAAGATTATTGAGGACCCTTCCAAAGAGCTTTTGTTTATGGGGCTTATATCTATTGATATTTATTTATTTCCTTTTCCTCACACTTAGGGCTTCATCTCTCACTTCTGTGTCTTTACATAGGCTGTCCCCTTCTGCCATGTCGGGAGTGCACTATCTCATGCCTCCTCTGAGAATCCATTACCTTCAAAGCTTGGCTCAACTACCACTTCCTACAGGAAGCCTCTTCTGATCCCCCACACCCATTCCAGAAATGTTTAGACCAACACCCCTCCCCATTACCTTGCATTTATTTAAATGGATTTCATACTTAGGTATATGGACACAAGCACAAACATAAACTCCTTGAGGGCAGGAATTGTTCTGTTTTTTAAATGTTGGCTTTTGTGCCCCCAGTTCCTGGAACATAGTAGGTACTTAATAAATGCTTGGTATTAGCCAGGCTAGTACAAATCTCATGAAAATCTAACCTGGATATAAACAAATTAAATATTAGATAGTGCCTAAAAATCTTCATCTTCATTATGAACATTCAAAGCACTTTTACAAATTCCCCAGTGAGTTTTCACTCTGGGGAAAGCATATTCTGGCTGCTTAAATGTGCCAATAGCCAGTGTCAAGTGCACACTTGGGAAATCAGAAATGAGTCCACCATTATTACTGCTGATTCTAAAAAGAAAAAGAAAAAACCACAAAGGAAGAAACTGCTATAGGTAAATGAAACTCCAGGATAATCAGATTTAAATGGTTACATCTGGCCTTGAGGTATCTTTTAGTCCTTGATCTTATTGTCAATAGAATCACACTGAAATTACTCTAGTAAATAAATGCCTAGACTCTTTGGCAAGATCTCTATTTTTAGAGATTTCCTAACTGCCCCCATTCTCCCATTAGATGTGAAAAATCAGGATCTGTGCCTCATCTATCTTTGCCATCCCCAGCACCCAGCACAGTGCCTTGTGTATGGTCAGTAATGATAAATGTTTGTCAGAATGAAATATAGCTTCCTTGGTAACCCATTTCTTGGTAACTTGGTACAGTTAAAACAAACTTTGTAGGCTCTTCTTGATAACTAATGTAAACCTGTCATACCAGACTCTAAGTCCATCCCTTCTGGTTCTCATACAAAGTGAAGAACAATGGGTGTGAGCACCAGGGAGCATTGCTGCCCAGTTACATGACCCCATCTATTGATGAGGGCCAACGTTGGCAATCCAATGCTAACCCTGGCAATTATGTGCTCTACCCAACACAAAGGAAAACTCCAGGGAAACAACACAATCTTTATGTTTCTTAGTCAGCTGTCTATCTTTAGTTCAGTACATATCTCATTAGAGTACTGGTGTGCTTTTTGTGGACTTATCCAGTTAGTCTCTTGGCTCAACCCCCACCCACTGCTCTCTTCCCTTCCCTGTTGTACTTCAAGAGACTCTAACCACATCATCATGGAAAAATAAAGTCAACCACACAAGCTTGGTTTGATTAAATGTATTCTTTAATAATGACAAAGGGGGAAAAATGTAATATAACATCTAGGAGTTTACTGTTATTATTATTATGCATTTATATAACATTTTAAGTCTTTCAAAAGACTTTCCAAATGTTACTTCATTTTTTCCTTACAACAACCCTTTGGTGAATGTGCAATTGTTGATTCCATTTTATAGATGAAGACACTGAGGGTGAGAAGTTAAATGACATGCTAATGTCACCATTTATATGTCCAAAGCAGGTTTTGAACTCAAACTCTCCTGATTCCAAATCCAGGACTAGCGACTATAATACCCAGCTTCCTTACTTAGATTCAGACCTTCACATCAATTGCGAGCTGGCAAATGTCTCTCATTTGCTTTTCCACTTTTAACAGCCTCTGATAGTGTCATTGTCTAGTCTACTATGGAACTCAGAACCTGGGGCATTGAGGCTAATCTTTGCCTCCTCCTCAAGGGCAGTGACTGGCAATCTGGCTTTTGATGGTGAATCCTCTTCCTCCTAGCTCCTCTTCTGGGTGTTCTGCCTCTCTTGGCTCCTCTGTGGAGCCTGTTCATGGTCAGAAGAAAGTGCAGCCTCCCTCCACTCACCTCTTCTCCCAAGGTTGACACACTGTCCATATCTTAGATAATTTCTAGCCCAGCCCTTCATCTCTTCTGGGATCTTCTTAGGCAGAAGTAGAGTGAACACATCTAACTTTAGAAGTTTTAATGGCAGGATTGCCTTGAACGATAGGTACCCTATGGCTCATTCTCTCCTCTTCTCCTTTCTCCTCCCACCACTCCCATACAATGAAATGACATTGGGATTATCTAGGACTTTGGATCACAGACCCAGACCTGTAAGGGACCTCAAAGGCAATTGAATCCAATCTCCTCCGTTTACAAATGCAGAAACTGAAGCAGAAAGAGAGCAAGTTACTTTCTTAAGGTCACACAGTTATTAAGTGTTGGGGATGATATTTGAACCTAGAGCTTTCAGACTCCCAGTCCAGCATTCTATCAACAACCCCCAATGAGTGGCAGCAAATACTCTCAATACATTATATCATGTAATACAACCAAATATAACTAAAAATCAGCACCAGATCATCTTCCTTTTCTCCAGTCTAAGCCACAAAAGGAAGAGAAAGGAGCAAATGGAAAACTTTATTTACTTGCTTTTGACATTTCTCCCAGTGTTTTAAAAGTTGGTACAAACACCTGGCTGAGTTACTCTTCTTTTTACAGATGGAAAGTCCAGGTCTGTTCTTACTGCAAACCTTTCAGAAAGAGTCCTGGATTGGGTCTCCAACCCAAGCAAGTCAGCATCTATTAAGTTTACAAATCTGAGCTCTTTCAGAGGGTTTTATCCCACATTGTATGTACTCAGAGAATAGGTCTTCCCTGATCATGGAAGTGTAAGAGACCAACCAGGTTAACTGCAGGCATTGAGATGGATGAAGGAGACAGTAAAACTCATGAGACATATTCTTCTAGCTTATGGGTCTACTTAAATTCCTCTCTAATCTTTCTGTAGCATTAAGATATCCATGCAGTGCTAAAGATGGAAAACTAAAATTCAACATATAAACATGTACCTCTACATGTGATTCATTCTTGCTCTTCTCCCAGCCAGGAGAAAATTATCTTGCCACCTAGGATCTCCAGTTTTCTTCATGGAGAGGAATGAGAGGCCTCCTTTCACAGGGGGCCCCTTTCTGCCAACCCCCCCATGATCCTCCCACTCACATACCAGCAACATAAAGTGAGGAAGCATGCATGACTTACATACTTAAGTTTTGAATCGATGCATAAATCTCTTTTTAAGGAAGTCATGACCCAATGCCACCATGACAAAACTTTATTTCTGGGGTATTTGGCCTTGAGGAATTGGATAACCATAGATCATAAGCAAGTATAACTTTTATCTCTTCCCTTGAGCATGAATGATGGGACCTTGCTGACTCAGGGGTGGTGCAGTGTGTGAAAGGAGTGGAGGGGTCCAATCAATCAATAAAAAAGCATTTTTAAAGTACTTACTAATTCATTTTTCTACAATGCTTTAAGATTTACCAAGTTATTTCCTCACAGTAACCCTGTGAAGTAGGTAGACAGCAAATACTATTTCCACTTTGCAGATGAGAAAATTAAGTTTCAGAAGTTTGAAAAGTATTCTCCAGTTTTACAACAACTTGTAAGTAGTAGATCTGGCCCCTGATTCTGACTCCAATATGCTCCTGAGAGGTAGTACCTAGTTCCTGGGGCTGTTGGAAGGATCAAATGAGTTAATAGATATAAAGCATTTTATAAATCTGAAAGGACTTTAGAAATGCTAGCTACTATGCAAAGCAATTACAAGAGGGAAAGAGAACTAACATCTGGCTTAAAGTAGAAGAAGCCACCAGAGTTATTCTTTGCTGGGAGCTATTCCTTCTACAGGGGGGAGCTAGGCGGTGCCACAGGGCAGAGAGCAAGGAGCTTGGAATCAGGAAGACTCATCTTCACAAGTTCAAATCCAGCCTCAGACACTTACTAGCTGTGTGACTCTGGAAAAGTTAACTTAACCCTGTTTGCCTCAGTTTCCTCATTGTAAAATGAACTGCAGAAGGAATAGCAAACCATTACAGTGTCCCTGTCAGGAAAATCCCAGATGGGGTCATGAAGAATCAGACACAAGGGAAACAACCTGAACAGCAATGGTCTCTAGGAGACAAAGACAGAGGACATGCATGTGACCACAGAGTCAAGTGACCATATTCCCAACCAGTCTATGCAGAATGGGATGGGGATGGGGGTGGGGGTGGGGGTGGGGGATGGGAAGGGAACAAAGAATGCTACTCCCACCAAGCAAAGCTGCTTGGGTGACTCCCAGATAAGTCCTTTAGCCTCATTTAACAGCTTTCTTTTCCCTCTTCAGTAAGAAAGGGTAATCAAGGCAATTGAATAGTTGGCAAACCAAAGAAGAGCACAGCTTTGAAATCGTGAAGCTGATTGAACTGATGGTTCAGACTTGTTCATTCATTTATGAATAAATCATCTTATAACACTCATCAGATAAAACAGAACTCCTGGTCCTTGGACCAGATGCCTGGACTGGGGATATTTTTCCTGGCGCAAAAATACCTTCATGCTGGAATCAAATGCACTTGGAACAGAATCAAAACACATAAGGCATTCTGAGATGAGTTGAACACACACAAAGGAAGCCCTTATTCAGTAATATACAGTGAGACCTTGGAGACTCTCAGTGTTTTTTTCTGTACCTTATTGAACTAATGACTGGGATAGTGCTTAAGTCTTATTTCATGGAACTTCAGAGCTGGAAGAGGCTTCTGAGTGAAGATATACTTGCAACCTGGCAAGGTGAGCAGACAGACATCCTGAGTGTGTGTGTACGTGTGGGGTGTGTGTGTGTGTGTGTGTGTGTGTGTGTGTGTGTGTAAGAGAGAGAGACAGAGAGAAAGAGACAGAGAGAGAAGAGAGACAGAGAGAGGGAGACAGAGACAGGCAGATAGAGAGACAGAGACAGATGCACAGAGAGAGACAGAGAGACAGAAAGAGAGAGAGAGAGAGAGACAAAGAAAGAGAGAAAGAGAGAGAGACAGAGAGAGAGACAGAGAGACAGAGAGACAGAGAGAGAGACAGAGAGACAGAGAGACAGAGAGAGAGAGAGAGAGAGAGAGAGAGAGAGAGAGAGAGAGAGAGAGCGCACTCTTTCCAGTCAAGATCAATGTCGAGAAGTCTCTACACCCAGCCAGGATTCCCATTGATTCTCCTCATTTTAACTGTGGAAGAGCTCTTGAAGGAATCCAGAAGAGTGAACTCACCATAGAAGCCAAGATCTTGGCTACAGATGTGCCCCTCTCCTGGGATGAGAGCCATCCATTACAGCAAAAAGGGAATTTCACTGGTTCCTTCCTTCCTCCTTATTTCATCCTACATTGGCTGGTGAGAAGTATTCTATGACAGCTATAACTAACAATTCTAGTGTCTGGAACAGGTTAGGGAAAGAAGCAGAAAGAAACCTCAGGGAAAAAAAGTAACATAAGGTCCGTGAGGGCAGGATTATCCCACTTTTGTCTTCATATCCCCAGCAATATTCATGGTATTTTGTACAGTGAAATGCTTAAGTTGATTAATGAAAAGTCATTCACATTAGATGTAAGTTTATCGGATTACAGATTTAGAGGTGGAAGGAACTTTAAGGGGCTTGTAGTCCAACCCTTTCATTTTACAGTGAGGAAACTGAGGCTCACTAATGTTACTTGATTTGCCTAAGGTCACACAGGTAATAAGTAGGAGAATCAAGATATCTTTCAGGTTCTAGACTACAGTTAATGCACTTTCAGCCTCCCATCCAGAGTCTGGAGGCAGTGAAGGCTGAAGCTTCCCACTGAATACAGAATCCAGCATACAGCCCTTTTGTATATGCTACATCCAATGAAGAG
The DNA here is from genome assembly GCA_028646575.1 of Pseudocheirus occidentalis. Taxonomy (NCBI): domain Eukaryota; kingdom Metazoa; phylum Chordata; class Mammalia; order Diprotodontia; family Pseudocheiridae; genus Pseudocheirus; species Pseudocheirus occidentalis. The sequence continues at coordinate 172,337,941 of CM053600.1, forward strand.
CCCAGTAGCCAAGTAATTTGCCTGTCTCAACAGCAGCAACCCAGTGGCATAATGATTTACCTGGCCCAGATTGGCAATATCCTGTTGACTGAAATACCTGTCTGACCAAACTTAGCAGCAAATGACCTGATCCTGCCACCTCCTACAGCAAAGTAAGCCTAGTTGAGCTTCCTGGAGAAAGAACATCAAAGTCCTGCTGTTCCAAAATTGTGAATGACTATAGATAGATGTACTTTACTACCAGTGTAATTAAAGTTCTTTCTCGTATATTCCCCTCCCCCTTACACTCTTGTCTTGCTATGTTTGTGGAGAAGAGTACCCCAGATTTGCAGTTAAATGCTTTCTAACTACTGTTCTTGATAGGACATTTGAGCTAATGCCTTTGCTAAAGAATCGAGACTACTGTCTGATTGTTAAAAAGAAGCACTAGGGTAGGGGCTCATGATCTATGTGACCCTGGTCAAGCCATTTAACCTCTATGGGTCTCAGTTTCCCCATCTGTAAAATGAGTTGTTATACTAGATGACCTCAAAGGTCCCTTCTGGGTTTAAATTTATGATCCTAATTCAATCTACAGCCTAATAAGTTTTTCCAAACTTCTACAACAAACCACAGATAATGTCTCTATGCTCTGGGGGAAGAAGTAAGACCTCTGCATTCTCATCCAACTAAAAGTGTGACTTCCAGCAAGTTACAACCCCTTTTTTACCCATGTTTCTCATTTGGAAAATAAGAATTATAGTTGCTATACCTACTCATTGGACTTTTCTGAAGATTAAATGAATAATGGTTTAGCAGTATTTCTAAAGCTGTCCAAGCTCAGAGAATTATTCAGCCTATGAGTTTGAAGAGCTTTTTAAATACCACTGAGCCATTGTTCAGTGACAGAGACTAAGCACAGCTGGGATTAGGGATTTACCCACAGCCTCACAACTGAAAATAGTACTCCAAGACACCTAGTGTCTCACTCACTCCTAGGAGAGGAGAGAAGCAGTAGGGAGGCAGATATGTACTCAAGTCCACAATGATAAGTTGTATATTTACATATGCACCTGGTAATAGATCACAAGTAAAACAATTTTTTAGGAAAAAGTAAAGAGGAGATAGAGTACTTCACTTGGATTCAAAACTCCAGATCTTGAACTGTTAGGTCACCAAGACTTCCTTGGATTTCCTGGAACTCCAGGAAGACCTGAATTTGAATCCTGCCTTGGATATTTACTAACTCTGGAAACCTGTTCAAGTCACTTAACCTCTAACCCCTCTGAGACTCAGTTTTCTGTAAAATGAGGGGCTGAATCTTGATGGCTTCTAAGTTTCTTCCAAGCTCTAAATCTGTTACATTATGGCTCAGGAGTGAGAAATAGAAACCAAAAGTTTGTAGACTACACATGTGCATGCAGACACACACGTATATATGTATATGTATATATGTATATGTATATATGAGATATATGGTACAAATATATTGTGTATATGGTGTACATGTATATATAATATATGTATACATATATTTATATGTGTATTCATGTATACATTGTGTATATTTTTGTGTATATGAATGTATGTATATATTCATACATATATGAATATATATTCACACACATGAAATTAGCTATATCTTAGAAATAACATAACTAGCTGCCAATGTGGGGACCATTTCGAAAATAAACTATCTGTGGTCAACCCACTGACCTGCTAGGCTAGGGCAAAGATCAAAATCAACAGCAAATTTAAAAGAAAGGATCGTGGTGAGAAGGTATGGCTGGCAATAATAACTGCAACTTGATCTATCAAACAAACTATTGCCTGAAAAAAGATGGGTTATACATAAAGAAAAAGATATTGATAAGGAATAGGACTGTTTTCAACAGTTCATATGAAATTATTATAATAGATGCCCCCAAAAGCACAGAAATTGCCTCTGCCAGTAACGCTTGATCTTCTTGTCAGGGAGAAGCACCAACCCACATTTCAAATACAAACTCATGTGTGAAATCTTATGAAGGGGAATGGTGGTAGGTTAGAAACAGTAATACCTCATAAAACAGCAAGAACATGTAGAAGGAAAAATGTGTTTACAGAAAGTTTGGCATGAGATGAAATTAAGCCAGAGCATCCCTAGAGCATTTTAACATCACACTGGAAAGAGGACGACAAGTGGGTAAAAGATAGATTAGATCTGGCAGCATCTCTGTAACACACAATTTTTTATCATCAATGACAATGAAACACCACATTTGGCCTCTCATATCTTGATGCCCAATGTGGTATATGAAGAGGTAGAAATGACACTAAAAAAGACTAAGATTTATGTAGGAAAAGCAGCTGAAGTAGATCAAATATACACAGAGGAAAGCCATGGTGGAGAAGACAATTTCAAAGGCATTGACAGATCAAATCTCAAACTCTTTGAAAGATATGACTGGGGAAAATGACGAATCACTATCAAAAAAGTGCAATTAAGAGGATATTTAATAACTACCAACTCACATGGTTATTTCTCATTCTTAAAAAATCTTTATGACAACGATTTATATACATATTGAGGCTATCCTTAGTGAAAATATCAGAAGGTACAGGGAGGTTTTCACAAACAATTTTATGCCGCTATCTACATTTTTCCTGTCACTCAAATGGATGCAAGGTTCAAAAATCCCACTGTTGGTTGATTGTTTTTAAAACACAGAATTTGACTCGAGAGCCAAATGAAGTCTTCTTCTATAACAAATATATGTTTGTATCATTCAAAAGTCCTGAATGTGAGACAAATGATGAACCTGACATTGGCCAAAGGTGTTTACCACTGGCATGGAGGATGTCTGATGAAGAAGCCAATTCAAAGAGGGATTCCTGAGATATGAAAGTCGAAATGTGGTGGTTCCACTATCATTATGATGAAATTACTGTGTCACAGAAATGTTGCCACTAGTGAGGTCCTCAAGATGCTCTTGCTTGGAGTATTCTGGGGCTAGCCACAAAGAACACACTGTCATGTTCAGAGTCTCTCTGATTCAATTCACAACCACTCCAAAAAAAGAGTTTGGCCTAACTTGACACAGTATAAAGAATGCATTGGGCACTGGGTAGCTAGAAGGCACAATGGATGGGGTGAGGACCATGCCTGGAGTCAGGGAGACTCCTCTCCCTGAGTTCAAATCTGGCCTCAGAAACTTACTAGCTGTGTGACTCTGGGTAAGTCACTTAACCCTATTTGCCTCAATTGCCTCATCTATAAAATGACCTGGAGAAGGAAACAACAAGTTGCTCCAGTATCTTTGCCAAGAAAGCCCCAAATGGGGTAATGAAAAATCAGACATGACTGAAAAACAACTTAACAAAAAAAGTGCATAATTTCCAAAATGTGATATTTCATCATGTGAATATTCCATTCTTTGGTCCATCAATACATATATCTTGGACAGACAACGAAGATGGCTAATGGGCTAGGGCCAGAATTAAGAAAGAGAAAGGGAGATGGATGGATTGTTTGAGGGGAAATCGAAGTGTTTTCAATGACCCCAAGATTCACCTTTAGTTTTAATGCCAACATTCTACCTGTTATATCATATGGCTGTGAATTATGGAATACCTCTGTCTCTAAATGGGCAGTCAGGTGCTGTAATATATAGAGCGCCGGGTGTGGAATCAGGAAGAGTCGTCTTCCTGACTCCAAATTCAGCCTCAGACACTTATTACTCAGGGTAAGTCATTTAACCCTGTTTGCCTCAGTTTCCTCATCTGTAAAATGAGCTGGAGAAGGAAATGGCAAATCACTGTAGTATCCTTGCCAAGAAAACCCCAAATGGGGTCATGAAGAGTTGGATGTGACTGAAAGAACTGAACAATGACAAAGCCATCTCTAAAACAGCAATACTGCTTGTTACCCAAGGGTACCAGGCAGACACTCGGTGGGTGTAAAGAAGCTGCCACGTAACCATGGTGATTTGTCCATGAAAAGTGGAGTCAAAGATTTTACCCAGAAAATGGTCAGAAACAATCCTAGATTTAGAGGTGGAAGTGACCTGAGAGATCATCAAGTCCAAGGACCTCCTTTTACAGGGAAGGAAAACAAGACTGGGTTGAACTTAGTCTTTGAAAAGTGATTTGCCAAGGGTCATTTGACTAGTGAGTTTCTATTAATCTTTGGTAATCTACAAATAGAACTTTTCTGAGATTTTTCTTCATGCGATTGGCTTTTTCTTTCACTGCTTTTTGTTGTTTATGAAGTGATTTTGGTCATAATCTCCCAAATCTTTGTTTCGAATGTGCTCTGAGTAAATTAGGAACAGTTGGGGCAGACAATGCATTGTTTCTACCTCCATTTTAAAAGGCCGTTTAGATGACATAAATAAAAAGATCACTAAAGGGAAGGTGAGCTCTGAGTAATTGAAAAACCAATAAGACGCTTGGAGAACAAATAATGAAACATCGTTCCCTCTTCTCTGAAGATGCTGTATGGGGTGGATTGGCTTTATGATCTTTGTTAAAAGGGATGATTCCATTTTAAGAGGGAAAGAGGAAAGCAGGACATTTCCAGAAGTGACTGAACTATAAACCAAAAGGCCCCAATAAAGCTTTTTTTCAAAAGGCAGTTTAGGGGTTTTGGAGCAAAGGAGAACCAGGAGTCACAAAGGTTTAGAGAGGGGTGCAGCTTAGGCTGGAAGAAACTAAGAATATTTATGAAGCATGTTGAATAAGAGAGGGATATTTAAGAAGTGATTAATATTGGTAGACACAGAATAAAACACTCATCATATTCCAACCAAATGCCCTTCTATTGAAAATATTCCATTGTCCTTATGCTCTTTGTACCCACTCCCCCTCAAATCCTACTTTCTGTAAAGGGGACTATGAACATTTACTTGCATATCAATAATTTCTTTCGTTGTTTAGTAACTTTTTTTTCCAGTTGTCTTGACTTCATGAGTCCTTTTTGGAGTTTCTTGGCAAATACACTAGAGTGGTTCGCCATTTCCTTTTCCACTTCATCTTACAGATGAAGGCACTGAGACAGACTTAAATGACATGCTCAGGGTCATACAGCTAATAAGTGTCTGAGGCTAGATTTGAACTCAGGTCCTCCTGTCTCCAGGCCCTGCACTCTATATACTTCACCAGCTAACTGCCCATCAATCATTTTTAGTGTGAATTCAAGGCAAAGTGTTGGCTTTCTGGGGGAGGGGGAATATTTGTATTTTAAGTCTCTCTCAAATTGCGGGATGAAATGCTTTGTTTCTTCTTTTTAAAAGGAATTTCAATGAGGTAATAAAGGTATTTCAGGAGTCAGGGGACCTTTGGAGCATTCCTGAAATCATCCCAGGTAGGTTGCTCCCTATATCCCATACATAAGTTCCTGCACGTATCCATCAACACTATGTCCTCCCCATTGATCACCCATCTACCCTTCACCATACCATTAAAGCACAGAATTCAGTGAGTCCTCAAAACCACAACTTTCACATGATTTCTTTCAGTTCCTGGATATGTGGGCAGGTGGTTATTTTCATGGTGATTTACTAGACCTCTCAAGCAGTTCTGAACTCCCTCAGTTGACAAAGTCACATCCATAGAGGCTACATTTAATATGCCTTATGCTGACTCTAAATAGCCTCTTAAATAATATTCTTGAACATTTATCCTCTTCTTCTACCCCCTCCCATCAATCTTGTAATGAAACAGCTTTATAATCCTTACCCCTCATTTTTAATGACCACTTTATGTCTTTTTAAAAATCTACAAACTAAATCTTTTGGTGTGTAGTGAGTTCTGCCTGGAGCAATAAAAAGACATGCAATTATATTGACATGATGATGGAGAGGTATCCTGGGCGCCGCAAACAGCGGCAGTAAATGAAATGCTGCGTTAGTTTTCACCCCCCGCAGCACTCAGAGAGAAGTAGTTATTATTAGATTCCCTAAAAGCTCATGGCCAGGGCAGTTGCTGGAATTTTAAGATGCATGGGATCACATTTTCCCAAGCGTTTTCTCCAAATTGCAGCATAGCAGTAAATGATCTCCCCCTGTTTTCTCCCAAAGGTTTTGCTATTCTGTACATAGTCCATTTCTATTAAGCGAGGGACCCCACAATGACCCCCTCCATTCCACTCTAACCTCTGAAAAAGCAGTTTTGTATTTTGTAGCAAGAACTGTATTTTTTTTCCTTCTGCATTTCGGTTCTAGTTTTGGGTTAGATTACCACTGAAGCGTGTAGAAGGGTCCACGTCCCCCCAAAACAGCTTTGCTAATAGAATGATATTGAACAATGCACACACTACCAGAGTTCATTTCTTTCTTCTGCTTCAGACACCCACCCCAATATGACAGCATCAATGGGAGTTCCTACTTCTTTGCTGGAAAACACTGGCACTGGCTTCTCTCCCTCTCTTTTCTTCAGGACATCTTTCAGTGCTGATCAATATAATTATGACAATAATGCTTTCAGGCCATTGCCGAAATTATGCAAACTCTACTTTTGACTGTCATTCATTCTATTCTCTTGTTCTTAAATTATCCCGTAGTTAATATCAGCTGGCTGGGTTGTTGGGTTTTTTTTTTCTTTCCTCTTCCCCTATGACAGTCGACATTTCAAAGAGCATCCTCAACGTCCAGAAATCAGAAGCTCAAAGACAGCGATATTTTTTCCCAATAATAAATGCTTTATGTCCAGTGGGGGTAAAAAAGCATTGGTCACGTTTTGGTCTTTTTTTCAAGAGACTACAATTTGTGATGCTGCAATGATTTGCATTTTTGTTCCTAATTGAGCCTGCCACTGGTGCAACTCACCACTTTTGGGTGCAATTACTCACTTGTGGGAGCAATTAGATATGAATACAGCTCTTCATGTGCAGCTAATTGTGACCATACAAAAGGAGGCTGGGGAGGAAAATCTGGTTCATCAAGGATTAAGTATAACTTTAAACATGTGCCAGCTACAACCAGGATGAGTGGCATAGACAGGATGCTGAAAATTGTGTCATATTTTATATGGCTACATTTCTTACTCTGACTGCTAAGCTGGTACTTTTAGAAGAATAAAGGTGTGAATTTATTTAGTGCTTTTAGAAAAAATAAAGATTGCCCTTTAAGCATTCAGTTGACACCGAGTTGTGTTAATCAGAGCTTGACAATTGAAAGGGAGTTTGGAGGGCATCTGGGCCAGCTCTATCACTGGACAGAATAAGGAGGTTGAAGGCTAGAGAAGCTAAGACTTGTCCACAGTCACACAGTCAGGAAGTGGTCACACAGCCATCAAAATCAAGTCCTCTGATTCTCCCTCCCTAGATTTGCCCTACTGATTATCATTAAAAAGAATTTTAGGGAACCTAGGAAACACAGAGGATAGAGCATTGGACCAGGAGCCAGGAAGACTCATCTTCCTAAGTTCAAATCTGGCCTTACACATTTACTAGCTGTGTGACCCTGGACAAGTCACTTAACCCTGTTTGCCTCAGTTTCCTCAACAGTAAAATGAATTGGAGAAGAAAATGTCAACTCACTTAGGATCTTTGCCAAGAAAACCCTAAATGGAGCCATGAAGGAATGGACAAGACTGAAAAATTACTCAACAACAAAATATTTTACAAGCATTATCTCCTTCAATCCTTATAACAGCCTTGAGAGTTAGGTATTATCGGCAATTAGATGAGCTGATGTTTAGCAGTTAACTGATTTCCCCATCATTGTACAGCGAGAAAGTGTCTGAAGGTCTTTTATGAAAAACGAAGGAAATAATATTTGTAAAGTGCTTAGTACAGGGTCTGGCACATAGTAGGCACTCTATAATTTTGTTTTTAAGCTTGAGAAGTTAAACGACTTGAACATAGTTGCAGGATCAGAGCTCTAGAGCTGGGAGTTTAGAGGTCATCTAGTCCAAACCCCTCATTGTATAGTTGTGGAAACTGAGCACCAGAGATGGAGCAACTCAGAATCAGGCACAAAAGTGATGTGTCCAAATCAGGATTCAAATTCAGGTCCCTGACTCCAAATTCAGCAATCCTTCCTCTACACCATGTTGTCTCTGAAACCTTTTGGGAACAGGGTGCCTCTGATTGTTCTAATCAAGCATTCTGGTTCTTGACACCTTTCTCCAAAATATGTGGGTGTATCTATCCCTTTAAATAATGATTGAACAGAGGATCCTCCCTCCCTCTGCCTCCGTCAGTGGCACTACCCCCCTTCTACTTGAATGGGGTGATTCAATGGACTGGAGCAGGAGAGCCTATTACCATGACTGACTGTGTTAGGACCAACTCCAGCTGGCAAAGTGTAGCAGAGATTGAAAGCAATTATCTTAGGGTTGCCAGACATCCCACATTTCTGGGATTGTCCTGCATTTGGCTGCCTTGTCTCATATTTGAGACTAGATCCATAAAACAGGAGGACAGCTGTGATAGCCCTCAGGCCCCTGGTTTGGCCAGTCAGCATTTAGTGAGTGAGTCAGTCTGAAGAGCATCACTCTGTTTTCCTTTGCCTCCCAGCTGAACCTTTATCCTGCATCCTGATGACTTACACCAGGTAATTCAGGCCCAAAACACAACCACATATCCAGTCCTGCCAGGCTCATGAACTCAGTTGCTTCCAGAACTGGAAGCACTAGCAGCAGAGGGCAGGAACCTGTGGCTAGCTGGAGGCCAGGCAGAGGAGGAAGATGGCCAGGGCTTGTTCCAAAGGCTGGGGCTGAGAAAGCCAAAGGCACAGCCGAGGCACTTGGCAAATCAATGAGGAAGTTTGCCTTTTGTATCAGCTCAAACCTCTCTGAATACCTTCCTGATCCTAATCATGCCTGCCACTCTTCCTTTTGAATTCCCATGGTTCTTCATCACCCACTCTGAGACTCTGGATGTATCTCCTGTCTGGTTCCCCCTGTCACCTGTCTCTGATCCTGACTCCTTTCTCTGGTCTTACTTCCTATTTTTGGTCCTTTCTCAAGCACTTAGTAATAACTGACCTCTTGGCCTCATTGTACAACCCAGCACACCCTTATTGCTCTTTTGTCCCCAGGACAACCATGCGATGTCTTGCTACAGGGGGCATCAAGAGACAAAAAGAGAGAACCAGACATTCATTTATTAGATTACGCTGATAACCGAGGCTAAAATGGAAGGTGTTGCTTGAATTGCCTAAAGCAGGGACCTCCAATCGGCACCTCAGGATTTTCTGGTTAATAGAAGGAACTTTGGTTAATCACTAATCTGGTTGTCAATGTTATCTCTTTTCCCAATTTCCTGAATTCCAGTGTTTGCCAGGATTTCTGGAAGTAAGGACAGAGAAGTTGCTAATCATGCCCCCAGTCAAAAAACATTTATTAAGTGCCTCCTTGATGCCAGGTGTGGTAATAGGTACTAAGTGTATAAAGACAAAAATGAAACAATCCCTGGCCTCAGAAAGCTTACAATTTGGGGTGGGAGAACAGCTCCAAGTCTATCTATTCTAGAGCATCAGTCAAGAACACTCCATCCTCTCTGGTTCAGGAACTTTACTGAAAACCCCTGTGCTCCACAGACCCCCAATCCTTTTAATTTAAGCTTTGAAAAAAAAATTAAGCTTTGAAGAAATAAAAGCTCTTCCTGACAAAAAGTCTGTGGTCCTGATGTAGAAGATTCAATTCTTTGTTTTGAGTTGCTCAGAAAGACTGAACTTTGGATTGGTCAGATGTATATACAGTTGATAAGTAATCATCTATCTGCTTCTATCAAAATAAAAATTATTTCTTGTCTCATAATTCATTTCATTTTTACCAAATATTCAATAAGTGCTTGCTATCTGAAAGGCAACTGACTAGGTGCTAGACATAAAACACACTGAAAGGTCAGTGGATGCACAAACTTTTATGTTCCAAAATACTTTTTGTCCCATGTCACTACCATGCTCAAGAAGCTTCTATAGCTGCCTCTTGGACTCTGGAATAAAATATACATTCCTTTAGTAGGTATTTAAAGTCTTTCACTGTGGCTCCAGCATGTATTTTCAAGGCTGATTAAATATTACTTTGCCTTTTGTATTTTAAATTTTAGCCAAGGTGACCTTCATGCTGTTCACATACAGGGCTTTCCATCTCCCTCCTCTGCCTTTACAGAAATTGCTCCTCAGACCTAGAATGCTCTCCCTCCTCACTTGGACTTCTTGGAGGTCTCTCCAAAGCTCAGCCCAAGACTTGCCTCATTTGGAAAGATCTGGGGATCCTTCTAAATATTAGTGTTTTTCTCCTTCCACCCTCAACATCTCCCTATTGAAATTACTTGTAAGATACATGTGTATGTATTTACACACATATATATACACACATATGTGTGTATGTGCATTTGATGTCATTATGCTTATATATTATATATTGCATACACGCACATATACACTTTGTATTTACTTATCTGTATGTAAGAGTTGGGGTTGATTGAATAAGTCAAGTCATTCGACCCTATTTAAACTAAGTGATAATATGCTACATCCAGACACCTTAACCAAGGAAGAATAGTCTAAGTCACTCAATTCATCAGAATGTGTAAGCATGTAATGGAGTGATGGAGGCAGAAGGGATTCTTGGTCAATTGAAGTGACATTGCATGGCAAGTGTGTTGGAATTGACTGTGGAAATTTGGTAACAGCCTGTGAGAGACTAGAAAACCAGGGAGTTAGTTCAGGACTCAATAAATTCAGGCAAGTGGAGAGGAGAGTATTCTAGTGAAGCCCCTGAGAAGAAATCTGCAGAGGCTGGGGTAGGGGCAAAGCCCTGAGCTTCAAATTCAGGCTCAGTTTCTGCCCCTCCCCAAGCTTGACTGGAGAAGGTTTCCATGAATGTCAGAAATACAGGGTCTTGACATCTTCTGCTCCCCATCTGAGCAGCAGCCTTGGCTCAGCTGACAGCAGGGTCAGCCTTGGGAGTCAAAGAAAATCCAGATGCAGAGGAGATCTAGGGAGAGCCCAGCAGAGAAGCTTCATCATGCCTAAGGGGAGCATCAGAGAGCCTCTAGAAAAAGGACTTCTAGGAGCCAGGAGTTTGTTTTCCCATGTATGGCAAAGCCACATGTGTTCCAATCCCAAGCCCACTTTTCCTTGGATTCTGTATGTGTTTGTGGGAAATGCTGTCATGTTTTTTTAAGAGGAATATTTGTACCAACTATACCAGCTACACGGTAATAGTAAAAAGCCTTTCTAATCTAACTGATTATCAACTAACAATCATGGTGGAAAGTAGTCAAAATACTTTTCTTGCACAGTTACTACATGCCAGGCATTATGCTAAGTGTTAGGGATACAAAAAAAGAGGGGCAAAAGTTAGTGTCTGCTCTAGGAGTTCACAGGCTAACGAGGAAACCAAACATACAAATTATTATCTACAAATAAGCTGTATACAGGGTGAGTTGGAAATAATCAAGAGGAAAGGCACTACAATTAAAGGGGATAAGAAAAGGGTTCTTGTAAAAGGTAGAGTTTAGCTGGAACTTGAAATAAGCCAGGAGGAGGTGATGAGAAAGAAGAGCATTTCAGGCAAGGGTTCTAAGCAGTTAAAATGCTTGGTCAGGAGACACAGTGTCTTATTTGAGGAACAACAAGGTGGCCAGTGTCATTGGATCAAAGAGTAATGGAGAGAGTGGGTATAAGAAGACTGGAAAGGTAGGAAGGATGAGATTACAAAGAATTTTGAACACAAAAAAAGATGAAGTCACTGGAATTGATGGGGTAGGAGAGGCAACATGGTCAGACCTGGGCTTTAGGAAGATCACTTTGACAGCTGGGTTTCAGATTGACTGGAGTGGGGAGAGACTTGCGGCAGACAGACCCACCAAAAGGCTATTGCAATAGTGCAAGCATAAGGTAATAAGGACCTGTACCAGGGTAGTAGCAGTGTAAGAGGAGAAGAGTGGGCATATGTGAAAATGTTACAATGGTAAATTCTATAGGACTTGGCAACAGATTAAATATGAGTGATGGAGTTAAGAATGACACCTAGGTGTTAAATCCTGGGTGAAAGGGAGTGTGGCAGTATCCTCAATAGTAATAGTGAAGCTAGGAATAAGGGAGGATTTGGAGAAAAAGATAAATTCAACTTAGGATGTATTGAACTTAAGATATCTATAGAACATCCATTTTGAGATGTTCAACAAGCAATTTGAGATAAAATAGGAGAGATCAGCAAAGAGGTTAAGATAAGTAAATTTGAGAATCATCAGCACAGAGATGATAGTTGAATCCATGGGAGCTGATAAGATCACCAAATGAAACAGTATATGGAAAAGAGAGGGTCCAGGACAAAGTCCTAAGGGACACCCAGGACGAAGACCCAGCCAAAGAGACTGAGGAAAGGTCAGATAGGCAGGAAGAGAACCAAGACAGAGTGTTGTCACAAACCTGGAGAGAAAAGAATATTGAGGAGAAAAAGGTGCCTGACAATATCAATGGCTGCAGAAATGAAGCACCAGTAGGGGCTTGTGAGTATTAAATAATTACCTAAATCCCTCTCAGTTACACCTAAAGACTTGGGAAGATACAGCAGTGGTGTGCTGATAAATGTTTAACAATCAGCTCTCCGAAAAATATGATACATTTTCAAGCTTAATCAGCATTCTTAACATCTTCTTCCTCACTCTAAGTCTAGATAATCAACAAAATAAGCCCTGATTTTTAGCTTGTCAGTCTCCAAGGTACACATGCTCCTGCTGAACATTTTTAAACTAACACTCCCCAAGTTCAAGCTGGCTCCAGTGTATCCCTGATATTCAGGGACATTCTTGTTCTACAGACTGGACTTAGAGAGAATGGACACTAAGCTGGTGCCTAAAAGCATGTGCTGTGTGTATATGTTATGTTCCTTGATAGAAATTCTATGAGGACAGAAACTGTTGAGATGGAGAGAAACTCATCTGTATGCATGCTGCCTGTGTCTATGGTCCTCAAATGTTTTGTGACACCACAAAATTAATTTAATTCACCTCCATTTAAAATATTGGTTTCATGCAATATTTTGAGGGATTGCTAGTAAATGAAACAAGGTATCATAACTCCAGAGTTAGCAACTACTCTTCCTGATCCTAAAGTTTGCAGAACAGTGGAAAACTTGCCTCTGATATTTGCCTTCTGCACTCTCTCCCAAGCTAGGAATGTAAGAGTCCCACCTTGCCCCTCTAGAAAAGCATGGAAGGTGATAAATGAATACTAGGTACTGGATAGCTTTATTTAACCCCACAGAAAATGTTCAAGTCACCAATGATTCATCAGACTTCTTAAATACAAAAATAAAACACACACACACAAAAAAACCCAAACCATATAAAAGCCTCAGAGTAGTCCACAAGGAATCTGTATAATTTCCCTCCCTCTCCATTGAGTTCCACTTTTCCACTTTGGTCCTAAAATCCTCCTAAGTGCCTCTCTGTTGTTTGGATGCCCTCCAGAAAAGAACTGAACTCAAGGTTACTATCAGGATAACACTACAACTTTCTAATCTCAGTCTCTCTCTCCTCCCTCCCTCCCTCCCTCCCTCTCTCTCATTCCCACACCCTCTTTCATATATATACACACACACACACACACACACACCCCTACACAATCCTGTGCTTGGACATCCCCTTGATGGAAAATACACTTTGAAGTTGCTAGACAATCAACCCTTTTTCCATCAAGCCCATACTGTGTATACAATTCCCTGTAATATCAAAGTGGGAGAATGAGGGTAGCAAAATCTTAATCTGTGTCCATGAGTTTGGCCCCTTGCTGTTGTTCCTCTAAGCCCCAGAGGCCACATATGTGATCTTCTCCATCCAAAAAGCATACAACCCAGGAACTTCTCTAGAGGAAAGGGAGAATCCCCACTATCTTGAGATCACCCATGAGATAGCTCTCTAGGCAAGCATCCCCACTCCCATCTCCAATCTCCAGCTAGAGTACTAGAGTCCAGCATCATATTAGCTAGAAAATCTCACTATCACTCCCGATTTCCCCAACTACTAGGCAGGAGCCAAAAAGCGAGACTAACAATGAACTCCCCTTTCAGGTCATATAGATGAGCAAATAAAGCTCCAAGACATTCTACCATGGTCAGAACTGTTGTCATTTTGGGAGCCAGGAAAGTTCTCTCAGGTCTCTCCACCTTCCTCAGAAGAGAGAAGAGGAAAGACAAAAGGCATTTATATTATGAAGGATAAGACTTTCAGCTCCGATAGGATGAGAACAATGGAAGAGATGGGTGACTGCTCTAAGATGCTTTCCAGTTTTTCTAAGTGAAGGAGAAGCTCAAAAGTGGGATGCCTGAAGGAAGGAGAGAAGAGGTTATCTCTGAGGTGGCAAACAGGAAGGCATAGAAAAGGGAGTCTGGGAATGCTGAAGACAAACTTCACCTACTTCACAATTTTGCCAACAACCTGCCCTGTTTCTCTTCAGTACGCATGAACAAATAGAATCTGTGCAGGAAGGCAAAGAGGTATTTTTGTCCTACAGCTGCCCATGTGAGCAGCTCAGCGGGAAGATTGCCTTGAGCTGCATCATACATATCACCACCATTTCATATGACTTAGAGGAGCTGTGTGGCTGTTAAAATTAGGGAGGCCAGTTTTCTTTGTTGGGTCTTTTAGGTTACTGGGGTTTTTTTTAATATAAAATAGCTTCCTTTCCTGGGAATTAATGAATTTAAACTATCCTTGTTTTATAATATTGAAAGCATTATCATTTGTCTTTTTGCTTGTCCTATTCCTATTGAGGACATCATCATCTTCCCAGTCTTCTAGGATCACAACTTTCAAATTATCCTCAACCCCTCATTCTCCCTCACTTTGTGTATCTAATTAGTTGCTACATTTTGTTGATTCTGTCTCCACAACACTGCTTTCTTCCAGCCCCTTCTTCCCTTTGTGTATAACCCTAGTTCTAACCCTAATCCATATGTAATGCTCCTCACCTTTCACTTTCACACTAAGTTTCTTCCCTAAAGTTTCTCTCTCTTCCAGTCTATCTTCCACACAGATACTGAAGTGATAGTCCTAAAACACAGGTCTGACCATATCACTTACCTATTCAATAAACTCCAATAACTCCCTATTACTTCTAGAATCAGATATAAATGTCTACATTTGACATTTAAAGCCCTTTAAAATGTGGCTGCAGCCTTCCTTTTCAGGCTTATTACACATCACTCCCCTTCGTGAACTCTCTTGTCCAAGCAAACTGACCTTCTTGTTCTTCCTAACAAAAAACTCTGCCACCTGTCTCCATGCCATGCACTCCCTCCTCACCTTGGTATTTTCAAATCCTTCGTTTCCTTCAAAGCTCAGCTCTCATGCCCTCTCCTATAGAAAACCTTTCCTGATTCCTATCTTTTACTACCTTCCTCTACCAAATAAACACTCTCTCCATATAGGTGTACATATGCACACATATGCCTCCATTTCCCCAACTGTCAAATGAAGAAAATAACAGCACCTACTTCCCAGGATCGCTGCGAGGATCAAATGAAGTATGTGTGTATATGTACATGTGAACATTTCATTTAATCCTCACAAAAATCCTACATATTATTATATACATATAAATGTATATATACATATATATGTGTATAGAGATATGGAGACAGATACCTAGATGGACACATTGATATAGATACATACAGACAGATACATACATACACAGGCAGCTAGAAAGACAGCTAGACAGACAGATAGCTAGACAGATGGACGGATAGGCAGACAAAGATAGATAGATAGATAGATAGATAGACAGATAGATAGACAGACAGACAGATATAGCTAGACAGACAGATAGATGGATGGATGGGCAGACAGATAGATGGATGGATAGACAGACAGATGGATAGATGGATAGATAGATACATGGATGGATGGATGGATGGATGGATAGATAGATAGATAGATGGATAGGTGGATAGATGGATGGATATATAGATAGATGGATGGATAGACAGAGAGATAGCTAGATAGGTAGATAGATAGATAGATAGATATAGATAGATAGATAGATAGACAGACAGACAGACAGACAGACACTATATCTATATCCACCTCATTTGATCCTCACATCCACCCTGGGAGGGAAATGATAATGTCTTTTTTTACAGTTGAGGAAAGTGAGGCAGACAGAGGTTAAGTAATGCCCAGGGTCACCCATTGCTACCTATGGTGACTGTGGCTAGTTAATACCATAGTTAGTAATATTTGAGACTGAACTTGAACTCAGGTCTTCTTGACCCTAGGCCCAATATTCTATCCACTTTGATAATTAGTTACCTCTTAACCTCTTGCTGCTTTAGGTAATTCTTTAAGACCATATAAACTGCATTGTCAAAGGGAGTCTCCTCACTGGGGAGCCCCCATACCAATAAAATCACAGATCCAGTCCTTAATACCTATATTTCCTAGACTTTTCTATGTGCATACATTGTATCTCCTATAGAATATAATCTCCTTGAGGGCAGGCTCATTCATTTTTGTCTTTAAATCTCCAGTGTCTGGCACATAACAGAAACTCAAAAAATGCTTGCTGATCAACTGATGTTTTCCAGCTTCCTCTATGAATGACTTGATTTTGCTACTACTCCAGTAGAACCAGGAACAAAGTTTAGGGGGAAAAAATCCACCCTCACTGAGTAACTTACTTTATAGTGATTATGACTAAAATTAGGTTCCATTTGTAAGAGTGAACAGAGAAGGGAGGGAGGAAGGGTAACATATTAGCTCCTAAGTCAAAGACTATCTTTAGGGACCTGTACATTTCTCACAAAACACAATTTTTGATAGAGTATTTAAATGATGGGAACCTAGCAGTTCATTTAACATCATTGTTATCATTGTTTGGGTTTTTTTTTTCTACACTGGTCACAAAAAATCATTTCATCTGCCCCAACTCTAACTCCATTTCTGGGCTAAATGGCCTAGAGAGTCAGGCTGGAAAGTGTTCAAACAAGCAGGCTTTTGTTTATATATAAAGAAGACACTGGCTATTATTGAAGTACATTAAATCAATTTTTATTTGGCTATATTCAAGAGGGGAAAAATCCGACCTTGTCTCGGGTTTCAGATCTGTCTTTTACATTTTTTCCCCCAGAATGTTATTTTCTTTCCATGAGGAATTAGACGGTTCTGAGGTTAAATAAAGTGCAGAATGAAGTATTTTCTATGGATACAAGTAAGAGACTATCCCATGTCCTGGAAAGGGTCCTAAAGGGAAACAGAGGAGATTAACGGCACAATTTGTCTTTCTCTTCCTTTAATCACGCCTCTGTTTTGCACTCTTACTCAGTTCTTTCAATTTATCCTCATTAGTGTGCTGGCTAATTCTCCATTTGCACAAGTTGACACTGACTTCACCTTGTCTTTTGACAGAATTAGGCATTTTATCTTTCTTCTTCTTTCATGAGCTCTTGAAGACAGAATTTATTTTCTTACAGAAAATGAGCCCTGGGATACAAAGTATTTATTTGAAATCACTTAATTGGGGGTTTGTGGGAGGGGCAGGGGCCTGATCTTCCAATGATAGTTGTCAAATGAGATCCAAAGAGGAACCTCAATATGAAGGGGCCTTTACTTCTTACCCCTCTTCCCTTCTTCATTCCCTCCCCGCCAGCAGAAGGGATTGTGAATTTGGAACATTTAGGGAAACTTGAGCATTTCTCTGTTCAAAGAGGAGAGGAAGAGAGGTGGGAAGGAATATTTGAGGACATTTTCCAACATTAAGAGATTGAACCAATCTGAATTATTGTTGCTGGCTTGAAGTGAGACCAGTCTGGAACAACTTCAGTCATGATGGCAGGAACCTGAAACCCAACCAAAAGCATAGGTTTGATTCTACCCAGATTAGTACAAAAATAGCCATTCTTTTTGTCAAGAGCAGCAGTCTCTCCTAGCAACTAGATTTACCAGACCTGACTATTTTGACAAATACATGGATACTTATTTGTGGGGGGAACCAAATTTGATGAGTTTGACTTTTTTCTAATAGCCAGAAACAAGCTTATTTTCCATTTCTTTTGCTGACTTCTGTGAACATTCCTCAAGGTTCAGTCTTCCACTGTCAATCCTCTACCAGGAATAGTGCCCAACTCTTCAAATGCCTCCCAAATCTATCTCTTCAGCTCTGGCCTCTCCTCTAAATTCAAGTCTATCATTTGTAAGACATTACTAGATATTTTCACATTAATGTCTTGCCATAAATTCAAATCCAACACATATAAAAGTAAGCCCATTATCTTGTTTCTACAAACTCATTCCCTTCTGTTGTAGCCAATGGATATTTATTAAGCACCTATTATGCTTAGCATACTCCATTCCTTATCTCTTTTCAGGGATACCCATTCACCTAGCTTCAAACTTGGACCTCCTCTTTTACATGCCTTTGTCTTTCATTGCCTGTGCCCAATTAATCACCAATTCTGGTCAGTTTTCCCTTCAAAATGTCTTTAATATCTGTATTTCCCTCTCTGGGCTAGTCAGCTATAGGATTTCAAGAAGCAGACAAAATTTCACACGGTTCATTTGCCTACATAGTTTATCAGTTAATATGCATACATACATACAGAAAGGGTAAAAAGACAAACATTCAGCTTAATTCCCACACCCTATCTTTGTCTGATTTGGGGAAATCAGACTAACTGCTGCCAGGAAGCTCACTTTATCCAGACAAAGCCTGGCAATCCAATGACCAACAGATGTTAGGAGCTATGCAGTTTCATACTGAGGGAGAAACAAAGGGAGCCAGATTCTCCTACAAACTCACGTATCTCGAATTGGCCAAATAAGGCTAAACCCTGGAGTTAGTTGAATTTTGCTCTAGTCACAGACTACATGAATGCAGCAGCTTCACAGGACACTCTAGCTCTCCCTGCCTGCAGTCACACACCTTCCTCTCTCTAGGGGAAGGGGCTTGACCTCAAGGAATTGTCTCCCTCTCCCTTGCCATCTCTACCAGCCATCTTCAGGGTGACATCATCTCATACCCACATTAGAGGGATAGCCTCCTAGGTGGTTTCTGTTATATATATTTACCCCCCCTTTAATAGATATTTTATATCTATTAATTATATTTATTAGCATAAATATAATTATTATAATTAATTACATTATAATTATAAATATAATTAAAAGTAATATAAATTTAATATGATTAATTATATTTAATATAATTAATAGAAAATATTATATATTTACCCCCCCCTTTAATCCATGTTCCATTTGGCTCCCAGGTAAGTCAGCTACTCACAGGGAACAGTAATCTCATCAATGTAGGTGTTTCTTCCAACAAAATACTTGTAATCCACCCATGCCATTCCATCTCCCATAACCTTTGCCCATAAATTTGCCACAGAGTCCCACCCAGTGTCCTGGAGGCCTTCCTCAAGTTCTCTTGGTATTGAGAGGCTACTTGTCATAGGGGTAGGCTGCCCATCCTTTGTTCTTACTCTGTGACCAGCACATCTTTTTTGCTCACATATTTAAGGAGATATTTTACTTTAGTTTGCCCTAATTCTTCATATCTCCTCACATGAATTATTGTCTCCTTCCCTTCATTGAACAAATACTATAGGTCTTCCACCCTAAGTCCATTCCCCTGTAAGAAGTTTTCACTGACCACTTAATCCAATCCCTATAGATCTTTCCCTCTGCTGAATGACTACTTAGAGTCTAATACATATAGTTTAGCATTTAATTGTCTTTCATTAAGCTGTACAGTATATTGGGATATTTGTCTGCCTATACACACACACACACACACACACACACACACACACACACACTTTCACCATTTGCATTATGAAGGAAAATAAAGTTTCTACCTAAGGGAATATGCATGGTGGAGGGAGTGAGGTGGAGGCACTGTTGAGAGGAGATTGGGAGCAATATTGAAGTGAGAGAGAGAGATGCCTTTAAAAAAAAAGTGGCAGAATCAAGAAGAAAAAATGAGGACTTAGGACAAATGTTTTGGAGGGTGATGAGTGCTTCTTTCAAGAGGAAAAGGCAATGAACTGAACAATTGAAGCACCTTCCCAAGCAGCAGTCTCCAAACTTTGGACATCATGGGAACCTGTCAGTAAAATGAGTGTGAGGAAAGCAGTGGTTCTCCTAACAGCAAATACATAGCTACTGATTAGTCAGGGCTGGAATTAAAACTGCCCTGAGGTGCAGAGCTCTGGGAAAGGGTGAAATGAAGGAATCAATGGCTACAGTGGGTAAATGTTTGGGGTTGGTGAGGTTATGGTGGAGACAAGCTCCTAGGTTGGTTATTTGAGCATCAACCACTGATGAACTAATCATACATCCCATGGGATCAAACCATGGCCTAGGCACCCTGACCCTCCATTTTGGGCAAAACTGCTCTAATAGCAGCTGGGATATTAAATCATACGGAACAAGAGAAAGAAAGAAGAGGAAAAGGGGAAGGAGAAGGTGAAAGAGACAGACACAAACTGCTAGAGTTCCCCGCAGTTACCCATTTTACTTTGAGCTGCAAGGAACCGAGACAAAACTTGTGAGGCATGAGGGCCTTCACCAAAGGAACTCCCATACTTAAGAAAATAAGTGACTTCTTTGTGACTAATGATTGCTTATATGATTGAAATAATTTCCTTCCTTTTAATAAAACTTCATAACTGTGAGCTATGTGTCTGAAAGTCAAAAACTGGTATCAGTCTACTGAGGTGTGCCTGAGCTTTCTGGGTTTGAATGAACCATGAGAGTAAGAACACATACCCCCATCACCACCCCCCAGTATACTCTGACACTTATGGTATTGTATCTAATGGAACTCTTGGGTTGTTCACTGCGGTCACTTCTTTCCAAGATGGGTACCAAGTCTTACACATTTTTCTGTACCCTCCCCTGTAATTCTCCCCCACACACACACACACAAATGGTACTCAATACTTAAGACCAAAGGATATTAGATTCAGAGCTGGAAGTTTGATCCAATACAACCCCCTCATTTCATAGATGAGTAAACTGAGACAGAGAGAATGGAAAACACTTGCCCAAGGCCATGCAAATAGTAATGGCAGAGAGAGGATAGTAATCATGACCATCAATGATAATATTAATTAATAGGGAATAGAGAAAGAGACTAGACTTGTAATTTCACAGGTCATAGGTTGCTTCCAGTAAGAAATTCCTTCTACCAATGCAGGAAAGCTCCTTCTCTGCAATTTAGAATCTTAGAGAGTTGCCTTGAGCCCTGAGAGGCTAAATGACTTGTCCAGAGTCACACAGTCAATGAGTGTCAGTAACTGCATTCAAACCTAGGTCTTTGTGACTCCAAGGCCAGCTCCCCAGCCATATATGACATAACAACATTAACCTGCACCTTAATCTCTGTAAGTGTTCAAGTGCATCATCTCATCCAAGTTTCATAACCATTGTAGAAGGTGAGTGTTATTATACCCATTTGACAGATAAGGAAACCAATATAAGAGAGTGACTTGCCTAAAGCATGGGACAGGATTCAGACCTAGAATCTCCCTGATTCCCCATCTTTCCATTATGCCAAGCTGCCATTCTGAATGCAGGTCCTCGGACTCCAAATCCAGAAACTCTTTTCATTGTACCCACAAGTGAATGAGCAGCATTACCAATAGCATGCTGCTTCTGACATTCGATTCAGCCCCACCAACACTGATTACACGTACAAGGCACCATATTGAGGCCCTATGAACAACAGCAGAATGTCATGTTCTTAAGCACCAGATTAATTCCCTGATGTAAACCAGAGCGGGTCTTGATGTACTCTCCCACTTTCATAGGACCAAAACCTTCCGCCACTGAACACTGATACAGATGTATAGAAGATTCCCTCACTCCTCCAGCCCCCAAACATCCACATGAGAGAAAGCCCCATCACCCCCAGAGATGAGTTGCTCTACCATCATATAGCCAATATTTTCAGTTTAACAAAAAGAAAGACCTTTGAAGCAAGAAGAGCAAGAGCATTTCTTTTTCTTCTCTACAAAATAAATAACTACAGCACTCATAATGAGACCACCTATTTTAAAAGGTGCCTTCACTGCTACCCATTTATAGCATTCTCCAGCCTCTGGGCAATCTAATGATCTGTTGAGTCACTTGGTTAATGGAAACAGGAAAGACTGGCAAAAGCTGCACTAGTCTTTGGCTACCTGTCGTTTTCAGAGCCCTTCACTGTGAAGTCATTTAGCGTCACTCTAAGCCAGTGATTCTCTGGTTCTGTCACACCTCAGGGAAACACCCAGGATCTCAAGAAATGTCACAAAAACCCCTCAGGCTCCTCTGAACACATTTGTATATATTTTGATTTTGAAAAATAATATGCCATGTCGTATTTGTTGATGGCCCTGGCAGCTTCTAGAAGCTTAAAAAAAGCTGGAGGAGCACTCATTTGGTCTAGTCATGGTTGTAATGGAAAGAGGGATAGATGTGGGAGCACAGGACCCCGATCCAAAACCTAGCTTTGCCACGGATCACCTCTTTGACACTGGGCAAGTCACCATTCCGAGATGGTTTTGTCATCTGTGAAAAGTCAGGAGATAAACTAGATGGTCCCCTAGATGGTCCCAGCCTTAAGCCTGTGATCTAGTGATCTCTTCATTTACAGCTGAGGAAACTGAGGCTCCGAGAGGCTCAGCCGAGTGTTCCCACAATGAATATCAGGTAACAAAGTGAAGATAAAGTGATGATAAGTGATAAATTGCTACAACTCCCCAAAGCTGGAGATTCACATCTCTATACATTACCAGGGATTTGTAGACTCTGTCCCTCCCTCCATCTTCTACCTCTGTTTCTGTTTCCCTCTTTCTTTCCTTTTCATCTCTTTTTCTCTCTCTCCCTATCCTCTTTTCTTTCTTTACTCTTTTCCACTTTCATTTCCTCCCTCCCTCCCTTCTTTTCCTTTCTCTTTTACTCCCTTCCCTTCCTTCCTTCCTCCCTTTCTCTCCTCTCTCCCTCCTTCCCTCTCTCTTCTTTCTTTTCTTCAAAGAATTTGTATTAAGTGCATCCTATTGCAGAGCAGTGAGTTAAGCCCTGAAGCAGACATCAAGTTTAAATAAGACATGGTCTCTAATCTCATACAGCTTATATTTCATTTACAGACTACTGGTTTCTAGTACAAGGTTCTTTTACTTACCACATGATCTTCCCCAGTGCCATATGTCTGTTGTGAAATATAGTGACAAGAATAGCAAGAAACATTATAGGCAAGGATGCACCATGGTCTTGGGCAATGATGGGTATAATATTTCAGACGTTCACCCTAGGACTCTGGAGATCTTTTTACAGATTCCCAATCTCCCCAGTGGAATATAACCAGCTTGAAGGTAGGGACTGTTTTCTTCTTTTGATCATATGCTCAGCACCTATCCCAATGCTATACACACACACACACACACACACACACACACACACACACACACACACACACACTGTAATAGGAACAGTAATTTAAGAAAAGGTATTTACCAAAGTCACAAAGTCAAATGTAGGGCTTGAACCCAAGCCTTCCTGGTTTCCAGGGCAACTCTTTATCCACTATACCACAGAGTAAATGCTTCTTGGACTGGATATCTAGGGCTCTCGGGATCATTTTACCAACTCCCACTCCCACTGAAAATCTGGATTCTTGGAGTGTTCAACACGTATTTATTAATATTAAATTAAATAAACTTAATATGTGTCAGGTACTATCCTAAGAAGAATATAAATACAAAAAGAAAGACAATCCCTGTTCTCAGGGAGCTTACATTCTACTGGGGGAAGGTGACACATAAAAGAAAGGTTTTAGGGGTACCCTTGAGGAATCAGAAATGATTCTCTCTTGCTACCAGCTCAAGCCCCAAATGGTATGCTTCCTCCAAAGATTACTAGAATTATTTAGTCAGCCAGCCTTAGGTAGCTTTTTAGAAAAGGGTGTTTACTAAAGCATAACTAGCATAAAACATTCACACATACACACCCCAAAAAAAGGCTGTGCTATGCTCTCTCACAAGTACATATAGAGTTCAGAGGAAGGTACACTTGAACTTAGCACACATGGCCAAGGTGCAGCTCATAGCTCTCTACTACAGGAAGTCCTTCTCTTCCATAGGGTTCAAGAAGTTCCCAGTGAGCATGATGTATCTCTATCTGCACTTGGTCCCTGTCATTTTATCTTATTCAGGAATATGACTAGGATATCCATGTGAAGGGAAAGGGGACAAGCATTTCTCAAGAGTCTACTATGTGTCAAGCACTATGCTGAGCACTCCAGAAAACAGGAAGTCCCAAATCCTCAAGACCTTTCAAAGCTAATAAGGTCTTCCTTTGGCTAAGAGAAGAGGGGAAGGGGAAGGGCGGAAGAGACCTAGAGCAAGCCTGGCCCTGAGGCTTCCCCCACCCCACCAAATAGTTCTTATTTGAGGGACTGGAGGAATGTGACGCTTGTTCCAACATGAGAACTCAGTTCTAATTAGTCTGATCATTTATATTGGGACAAATTTCTTCAGTTTACCCAAACATGATTCTTATGCAACATGATTCCAGTTCTAAGGACTTTTCATACTTAGTCTAAAGTAGGAGTTCTTAAGCTCAGAATGTTTTCAAATGCCTAAATTAAAATTCATAGTGTATCCAAAAAAACCCAATTATATGGGAGTAACAGTTATCAAAATATCAAAAAACAAATCACAGACCACAGGTGAAGAACCCCTGATAGAAAGCCTAAGTTCTCACCCAATTAAGGTACCAAGCTTACCATAAGGTAAGATGGTTTCAAAAGCACTCTTGCAACTGAAAAGGACTGGAATTTTTCTGCCATAATAGTCCATCAGGTTAGTATCTTCAGGGAATAATCAACAGTGTCTTTCAGCAACTTTTTCTAAAGGGTAACAAGAAGCTTAATATCCTATTAATGGAGGTATGATTATTTTTCACAATATGATTTGAGTAGTTTTTCCTATATTATCTGGATTTTTCTGTTCTACAGAAGAATCCAAAGGGAATAAATCTTCTCTCCTTCTGGGAGATATATCTTTCAAAGATCTACCCAATGGCTCTGTCCTCTGGATTGCCAGTTGAGAGGTCTTACTCCTCATGGCTCCACTCACTTAGGAGTGGGCACATCTCTTAACTTATTGCTTTAACTTGATTCACACACACAAAAGTGCATCTCTACTACCCAGGGCAGGAGTTCTTGACCTTCATTGTGTATCACTGTCCCTCTCTGATAGCCTGACAAAGCCTATGAATTACTCACAATAATGTTTTTATAAAATTGAAAAAAAATGCTACATTTCATTTAGAGATTAGTGGGAGAAAAATGGGATTTCCCCCCCCATCCTACTTCAAAGATCTCCTTAAAATCTGTCCATAAATCCCTTAGGGCTCCATGGACCCCAAGTTAAGAACTCCTGACCTAGTGCTTTGTGGATAAGTGAGGTTTTTTTCCTAAATCTCTCAAAAAGGAACATAAGCATTCTTTGACCCACTGTTTGCACTCTCTCTCTCTCCTACATACATACACACACACACACACACACACGTGTGAGTATGAGGGTATTCTCTATCTTCTTAACATGACCCAAAATGTGTGTGTGAGAGTGTATAATCTATCTTCTTAACACGACCCAAAATCTACCTTCCAGGCAAGGTCATGGGTAAAATTCCATTTAATTACAACATTTTTCAGATGCCTCAGCATAACACTTAACTGATTGTTAGGTGGCTGACTTTGGCTTAGCTCCTGACCATACATTTCTGAAGTCTGCACCCTAAAACAAATTTTATGGGTCTTGTGATTTGAGGCAATGCTGTAATTCGACTTTTAGGAAATGTCTATCATCTTTGCCCACCAATTTGTTTTGACTAGCAAAGACTCTAATGACAAACCTTTTCTCAAACATCATGTACCTTCTACAAAGTCTGTGACGCTCTTACTCCCTCCTGACTCTTTGGTCATAAGTTTTTTCTCCTTTAAACTCTTTCTGTCCATTATTTTTTTCAAGGGTAAAAAGTGACTGCACTTCAGAAATACTTTGTGACCCCTGGTTCATCATATTTTTAGGTTTTCTTGGGGGAAGAAGACTGGAAAAACTTTGGCACAAACACACACACACATACATACATACATACATACACACACAGTATATGGCTACTGCATGTTTAGCTTCAGTTCTGATTCAGCAGAAGGTACAACCCAAGGTACAATTTTTGTACACCATCACCTTTCTATCCTATTTTCACAGATTCTTGGGCTTAGCCATTCACTCTGCACTAACTTTCTCTTGTCTACTCACCCCCATTTGCCTCTCTGCTCATAATTCCCCCTTTGAATTTGTTTGGCCCACCCAAATCTGTCTATTCACAGTCCCCCAAAATGGCCTCGTGCTCTTCTCCTGCCTCCCTGACTTTGCTCACTCGAAGCTGAAGGAAAGGCACCAACCTGCGTCCATAGAGGAAGTTCTCACATTTGGGAGATGCCTCTACCAGTATTTCTTAAAGTGTGATCCAAGGACTTCTCCAGCACTGGAGAACTTTTCAGGGGAACTGTGAGGCCAAAACTTTGATCATCATAATACTAAGATACTATGTGTCTTTTTTCACTCTCTTTCACATGGATACAGTGAAATTTTCCAAAGGTTACATGACTAGTAACTTAAGGATTTTACTAACCAACATGAAAACTGAATTACTATCTTGTCTTCAGAATTATACTTTTGCCTTACAAATGAATCAATCTATAGGCAAGGCTGGACTTTCTGTTTTGCTTGTCCAATATCAGCTCCAAGTAATTATCAAAGATCTTTTATGTGAATGTTTGGCAAGCAATGCTGAAATATTCAAAATATTGAAGAATGTTTTTGAATCTCACCGCTGATCCTGGAACAACTGTGTTGACCTTTTTCCCTAATGGTAAAGAAAATGATGGGCAGGGGATCGCTAGGTGGGGTAGTGAGTAGAGCACCGGCCCTGGAGTCAGGAGGACGTGAGTTCAAATCCAGCCTCCGACACTTGACACTTACTAGCCATGTGACTTTGGGCAAGTCACTTAGCCCCAGTTGTCCTCCAAAAAGCAAAAAAATAAAAATTAAAAAATGGTGGGTAAAGAATCACCAGTGCTTTAGCTCACTTCAAGGCAGCAGCACCAAATTCTACCAGTTGTCATTGTATTCTTCAAGGTCAAAGAAACACTTTGTCTTAAGAGTGTCCCTGATGAAGAAACAAAAATTGTCCATTTTATTCCATCTCAGCCCTTGTGTCCATGTCTCTTTAACATTCTGTATGATGAAATGGCAGATACATATGGGAAATACACTTCCACTGCTTTCCAAGATGTGACAGCTGTGTCAAAGAAGAGCACTTTGCATGACTGAGTGGCGAGCACAACTGGAGGTTTTTTCATGAAACATCAATTTTTTACTTGAAAGAATGACTGACAAACTATGGTTATCCAGATGAATATCTGGCAAATGCTTTCTTGAAAATGAATGAAGTAAGCCTGTCACTTCCAAGACAACAACCGACAGTATTTGTTGTGAATAACAAATTTTGAGCTTTCAAGCAAAATGAGAATTTTGGAAAATGTGTAGCCACCACCATGAGTCTGATAGCTTCCTGGTACTTGCAGATGTTGCTGATGAGACTGGTGGCAATATTAACAAATGTGATTTTTTTTAAAATATTGTACAATGAAATGAATCAACATTTGGGAAATCTACATAGTTCAGTGAATCAATATTTTCCAGAGGACCACTGCATGATGTTACAAAATCATGGTGGGTAAAAGATCCATTCAAAGCACAAGCTAGGCAAATGGATTTTCATGTAACAGATGACAAAAAAAGTCACTGACATGGCTTCAGATTCCACGTTGTCACTAACCTTTAAGAAACTGCCATTTGTCAAGTTTTTGTCTAGTATCACAGAAGAACTTCCACAACAATCTGAAAAGGCTATTAAGATGCTCTTCCCTTTTCTAACCATTTATCTGTGTGAGGTCAGATTGCCTTTTTATATATATATATATCAACTAAAATAATATTACAACAGACTAAATGCAGAAGTAAAAATGAGAATCCAGTTGTTTTTTTATTAAACCAGACAATAAAGAAATTTTCAAAAATGTAAAGCCATTATTCTAATTATTTTAGTTTTGAAAAATATGGCTATTTTTTCATAAAAATATGTTACTTATGCTAATATGTAGTAGTTTATTGTCTTTAAATGATAAAACTATTAAAATAATTTTTAAAATTAAAGTCAATTGGTTTTAATTTCAAATGTGATAAATATCAATATATGTGACCCACATAAACTAAAACTTTTTGGAATCCTCAGGACCTTTTTTTTCCTCCTTTTTATTTATTTTGGTAAATATCTCTCAAATACGTTTACATTTTTTAGCATTTATTTTTTGAAAAATTTGAGTTCCAAATTTTCTCTCTTCCCAGCTCCTCCTGAGGCCAGCATTATTATATTGATTATACAAGTCAAGTCAGACAAAACACATTATATTTAATGTGTTGTGCCCAAACCCAACTGGTCAATTCAAACACTCCCTGGATTATATTTAGCCATGTTGCAAAAGAAAATACAACCACACAAAACAAGAAAAATAAAGAAAATGGGAAAAGTATGCTTCAATCTGCACTGAAAGCTAACCAATTCTCTCTCTGGAGGTGGCTAGCATTTTTCTATCATGGGTTTTTTGGAATCCTCAGGACTTTTTTAAGAGCATAAAGAAGTCTAGAGACCAAATAGCTGAGAATTTCTCAGTTATAATGGTGAAATCATAGATCTATTTCCAATCTCTCAGAGCTAGAAGGGATCTTAGAAGTCACCTAGTTAGACCCCCTCATTTTACAGAAAAAGAAACTAAACATTAGGGAGTTGAATTCATCATAGATTTCAAGCCAGAAGGGAATCATAGAGTTCATGTGGTTTAACTCCATCAGCTCACAGATGAATAAAGTGAGAACCAGAGAAGTTAAATTACTTTCCCAAAGTCACACAGGGAACAAGTAGCAAAACTGGAATTCAAGCCTGGTTTTGTGGATTGCAAAACCAGGGCTCTTTCTGCTGTACTATAAAGGATGTCTAGCTTGTAAGTCTAAGCACTGAGATTTGAACACTTGCCGTCCCCATAGTGCCCAGAAGAAGAGCTCCTTGAACAAGGTAGGCACTTAAAAACAGGAGAAGGCTGGTTTTGATCAAAAGAATAATTGACAATCTTGAGGTTTTCAAAGTAATTTGCATAGATCATCTTAGCTGAACTTCACAAAAAACTGGCAATGGAAAGCCTACAGGCATATTCCCATCTTTTGGGTGATTCCTGGATCACATACCCAGTAAGTATCTAAGGCAGTATTCAAAGCCAGGTCTTCTCAACTCCAAAGCTCTCACTCCAACACTGTCCACAACATAGCCAATCTGGTGACTTGATGACCTCTAAGGTTACTTCTGGATCTGTAGTTTGATGACTATAATTGAAGCATGAATAAGTGGTGGAAAAGAAAAGGCACAGTTCTTCCCTGAACCTCTCCAAAAACTGGCCACATGTTCCCACACCCATTTTGCTCTAGCCCCAAATTGTCCCTCTTGTACTTCTAGCCTGGTGATCTTCAAATTGCCCAAACCCAGCTGGCCAACTCAAATAGCAGGAGCATCAAAGGCTGGGGAGAGGACACACTGGGGAAATGAATCATTAGTGAATGGACTGTATTACCCAAACAATGAGAGGAAACTGGAAAGAAAACATGATTTGGAGCCAGGAGATCCTGAATTCAAATCCTGGCTACATATTAATTGTGTGACCTTGGGAAAGTCACAACCTTTCTGAGCCTCAGTTTTTATCATAGGCTGAGGACATCACTATCCTTCTCGTCAGTCACTTAAAACCTCAGTCTTCTTTGATTCTTCCTTTTCACTCACCATATTTTCAATCAGTTGCTAAGTTTTGGTGAATCTACTTCCACAGCATCTCTCACATTCTTCCCTTCTCTATTCACACAGCCACCATCCTAGTTCATGCCCTCATCACCTCTTGCCTGGACTGTTTCCTAATGATATTCCATTTTCTCCCAACTTCAGATCTCCGTGCTGACAAATCAACATTCCTACAATACATTCTGACCACGTCATCCTCTGTTCAATGAGCTCCAATGTCTCCCTATGGAATCTAGCATAAAGTTCAAACCTCTCTGATTGGTCTTTAAAGTTCTTTGGAATTGGACCCCAGCCATTCTTTCTCTTCTTATTCCATATCTCTCCCTCTCACAAACACTATATATTCCAGTCCAACTGGTCTGCTTGCTCTTCCCTGGACATGACATTCCATCTGTTCCCCATCCCTGGAACACATTCCCTTCTCATCTCAGCCTCTTCTAATTCCCAGATTCCTTCAAGGTTAAGTTCAAGCAATGCCACTTACTCTAGGACTTTCTTGACAATCTGAATCCCAAATTAGTTTATATTTACTTATGTGTGTATGTACTGTTTGCTCCAGAGAATTTAAGCTCCTCCAGGGCAAGGATTATCATGTTTCTGTCACTGTAACCCTAGTTTCTGGCAGAGTCCTTGACACATAGTAGGTGCCTTATAACACAGAAAAATTATGAAAACTAAAAGCTGGGATTATACTGGGATTATATACTGGGATTCATGCTTGGAATTACAAATAGATATAAAATTTATTATTGGTTTGTTTTTAAAATTTTTATTTTTCCCCAATTACACATAAAAACGATTTATAACATTCTTTTTCTTTTTTAAGTTTTGAGTTCCAAATTCTATCCTTCCCTTACATGTGCAATCATGTAAAATGCTCCCATATTAGTCATTTTGTACTACTTCCACTTTTGAGGTCACTCCCTAGGGATCAAGGCTACCACAAGAGCATTCCTCTGGATATTGGGAAGAAATGTCTATAATTTCTGTTCTTGCTATATCTTCCTAGTAAAATTCAGTCATTTCAGTCATGTCCAATTCTTTTGTGATCCCATTTGAGTCATCTTCCCACGTAGAAGTGTGAACAGTTTGCTCTAACCTTACTGAATCCCTTATGATTTCCCTTTCCTGTTTACTTTTTTATGCTTCTCTTGAGTTTAGTATCTGAAAGTTCTGGGCTCTGGGATTTTCATCAGGAATGCTTGAAAGTATCACTGCAACCTAAGTTGGGAGAGTTTCATCTCCAGAAATTTGCCATTATGTGATTAAACTTTTTGGTCACAGAAAATCATGAATGGGGGAACGGGCATAAGTGGGGTAGCTATTTTCATCAGTGGCAAATGTAAGCCTTGAAATATTGAAGTAAAAAATGCAAAAGCAAGGAATCCCTAAATTCTGATGACATAGGGAGTAGGTGTGCCTTGGCAGCATTCTCACTGCCTCCACCCATGAGGACTTTGATCTAACACTAATAGTATTTTACTAGATAAAGTACAAAAGCCTTTATAACATCTGCTGATTCAAATTTGGTTTGATCATTGATAGGTGTCCTTCCTCTATCCTAACTGGCACCACTGACACCACAATTAAGATGAATCAATGTGTATGTGGCTAGTTCATACAAGTGAAATACATCCTTGGGGAGAAAGCAAGAGTTGGGAGATTAGACAAAGAAGCTGGTACATTGTATACACACGTTCTCTCTGTTTCTCTCTCTCTGTCTGTCTCTCGTTCTCTCGCTCTCTCTTTCTCTCTCTCTCTCTCTCACACACACACACACACACACACACACACACACACACACACACTCTTTCTTCATTAAAGGATAAGCTATGTAGTCACACTGCCCTTTAGGGAATCTGTGTGCTCAGAGGGTTTACTTCTCCATATTTTCTCCATATATCCATTTCTCACTATTCCTCTTTCAAGATCCAGACTCTCCTGATCTCTTCCTGTTTCTGGCTTTTCCAGCATCTCTGATTTGTATCTCATGAAGGGCATTTAATGACAGACAATCTAATAGAGTACTAACCACTTCATGTCTTCCCACAGTCTGTAAATACCCTGTAGAGCAGAGAACTCATCTTTACTTCTTTTGTTCCTCCCCCCCACTGACCATTCTAACCCTAAATGCACTGCCCTGCCTATAGTAGATGCTCTTGTTAAACTTAGATAAAAAAATTTAAATCCTTGCTAGGAACATATGATGTAACACAGTTTGGTGAAACAAAGCAGGCAAAACATTTTCGAAAATGGAATATCAGCAGAGGAAGTCACCAAAAGAGACTTCCCTATAAGCTAGAAAAGGATAGTAACTAGGCTTTTACATTAAATAATGGAGAGATGGAAGGGCGGAGCCAAGATGGCTTTATAGAAGCAGCCAAAGTTTCGCAGCTCCCACACAGACACCTTAAATACCCATATAATACGACTCTGAACAAATTTTAGGGCTCCAAAACTCACAAAAAAACAGAAAACACATCTCTTGCTGAAAGCAGCTCAGCAGGAAGGGTTCATAGCAGCACAGTGGGAGCTGAAACCAGCCCACCCTGAAACCACGGCCTGGTCCCAGGGTGGTCAGGAGGAGCCACAGCTAGAATCTTCAGAAGAGTGGCTTGGCAGCACCTGTGTTAATTTCCAGATTTATCAAGCCAGGAGAAATAAGAGCTAAGAGAAAGGTCAGTGGGATTCAGCTAAATTTGGGGGAGAAAAGCTGCCCAGCCAAACTACCCCCAGGGCAAGGAAGCAGCAGAAGCAGCAGTCACCTTCAACTGGCTGCTTCAGAGCTCCTAGCCTGCAGACTGAAAGGGGGCCAAACAATTGATCAGAGGCCAAGTGCTCTTGCTTTAGAAGCCTGGATCCAGATCATGGTCTTGGGTGCTAGTCCTGGGGTGCACTTTCAGTGAGCCAAAGCTGGGGGGCTGCAGCACCCCCCTAATAGCTCCAGCAGCTGTGAAAACCCCAGCAATTTGGAACAGAGCTTTCTCCCCTGGAAGCAGAGTTCTACAGAGCTAAAAAATCAAGCCATTAATTGAATGGCCAATATGAGTAGGAAAAGGAAGCAAAGTTACCTAACTCTAGAATCCTTTTTTGGGGAAAAAAAGGATCAAAGCATGGAACAGGAGGAAGACAACACAGTCAGAACTCCTACACCAAATGCTTCCAAGACAATTGAAGAATGCCTAGAAGCTATATATGAACTGAAAAAGGACTCTGAAAACCAAATAAGAGAAGTAGAGGAAAAACTGGGAAGAGAAATGAGAATGATGCAAGAAAATCATGAAAATAAAGTCAACAACCTGACTGAAGAAAACAACACTTTAAAAAAATAGATTAACTCAAATGGCAAAAGAGGCCCAGAAAGCCAATGAGGAGAAGAATGCCTTAAAAAGCCAAATTTCCCAGATGGAAAAAGAATCTCAAAAGCATTCTGAGGAGAATAATTCCTTCAGAATTCGAATGGAGCAAGTAGAAGTTAATGACTTTATG
>CM053600.1:172371804-172388211 GCA_028646575.1 Pseudocheirus occidentalis
ATTTCTTCATTTTTACAGACACAGAAACCAGGTCCCAGAAATGATTTGTCCAAAGTCACATGGGTAATGAGAACTGGATTTGAACCCAGATCTTCTGACTCTGGATCTTCTTGTGTTCTGCTGGCTGTACTAGCCTTTTGATCTTCTCTGAAAATCTCCATGGAAGGGGGGAAAGCACATAGGAACTGGGAAGAGGTTTTATTGAGCAGAAAGCTTCTTTATCTTATGGGATAAGAGGAGAAAGCTGCCATATGAACAAGGAAGGCTTTAAAGAGGATCTGCAGAACCAAATGCAAGAAATCTCAAAGTACTACCTGTAACACTCACAACTGTTAGACTTCCTGGACGGGGCTGATACTTAATCAGCTCCACAATAAATCCCAATCGGGTCTTTATT
Organism: Pseudocheirus occidentalis; assembly: GCA_028646575.1. Taxonomy (NCBI): domain Eukaryota; kingdom Metazoa; phylum Chordata; class Mammalia; order Diprotodontia; family Pseudocheiridae; genus Pseudocheirus; species Pseudocheirus occidentalis. The sequence goes on from CM053600.1 coordinate 172,372,202, forward strand.
TCAAAGTTTAAAAGTTATGTTATATTGTTCACATTAAATTACTTTTAAAATTTTTTTTGAAAAACTTAAAAAAAAAAGCTTAGGAATTGAGATAAGGATGAAGAGATTAAATTAATAATCCTATTAATAGTAGTGGCTAGCTTTAATATAGACCTTTACATTTTGTAAGCTTTTGCTTTATGTATGTTAAATAATGTTATCCTCACTGAGGTGGCTGCTGTTATTATCTTCCTTTTGCAGATGAGGAAACAGGTATAAAGAGGTTAAGTGACTTGCTCAAGGTCATATAGCTAGTAAGCATCTTGGATTAATATTCAGGTCTTTCTGACTCTCTATCCACCAAACGTGTGTCAAAATTAGAAAATACATGAGTTTCCAATGAAAATATGATAGTGCTTCCTACTTTAGATTTAATCACCACAAGTTCAGTAACATAACTAACAATAACTTCAAACGAGTCACTAAGAATCCCTTATATAATAGCTTTCGTTTAACACTGAATTATCAAATCTTGATTGCATTTAGTACTCATGTACTTAATTAAATAAAATATTTTTGGCACACGAAAATTATATATAACAGCTAGTGGGGAAAGAAAAATCTAAGAAAAGAAAATTTGATGCCTGGAATATTTTCTCATAAGGGCATCACCAATTAATAAAGTAAGACTGCATTGAGTATTGACAACCACAAGAGGGCGCCAGTGCCTCGAGAAGAAGCCCCAGGCTACAACCATCTATCTGATCCAAGTCTGTAAGGGCAGCCATGTGAAATGGTATCCAATTATAGCTTAGACTGTGTCCCCGAGCAATAATGGAAGTTTATGGGGAGATAAAGGGGAAGAGGAGGCACGAAATAAATAAGGATCCAAAGGGAAGAGAGGGAGGGGAGAGAAGAGAAGTGGGAGGGAAGGGGAGACAGACAACGGCAAAAGAACTTGTTCCTTTGGGATTCTGAACGAAATCCAGAGGAAGTTCCAGGCTTCTTTGCTTCAACCTTTGCATCCATTTCTGTCGCCTCACATAATTCCCTTAATTCATCTCCTGAATTTATTTTAATTACTTTGAGAGCACGCTACCTTTAGCCTATAAATTCAGAGAAATGAATTACTCACTGTTGGTGTATAAATCTTAACTTAAATTGTCCAGGTATCACTTCTATTTCCATTATGAAGAATGACTTCATAAGTGGTTGAGATCATTAATGCACTATAGAAATATAATTGCTAGTATTTCATTAGAAACAATAATAAAATAATTGATGACAAAAGAGAGAGTCTAGTGAAGGTTGGTTTGTGTAGTATTTGCAGTATGACTAAAAGTAAGGAGACTTAAAGAAAACTGTATACATAGACATTGTTTTTTGTTTCAGTCATGTCTGACTCTTTATGACTCCATTTGGGATTTTCTTGGCAAAGATACTGAAATGGTTTTCCATTTTCTTCTCCAGCTCATTTTACAGATGAGGAAATTGAGGCAAACAGGGTCAAGTGACTTGCCCTGGGTCACACACACAGAGCCAGTGAGTGTCTGAGGCCAGATCTGAACTCAGGAAGATGAGTCTTCCTGACTCCAGACCTGGAACTCTACCCATTGTGCCATCTAGATGTCCCTCTGTGGGTGACAGAAATGAGGAATTACTGACTCAAAGACACTGTGGTCCTTCCAAGGTATCTTCTAAGGGAGGAACAAGAGGCAGTTTTTTTTTTTTTTTGCTGTAAAATGTAGAAGGTGGCGCAGATTTTGTCCTGTAAGGTTCTTGGGACCTTCTGGTTACTAGATGTAAAAATATTATGCTGTGCTCTCTGTTTATTTTTAAAAATCCATTTTATCACAAAATTCAGGCATCAGAGTCATTTCTGGACCTTCCCACTCCATCACTCACAGAATCTTTCCTTGTAACCAAACAGTTAACACAAATATGTCCAGTGAACATTTTGACATAATAGTTCTTGCCCCTGCAGCCAAGGGCTGGATGCTCAGCCTTTGCATTTTCTCAGTTACCTGGAGGCTAAGAACAGGTGGAGGGATGGGTTAAAGAGGCTGACAGGGACTAGATAGTCCCTGAAGTACAATGCCCCACCTTAGCATTTCTGTGGCTGGACTCAGGCCAGCATCTCCTCCTCCCTTACCCACCTTCTTTAAATTGCCAAGCCTGCTCTTGCTTGTGGTCTGCTGTGGTTTACCGCTGCTGCAGGTGAGGGCTTTCTAAACAGATTACATTTCCCAACATGTTTGCAGAGGCTTCAGCTGCTCCTTCCAGATGCAGTCTGTGAATTTGTCACTGCTGTTTCTGACAAGTAATCAATTGCCCATAAGCTGCTTTGGAAGAGACCCAAGAAGTCAGTGGGAGTGTCTGCCTACCCTCTTCCCAAATCCTATCTGTTCTCTGACAGAGACATCTGAAATGCTTTGCTGAGTCCACTTACTTTCCCCAGGATGTTCTGCATCTCTAAAAGCAGCTATATTGAAAGGGCAGTTCATGTAATCACCAAGTCTGTTTTCTGTCTACAAAACAAATGCTACTTGGAGTACACCCTCACACACACACACACACACACACACCCTTCCTTCTCTTGTTTTTTTTTTTTAATTCTACCTTATCTAGCTATATATAGTAGATAAAGTGTTGGGGTTTGAGTCAAGAGGAACTGAGTTCAGATTCTGACTGACACTAGCTATGTGAATGTGGAAAAGTCACTTAACCTGTCTGACCTCAGTTTTCTCAACTGTAAAATGGGAATGATAGTATCCATTGTGAAGCTAAGGATGTAGAGGGTTTCCCCTCCCTGGAAGTCATTTAGCAGAGGCTGCTGCACCACATCTCGAGCATGTTGTAGTAGGGAATCCGTCTGGGGTATGAGTAGTACTATATGGCTTTTGAGGTCACTTCCAACTTTGTCATTCTGCGATTTAAGTGATGTAATGTATAATGTATGTGAAGTGCTTCACAAGCTTTAGAATCTGACATAAACACCGGTTATTTTTATTTAGTTTCTAGCTAGTGAAGATTAGAAAACTCTAGCTCAGCAGTGGGTAATCTGCAACCTGAGGCCATATGTGGCCCTTTAGGTCCTCAAGGGTGGCCCTGATTTGTTCCTTGAAGTTTGGATTCTGTCATAGGACCACCCTCGAGGACCTACAGGGTCACACATGACCTCGAGGCCACAGGATCCCCACCCCTGCCTCTAGTTCCTTTATTCTGCATTGTCTGATATATATTTTCCTATGTATACACTCTCTGATTTCTCTTTTGCTACTTGACTTAGATAAAAGGGTTTCTTTGATAATTGCTATGAGTTTTCATTGTGGACCTGGTATTTGGGGGAGAGGGAGTCAAGCCTTGGGAATCAGGTGAAGCTTGAGGCCCTCTTTTTCCTCATTAAATGAAGCAGCAGTCAGAAGTAAGCTTGAGCCTGAAAATCACATCCCTGAGCCTAGACTAATAATATTGAAGGGAGCCAAATGTTGGAGATCCCACTTTGTATTCTCTCAATAACCTGGAAGTTTGTTATATTAGATATTTTTATTATATAATTGCATTATATTATTTTATTAGATATAATTCTGTTTTCTATTTTTCTTTTCTTTTTGGAGGGCAATTGGGGTTAAGCAACCTGCCCAAGGTCACATGGATACTTAACTGTTAAGTGTCTGAGGCCGAATTTGAACTCAGCTCCTCCTGACTCTAGGACCAGTGCTCTATTCACTGTGCCACCTAGCTATCCCATATTAGATATAATTCTAACCCAATTCTCTCTCTCTCTCTCCCTCCCCCTCTCTCTCTACTCCCCCCCCCAACTTGCTTTACTCCTCCCTGATCCCTCCCACACACATCCAGGGGCCAAGCCTCTGGCCCCAACCCCTACTTCTCCTTCTAGCAGAAATTAAAGTCTTTCTTGGAGAAGAGTGGAGGAAGAAAACCCTAGAGATGTCTATAGGCATACTTCAGAGGTATTAGTTTCAGTTCTAGACTGCCGCAATAAAGTGAATATTACAATAAAGCAAATCACACAAAGTTTTATTTCCCAAGGCTAAAAAAAGCAACCTGTGGGGGACAGCCTTTGCAACATAGGTAGACAAGTTGTAGTGACTGCCACTGACCACAAACCAAAGCCCCATGGGGGGAGAGGATGACCTCCCCTTTGCCTGTGATGAACCCAAAAGTACTGTTCACTAGGTGTCAGACATCCCTCCACACTTCAGAGAGATCTTGGGATCAGCCACACATGGGAGAAGGGCTAGCCTGGCTCCACCACCATTTACCTGCTTCTATCCTCTGTGCCTCCTCCCTTCCCAGCAATCCCCCAGCTCTCTCCCTCTCTCCTCCACCCTGTCCTCCCACTCTAGCTTTGTCCCTTTGTTCTATCACCCCTCTTTTCCTTTGTCTTTATCTTTCTTGAATCCTTCACTTTCCTTTCCCATTCCTTCATCCTCCTTCCTTTTCTTCTTTCTCCCTTCTCTTGTTCCCTCCCCAAAGTCCCTGTGCTTTCTAATCCCTAACATTCTTCTTGGGGGAATGAAAGGGCAGGTTAAATGAATTTGTGTTTTGTCTTCTCTGTGTTGTTCCTGCTGAAACAGATCCCACTAGGGTAGCAACACAGAGCAGCCACAGTGAAACTTTAGAGGTTTGTTCTTTTTTTTTAATGATTTATTTTGTTTTTATATCACTTTCATTTCTAAATATATCTCTCCTTCCTCCCTTATTCGCTGAGCCATCCCTGGTGTAACCCAAGTTTCCAGCTAAGTCTAGAGCATTTTTTTCCTGACACTCTCCTAATTGGTAGAGTCTACTGATGTGAGATATTACCTAACTGCATGAGGTGCAGAGTTGTTTGGAGAGCTTGGGAATGGAGAGATACTTTTTTTTCCTGCTTCAAGAGAAGATACATGGAGTTCTGGACTCTCTTCAGAACCAACTTCAAGCAGGTAAGAGAAAAAATACTTCAGAAATGCAAAAATATAGGCAAAGTCAATGCCTCAACATATCTGTTTTCCAACTTTCATTTGGAGACTTTGGGAAATTTCCCCTTGAATGATAATGACTGAACAGAGATCCAATCTTGCTTCAGTCTAAAGAACTCATTTGCACTCCTGTGTTTTCTAGTATATTAAAATCTGTATAATCACAGCAACAACAATAACATTTATATGGTTTTTTTAAGGTTAACCAAACACTTTCTAAGCATTATTTCATTTTATCCTCACAACTCCAATTATTGTTTGCTACCTGCTTGACTAAATGGGTTTACTCACTGTTCACTAATTGTGATGATCTTTTGTGTAACTACCATTTGGTGGAAGAAGAGTAAGCCTGAAAATATTAGCTTGGTTTATGTCTGTGTCTGCCCCTTAAGAGAAAGTAGCCAGGACAGTGGCATTTTGAATTGGCAAAAATCATGTCCCTAACTGAACAATATTTGGGGATAGGACTTGATATCTCTAATTCTGTTTTGGTACTCCTCTCTCATAGAAGAGAACATAATGACCAGGTTAATGGACCTTTCACATGCTCCTCAAAGCAAGAATCACAATTTCACTTGGAGAAGAGTGAACAAGATTCTAGAGATATCTATGAATACTTCCTCATGAGCCACATTTAGACAATCTATGTGAACACACATAACCTACATGATCAGCTTTCAACTGTATACTTAAAATAAAGAATTAAAGAGGACAAATGGGGGTTAGGGGTGGTGAGAGGGAAAATAGTTTAACAAAACAAGTCAATATATCATCCGAGACTGATAATATTTGCACTGTTCCATACCTGTTGTCGACATCCTAACCTTTGCAAAGAGAGGAAGGAGGTGCATTGGAGGTGGGTACTTATTATTATACCCATTTTACAGAAAAGGAAATTGAGGCACCTGAGGGTTAAATGACTTGGCCAGGATCACATAGCCAGTGCATGTCTGAGGCTCAATCTGAACTCAAGTCTTCCTGACTCCAGATCTAATACTCTATCCACTGAGCCACCTAGCTGCTTAAAAAAGTTCAGTTTTGCTTTTGCTTTTTCTATTTATGTTGTTACAGTCTTGGTGGTGATTGTTCTCCTGTTTCTGCATTCTGGTGCAGTTTAAATCTGGCACTTTATTCTTATGGATCACTGCTATGACATGCTTTGGTGGGAAGGGGATAGCAGAGGTTCTTTTAACCTATCCTTAGTCTCTTATTCGAGGGTGGCTAGGTGGCACAATGGCTAGAACACTGTGTCTGAAGACAGAAAGACTGGGTTCAAATCCAACTGTAGACACTTGCTAGTTGTGTGACCTGGCCGATTTAACTGTGTGCCTCAGTTTCCTCATCTGTAAAATGGGCTGTGGACAGAACTGGCAAACCACTCTAGTGTCTTTGCCAAGAAACAACTAGAAGTTACTGATTCAAGGCTGCTACTGTTTCTGCCTGAATCAATTGGACTACACTGTGGTTCTTTGATAGAGGAGGGAATAGTTTATACAAGGTTTCCCAAAAGTCTTAATGCCTTTTAAAAAGCTTTCAGAAGCTCCCTCCACCAATGCTGAAGCCTTAGAAAAGGCGCTAATACTTTGGCAATATCCTGTACTATCATTACTAAAAAGGATAACGATCAGTAGAAAGATTAGAGGAACCCCTATACAATCTGAGCAGTTTCACCCACCACCGTTAACTCAATGAGATTACAGGGAGCCTCCTTTATAAGAAGTGCCCTGGCTTTCTGTGAATAGCCTCTGCAGATATTTGGCAAATTTTTAAAAACCAGTCACATTGCAAGATTATTAACCATGGTAACAAAACAAACAATTGGAACAAAAAAAAACTGGAATAGCTGGAAGGAGCCCTGATTCCAATCCCACCTCTGATAACCACTAGCTGAATAACAGTGGACAAGTCACTTGCCTGGTCCTTGGTTTCCTCCCCTGTAAAATGAGGGGGTTGGGTCCAATGGCCTCTGACAGAGCTTCTACAGCTCAGGAACTTCTGGCACTTATACTTTTTTGAGGGTCCGGACTTGGCATTTCATTGATTTAGTCAATTCCACTGTGAAATCGTCTAACAACGTGCAGCTTCTGCAGCCTTTATGCTGAAGAGAATTCTAAAGGGGTGCTTAGAATTTAGAGGCTTGCCAAGTGTCTCATAGCCAGCTAGTGTCAGGAGTCAAAGCTGAGACCCAGGGCTGGCTCTCTATCCCCTACACCATGCCTCCCTAAATAATAAACAAAGAGTTGAATTACTGAAATAGTTGCAGCACATTTTCTTTCCTTGGGTGGAAGCAGAAGCAGCTTAGACCCCTACCATGACATCTGAATGGGTCCTGAGTGTGCTGGACCAGTGATTAACTATAATGACAAGAAACCAGGTGGGCTTTAAGGCTGTGGCCGAACACCTTCATCTGCTCTTCTCTGCTGCAGAGCTCCACTCACGCAAACTGTCTTAATGCCTGTGCTTGAATCTGACCCTGCCAAGGAAGCCTAAGAAGCAGGTTTAATAATAATAATAATAATTCCCATTTATGTAGTGAGAGTTAGAGGATGAATAGCTGGACTTGGATTTGGGAGGGACTTTACTGCAAATCTTTGAGAGGCTTATATACTGGGTAACCATGGGCAAGCTAATGAACATCTCTGAATCTCAAGAAATAGAAATCTCTGAAATGTATTTGCTTAGTTAATGATGGTTTGTGCTGTGGATGCAATTCTCACATTAGTGACACTACATTAAAGTTTGTTAAGCTCTTTCCTCACCATTACTCTTTTCTGGACAAAGGGAGATGTTCCTGCAGGGCTGGAAATAATAGGATTTAGAGATAGGGGAGACCTCAGAGAGAGATTTGTCCAGTGCCCTCATTTTCTTTTTCTTTTAAATATGTCATAGTTATTTTTGTTTTATATCATTGTTATTTCCAAAACCTGTTTCTTTTTGCCCTCCCAAAGAGCTATTCCCTATCATTTCTTGTTAAGGAAAACTAACCAAGGTATTACCCCAGTCTGATGACATATGTGCCGTTCCTCACCCATGGTCCTCCACCTTTGCAAAGAAGGAAGAGAGGGGGTATTTTCTCATCTCTTCTTCAGCTCTAAACCTCAACCCTCTCAAATGAAATATGGTGACACTGAGACCTGTCAAGGTGGGAATGACTTACCTAAGGTCTCAAAGAGAGAAGGGTTTCAACCACAAGTTTTCTAACCTCAGGTCTAGGAAGGCACCAAAGTAAATGCTAACTAGCCTCACCTGCTTTGGCTTTACAAGCAGGGGAGATGTTCTGGTGTTAAGATTTTACTACTCATCTGGAGATCAATAGAATAATTTGAGTGTGAGAAAGAATTCTTTAAAGTAATTATTTGTGCATCTAAATGTGTATATACACATACACTCACTCAATCTCTCTCTCTCTCTCTCTCTCTCTCTCTCTCTCTCTCACACACACACACACACACACACACACTCACTGGACAATTCTTCTTTTCCCTTCCCCCTAACTAAATTTACCCCAGGTGAAATTTCAGCTAAATAGGTCAAGGGCTGCAAGGAATCTTTAATATAAATACCTACCTATGGAAAAAAATAAAAACTAGTTCTGGGTATACTAGCTAGCTTCTCTTTCAGCAGTCTCTATATCTGAGGACCTATAATATTCTGTCCAATTCAAATTCTGGATTTTAGAAGTGGTATAGTTCCCTCCAAATGTTAGAATTTGGTGGGTAATTCTGCTACAGAGATCAATTACACATATTGATTTGGTCTGGCAGCTTGTGTGAATTCCAAGTGAATCACCGGTGTCCTTGGTTGAGCTGAGACATTTGACATTCCCCTCTCATCTGCTCTTGGCTATGATGATAGACACATTCATTTGTAGCCGAGTTTATAAGGGGAAAATTCAGTTCCAAATGAGGGACATTTATCCCTAAACAACACTGGAAGAGAGATGGGAAGATTACTTTGTTCTCGACATTTTTCTAGTTATTATAGATGAGCTCTTTACTGAAAACTAGGGAACAGATTCAGAGGTATAGATACTTCTACACACTTTCTCACCTCCTTTCCCCATTAGCAATATCCTTGGCTCAGCTAGACAGTATCACTACTGAACAAATTTCTCTCCTACCAGGCATAGTGAATCCTTACTGCTGGTATTTATACCAATGCAGGAAGAACAATTTGGGGGAAGAACAACTTGGAGGAAGGGCAAACCTTGTACAAGTTTGCCAGTCTTATTCTAAGAGCTTTGATCTTGAGTTCCAATGGTTCAAAAAGTAACCATCCATCTATCCAACCACCCGGCCAAGAAAACTGGGAACTTGAAATAATTTCTTTAAATATACATATAATAATATGTAAGAAACAACTTCTATGTCAGTTTTAAAGACATGTAGCATATGTGAGTATTTATGTATATATGTGCATACCTGTGTGTTTATATATACGCAGTATAGGGAACAATATCTCTATCCATCTCTAGCTAGTGAGCGTTTGTATAGGTATCATCCATAGCTATCTAGCCATTCATCTATCTATCTATCTATCTATCTATCTATCTATCTATCTATCTATCTATCTATTGATCCATCCATTTCTCTCCTCCATCTCTCTCTTTTCTTTCTTTGTTTCTTTGTTTCTTTCTTTTCTTTCTTTCTTTCTTTCTTTCTTTCTTTCTTTCTTTCTTTCTTTCTTTCTTTCTTTCTTTCTTTCTTTCTTTCTTTCTTTCTCCCCCTTCCTATCTATCTATCTATCTATCTATCTATCTATCTATCTATTCCTGCCTCAAAATTGTCATTATGGCATTTCCAAAATCCACCAGTCAATAATTCCATGGAATTTGGATATCTAACTTTCCCCCAGGAATATTTGGTAAAAAAGGAGAAGAAGCTGGACCACAGAGGGGAGAGCTCCGAATTCATCTTCTGTCTTGATGTCATGTAGCCCTTCAAGAATCAAATGATTTTGGGGCAGCTAGATAGTGCAATGAACAGAGCACCAGTCCTGGAGTCAGGAGGACCTGAGTTCAAATCTGTCCTCAGACACTTGACACTTAATAGTTGTGTGACCTTAACCCTAATTATGTTGCCTTCCCCCCCTAAAAAACAAAGTGTCAAACATTTTTGCTCTTCTTCTTCTTCCTGCAGAGGCTCCAACAGCTGATTTTCAAAGCCATAGTCACAGCTGATAGAGCAGAAACACCATCACGAACCGAGCTTCAGTGATTAGTGAGACCCCTCAGCCTTTCCTTTAGTCCTCCTTCCCACAAGGCCTGCTGCCATGGTTGAAAGCACTAGGGACTAGCTATTGGTTGTTGTTCAGTCATTTTTTTCACTTGTGTCTGACTTTTTGTGACCCCATTTAGGGTTTTCTTGGCAGAGAGCCTGGAGCAGTTCATCATTTCTTTCTACAGCTCATTTTACAGATGAGGAAATCGAGGCAAACAGGGGTAAATGAGTTTCCCAGGGTCACACAGTGTCTGGAACCAGATTTGAACTCAGAGAGGTGAGTCTTCTGGACTCCAGGCCTGGCACTCTATCCACTGCACCACCTAGCACTGCCTGGATTAGCTGCTATTTTCAATGAACTATGCCTGTCCACTGTTTTTCTCTTACAACCCACCCTTCTCATCAACCCCCTCATACACCTTGTTATGACCTTGTCTAGTCCCCTTTACTGTGGTACATGAATTAGTGGAAGAAATGAAGGGAAAAATTATTTCAAAGACCGGAAAGACTTCTTTTAGCTGATGCAGAGTGAAGAACCAAATTGTACTATAGCATCAATGTTACCCAAGTGAACAATTTTGGAAGACTTAGAACTCTGATCAGCTAAATGTTCAGCCATGATTCCACATGACTGATGAAGAATGCTGTCCATCTCATGACACAGATGGTAATCAATGACAATATGTTTTACTTAACTATGTTTATCTTTCTCTCTGTTTCTCCCTTTCTGTCTGTCTCCTCTCTCTTTCTCTCTCTCTCCTTCCCTTCCCTTCCCTTTCCTTTCCTTTCCTTTCCTTTTCCTTTTCCTTTTCCTTTTCCTTTTCCTTTCCTTTCCTTTCCTTTCCCTTTCCTTTCCTTTCCTTTCCTTTCCTTTCCTTTCCTTTCCTTTCCTTTCCTTTCCTTTCCTTTCCTTTCCTTTCCTTTCCTTTCCTTTCCTTTCCTTTCCTTTCCTTTCCTTTCCTTTCCTTTCCTTTCCATCATCTATCTATCTATCTCTAGATCAAATGAGATATCTGTAAAAGTGCTCAGCACTGTGCGTGGCACATAGTAGGCACTATATAAATGATTTCCCCTCTACCTAATTTAAAAGAAATGGTGTAATAGAAGTTCAGACTTACTTATACAATCTTTTTTCTTATTGTTTGTATATTCAAATATTAGGGTCTGTTAATGATCCTTAAGTTTGCATTAACAATTAGGGAAGCCTGAACTCCTTGGAATGAAGAGGAAGAGAGGAGGACCTTCCTCTAGACTTTTCCCAGGGCACAACTGGGTTCCTCTTCCACACTCTCTCCTATACTACCACCCCCCTTTCAATAGCAGTAACTCACCAGGGAGTAAAGATATCTTCAGAGTGTGGGATTTTCCTCCATCCCCTCTTTCAACACCTTTGCCCATTAGAGCAGGAGGCTATCTCCAGAGGAGGCTTTTATTATTCTCCTTCTCAGGAAGTTATTATTGGTCACTCCCAAGGAGATAAGTCCATTCAAAATTTCCATGTGGGTCCCTTCCCTCTCCTAATAAACCTTATACGGTTACTTATTATCTATGTGCAAATACTATAATACCATTTGTGTATATGTAGTTCCTGTGTGTATGTGTGTGTATATATGTGTATACAAGAACAATGTTGCTCTATTCATGTCCCATTTTACATTTCTTTTGTTGTTGTTGTTTTCTTCTGTCAATTTTCAAAAATATTTCATGGTCTTTTTCATGTCTATCACTAGCCAGAGGTCCACGCCCCCCACCCCTATTAGAAACCCATTTTTGTAACAAATACATGCAGTCAAGTTCTTAAAATAACAATGACACAGAACCGTTTGAGTGCTATGGAGTAGGGAAGGTGATGTTTGCTTAGAATCCAACGTCTTATTACTCAACTGGACGGGTGATTGATTGGAAAATTCTCTCCAATGATATAATTGACCAGTCCTCCATACCTACATATTCTATGTGACTCTCATCATGACACAACACGAAAGTTCATGACAGATAACCTACCTGTTGGAGACCTTTCTCCCTTCCTCTTGATACTGAGATGGCATCAGTGGAGCAGTTTGCCGATGTATCATGTCTATCTCCTCTTCTTATCATTCAATTCCTTGAAACAAATTTCACTCTTGTTCTTGCAAGTTTTACCATTGGTTATACATCACAGGCTGATCCTACCTGTCAAATGCCTCTCTATTTCCCCCTTTGTGTCTTTCATTCTTAATTCTTCAGAGATAGTTGTTTTGCTGATATGTAGCAATGCTGGCAGAATCTTGGTATTAAATGACAGACCTAAGGTGGCTAGGTGGCATAATGAATAGAGCACCAGCATTAGAGTAAGGAGGACCTGAGTTCAAATCTGGACTCAAATATTTAACACAAAAAAACTAGCTGCATGACCCTGAGCAAGTCATTGAACCCCAATTGCCCTACCTTCCCCCTCAAAAAAAGGAAAAAAAAGACTTTTGTTTTCGTGGGAACTTTGTGGTCAGGTCAGGAGCTTTGCAAGTAATCAAAGGAAATAAAGTTCCCTAATCAACCACCCTTTTCAGCTCTGGTCCAACTCACTCTCCATTTGTCCTGTTTGTCCTAGTTATGGATAAGAGTTAAAGCCTGTCCATACAAATGGAGGTTGAAATCTGGGCAATAGACGTTCTTCTTCCATTGGTCTTTACTGTGTGGATGGCCAGGTCAAATTCCTCTACATGACTTTGAGGCTCCTCATTGTTCCTTGACAATGTCAGCACGGTGCCATCTACATCTACACTTTACTACCCATAGGGAATTCTGCTTTAATGTTTCCTATCAGGAGATCGTTTAACAAGGTATTTATGTTGTTATATCTTCCAAGGAATCTTGAAATATTTTGATTTATGGATGGGAGACACCTTGTTTTAAAAGAACCTGTAGGGAGGAATTTTGTTCTACCTGATCAAATGTTTTTGAGTACTTAACTAACAAGAAGCATAATAAGATCCATTTTGTTCTCTACATCTTTCACTTAATTGTGAAATAGTCAAAATGCGGTCCATTGTTGAATGTGGATTGTGAAAGCCTGCTTGTTTCCTAATACCCTCCCTGAGGATGCCCTTGTTCCATACTAAAAAGTAAAACAGGTTTAGACCAGATAACTATAAGTCATTTGCTCAGTTGGCAGGAATATAATATTCTAAATTATTATCCATGGATTCAAGTTGATTTGGCATATAAGAACTCATTAAAATGATCAGCACACTAATTGAGCCTTGACAATGCAAAACTTAAATGCCCTTTTCTTCCAACTCAGTCTATCAAAACCCTATCCATTCTTCAAAGCCTATCTCATGAATCACTTTGCCCATGAAGTCTTCAGAGACATTTCCTCTCTTCCAAGTTATAAGTGATCTCTCTTGCATTTGATTACATAACATTTTGTACTCTTATGTACTTATATTCTAATGTATATTATATTTATCTCTGTAGGTGTTCAAATAAGGATCTTGTTTCAGATAAGGGTTGGATTAGATGTACGCCAATTTCCCTTCTAGTGCTGAGATTAAAGTTCTTAATGCCCCCAGTAGATTATAAATTTCTTGAAGGCAGGGCCTCATATTTAAAAAAAAAAAGAAAAAACCTTTATATCTCCCCCTCAGGCCTCATGTAGAGTCTTGTAAATGAAATAATTGACTATTAAGTGAAGTAGGCACTAGATGAGGTTGTTGGTGGAAAGAACTGTATCTGTAGGAAGGGGAAAAAAACCCAGAAAGTATACCATTACGATATGGAGAGTGGTTGGTTATGTCTGAGAAGACTGAAAGATGGAACAAAGATTAGTGAAGTCAGAACTGGGCAAAATGTCACATTAAACAAGCTTGTGCAGAAATACTTAAATATTTCAATGAACTCATTACAGGACTGATTCATTCATTCACCTAGCAAACATCTATTAATGGGCTACTATGCCCAAGCACTCTGCTAAGCACTAGAAAGACCAAACAAAAACACACAACAAACTGAGAAATAATCATTGCCCTCAAGGAGAATAGAACTTTCTCCAAGAGTACAGAATTCCTTCTCATTAAACCTTCCCATCCTGTCTAATTCTTGTTCAGGTCCTTCAAGAAGTCTTCCATCAAGGCCTGGAGGGTCCAAGAATACATAGAAATTGGAGGGAATGTGGAAGATAATCTATTCCTATTATATGTAGTTAAATTTTATGAAGCATTTGAAAACGTATGAAAGAGAACCAAAAAAGATAATTCATTCCGAAAATCAGACTGTGAAAGTATTCTCCTCCATAAAGTACACCCAGGGCTCTAGAATTGACTCTCCAAATGTAGTTGGTATCTCCTTCAGGCTGAGTAAATCTGCAGCTTCGTTGCTAATGAGGGTGGGGTCCCATTGGAGAGAGACATTTCATCCTTCTCCCTTCCTGGGGTCTCATTCCATAATTTCTCCATGAATGACCAATTCCCCCTTCTCCAGGGTTTAGCAATTTAAAGCCCCCCCCAGAGACACAGATCATTTGTTTGCTCAGCCAATCACATTCTCGAGTCAATCAGAAAGGTGTCTGCACTTCCCAGGATTTAGTAGGGTATCTTTTACAACGAAACACCTTATAAACACCTTGTGGTTAGAGTCTGCACCTTCTGTGCTAAATCAAATGAGACAAGGAAGGAATTCCTCCTTGACAGTGTCATTGGGTCAAAGACATTGAGCTGGAAGAGATTCTAGAAACCAGCTAGTTCAACCCCCTCATTTTAAGATGAATAAACTGAAAAGGCCTAGAACGGGAATGACCTACTCAAGGTCATATAGCAAGTTAAGTGTTAGGGCTGGGACTGACTCAGACCTGGGTCTCCTGATCTGGTGTTCTGTCCGCCACATTATGGTGCATCTCAAGGTAAAATCCATGGCTTAAGTTGACATGCAGAGTATGGGGATTCTTCTATGATACAAAGTCTTGTTCTTCCAATATTCATAGAACTAGAAAGTCTGAATAATCAGATCCCACACAGAATAACTTTTGCACCTTCTTACCCCATGGTAGTAATGAAAAATAGTAGTCCTAATTAAAATTGTAACCCTGAGGTCTTGGGAGGTGGCAGGGTCACAGAATTTCATAATTGAAAGGGGCCTCAGTAACTCTGCTTCACTTATGTCTGAATTAGCAAAGGAACATTAAATTATGCCTAGTATAATCTGGGCATTCTGTGCCTGGATTAATTGCATCTGAATGATTTGAAAATCCAAAAGACTAGCTGTCCATCAGTTGGAGACTGGCTGAATAAATTGTGGTAATGAACATAATGGAATTCATTATTATTCCATGGGGAACAATGAATAGGAGAAATACAGAGAAAATTGGGAAGATTTATATGAATTGTTCAGAATAAAATAAACCAAATCAAGAGATCAATTTACAGGAAGACAACACAACAATAAAAATGAAATAATGATATCAACCCTCTGACCAATGGAATAATCATTTTTTACTCTAAATAACTGAAATTGCAAAATGCAAAAACCCTCCTCTGGCAACTGTATGCTTCTGTGGATAAAATACTAGACTCAGAGTCAGGAACGGAATTTGAAACTTTCTTCTGACAATGCTTACCTGTGTGACTTTGAGCAAGTCACTTAACTCTTTTAAGCCTCAGGGTTTGTTTTTTTTAATTTTGAAATGGGGATGCTAATAGTACCTACTTCAAAGGCTTGTTGTGAGGATAAAATAAAGTGCTTTGCAAACGTTATAGTTCTTTCAAAATGCTACTTATTGGCAGAGAGGAGTCAGACTGTAAGTGTGAAATGACCCATACACAATCAGTTATGACCAGTATTTTCCTTTGTTTTA
>CM053600.1:172388311-172409326 GCA_028646575.1 Pseudocheirus occidentalis
CCCCCCCCCCCCCCCCCCCCGTGCCCACCATTCTCTGACCACACTAGATGTGTCCATTCTTTAACATTTAGAATGTTTTATTGTTTCATTTTGGTTTTGGTGACAACTCCCACAATTCCATAGATTTCTAGTTGCTTCCTAATAGTAACAGGATCTGTTAAAGTTTAATTGTGGACAGCTGTGTCATGAAAAGTTTGCCTTTTGATGTCAATCCTGGGTTTGCAATGACTTCATTAACATTTAGGCCGTGTCACATGTTTCAGAACTGGGGAGGGAGTGGGCTTTTACAGCATATTTTTGTTTCAGTTTTTTGTACGTCGTCAATGTTTTTAGAATGAGCTTTTCTCCTAGTTCAACATCCATAAAAGAAGTCAGAAACTTTATTTCTGAGCAAATTTAAATGAGTATTATGGCGTGGGGTACTTAATTGTTCATTTAAAAATATGGGGTTTTTTTATTCATCATTTTCTGCTAGTCACCTTCCAGCATAGAGCCCCTTTCTTGTAACAAAAAGGCAGCTAAGCAAAACAAGCCATTTCTGAGCACGTCTGTCTTTGGCGTGCATCCCCTTCTCTGTTCCTGTAGTCTTCCACTTCTCCACAGAGAGGAAGAAAAAAGACAAGTTTGTTTCATCAAAGATCAAGGAATCAAAATAGGTCGTTTCATTGATCAGAGTTCTGACAACTTTTAATGTTGTTTTCCTTTGCCAAACTGTGGTCTTTGTGTATGTTGTGTGTTTTTTTGCTTCTACTATCCCCCTCTGCGTTGATTTATATGTTTCCTCAGGTTTTTTTTATATTCATCATTTCTTTTTTTGTTGCTTAGATTATTTTAAAATTTTATTTATTTACTTTTAGTTTATAACATTCAGTTCCACAAGCTTTTGAGTTCCAAATTTTCTCCTCCTCACTCTCCCTCCCTCCTCCCCTCCCGATGGCAGCATACAATCCATTATGGGTTCTACAAATAACTTCACATTAAACATTAGTCAGGTTGTAAAGAAGGATTATAACTAACGGAATGAACACATATTCATCATTTCACGGAGCAATAAATTTCATTATTTTCATATGTTAACAGCTTGGTCAGGCATTATGCTACCCATTTGTATCCAGTCTTCTTGTCATCACCAAAAGTACTACAAAATATAAATATTTGTGGATGTTTGGGATCTTATCATGTATCTCTGACATCCTTGGAGTAAATGTCCATTAGTAGGATCAGGAAATGAAGTGTTTAGTTACTTTTCTAGAATAGTTTCAAATTGTTTCTATAACCAATCTATTGACAAACATTTTTGAATCTCATGCTAAACATGAGTCACTGAGGATACAAAGATAAAAGTGAACCAGTACCTGCCCTCAAAGAGCCTACATCCCATCAAATGATTCTATGGAACAGTTGAACAAGTTTCCAGCTTCAGCAACAATGTAAGAGTGCATCCGTCTTCCTCCAACATTGACTATTTGTGACTTTTATAATATTTATCAATTGTCTTGGTGTAGAGGAGCTTATCAGAGTCCCCTCCCCCTTTCTTTGTAGCCTCAGGGCTTAGCACAGAGTACAGTGCTTAGAGCATAGCAGACCCTCAATAAACGCTTGTTGAATTTTTTTGTGTGTGTGATTTGGATGATTTTTTCCATATAGTTGTATAATATACTAATATTTCACAATTCATCAGCTTTTTATAGCCAAGAAATTCTTTGTTAGCAACAATTTTATGAAGAAAAAACTGGCTTTCAAAGACTTGGGAGTACCAGAGAATTGATTATATGTGTATGTATGTATGCATATATATGTATATACTGTTACATATAACATATGTATAACATATGTGTGTATAAAATTCCAGAGGATTAATTCTAAAACATGCTAACCACCTCCTGACAGAGAGGTAACAAGCACTAGATGCAGAATCAGAAGAAATATTTTTGGACACAACCAACATGGGCATTTGTTTTACTTAACTGCACATATTTGTGTCGGAGAGCAGTGGTAGGACAAAGGAGGGTAAGGGTAAGATAGCAGGAGAAAAAAGAAAGAAAAAAGTGTTATTGGGGCATTTTTTTTTGCATTTTGTTTGAGGGGGGAAGGCAGCGCAATTGGGGTTAAGTGACTTGCCCAAGGTCACACAGCTAGTAAGTGTTAAGAGTCTGAGGCTAGATTTGAACTCAGGTCCTCCTGACTCCAGGGCCAGTGCTCTTTTCACTGTGCCACCTATCTGTCCCCTGGGGCATCTTTTTAAAAGAAAATACACAGGAGAAGGAAGGCCAGAAAGAAACACAGAGAAGCAGGACAGCTTTAAAAACTACAAGTTAAACTTAAATATCTAAAAGTAAGCTGCACATAATAGAGAATACAGTTTCCTGCATGGAGCTCTTTTTTCTGGATATATATACACATACATTCATACACACACACACACACACACATAGTCTATTTAGTAAATTAAAAATAATTTTTAAAATTACCTAAAAAAACTTAAAAGAAAACTTCATATCCTTTGACCACCCATCTTTGAGGGAACAGATTTGGGACACTTTATATTTATAAAACCTTCTTGACCCCCTCTTCTCTATGCTCACAATCCCCAGCTAAAATGGACACCAGTCATGGACAAAAATTAAAAAATAATTAGTGGCCAGTCAGCTCCTGTTCTGCTTGAGGGTCCTGGGAGGGGCAAAGTTTGTGCTTATCTGTATTTATGTGTTTTCATGTTGTTCTCCTCTAGTAGAACACTAGCTTCCTGGTTGCAAGGACTGGCGTTTTGTATGTTGTTTCCCCTTTGTATTTACCAGTACCAGGCACAGAGCCTGGCACTTAGCAGGCTCTTAATAAATTCATGTTCAGTGAATTAACACATAAAGAAGTGAATGATGTGGGCATTCGGAAGAGGAGGGGAAGGGGACTGGGTCTGGATGTTAGAGTTTCTCTGTGTATACTTTATTTTTTTTTAAGGGAATTGAGGTGACAGAATTCAAATATAAATCTCTGGCAACAGTGATAAGACATACAGCTCTAACTATAGCACTGGTCAGTCATGGCAGAGATTTCTATTCAGGTACATAGGAAAATACTGATTCTGCAGAAATAGAAATGTGATCTGAGTTTGCCAAAACTCTCATTCTTGGTGCCAAAGTAACCGTTTAAAAAATACTGTTATTTTTATTATTGTTAGAAATAACTTGATTCATATTTTTCCTCTGCATTCAAAAGTCACATCACTAAACTAGATTTAACCAATTAATTTCTCACAGAAATAACCCCTTTAAATCTGTCTTTGATTTTATGTTCTTTTATGGCCTTGACTGGTCTCTGATAACTTACAAATTCTAATATAAATTGTTTACATGGTCAGTGAAACATTGTGATATTCACAGAACACTAGATACTTTCTCCTTATACCAAGCCAGACTTCCTTAAATAATGTTCTACATTGTCACTGAAGGAGCTTAAAATGTATTAAAAAAAACAACAACAAACCAGTCTCAGCAATTACATTGGTGATTAAATTAGTGGGGAAAGAACAGGAACTGCCAATTAGTTGATGACTGACTGGGCAATTATGTAGCCAACCTTGTTGATCTTGGGGAGGTAGATACCGACATCCTCTTTCCCTGCCCACTCATATTTCACCATCTCTTCCAAAGCTCTCAAACACAACCAGATCCCAAGGCTTTGGGATAACGTTAACATAAATCACCATCACAAAAAGTTTGGGGATCTCTAGCTAGTACAGTTGGTACAGACCGTACCTTGGAGACAATCTAATATAACTTCTTTCTTTTGAAAACAAGGAAAGTGTGAGTACTACTGGGATTAAATAACTCACCCAAGGTAACAGTGGCTAATGAATGACATTCACATTCACTGTCAATATTAGAAAGAACTCTGGCTTTCAATATAGTTCTTCCCCACCCCCAACATATATACTCTGGAAGTGAATAATAATAAATTTCACCTGGAATCAAAGAATTTTGAGATCTTTGGATGAAAAATTCTCTCTAAAATACCATCCATTTCTGATTTGGTATGGCCAAAGAACTCATCACCTATTAGCCAGCCTGCTAGCAATTGGTTCTAAACTTTGGTCCCCAAAGCTGCCTCTTTTCGAGATCGTACTAGAGTAAAGGGATGCAATGGGTGAACAAAATGACTTTGAGCAGCTCTGCCTCACTTAAATCCAATTTACAAGCAAGTCAAGACATCACCCTTGTGATCTCATTGTTCCTCTTTGAGAATGAAAGACCACCAACAATAATACCAGCAAAAAAAGGGGAACAACTTTTTGGCAATGCTTTTGAGACATCCCACTTATCTCTGCTCCACTACAAAGCATCACGAGCAGAATTTTGTCATAATTTCAAAATGAATCAGGAGATAATGGTCATTTAAAACACACACACAGACAAATGAGCTAGAGCATGGATTTTTGACTTTTGGGGTGTTGTGGAATTATTTTTGATGATCATCAAAAACCTTTAAAATACATCTCAACAAACACAACTCCCTTGTGGAAAGAAACAGAAAATGTGATGTTGTTTGTTGGTTGGGGGGAAGGAGTAACATAGCCCCTTGTCTCTTACATGAGCTCACCAGGCTCAGATGCCCCTTTTCTGCCATCTGTTTCAATGGTCTTCACATCCATATCTTCCTCCAAGTAGTCACTATGAGTGTGTATAGAAATAACCTTCCCTTGTCCCTCCCCTTTTATTTTTGCCACAACATATATATCTTCATACACAAGCACTTTGGCAGTCTGGTGAATGCTATGGACCCTTGTTAGAATAATGTTTTAAATGCATAAAACAAAACATATAATATTACAAAGTAAATCAATTAAATTGAAAACTATTTGTTGTATTTTAAAAACACAAACACACACTAAGAGACCCTGGGTTAGCGATCCCTGAACTAGAGCCTCTGGCTAATATTATAACTGCTACCTTTGGATCTTTAAAAGTAAGATTGTCATCTAATGGAGTGCCTTTACTATTTCAATAAGTAGCATTCCAGGGATGGGGCCCAAGACCTCCTACCTAATGACACTCTATAAGGTTTCAAAGTCTAGCAAGATCAAATACTGTATATATTTTTAACTTATCCCTTTTGGAAGTATCATGTCACTGGAGCATCACAAAGCTTTTGAAAATAAACACATTTTATTCTGTTCACTTGATGATAAAAGGAAGCATAGAAAGGTAGCAATTACATTGCTGAAATAAGGACAACATGTTTTCCTGGTAAGATTTTGTGGCAAACATCCATTGTCAAGTTATTTTTGGTGATCATGAAATACTTTTGAATAAATCTCAACAAACACAACTCCCTACTGGGCAGAAGCAGAAAATGTGGTGTTTGTTTACTTGATTCGGGGACCAGAGTTGTATGGCCTCTTTGTCTCTCAAATGAGCTCGCCAGGCCCAAAGGCCCCTTTACTGCCACTGATTTCAACTGCCTTCGTATCTAAATCTGCCTTCAAGTATTCTCTGTGACTGTGAATACGGATAATACTCCCTTGTTCCTCCCTATTTATTTTCACCAGAACATGTTTATCTTCACATACAAGCATTCCTCCAAGGTATGGAAGCAGCGACTAGAAATGGCGCCTAAGGTCTCTTACAGCTCCGGGGTGCTAGAAAAATGAGAGATACAAAACTGTACTGATAGCTGGTAGCTATGATGCCAAGTGAATGTGAGAATCTAGAGTGAACAGATGGGCCATACTCAATTTTATATGAATGTGTTCCCCATCACTCTCAGTCAATAACCACTTATTAAGTATCTACATGGTAAAAGTACCTAGAATGCAGTTCTAATCGATGAAAGAATCATTAAAAATCCACCTTTCCCAGAAAGAACACATGTCCTGGCTAGAATTTGGAATTCTCTCCTTTTCTCTTTGGCCTCCTTGGTTTTTGTTTCTTTTCACTGTTTTAAGGCCTCTGCTACAGGTTAAGCAAGGTTATACATAAAATTTGGATCTACTAATTTGGGTCCTTGTCCAAGCAGCTCTTGTTAAAAATGCTTAGTGGGGGAACCAGGTTATGACTGACTGGTGGTTAAAAAGTGGGCTTTGGCCTGATCTGGCTTTCAGTGCAATAATCCATGTTCTTCCTGTTTCCCATTTCTATGATGACCAAGTTAGATGATCAAGATAGAAAACAGATAATGAAGAGCTGGCTGTAAAACCAGGATATGTGGTATATTATATGGGAACATGCCCTAAAGACAGACAATTCTGGCAAGAGAATCTGGCATTTATCCTACCCAAACTTATTGGCAAGCAGATGTAAAGTCCTACATAAATAATAAACAGGATTAGTAATGACTGGCTCTGAGCTGTCATCTGTATCTAAGCAAAAGTCTTCTCTAAATAAAACAGAACAACCAAAGGAAATAAAGTAAGGGATTTTTTTTAAACTAAGAGTATTCTTTTAATTTTTAAATTTATTTTTATTTATTAAAGAATATTAAGATATTCTTTTAAATTTTTCTTTTTCATTTGGGGGGTTAGCTTTTTTTTTTAACCATTAGATATGTATGCCTAGAAATAGAGTAAAAACCCAATTTTCTGTTGTAACAAATAATGTTCTGGTACATTAGAAGGAATTAAAATTTGCATCCACTAGAAAACCAAATAGCATGCAACCTAGAGAGCAAGATGAGAACAGCTCATAGAACCCCCACTCCCGGTTAGTCACAGGGATCTCACAGATTATGTGGTTCCACCTCCTAATATTATAAAGTAGGAAACTGAACCCCAGAAGGCTTCAATGACTCGAGGTTCCCTGATTCTAGCTCCTACCAGAGTCCATTCTTTCCACTGCCTCTGGCCTAGAGTATTGAGAGACAAACATCTAAGGGAAAGGGAGAAAGTAGGAACTGTGTGGATTTCAGCTGTGAAGCTGGATTCTGAAACTCAGTCCTCAACATGATCAAGCGCCAAACTTCTGAAGCCAGAGTTGATTCGCTAGGAAATACTCAATAATTTTGCTCTGAAGTGACCCCAGTCACTTAAAAAAAATGATTTATTTACTTTTATTTTATGACATTCAGTTCCACAAGCTTTTAAGCTCCAAGTTTTCTCCACCTCCTTCTCCTCCTCCCTACCCCTTATGGAGACATGCAGTCTGATATAGGTTCTACAAATACCTTCACATTAAACATTAGTCAAGTTGTAAAGAAGAATTATAACCAATGGAATAAATAATGAGAAAGAAGGAACAAAACAGAAAAAAGAGAGAGCAAGTAGTTGGGTTCCATCTGCATTCAGACGCTGTAATTCTTTCTCTGGATGTGGAGAGCCCTTTCAATCATGAGTTCCTTGGAGTTGTCTTAAAACCTTGCATTGCTGAGAGGTTGTGGTCTATCAAAATTAGTCACCACAGATACAACATGTCTGTAATTGTATACAACTTTCTCCTCGTTCTGCTCTTCTCACTCATCATCAATTTATGTAAGTCTCTCCGTGTTATTATGAAGTCCGTCTACTTCTCATTTCTTATAGCACAATAGTATTCCATTACATTCATAAACTACAACTTGTTTAACCATTCCCTAATTGATGAGCATCCCCTTGATTTCCAGTTCTTGGCCACTACAAATAGAGCTGCTATAAATATTTTTGTGCATACAGGTTCTTTTCCCATTTGTATGATACAGCCCTAGAAGTGGTATTGTTGGGTCAAAGGGTACACAAATTTTTATAGCCCTTTGGGTTCCAAATTGCTCTTATGGTTGGGTCAGTTCACAGCTCTACCAACAATGCATTAAGGTTCAAATTTTCCCACATCTTCTCCAACATTTGTCATTTTTCTGTTTTGTCATGTCAGTCAATCTGACAGGTGAGATGTGGTACCTCAGAGTTGTTTGGATTTGCATTTCTCTAATCAATAGTGATTTAAAGCATTTTTTTATATGATAATAGGTATCTTTAATTTCTTCCTCTGAAAATTGCCTTTTCATATCCTTTGGTCATTTATCAGTTGGGTTCCAATCACTTTTGTTTGTTTTTTTGTTTTTTTGCTTTTTGGAGGGCAGTTGGGGTTAAGTGACTTGCCCAAGGTCACACGACTAGTTTTTGTGTTAAGTGTCTGAGGCCAGATTTGAACTCAGGTACTCCTGACTCCAGGGCCGGTGCTCTATTCACTGTGCCACCTAGCCGCCCCCTCCAATCACTTTTAATAAGCAAATACTTATAAAGCACCTAACATATGATAAATGCTGTGCCATGTCCTAGAGTTAGTCAATAAACATTTATTGAGTGCCTGCTATGTGACAGGCTATTGTGCTAAGTAAGTGCCGGTGACACAAAAACACACAAATGGTAGTCCCTGTTCTCAAGGAGCTCACAATGTAATGGAGGAGGAAGCAAGCAAACATATATGTATAAACAAACTATATATGGGATAAGCAGGGAAGAAGTCCAAGAAGGAGGGCAGTGAAGGGATCTCAAATGTCATCTAGTCCAATCCCTTCATTCTGCAGATAAGAAGACCCAGAAGGGAGAAGACCACACCAAAGTAGTCAATAACAGAGCCATGACTTGAACCTTGGAGTCTGATTTAAGAACCAATATTTTTTCACTGTATTCCACACACTCTTGTAGTTACACACACACACACACACACACACACATGACCTCAGCTAATACATTTCACCTCCCCACCTAGGACCTCAGTGTCTTCATCTGTAAAAGTAGAAGGTTGTGCTAGATGACCTCAATGGTCTCTTCTCCCTCTAAATCTCCAAGCCTTATAGACATAGGCTTCTTTGTGTGTACATATATGTATATATGTCCATATACATACATATAAACACCCCATATGTCTAAGATATTAGGCTTATGTACATATAACCGGTCATGGTAAAGGGATTTCCAGCAGAACTTAGTAATCTCTAAATGAAACAGCTTCTTCAAAGGTGCCTAGAAAGTTATATCAAGCCAATTCTGTCCAAGACTCAACCTGTAACCTTAGAAATGCCATTAAAATTCTCTTGGCCTCAGTTTCTTCATTGGTGTCACAGGAAGACTCAATGTGCTATGCTGGAAAAGATGCTAGATTTGGAGTCAAGAGACTGAGGTTTGAATCATGGCATTGCCATTTATCAACTGTATGACCTTGGACAAGTACCTTAACTTTTCTGAACCTCCGTTCCTCAACTGTAAAATAAGGGGGTTGGACCACATAGTCTTCAAAGGTTCTGTCTCCCTACAACCTGCTTTTTGGTACTTCCTGTGTGACCTTGGGCAAGTCATGAACCTCTCTGAGATTCTAATCTGTCAAATGAGTGGGTTAGACTAGCTGGTTCCTAAGATCCCCCAGAGTTCAAAATCCATGACTCTGTGACATCAGGCTATTCATTCTTTGGGGAAAAATATGTGATAGAGTACATGTGGGGACTTCTCACAGATCTCCAAAATAAGGGATTGATTCGATCACCCACCCCGCCCTCTCCCCCACAAATAAAGGTCATTCAAATAAGTAGGAATTTAATGAAACTCATTTATTTTAGTTGGTTTTTTTTCTCTCCATCCAGAGATTCTGAGAGGTAAATAAAGCATTTCTTAAGTGTTTACTAGGTGACAGGCACTCCACTAAATGCCAAGAAAACAAATACAAGCTCCCCTCCCCCACTCTGCCACATTCTTTACTCTAAAGGAATTTACATTCTAATGGGGGGATTCAACACCATAAAAGAGGTGGGTTTGGGGGGGGGAGCATGTAGGAAGGTGAAAATGTCTAGAGACTAAAAAGTGGGGAGAAGTCCTGTGTATTTTATGTGGGAAAAGACAGCATGGTATATTGGAAAGCTTGGCCTCCGGAGAAACCTGGGATCAAATTCATTTGCTAACATTGGCTTTGTATACCTAATCCAGGGGTGGGGAACCTGAGGCCTTGAGGCCACATGTGGCCCTCTAGGTCCTCAAGTGCAGCCCTTTGGCTGAATCCAAACTTTACAGAAGAAAGTTGAAGGTTCGGCAGCCCTGACCTGATCTCTTGGACCCTCAGTTTCCTCATCTGTAAAATGAAGATCATAATATCAGCAGTGCCTAGATCCCAGCATCTTCTTGAGCATATAAATGAGACAACAGGCATTAAGCACTTTGCAAACGTGACACATGATATAAACATCAATTATTTGGGGTTTTAGCCAACAAAATGAGGCGATCATTCTCTGGCCCCAAGCCATGTTGGCCAGATAAAAGCCTATGATGCTTTTATTTGTGTTCATTGACTGCCATTGGCAGATTCCCATCTCCGTCTATACATTTCCCTGAATAATCCCAACTTGACTGCTTTAGAACTTCAGGACACACAGACCCCCTTTGAGGCCTGATCACTCACACTTCTCAGCCTTCTCCATGGAAGAGGGTAACCTGGTAACGATGCAGACACAGACTGGACTGATTGTCCTGTTCATTTCCATTTTGCTCTCATCTGACACTAGATGGAGCAACATCTTTTTCTTCTCCGGTTTTCATTTTCCCTGTTTGGAGCAAGACTTTCTGCAGTAGCATGGAATCTCCCAAAGGCTCCAGCTGGCTCCCTACCCTCAGCATGCATCATAGGCTTATCTTCTGCCCATCTATGGCTTAAATGACATAACACTCTCTAGATAAGGGCTTTATAATCTCTTTTGTGTCTTGTTTCTCCTTTGTCAGTCTGATGAAATGTACTGGCCCCACCTTTTTTTTTTGCTTTTTGGAGGGGCAGGGAACTTAGCGTTATGTGACTTGCCCAACATCACACACCTAGTAAGTGTCTGAGGCTGGATTTGCATTGGTCCCTTCTGAGAATATTTTTAAATGAATAAAATGAAATATATGGGATTACAAAGAAAATAACTTCTCTTGAAATTCAGTGATCAAAATATTAAGTTTCAAGTTTATGGACCCCAAGTTGATAAAGACCTCTGCTCTAGGGCATGTGTCCTTCTATGAGAATGGTTTCAAATGAGCCAGCCAGGAGTTGAACCTGGAACCTTTTGATCTGTACTCAGAAACATTATCCATTACACTACTGGCCTGTAGACCTTGCCTGAGTCAAAGTAAGAACTCAAAAAGAACTTAGCTTAAAAAGGCCAATGTCTTCACTACATTCTGGGCCATCTCCAGTTGTCATGATCTATATCTGACTATTGGACCCAGATGGTTCAAGGCTAGTGATTTTTCACAGCCCTCCCTTACTTAAACCCAATTGACTTGCAAGTCATGGCATCATCTTCCTGATGTCACGGTCCTCTTTGAGAATGAAATACAAACCACACAACCCTTAATGGGATTAAGTTCAGCAAAAAAAGCTTGCAATGCTTTATGATTTACAGATGAAAACAGGCATTCCCACAGTCCTAATCTCAATGGTACTCATTTAGAAAGAGATCTGCATTCAGTCAAGAAGACCTGGGTTCATACAGTTCTACCACTCTCTGCCTGGGTGACTTTCTTCAAATCCTCTCTGCACTTTTTCCCCCTCATTTGTAAGATGAGGGCATCAGATAATTATAAGATGACATAGCTCCTAAGGTCCTTTCCAGCTCTGTAGTATATCTTATGTTTGAGTTCAGATTTACAAAGCACTTTACCACAAACCTGTTGAGGCTTGGAATGCCAGCTCCATTACCTCCATTTTACAGATGGGAAGGTTAAGTAATTTGTCCATGATCACTCACAGTTGTTGTGGCAAATCTGAGATTCAAGCCCTGGTCAGCACCTTTTCTCCCATCACATAGAGCTCTACTACTATAAAGTCTTCATTCTCCTGTTTCTCGGCAAATCTATTGGTTACTATATTCTGAACTCCCTGAGGACAGGAACAGATTTTTGTTTAATTTTTGTGCAACCCCAAGCCACAAAGCATAGGAAAATATGAGGCATTTTTGTTTGCCCAAGGCCAGATTTAAACATCAAAATCCTCATATGTAAAAATTGAAGTCCTGTGCCCTGAGGCTTTGATCCTTCCCTAGAATAGTGGGATTGATTTTTCACAATGATTGCATGCATGCATATATGTATCAATAGATTAATTCAACAGACTACCCGTCTAGCACCATGTCATAGTCTAGGCAATAGGCATTTTTCATCCATATTGTTTTTCCAACGTGTATGGTTAAACTAATTTCTCTCTCATTGTTTTGGATCTCACTGAGAAAACTTTGTAGTATTTGGGGACTTGGTGAATAAATCAGCACAGAATTTTCCAGGAATAAAAACATTTGGAGAACTTTATTATCAGGAGGGTTGTTTTGATTTTGCTTAGGACACATGTTGCAGGATACTGGCCAATACCTAGATGAATATGGATATCTATCTATCTGTCTATCTATCTATCTATCTGTCTGTCCGTCTGTCTGTCTGTCTGTCTGTCTACACATACATATATGTATATGTATATGTATATGCATATGTATATGTAAAATGTGGAAACTCCTGGGGGCACTGAGAACTGCCTGGGAGCACTGAGAATGATGGTCACATATCCAGTATGTGTCAAAGTTGGTACATGAATCCAAGTTTTCCTCACTCCAAAGCTGGCTGGATCTCTATCCACTGTGTCACATTGCCTTCTATATACATATTAAATGCCTCAGGAGATTTAAAAATATTTGTTTATGTTCCCAACATCTTCTGAAATCACCTTCCTCTCTTTGCTATTTGCCAGAGTTACTGCACCTATTCTTACAATCAGGTAAACAGAGTAGCCAATCTGTGGGTCAAAAGGAGAGTAGATATTACCAATAGCCCTAGCAAGGCATCAACCTTTCTCCTGCTCTGAGCTTGGTCATAGGTAGCACATAAAAGTAAGAATATCCTAAACCTCCTGAGTTGGTTTTAAGGCTAGGCTAATCTATTCTGAAGTTGCATAATTGTAAATGTTGACAAGAGCCAGCGCCTTGTTGCTGCAAAGAATTATGACTCTGGTGTTTGAGAAAAGGGCTTTTCCTGCATATTTATGTCTATGTTCTAGAACAGTTGTGTGAGCTTTGGGCTTAGCTGTAAGTTGCCTGAGATTTTAGACACTTCAAACCTCAGGACTGGGTAGGTGTGATGCAGTGTGACAAGGATCTTCATCTTTGACACCTTTTCATTCCTTCCTTATTCTCTGAAGTGTGGGTATGCCAGGGGACCACAAGAGATATGGATTATAGGATCTTGGAGGGGGCCTCCTAAAGCACAAGATACAATGGAATGCATCCTGGATCCCAAGCCAGATCTGCATTTGAATCCCAATTTTGCCCCTTGCTACCTGTGTGACTTTAACCAAGTCACATCACCTCTCTCATGTGCATGAGAAGTGAGCTCAGGGTTGCAGTCTAGTCTTGTGAGATATGATCTGAAATATTAAACTGGAGAAGATGGAAGCCAGTGTATGCTACAGAATGGGAGAATTGGATAAAGCGAAGACATCTCTCTTTATTCAGCAATGAGCAAAACAAACAAATTATCTGATCAGTACTGTAAAGATGCAATGGAAAGGGTGTTCACTTGGCGTCATGGGACCCGAGTTTGAATCTTGACTGTACTACTTACAAATTAGGTGACCTTGGAACCTCTCAGGGTTCCAGTTTTCTCATCTATAAAATGAGTGGGTTGGACTACTTGACCTCTAAGTTCCCTTCTATCTCTAAATCCTAGGATCCTTTTCATTCGGTAGAGAAGAGAAGCAAATTCCCAGATTGCACCGTATTCTTGCTCCATCTCTGCCTGTGACATGCTGTACAGGAGAGGTTGTTTTTTTTTACAAAGTTGGGTGTTGAAAAGGAACAGGCAGATTCAATACAAACCTCCATCTGCTTTCCACACTGCGGATGCCCACACAAGTCCTGAAAAATCTCATGGGGAGGAGATGGAAGATCTTGTAAGTTGACTGATAAGGAAGAAAAACTGACTTCCTTCCCTTTGAATATGGCCTGATATCAGAAGTTAAATAGGGGACTCAGATGGCTGTTGTCAGGTGGACAGATTGGCCCCTACTAAGTCTTTAGAAAAGGATGCATATTTTAGCATGTTTTGTTCAGATGGATCTTCTTACTATCCCGAAAGCTTTGCAATCCCCCAGGAATGGACTTCCTATCCCACCCCTTTCATTTGTCCTCTTGTTGGCACATTTTTGTCAAATTAATTTTTTTAACAAAAGAAATGAGATCAGTATTTAGCAACATTCATGAAAGTGTGTACCACTTTGTATTTTATAGGCACACATGATTCAGTATTATTTGCTACATTTGGTGAAGGCAGAATCCTAAGTTAGGCTGACCAAATTCAGTTTTGCTTACATAGCACCTAGGAGCCAGCTGACCTGGCTTTGCTCCTTCCAGCTGACTTTAGAGGCGTTTAACAAGACTTGCACTCTTTCAGCACTTGAACACATAATTAGCAAGAATTAGTTAAAATAGGAGGCTGCCAGATGGTGGATTGAGGTGAACTTGTCCCTGATCAAACAACCTTGCTCCCTGACCTTCACCTGAGGGTATATTGGACTGTGCTGATCCTGAGCAGGGTCTGAGGTACTTAATCCTCATACAAAATTTTCTAGTTCCAACTTTGATAGAATCCTTTGAATTAGAGAGTATGATGTCAAATGTAGCTTTTTTCACTTCCTATCAATGAGATCTGGAACAAAATCATTTCACTTCCTGGGCCTGAGTTACCTCATTTGAAAAATAGAGGACTGTAGGATTACTCCTTTAGAGGTAAAAGTGACCTTGGAGGACTCTCATCCAGTTCTCCCATTTCACAGATGAGTGAGAGTAGCACAGATGGCAGAATCAGGATCCAAACCCAGGTCTTCTGACCCTAATATCACAAATTTTCTTTCTACTAAACTATGAGTCTGTTACTTTATTTTACAAATGAATAAACCAAACCACAGTAGGGAAGTGAAATTATTTGTCTGAAGTCTCATGTCTAATTTTTGGAAGAGCCAAGACTAAGATCTAAGTCTTTCCAATATACCATACTGCCTATCCTAAAATTCCTAAAGTGCTGTACTGCTCTGTGTGTGTGTGTGTGTGTGTGTGTGTGTGTGTGTGTGTTGAGTTTTGAAGGAATTTTGAATTGCAGAAAAAATGAAGAATATAGTCCTCACTCTTTTTGATATTATCATAAGCCCATAAGATTTTAAGTTTGGAGAGTTGGAAGAAACCTTAGCTAGATAAAGGACCATAGGGTCAGATACTGTGAGTGGAGTCCAACCCTGGCATTTTATTGATCTTCATGATAATGTTTAGTTATAATTCATGGGACTGTTATAAGGTTATCATTTTAAAAATTCTATCTACAAGACTTGTGTAATTATAGGGAGAGAGTAACTTGAAATGAAATGAGTTTGAGATGCTCAAAGGTATCAGAGGGCTCAATCACTAACGGTGAGTAATTCCATTTGCAGAAATGCTAGGACTCACCCCTTGGTCTCATGGTTTTTATCAATTTGCAGCTGAGCACATTGAGGCTGGGAGAGAATATGCAAAAAGGGAGCTTGTTGGGATTTGGGTCCAGACCCCCTGCCTTCCAATTCTGTAATTTCTGGGAAGATAACCTCTTCTTCTCTCCAGCCGCTTCTCAGTGATTTTGAATATTATTGAGAAGGAAACAAAAAAGTAGGGAGTTGTCATTGTTGTTGTTATATAGACTATTTGTGCCCGACCTGTGGTGGAGCCTTCCAAGCTGATACTGCTCTTCTCAGCCACAGTTGGACATACAGTGCCTTGACTCCAACATAGTGATGGCATTTTGGTCCTCTTCAAGAATGGAGTACCACAACCAACTAACCAACCACCCAGCCACCCAATTGTTGAGTATGATTTCCTCAAATTTGCTTTATTCTCCTTGTTGCTTTCATTTCCTTTTCTAAATTAGTTTATTTTTAGTTTTCAACATTCATTTACACAAGATTTTGAGTTATAATTTTTCCCTCCCCGCCTTTCCCCTACCCCCACCCCAAAATAGCAAGCCGACTGAATACCCCTTTCCCCAATCTGCTCTCTCTTATATCCTCCCCCTTCAGCTGCCTAACCTTCTAGTAGGGCAAGATGGGTCTCTATACCCCAGTACCTGTATATCCTATTTCACAGTTGCATGTAAAAAACCAGTTTTTAAACATTTGTTTTTAAAACTTTGAGTTCCAGATTTTCTTCCCCTCTTCCCTCCTCACCCACCCCCACTGGGAAGATAAGCAGGTCAATATAGATTGTACATGTGTAGTTACCCATATCATTTCCATGGTAGTTATATTGTGGAAGACTAACCATATTTCCCTCCATCCCATCCCATCCCCCATTTATTCCACTTTCTCCTTTGACCCTATCCCTTCTCAAAAATGCTTGCTTCTAAGTACCTTCTCCCCCAGTCTGCCCTCCCTTCTATCATCCCCCCTCTTATCCTGTACCCCCCTATTTTCCTGTAGGGTAAGATACCCAATTGAGTGTGTATGTTATTCCCTCCTTAGGACAAATTCAATGAGAATCAGGTTGTCCCATTCCCTTTCACCTTCCTGCTCTTCCCTTCCCATTGTAACAGTATTCTCTTGCATCTTTTATATGACATAATTTATCCTAATTTATCTCTCCCTTTCTTCTTCTCACACTAAATTCCTCTCTCACCTCTTAATTTTATTTTTTAGATATCGTCCCTTCATATTCAACTTATCCTGTGCCCTCTGTCTATGTATATATGCACATACATATGCACACACTCACACATATATATTTATATACACATACATCCTCCTATACATGCATACATACACACACATATGTATACGCACACACACATATATTCCCTTCAGCTATCCTCATACTGAGAAAAGTCTTATGAGTTGCAATTACCATTTTTTCAACATAGGAATATAAATAGTTCAACTTCAATAAGTTCCTTATGATTTCTTTTTCCTGTTTGCCATCTCATGCTTTTCTGGCTCCTTGTATTTGAAAGTCAAATTTTCTGTTCAGCCTAGGTTTCTTCATCAAGAATGCCTGAAATTCTTCTATTTCATTGAATGACCATATTTGTTTCCCCATAGCATTATACTCAGTTTTGCTGGGTTGATGATTCTTGGTTTTAGTTCTAGCTCCTTTGACCTCCTGAATATCATATTCTAAGCCCTTTGATCCCTTAATGTAGAAGCTGCTAGGTCTTGTGTTATTCTGTTTGTGTTTCCACAATACTCAAATTGTTTCTTCCTGACTGCTTGCAGTATTTTCTCCTTGACCTGGGAACTCTGGAATTTGGTTATAATATTCCTAGGAGTTTTCTTTTTAGGATCTTTTTCAGGAGGCGATTGGTGAATTCTTTCCATTTCTATTTTGCCTTCTGGTTCTAGAGGCCAATTTTGCTAGATAATTTCTTGAAAGATGGTGTCTAGAGTCTTTTTTCAATCATGGCTTTCAGATAGACCAATAATTTTTAAATTGCCTCTCCTGGATCTATTTTCCAGGTCAAGGGTTTTTCCAATGAGATATTTCACATTGCCTTCTATTTTTTCATTTGTTTGAATCTGTTTTATAGTATCTTGACTTCTCATAAAGTCATTAGCTTCCAATTGCTCCAATCTAGTTTTGAAGGAGTTATTCTCTTCAGTGAGTTTTTGAAATTTCTTTTCCACCTGGTAAATTCAGCTTTTTAAAGCATTCTTCTCCCTCATTGGCTTTTTGGGCCTCTTTTGCCATTTGAGTTAGTCTGTTTTTAAGGTATTACTTTTTTCAGTATTTTTTTGGGTCTCCTTTAGCAGGATATTGACTTGCTTTTCATGATTTTCTTGCATCATTCTCATTTTCCTTCCCAATTTTTCCTCCACTTCTCTTACTTGATTTTCAAAATCCTTCTTGAACTCCTCCATGACCTGTAACCAGTTTATATTTTTCTTGGAAGCTTTTGATGCAGGAGTTCTGAATTTTCTGTCTTCCTCCTGCTCTATGCCTTGATCCTTTTTGTCCCCAGAAAAGGATTCTATGGTCTTTTTGTGCTTCCGTTGCTTGCTTATATTGGCAGCCAAGTACCTGACTTTTGAGCTCTTTGCCATGGTAGAACTCTGCTTCCAAAATGGAGAGAGCTATGTCCCAAATCACTGGGGTTTTTGCAGCTGCTGGAGCTATTAGATGGGCACCCTCTCTATAGCCCCCACAGGCTCTGGCTCACTGATCACACACCCCAGGACCACCACCTAAGACCATGACCCAGATCCAAGCAGGTCAAAGCAAGAGAGATTACCCACTGAATGGTTGCTTGGTGCACCTACAATCTGAAGGCCAGAAGTTCTGGAAGCCGCCACATGACAGTGGCTGCAGCCACTGCACCTCCTCGGTTTCTAGCTCTGGGGGTAGCAGCAGGACCATGCTCTCCCTGTTCCAACTAAGTTCCACACTGACCTTTTACATTGTCTTTGGCATTTGTGGATTGAGAAGTCTGGAAACTGCTACAGCTATTGGTGATCCATTCTCCCAAAGTCTGTTCCAGCTGTGGCTGGTTGGGGCCCTGGAACTAAAACTGCAGCTCAGTCAGGACTGCACTCAGCTCCCAGCGCACTGTGATGGACCCTTCCTGTGGGCCTGCTGGGCTTCCTTCAGCAGGAGATTTGTTTCTCTCTGTCACTTTGTGGGTTCCATAGCTCTAAAGTTTGTTTAGAGTCTTTTTTTTACATGTATTGGAGGAGGTGGTTCTAATTATTTAATGACAATAATAATATCAACAATA
This sequence comes from Pseudocheirus occidentalis, assembly GCA_028646575.1. Lineage (NCBI taxonomy): Eukaryota > Metazoa > Chordata > Mammalia > Diprotodontia > Pseudocheiridae > Pseudocheirus > Pseudocheirus occidentalis. The sequence continues at coordinate 172,407,006 of CM053600.1, forward strand.
AAAGTAATGTAGCCAATAGCAATAATACCCATCAATGAGAGTGTTCTGAGGTTTGTAAAGTGTTTTACACACAGTATTTTATTTGAGTCTATTGCAACCCTATAATGTAGTATAAGTAGCATTCCGTTTATTTTATAGATGAAAAAACTGAGTCTTGGACAGATTAAGGGACTTTACCTATGCTCACTGAGCTGCTAAATCTCAGAGGTGGGATTCAAATGAAGGTCTGTCCTGGCTAGTATTTTAGCACTGAATGGATGTATCACAGAGACACACCAGAGGCAACAGAGCACATTTCTCATGAGGCTCTGGGTCTCAAGGACAGAATTGAGTGGATCGTGTCACATGCATTATGAAGACTTCTGGGAAGGTAGAGATTTAGCAACTTTGAAAGACATCAGAACTCTAACTAATGAAGTGACCAATATTAACTTCAATAATCAAATGGTAAAAGATACCTCCCTCAACTGTGAAATAAGATATACAGGCACTGGGGTCAGAAGATCCATCTTGCCCTACCAGAAAGTCAGAGGGGTTATAGGGGAGAACATAGGAGAGAGCCCTGGGGTGCCCCTCCCACCCCTGACTGTACAAATATGGCCACTACCCAGAAGCCTCTGCTCCCACTCATCCCCAGCCCCATGTCCCAAACATGCCAACCAGCCACATGCTTCTGCCCCCCAGCACCCCTATAAACACGTCACATGCTCTAAATGCTAGCCACATGTTTCCCAGTCTCCTTAGACATGCTTACAATGTAATGTGCTGCCCCCCAGCTCCACCCAGCACCCCTGTAAACATACCACATGCTGTAACATGCCACCCACTGACCCAAGCCTCTGCAAAGATGCCTTACATGCTTTAACATGTCCCCAGCTGCCATGACACACATGCTGCCCCCATGGGGCTCTTCTGGTGCCTTCTCCCACTGCCCATGTGCTTCAGGTCCCCTCCCCTCCTCTCTTGGTGGGGGGGGAAGGGCTTCTGGGCTGCCTCAAAACCCAAAATGAACAGTGGTCACAAGATAAAAAAACAAAACAACACACCTCCCTCCTCTAGGCAGAGAGGGAGGGGGCTAGAGGTGAGGGGTGATGCTTGTATTGTTGGACCTGGTCATTGTGTTGGTTTACTTCATTTAACTATACCTCCTTTTGTTTTTTTTCTTTTCCTAGCGGCAATTGGGGTTAAGTGACTTGCCTAAGGTCACATGGCTAGTAAGTGTTAAGTGTCTGAAGTTGGATTTGAACTCAGGTCTTCCTGATTCCAGGACCGGTGCTCTATTCACTGCTCCACATAGCCATCCCTTTAACTATACTTCTTTTTTTAATTTTTTTATTGACTTGTTTGTTTACTTTTAGTTTACAAGATTCAGTTCCAGAATCACTTGAGTTTCAGATTTTTCTCCCCTTCCTCCCCACCTCCCACCCCCATGATGGTGGCATACAATCATGTATAGAATCTGCAAACTCTTTCACATTGTACAATAGTCTGGTTGTATAGGTGTTGTAGCCAATGGAGTGAACAATGAGAAAAGAGAAACAAAACCAAGCATAGAAAAGAACGATAGCATGTAGGTTGCTTCAGTCTCCATTTAAACTGGGGTCTTTCTAGATCTTTCTCTGAATATAAATATCTCCTTCCATTCTGAGACTTGTAGAGTTGTCTTTTAACTGTGTGTTGCTGAGAAGAGTCCAGTTTATTAAGGTTGGTCGTCACACATATGATGTATCTGTGACTGAGTACAAATGTTTCCTGGTTCTGCTCTTCTCACTTAGTATCAATTCGTATAAGCCTCTCCAGGTAAGTATGAAGTCCATCTCCTTCCCATTTCTTATAGCACAATAATATTCGATCACATTCATATACCATAACTTGTTCAGCCATTCCCCAGTTGATGGGCATCCCCTAAGTTTCCAGTTTTTTGCCACCACAAAGGGAGCTGCAATAAATATTTATAAATATAATAATATATAATTGTTAGGTTTATAGTATATATTATATATAATAATTATTATATTATATGTAATAAACATATAAATAAATGTATAAAAATAAATATTTAAAAAGTTGCTGTACAAACAAAGCTAATGTAACCAAGATTAAGAAGGAAGTGGGAAATTGGGAAAGAATATTTACAACCAGTGTCTCTGATAAAGGCCTCATTTCAAAAATATATAGGGAATTAAGTAAAATTTACAAGAATACAAGTCATTCTCCAATTGGTAAATGGTCAAAGGATATGAACAGGCAATTTACAGAAGTAGAAATTAAAGATATCTTTAAGCATATGGAAAAATGCTCTAAATCACTATTGATTCAAG
>CM053600.1:172415273-172439995 GCA_028646575.1 Pseudocheirus occidentalis
GTAGTAGTAGTAGTAGTAGTGGTAGTAGTGGTGGTAGTGGTGGTGGTAGTAGTAGCAGCAGCAGTACCTTCACTCTAAGGTTGCCTTCTGTCTACTCTGTATGTATCTTGTATATTGTCTTCCTGATTACAAAGCACATTCCTTAAAGGCAGGGATGATGTTTTTGTCTTTCTTTGTATCTTCTGTGCTTAGCACAATGTCTAACTCATAGTAGGTGCTTAATAAATGTTTATTGAATATTATAATTATCATATGTAATTATTACTAATAATATTACAATGAATTCTGACTGCATGACTCCATAGCAAATTACTTTAATTATCTAGGGCTTATATTTTAATAGGGAGGTTCTAGCACTAACTAAAGGGGTTTCCAGACTCCTAAGTAGGGAGCCTTGAGATCTTTCTGTGCACAGATTAGAAGCAAATTTCCTGATTTGGGTGGAACTCATGGGAATATTTTCCAGTGGAGACTCCCATTTTTTACCAGCAGCTCAAGTTAGAAGGGCATATCTTGCACTATGCAGTCTTGTTTCTTCCCTCAATTTAGTCTCACTAAAATGGTAGAAAGCCAAGAATCCGCAGTCACCCTTCAGCAGTCAGTAAGAAATCAAGGGAGGGAGGGAGGAAATGGGGAGAAGGTGGGGGTGGGGAAGGCCCTTTCTCTTTACTCCAGATGGCCAGAGCTAGCACTTAGCCCAGCAGCTGTGTTTGGGTGGGAGGGTGAGAGCACAGACTTATTGTTGCCTGTTTGTGGGCAGCAGCCCAGCCCAAGGCTTTGTGAGAGGTGAGGGCAAATGGGACAGTAGAAGACAGTAGTGGGCTTGAAGGACAGAGGGGAGAGAGAGAGAAAGAGGGAGAAAGAGAGAGGGGGAGGGAGGGAGAGAAGGAGGGAGGGAGAAAAGGAGAGAGAGACAGACAGAGACGGAGACAGACACAGAGAGAGACAGAGAGACAGAGAGAGACAGAGAGAGGGAGAGGGAGAGGGAGAGAAGGAGGGAGGGAGAAGCTTCTCCAAACATTACCAAGCCAGCCCTGGGTCTTTCACTGTCCCTGCACAGTCTGGATTGATTTTTCGTCCCAAACAGAGCATTCTTTCTCCTTTAGGACCCTTGTTGCTTCTGCTGGTGGCATGTAACCCATCTTATAAACAAAGCATTGCCTATGTAAAAAGCATTTAATTACTACCATTCTCAAATAATGTTTAATACTGGCAGGCTTCATTAAATTTTGGTTTAATTTTCTGCACGTTTTGGCAGACATCTCATGACTCATCTAACAGGGAGGGGGAGGAGAAAAGAACCTCTTTGTTGCTTAAAATACACCCATTCTGAGCTTGGGGAACTCCGGAAGTCATGAAGAGGCTAATAGATCACAATGGGGCAAGCAGTCAGAGTATTTTGTTACTCTAAGCAGAGTGAAGCCGCAAATACCTTCTTATTCTCAGGAAGTGAATTGGTAGTTTGTGGAAGTCTGTAGGGCTTAAACTACTCTGGGAGAAAACTTAGCTCCACAGTCGGGGTAGCCTACCAGCTAGCCATCTTGCTGTTCTTTTTACACATTTCATTTCCCCTCTCCATGCCTTTGCACAGGCTATACCCCATGCCTAAAACATCATTCCTTATTGTCTCTGTCTCTGAGAACCTCTAGTTTTCTTCGAAGCTCAAGCACCTCCTTCTACTTGAGACCCTTCCTGATCTCTTTCCCCTGGCTACCCCTTTCCCAGTTACTTTGCATTTATCTTGTGTATGTTTAACACTGTACATTAAATCTCTCCTGATAGAATGTAATTTCCTTGAGATCAAATGTGGTTTCATTTTTAACTTTGTATCACTGCAAACACAGAGCCTGGAAAGTGCCATATAAATGCTTGTGGACTGACTGATTTTTAAAAAAATCATATTCCTTCCAGTCTTTTAGTCAAGAGAGAAGTCATTTCCTTGAGGACATGGATGGTGTCTTAAGATCATAGATGTAGAACTGGGAGAGACCTCAGAGTTAATCTAGCTTAACCTTCCTCCTTGTTTATTATAATCTGGTTCCCATTCCTCTTCACAAATGGGGAAACTGAGGCCCTGAGAGGTTATATCTGGATCACAGTCACACAGGTAGTAAGCAGTATGGTAGCCCAGTTCATCTGATTCCAAATCTATCCACCACACCACCATTGATTGGCATGCCCACACCCATGTGATCAGGCTTGCTTTTGTCTCACCTCTATATTTCCAACTCAGTACAGGGCCTTGCATGTTAACATTTAATACATGTTGTTTGAATTGATTTGAATGCTGGTTGTGTAGCATGGGTAGGACTTCATGACAATATCTATTTTTAATAGAAACTCCTTGCAGAAAACTCCCTCAGAATCTATGAGCCTGTAATCACCTTTAGGGAAAAACATTTTTAATAATGCATTCCAGCCAGATCTTGCAAATGTTCTTAATTTCTGCACACAGTTGCATACAATTCAACAAACTTCAATCCAGCCAATATTTATTAACTGCTCTGTGCTAGAGTCCTTGTGCTAGAGACTGGGCAAATGGTTACAAATGATAACAGCTTCTGCAATCAAAGTGCTAACATTGTCCTGGAGAGATACATCATAGATACAGGTAAGGAAATATGATATCATTTCAGGAAGTGGCGAACACTAAGAAAATAAGAGATCAGGAAATGGCTTGCATAGGAGCTGATGTTTGAGTTAAGTCTTTCCAAATTCTAGAGATGCCTAGAGGCAGAGGTTAGGGAGGATCGTGTTCCAGGAATGGGAAACAGCCTCTGCAAAGATATGGAGGTAGGAGATGGAATAAGAAACACGAAATAGCTGATTTGTTGATTATAGAGTGTATGGAGGAAAGTATTGCCTAGAATGAACAAGCCTAGAAAGGTTGACTAGAGCCAGACTATGAAGGGCTTTAAGTGCCATGGGCAGCTAAGTGGCACAGTGGATAGAGCACCAGGCCTAGAGACAAGACCTGAGTTCAAATCCTATCTCAGATACTGCTTAACTTGTGATTCTAGACAGGTCCCTTAATCTTTGCTTCAGTTTCTTTAACTGAAAATGAGAGTAATAATAACACCAACCTCTATCACACGGCTCTTGTGATAATCAAATGAGATCATGCTTGGCATGTAATAGGTGTTTAATAAACATCACTTTCCTTTTCTCCCCTCCTCCCCTCCCTCTGCTTCTAAAGTTCTGTGAATCTGTGTAGCAAGTATGCTCTCTGGACTCACTAGTCAGGCTGGTATCTTTCTCTGTCTCTATCTCTGTCTCTCTCTATCTCTATCTCTCTGTCTCTCTCTCTGTCTCTCTCTCTGTATCTCTTCTCTCTGTCTCCCTCTCTCTGTCTCTGTCTCTCTGTCTCTGTTTCTCTGTTTCTCTTCTCTCTCTCTCCCTCTCTTTCTCTCTCCCTCTCTCTGTCTCCGTCTCTCTGTTTCTATCTCTCTGTCTCTCTCTGTCTCTGTCTCTCTCTGTCTCTCTGTCTTTCTCTCTCTCTCAAGGTTCTAGGGGTACCACTAAGGGGTTAGAGATTCCATACTGCCGCTATTAGCTGTCTGTGACTAGTACCCCAGAACCATTTAACCAATTAACATCAATTAGCTGAATTACCTTTTGAATGACTCAGTAGATACAGACCCTCTAATTCACCTAATTCCTTTATTCAAGTACAAAAGGCAGTCATTTCACTGACCAGTGAAACATTTCCCCTAGACCAAGGGTTCTTAAGTTTTTTTGTGTGTCATAGAGCCCTTTGGTAGTCTGGTGAAGCCTGTCAACCTCTTTTCAGAATCAGTTTGTTTGTTTTTTTAATTCATAATTGAAGGAAATGCTAAATTTCAATGATAACTTAGAGAAAACAAAATTTCACGATCTAAATTCATGGCCTTTTAAAAATCTGTGGACCTAGGTTAAGAATCTCTGTCTTAGAATGAAGTTGGCATCTCCTTAAAAAAAAAGCCTTGTTCTTTACTGGGAGAGATTTAAATGTGAGGTAAAATCCAGTGTTCTTTCTTTCTTTTACTCAACAGAAAAATTATAAAGATCTTTATGGCCATTTGATTTTATGCACTTCCTCCAAGAGAGTTGCTTCTAGAATGATTTGCTTTCCAATTATGACAAAGAGTAGAAATCTTTTACCCAGTCCTCTTCTGTGTGCTGGATGGGGCACAGGTATTTCCTCATTTTGCAGAGGAGGAAAGAGCTGTCCTTCCTGATTTTTCCTTTCCCTGACTCTAGTGGTTTTCATAGGGTACTCAATTTTTGAGCAAAAAGTAACCTTAGAGATACTCTACTCTATCCCTTTCATTTTTACAGATTAAAAAAAAATGAGGTATAGAGAGGTTAAGTGTCTTGTCCAAAGTCATGATAGGTAGTGAATGACAAAGTTGACCTTTGAACCTAGAATATAAAGTCATATAATCACAGGGTCATAGACCTAGAGCTAAAATGGTTCTTAGAGGCCACTAGTCCTACCCTTTCCTTTTTTACAAATGAGGAAACAGGGTGAGAGGGACTCAAACCCAGGTCTCCTAACTCCAAATCCAGTGTTCTTTCTTTCACATCGTTTTTGTTCACATCATTCTATAGAAAAGCAAGGCACCGATCTTTTAGGACTGGGATTCTGTTCTAGCAATGATATCCAAGGCTATGATACTTTCTATTCCACTGTGCTGCTTTACTCACACAGGCAGACAAACAATTATTTCTCTCTTCCTATACTTTCCTATATTTCCTATACATAACACGTAAAGGGTCACTCCCTAGAGGAGTCTTCTGACTTTAGGTTAGAAAATCCTGTAAAATTTTGATGAATTTGGAAGCATCTGAAAGAAATAAAAGATCAGTTCCTAATGTTTCTGTCTCCACCTATGCATCATTGAGATTCATTGGCCAGTTTTTTAGAATTTATTTTTGAATGAATTTTGTTATTTTTATTTTATTGATGTGTAATTACCACTCTAGGTTATACTCTCATGATTTCTATGTAATCCTTGACTCTTTACTCAACTCATCCCATATGCCTAACCAGTTGCTACATCTTGTCATTTTGACCTTCACAATATCTCTTGCAAATGTAGCCTTTTCTCTACTTATGCACCCATTGATGTGGTTCAATTCCTCAGCACTTTTACCTGGGCTATTGGAATTGCCTTCTAACTGGTCTCCCTGCTTCAATACTTTTCACACTCCAATCTCTCCTTCAAACAGTTGCTAAAGTGATTTTCCAAAAGCATAGGTCTGACCATGTCACTTCCCTAGTCAATAAGCTCTATTGGCTCCCTATTACTTCCAGAATCAACATAAAATCCTTCATTTAAGCCTCTTCACAAACTGATCTCTTCTTACCTTCCTACTGCCTTCTCACATTCTACTCTATGAGCCAGTCATACTGGCGTACTTACCATTCCTCATATATGATGCTCTGTCTCCTGTCTCCGTATCTTGTTCTAGCTTCTCCCTACATTGTTGCCCCTCCCAGCTTCAAAATCTTTTAATTTGTGGCTTCTTTTAAGAATCAGATCAAGTGCTCTTTCCCCCAAGATGGCGCCGAAGGCAAAGAAGGAAGCCGTTGTCCCCCCCTCACCAAAGACAGAAGCCAAGTCCAAGGCCTTGAAGGCCAAGAAGGTGGTGCTGAAGGGTGTCCATAGCCACAAAAAGGAGATCTGAACATCCCCTACCTTGCAGCAGCCCAAGACACTAAGACTTCGAAGGCAGCCCAAATACCCTCAGAAAAGTGCCCCTTGAAGAAACAAGCTTGATCCCTATGCCATCATTACGTTTCCTTTGACCACTGAGTTTGGTATGAAGAAGATTGAGGACAACAACATCTTAGTCTTCATTGTGGATGTCAAGGCCAACAAGCATCAGATCAAGCAGGCTGTAAAGAAGCTGTATGACATTGATGTGGCCAAAGTCAACACACTGATCCGGCCTGATGGAGAGAAGAAGGCCTATGTCCATCTTGCTCTAGACTACGATGCATTAGATGTTGCCAACAAAATTGGAATCATCTAACTTACTGTGTCCAGCTGTGTCCCTATAATTCCACCTACAATAAAGAGTTTTCCAGAATAAAAAAAGGAATCAGATCAAGTGCCACCTTCTACAGAAGACTTTTCTCAGTTTCTCAAGCTGGTAGCATCCTTCTCTTTATGTTTGCTTTCTATCTACTCTATATGTATCTTATATGCTCTTATTTATACATTATCTCTCCCATTTGAGTGTAAGCTCCTTGGGGGCAGGCACTGCTCTATCTTTTTCTTTGTATCTCTAGTGCTTGGTCCAGTGCCTGGCACACAGTAAGAACCTAATCATTACTTATTGTTTGATTGACTGAATGATCCCAAATAGTTTTCCAGAACAGTTGGATCTTATTTGACCAATCTTATTATGTATCTGGTCTCATTTTTGAGGGGGGAGGAGGCTGCTAATTTATTATATATCTTCTCTCAGGTTGGGAAGTCGTGGCTCTTTTCCAAGACTGAGTAGAATGAAAGTCCCATCTGTCACCGAGACAGGGTAGACAAGATATATTTTCCATTCTCACAAAAACACATCTACCAAAATTTTGTTAGATCAAGAAGGAGGGAGGAGTGGGCAAACCCTTTTCAGTTTTTGTTTCTTATAGCAGTTTCCTCCACTAGACTCAATGGTCCTGACAACTTTCCCCACCCACCATAATGGCTAAAATCTAGCACTTTGTTAAATTACTAAATTCATTCCTTTGAGTTAAGAAACCATCTTCTCCAGATCCCCTTTTAAAAAGGAAAAAGGGAGGCAATAGTATCAATTATACTTCAATGATCAGGCCACTGCATGACCCACTGGGACTTGAGGGACCTGGATTTGAATTCCAATTCTGACATTTAACTTTGTGGCTTTGGACAAGTCATGGGAGATTTGATTCCTCATCTATAAAATGCAAGGTTGGGTTAGGTGACCTCAAAGGTTCTTTCCAGCTCTAAATCAATGCTTCTGTATGACTACTGCATCTAATTCTGGCTATCACATAGTAAAAAGGACATTGGAAAACCAGAGTGTTCTCCAAAGAGGGCTATCTAAAGGAAGAGGTGATTTTGAATGGCTATTCTGCGAGGATCCATTTATTATTGTTGTTGCTGTCACCACTGTTATCATTGTTTGTAATGACAGTGATGGCTAAAATTTAGAAATGCTTTAAGATCTTCAAAGTGCTTTACTGTGAACTGGAGGATGTTGGTTTATTTTTAAAGATGCCAGACTTCTAATTTCATTGGTATTAGGACCTCTCAGTAAGGAACCACCACCACTACCATCAATGAAGATTAGAGAATTAATGAATCACAAAAACATAAACTTAAAAAGCCCCAATAGATCATTCACATTTACTGCCATTTATAGTCTTACATGAGGCTTGGAGTACTGAGAGGTTACTTTGCCAAAGTCACAGCTAATGTGTGACAGACTGTGACAGACTAGAATCCAGCTTTTCCTCACTCAAAAGCTTGCGCTCTCTCTCTCTCTCTCTCTCTCTCTCTCTCTCTCTCTCTCTCTCTCCCCCCCCCTCTCTCCCCCCACCATCCCAGGCTGCCTCTTTTCTTCATATGAAATAGAATCAAAGAAGGGGATGCTATAGAAGGAAAATGATGGGCCAGATAACCTCTTAAGTCTCATTCTACTCTGAACTTCCATGAACATCTTACTTTCTATGAAAATTGTATGAGAGAGAGGTGATCAGACATAAACAATAGTTAATCAGGTCCTTTGAACTATCAGTTCCCTCTCTTCCTTGAGCTAATTTAAATGAGTCCTGAGGAACAGGAATTTTGATTAGGGCTATAGAGAAAAAGATACTCTGAGAGCAAGGAAATTTGCCTAGAGAGGACAGCTATGGGTCCTGGGAATTCAGGGGACAATATGAAGGATGGAGGATCCTGGTGTCTGGTGTGGGACATTAGGGAGAAGAGTATGAACAGGAGGGGTAGTCACAGAAAAATAAAATCATAGAACTTGAGAACTGATAGCCACCAGGTCCAATCCATATCCACCCCACCTCACTCCAACCCTCATTACAATATATCCAACTAAAAAGCAGTTATCCAGTTTACGCTTGAGCAATCCAATGAGAAGGAAACCACTCTCTCCCAAGACAGCCCATTCCACTTATAGAAACCTTGAATCCTCAGGTTTTCCTGACCTCAAGCTGAAACTGGCCACTTTACAACATGCAGCTGTTGTTCTTCAAATACTTGAACACAGCTAAGTTTTCCATTCTTCAAATAACATAGCTCAAGTTCCTTCAACTAATCAACATCTTAGACTCAAGACCTTTCGCCATCCTGGTTGTCCTCCTTTGAACATTCTCCACTTGTCAATATCTTTCCTAAGCTGAAATAAACCCACTGGGATCATAGATTTAGAACAGGAAGGGACCTTAATGGACAGTGGATCCAAGCCTTCATTTTAGTAAGAAGGAAGCTGAGACCCAGAGAAATTAAGTGATTTAACTAAAGTCTCACAGCTAGTATTTGGGATATACTCTTAGATCTAGATCTTCCTGTCCTCCACTTCAGTGTCCTGAACATTACATATTGTGGCTTATTCAATGACCCATTCAGTTCCCTTCTCTACTGCTTGAGATGTGGTCTGACAGAAGTCAGAAGATTGAGAAAGGCTAGGGGAAGTCCCAGCACATAAGCTTCTCTTACATGCCCCCTATTTCCAATTTCCTCTCCAACCATCCCTGCCTTTTCTCTTTGTCGCTCTCCCCTTACCAGATGAATCGCTAACCTGCAAGGAAGGCAGGAGCCATTTTGAAGGTGAGAGGCAGGTCTAATATTTTTGTCTCAAGGACTGAATCTGCTGATACTTCAGGAACCTATGCTTTTACTCGAAGAATAAGAACGATTAATTAATGACCTCAACCCCTTTTTCTTTCCAATATAAAATAGCCATAAGTAGGAAGAAATAAAAAGAAACATTTTGTTTTGTTTTTTCCATTCATGGAAGACAGTCTATTTGCATGAGAATAAAAGCAGATGGGCCCAGCAGTCTCTAGAAAAATGAAACCACTCCTTATCCCAGATATGCATAAATTGGCTACAAAAAAAGAGCACAGAAGACAGCTACAATGGAACACAGAGAGGCAGGCATCAAGGGCAGTCACAGAGACATGGTTTTACCCTCCTATCCCATATACATGGGGATGTCAATGGCCTCTCTTTTCCACCAGAATCTTCCTTGTAGGAGCCACTAAATGGATCATTTCAGCCCCTCCCCCTGACTTTCTTTTTCTTTTTAACACAGTAATTTATTAAAATAATTTGACTGGCAACCAACATGCTGAAGAGACCTAGTAGCCCCTTTCTTGGCAGTCAATCAAGCCTAATGCAACAATTATGAACCTCAATTGACAAAAAATAAAAACCTACCCTGTTCATCATCCAGTCCTCCCCCTGTGGAAAAAAAAGAGACATTATTGGTCTAAATCTCTAATCACTGTACTGCTGTCCCCAGCAAAATTTCAGTGCCACCCACTAAGTAAGACAGAGGAGAAGACCACCACAGTTGTTGAATACATCACACATGTGTTTGCAGTTGGATTAACTTTGCATTTAAGGCTATAAAAGCCCAGAGCTTCTGTTATTCTGTATGCAATACACTGGGTGAAATGGCCCCATAAAACCTATTTCCCCTTAAGACCAAAGTACAGTTTATGGGAACTCCAACAGTGTCTGCCTCAAAGACAGATGAGCTCTTGCAGTCTCAAAACTGAGAACATAATCTCCTTTATAGACACCCCAAACAGACCGTTACACATAATGGCCCAAAGGGGAGTTATCTCCTCACCCAGACACACCAATACAACATTCTATGAGTCTGCAATGTTCCTCACCCAGGAATCTGAGTGCTCTTGGGAGCTGTCCACCAGCAGCAAAGACTGCAGACCAGGAACTTGTCCTCTTAATTCCCAAATACCAGAACTAAGGCTGGAAATCTAAAGTCGTAAGGTTAGGGTAAATAGAAAGCAAATTTAACATGGAGAAGAGTAAAGTTAGAGATTTTGTTATCCACAAAGATGTTAGTGACAAAAAATATGAACAGTTTCATGACATTCCAATAAGTGATAAGTTCATGGACTAGATTTACCACCTCATCACGAAAACTTGACATAAGGTTCAAAGGGAAGTAACTAGAGCTAAGGAGGCAATATACACATCACCTCCATCAACATCAGTGGAGAGGCAGTGAGGTATACATTGAAGAAGTGCTAGACCTGGAGTCAGAAAGAGCTGAATTCTAATCCTGCTTTATACTAACTTGTGTGTGACCATGGAGAAGTCACAGACTCTTTCAACCTCAATGTCCTTATCTATAAAAGGAGAATAATAAGAGAATCTATATCCCAGGATCAAATGAGATAAGACATGCAAAGCACTTAGCACACAGTAAAATGCTCTGTGTGTTAGTTATTACTACTAGTAGTGGTAGTAGAATAATAACCGTGAAACTACCAAAGATGAATGTTATGAAATTATAAAATGGAAACTTGGCCCCCAAAGAATAGATTTTTGCAGAGTTGGGAAGATCCATGTGTGTGGAACATTGTAATTTTTCAGCATCTGAGAGGTTTGGGGTATTTATATGTTTTTCTACTTTTTTTTCTTTTTCCTCTTTAAAAATTTTGTTATAAAGGCTGGAGTTCTGGGAGGAAAGAAGGAAATAAGCATTTATTAAGCACCTACTATATGTAGAGCCACACATGAACAGCTTTCCAGAAGAGGGCTACTGTGAACAGCTTTTAAGGTTCTGATTACATAGTATAGTGAACACTATTTATTCAATAACAAATTAAAGCAAAACATTCTCAGTAAATCAAGGTACAGCATTCACAATGTTACAACTTATCACAGATAATCAAAATACATCATTCACAACAACTTATCACAGAAAATGACTGCACAGTTTTCACCACAGTGATCACAAAGTTTTGAACAAAGAACAATTATTTAATAACTCAATCATTCAATCAACTCAATTATTCAATCATCCTTAAGGAGGCTTGCCTCCTTAAGGGACACAAAGTACAATAGTCAACATTCTCCACTCATGGGGGCACACTAAGTTAACTCAATCAATCACTTATTCAGTCATCATTCACCATTCATCAGAAAATACACAGACTCTCCACCCCTAGGTCACTAGTAAATTACAATTTCTCAGTCAGTACACAGTATCCAAGTAAAGTCTTTTTTCTGCTTGACTTGAGGTGGTCTCTCAGATTCTCTGGATCCCCTTCCATGGTCCCAGGTCCTACCTGGATTCACCAAACTGTACCTGGGTTCAAAGGCAGACAACTCCCAGGTCCTTGTCCAGCTCTCCATGCTCTTCCTGTTCCATGCTGAAGCTCACAGCATCAAGTTCACCTTAAATCTTTCACAGTCTCTGTTCCTGGGAAGTTAAGGCTTAACAAAGCCATAAACAGGTTCATTTAAAGCACCACCATCACAATCATGCTTCCTCAGTCTGTAGCAGCTCCAGCTGACCCTCAGAAATCTTCAGCAGCTCTAGGTGGCCCTCAGACTCAGAAAAAATTTCAGCTGGTTCCCAGAATCAAAATCACTTCATCTAGGTTCTCCAAATCAAAATCATTCTCTTAAGCCTGGGGGCCTTTCCTCTTCAGCCTCCCCAGTGGCAGCAGCTTCTGTCTCCATGAAGCTTGCTCCAAGAAAATCTGTCTGACCCAAAAGGGACTTCTTCTTATATACATACATGGCATTAGCTCCTGCCTGTTTCAGTCAACCCCTTCCTGTTACATCAGCAACAGGGGTTCATACCTTCTGTTTCTTTAACAGAAGCTTGATTAATTATTAAGTGCAAAGTACCTCTCAGTTTGGCAATAAGAAAGGAATTTCACATTTCATTACTATTATGCTATATACCAGGCACTATGTCAAATATTTTGTTGTTATTATTAAATATCATTATAAATATTGTCTTATTTGACCCACACAACAACCCTGGGAGGTAGGTGCTTTTATTACCCCCATTTTATGGTTGGAGAAACTAAGGCAGAGGGAAACTAAGTGATTTGCTCAAGGTAACATATCTAGTTATACCTGAGGCTGGATTTGAACTCAAGTCTTCCTGACTCTAAGTATAGCACTTTCTATTATCTGTACCTCCTAGCTAAGTGGGAAGGAAAGGGATACAAAAACACAGTTATCAATAAAAGTCTATTTATTTAAAAATTTGACATAAGGGATAATAGTTATACTCACTTGTAACAAATGAGCAAGTACGACTATCCCTTGCTGCTTTTGTCAGAAGAACATTAGACTGGAAGGACCATGGAGTTTCTTTAATATGGTATTCATCACCCCCTTGAGGACAAGACCAGTGGTTCTTAAAGTGTGTACTGGGGTTATATGTGCCAAAAACTGTATGAAATTCACACTTGTATTCACATTGAGCATGTGTCTGTCTTCCCAATGTGTAAGGAGCTAGCATTTGCAATTGCATGTACCTACATGAAACTTGGACTCTCCTCTAACTTTCTATGATCTCTCACAACAAAGAATAATACTGTAACATGAACAGAACAAAATCTGAGAGCCACTAGACTAGACCCTTTAGTGGAAGATAAGATACTGAGGGAATGGGAAAAAGGATGATGAAGTTTGGGCAGAGGAGAGCAAGAGATCAAGAGGAGGTAACCCAGCCAGATTTTTGCCTCAGGAGCTTGAGGAGGTATGGGGCAGGTGGAGGAAAAGAGGTTCAGGCTTTCTTTCCTGCCTGGGAAGATTTCTTTTCTAATCCCTTACCATTCTGAGGGCATATTTGATTGTAGATCTTCAGGAAGTCATTAGGGATATAGGAAAATAACCAGAGTATAAGGATTTATGGATTTAAGTCAGCGGTTCTCAACCTGTGGGTCGTGACCCCTTTGGGGGTTGAACAAATCTTTCACAGGGGTTGCCTAAGACCATCGGAAAACATGTATTTCCAATGGTCTAAGGAACCAAGACACCACTCTTCTATCTGTCTCCAGGCAGGTCTGCCTACATGCAGATATGCCCACATATGAGTATTAAAGGGTTGCAGCATTAGGAAGGTCAAGAACCACTGTTCTAGAGTGTCTTGATTGGTTGAAGTGGAATCAGGTATTCATAATGCCTAGTCCTTAATGCTTCAGTCCTTGGGTCTTTCTCCAATGGGCAGCATAGAGTATGCTTGAGAATGGTGTTTGTCATCTATTTCCTAGCTCCCCCTCCTCCAGTCCAACAGATATTATTATAGAACAATCTATGAGGAAAATTGGAAGATTGGGTTTTATCTACCATAATTTCCCTTATTTGTGGGTAGCTTTAGCTCACTGTTGGGTTTCAGCTTTAAAAGGAGACTGCTGGGTGTAGAGCACTGAGATACCTGGAGGCACCCTTACAGGAAGACCCAGGCCCATATGATAGAAAGGGCAAGATTCAACTCAGTTCAAACATCTACAAGTGGGAGGGATTTTAGAATGAATCTAGTACAGCCCCTTCCTTTCTCCAGATAAAGAAACTGAGTCTGGGAGAGGCTGTAGGACCATAGATTTAGAGGTGATAGCACAAATGATTTAACATGTATAAAGTGGTTAGCACAACTTAAAGTACTCTATAAGTACTAGTTATAATTAATAAGAACTGAAAGAGATTTTAAATGTCTAACTGCTTGTTAGGAATCTATAACTGGCTTTCACACAGACATCTCAGACTCGATATCTACAATAGCACTCATTGTCTTCTCTCTCCACATCCCAAATTCTCTGTCTCTGTAAGGATACCACATCCAGTCATCCAAATTCATGGCTCCAGAATCATCCTTGCTTCTTTACTTTTCCTCATCCCACATATCCAAAAAGTTGCTGAGTGTTGCTGATTCCCCCTTCCTAACATCTGTTTCATTTGTGCCCATTCTCTCTTCTCTCCTAACATGGCTACCACTTCAGGTAAGGTCCTCATCACCCCCACCTCTTGCTTAGAATATTGCTATAACCTCCTAACTGGTCTCCCTGTACTTACTCATTATTCATTTATTTGGAGACAATCAGGGTCAAATGACTTGCCCAAGGTCACATAGTTAATAAATGTCTATGTTAGATTTGAACTCAGGTCCCTTCTGACTTAGGGCCCATGCTCTATTTGCTGTACCACCCCTCAGTCCTCATCTCCCCATATTTAGTGTCTTCCCTTTCCAATGTGTCATCTATGTGGTTGCTGAATTGATATTCTTTAAATCAGGTTTGACCATGTTACTTCCTTGTTTAAGAAACTCTAGTGACATAATTTTGCTTCTAGGTCCAAGTACCAACTTTTCCAATTGATATTTAAAACCCTTCACAGACTGATGGTCACACACTGATCCCTGCTTCACACTTTCTGCATTCCTGACAAACTGATCTCCAGACATAACAAGTCACCTCCTTCCTCTCTGCTCTTCCAAATGCCCATTAAGAACCTTTAACTTCCCTCAAAGCTCAGCTTACATGTAAAGTGAAACTTCTTTGAGCATCCTCCCTTTCTGTCTCTCTTTTACTAGTTTCTCTCTTGACTCCTAAGAACCACAAGGTCTTCCTGTAGTGCCAAAATTAAACTCAAGTCTCCATAGCAATACCTCACTCTGCTCTTGGGCTACAAATGTAAACTATTGTTTCCTTTGCTATTTCTACTTCCCAGTCAAAAAGTCCCATCTTTAGTAGGCTATAGTAGACCCTTGGGAGGCTATAGTAGACCAATTCCAAAGGATGTTCTAAATAGGAAAGTCCCTTGAATCCCAACTGTATTGTCACATCTGGTCAACTAGGTCAATATACTCCTCTAAACTTATAGTCTTAAAGTGCTTGAGACTCAGAGAGGGTAAGTCAATCAGTCAATAAGCACTCAAGTGTCTACTATATGACATGCATTGTGTTAAACCCTGGCATACAGGGAAAGGCAAAAGGTTGCCCTTAAGGAACTTACAACCTAATGAAGGACATGCAAACAGTGATATACAGGAAGATATACACAAGGAAAGACTGGCATTAAGGGGAATCAGGAAAGTCTTCTCATAGAAGATGAGATTTTTTTAAATGACCTGCTAAGGCTCAGAGAAGGGATTTTAATCCTTGTTTTGCTTATTCTAGTTCACCATTCTGTACACTATTATATTATGTAGAAATGATGATGCTTGGATTAATAGGGAATGAATGAATGAAACAGCATTTACTATATGCAAATCACTCCAAGTCACTGGGCTCAAATAGAAAAATGCTGACAGTCCCTCATCGTGAGTAGTTCACATTCTAATAAGAGGAGACAAGACATATAAGAGGCTCAGGTGCAAGGAAGTGGTCCTTTGGATGGAACAGGAAGACAGATGTTAGTAACCTTCTTAGAATGTTTCCATTCTTAAAATTATGTTTCTAACACTGAAGCATTTGACAATGCCAAAGAGTTTGGTGGTGAGAACTTTCTTTTTTGAGTCTTCAGTATCTGTGGCTATTGAGAAAACAGAGGCTAACCTTGGAATCAGGAAGAACTGGGTTCATATCCTGCATTGGACTCTTATTAGATGGGCTAATAAGAATAATAAAACCCTGGACAAATTCAAGGACCCCATACCCTAAGATATGTAGTGTTATTCAGTCATTTCTGACTATTCATAACCCTGTGGACCCTACTGTCTATAGGGTTTTCTTGACAAAGATACTGGAATGGTTTGCCATTTCCTTCTCCAGTGGATTGGGGCAAACAGAGGTTAAATGACTCACCCAGGGTCACACAGCTAGGAAGTGTCTGAGACTAGATTCAACCTCAGGTCTTCCTGACTCCAGACCTGGTGCTTTGTCCATTGTGACACCTACCTGCCTCTTAGAGGAAAGAGGGATATATGTGGAGGCAGAGGACTGGAATTAAAATCCTGACTCTGCCACTATTTAGTGGGTGGCCTGAGATAAGTCACTGAACCTTTCTAGAGTTCAGTTTCCTTATCTGTAGAATGGAATACTAAATCAGATGGATTCCAAACAGCTTTCCAGATCTAAATCCAATTCCATGACCCAGAAACAGATGGGTAAGAATCCCCAATTCAAATCTGCCTTATTCCACCATTTACTGAGGTGCACATTCTCTGTGACAGAGAGTGTAGGTGAAGCTCCTCCCTCCCCTCACCCTAAGCAGAGGCACACTCCACCTTCTGCAGGCTGTCCTTGGGCTCAGAGGCACAGGGAAAGAGTCAGAGAGAAAGTCATCCAATGTCTCATGTGATTTCCTCTCTGGCTTGCACAACTGCCTCTGAGCCTAAGACTTTCATGCAGAAGGTGGAGATGAGAAACTGGAATTTGGAGGAAAATAAGGAAAGATTCCGGGGCTGCAAAATGTTCCTGAAGAAATCTAAGACATGCTATTAATAAAACATCAGACTAACTTTTCTTTTTCCCTGCCCAGAGCAGACTCCTGTTGGTGTCAATCACAAAAGAGAATTGAGGCATATGTGCTCATGCGTGTGCATATGCATGTGTGTGTAAGTGTGTATGTATGTGTGTGTGTGTGTGTGTGTGTGTGTGTGTGTGTGTGTGTGGTAGAGTTGACAGGTACACAGATACACCTAAAAACGGGAACAGAGGCCATGGAAAGCGTTTCCTTTATCTTACAGAATCTCTCACGGATGCAGTCAAGGGCCACACTGCCTTGTGAAAGCCAAACAGTAATATTGGCTTTTGCATTTTGAATGAACTTAAATAATAAGAGAAACCTCTTCCACAGGCCATGAAGAATACGGTTCCCCCTGTAGGGTCAGCATGGAAGAACACTGTGCCAGAAATAATAGTAATAGTGAGACCAACAACAATGATGTTGATGTAGCCCTCATGATGTTCTAGGCGCTGTGCTAAGTGCTGTACAAGTATTATCTCTTTGGATCCTCACAACAATCCTGGGAGGTAAGTGCTATTATTATCCACACTTTACTGATGAGAAAACTGAAGAAAACAGTAGTTAAGTGACTTGTCCAAGGTCACGCTGCTAAGCAGTAAGTACCTGAGGCCAAGTTTGAATTCAGGTCTTCTTGACTCCACACCAGGGGCTTTATACCACTGGATCTGTAGTTAAAAAACTTTGGTTCAAATCCTGGTGCTGCCATTTACCATGTGACCTTGGGCAAGTCATTGAACTTTGGGACTTTAAAAAAAAATCTCATTTGTAAATTAAGAAGATTGGCCCGGACAATCTCTATCTTCCTTCTAAATCACATGAGAGAGTTCTGTTTGGGGAAGAAGAAAATCATGGGGAGCCACAAAATGCTTTTGAACCCATGACAAAATTTTTTTTAACACTTTAAATGATAGAGTTTAATTCAATTTCCCACTCCTCTTTGGAATACTAATGTCCAAGGTCACAGTTAACAAGCAGAATGTGCAAGAGGCGTTAGGCTGTCCTCTGCGAAATAATGTCTCGCATAACTAAAGCTGTAACTAAGAAAGGGTGACCAGAGCTTTGTTTCAGCAGCATAGAAACAACAGAATGTGATATATCACTAGAAAGAAAATTAGTTAAAACAGGAAGCTGACAAATAGCCCACTTTCTCCCTGGTAGTCTTAGGCAAACTGTCCAGTCCCACTCTGATCCACACTCATCACCACATTCCTACCCTCAAGGCCAAGTGTCCTTTTTCTGCTACATGCAGGAGGTCAATTTGTATTATCCCAGACAAAAGCAAAACATGGCAGTTAGATGGCACTGTGGATAGAACACTGGGTCTGGAGTTAGGAATACTTAAATTTAAATCCAGCCTCAGATACTTAGTAGCTGTGTGACCCTGGGCAAGTCCCTTAACCGTGTTTACCTCAGTTTTCTCATCTGCAAAATGAACTGGAAAAGGAAATGGTGAACCACTCTAGTATCTTTGCCAAGAAACCCTCAAGTGTGTGACCTTGGGTGAGTCCCTTAACCCTGTTTGCCTCAATTTCCTCATCTGCAAAATGAGCTGGAAAAGGAAATGACAAACCACTCCAGTATCTTTGCCAAGAAAATCTCAGAAAGGAGTCACGAAAAGTCGAACACAGCTGACAAGTGACTGGAGGCACAGAAAGTGCTACTTATGATTCTAGTCTTATTACAGTCTCAGCTGAATCCTAATCATACAAAAACCAGAAGCATCAGGGAAAATCAGGTAACAAGGGGAACATCACTTCCTGTTAAAGTACAAACTGTTTTATTAGATGGTAAGCTTGTCATCTTGAGAGACTGGGTCTACTTTTTAATATGCAACTTTCACTTCCCACCCCCACCCCAGCACATGATGATTGTACTGTGTGGGTGCTTTATACTCGTTGAAAAATAAGAGCTCATCATTAGCCCTTTGAGATTCGTCTACTGCTTTCATAGAGTCATAGAGCTCAGGTTGGAAGACATTTCAGAGGCTGTCTCATTTTATATATGAAGAGACTGAGGTCCAGGGAAGTCAGGTCATTTATACAAGGTCACACTGTTAGTAAGTGTCAGAGCCAGGCTTTGGAATCCTGGTCTCCTGCCACGCTTGGCTATCTTTCTCTAGAGTGTCATAGGATGCTTCCTTACCACTGGTTATTCAGATGACCAATTATTTCCCCTGGATTTTCCTGTCCCTTACCCCCACCCTCTGAAGCTAACAGTCTTTGAATAATGTTCATCCTAAAACCCCTGGGCCTCATTAGGGAGGGTGTGTGTGTGTGTGTGTGTGTGTGTGTGTGTGTGTTATCCCTGATCAACAATCAGTATATACACAGACCAAATTGCCTGGAATTATCAAACTAGTAGAACTAGTTTCTGTTAGGTTTATGAAGCTAGCCAAACCAAAGCCACTGATGACTCGCTCTCAGCACTCCAGATCTCCAAAGTCTCCAAACAGGCTCCCATTTCCCCCAGAACACCCTGCTTCTCAAACTCCTTTCTTCTTCCCACACAGGAGGAGAGCTAGCTGCTGCATTTAGCATCCTGAATTCTGAAGGAAAAACCAAACACTGCCATCTTTGCCCACATGGAGAGGAGCTCCCAATAGCATTGACTCTACTGCTATTTATAGACCACATTTTATACTTGCTAGACAGTGCCAAGTGAATTGTCAATGAGGGCCTTTTGCACACAAGCATATGGGAACAGGATTTAGCATGGCTTTAAGTTCTTCTTTATGTGGTTATTATATACATGTACATTATATGTGTTTTGTACATCAGCTTTACAGAGGATTCAGAAAAGCTTGCAATTCCCCTAAATTTCTGATATTCCTCTTCATGCCTTCCCCTCTAAGTCTAAAGAGGGGTTTCTACTCTCTAAGGTCCCTTCAAGCTCTAGGGAGCAGAGAAGAATAGATTTTGAGCTGAAAGGAAAATAAGAGACAATCTAGGCAAACCCCCCTGGTCTACAGATGAGATAAGTAAGACTGAGAGACAGTGGATGGCATGCCCCAAGGCCACCCAGGTAGTGACAGAAGGCATGGTTTGAACTCAGGTTCTCTGAATCCAAAGCCAGGGTTCTTTCTCTTGTAACATACTTCTTGTTCTGTTAAAGTAATAACTCAACGGGGTTCAAGAGCCTTGAAACAGATCCTAATCATAAAGACAGTATCTTGGAGACAGAAATCCAAATCCTCAGGATACAGAGCATTGGCTCCAGAATCTGAGGTACTTGGTTATTGGCTGCCAGGGTGACTGAGGTAAATCACTTAGTCTCTCTATCCATGTGGCCCTTTTTAAAAGTTGATTTAATTGAAAAGTCAACTATGACTCCTACTAATTCCTTTAGTAGGCAAAGGTGATGCTTCCAAATGTGGAGAGCTCTCCATTTCTAATGAGGAGGGTGTTCCAAAGGTGGAAACTCCTTCCAGTGAGATGATGAGCAACCAGTCTGCAATGGATAGTTTTAGAGAACTGCCCAGGGCAGTAGGAGGTTAAGTGACTTGTCCATGGTCACCCAGGTAGTATGTAGAAGAGGCAGAATTTGAACCCATGACTTTCTAACTCCATACCAACCCCTCTTTCCACCACCCTCAACCCCTCTCAGTCTCACTTTCCTCATTCCACATTTCCTCACATTCCACTATGAGGATAGTAATAGCATAGGGTTGTTGTGAGGATCAAATAATGCAGTGCCCTCAAGTACTTTGCAGACTTTAAAGCACTACATCATTGTTAGCTACAATTATTTTTAAACCCTATGCTGCTTCTGCACTGGAAGTCCTAGCCAGATAGAAGCCATTATTTATTCAATAACTATGAATGTTTATTGAATGCCTTCTATGAATACATTTATCCTTGAAGTTGTAAAATATTGTTGCATTAGAGCTGGGAAAAGAAGCAGGAGGAGGAACAGTGGAGAGAAGGCCAACTTGGAAGTCATGAAGACCCTGAGTCAGGGCACAGTCCTGTCTCTGACAAATCCTGGCAACATGGGCAAGGGCAGTCAACTTACCCTTTCATGTTCCATGCAGCCCTTAGAATAGAAGCCAATGACAAGTTGCTGAAATGTAGCAGAGGACAGAGTTCCCTGCTAGAATGAAATCCAAGGTTTGTACAAAAAAGTATAAAGATATGATAGATTGATTGGTTGATAGGAAGGAAAGAAAAGAGAAAGGGAGGAAGGGAAGGAAGAAGAGTGAAAAGAAGGGGAGGAAGGAAGGAAGGAAGGAAGGAAGGAAGGAAGGAAGGAAAGAAGGAAGGAAAGAAGGAAGGAAGGAACGAACGAATGAAAGAAGGAAGGAACGAACGAACGAACGAATGAAAGAAGGAAGGAAGGAAAGAAGGAAGGAAGGAAAGAAGGAAGGAAGGAAGGGAGGGAGGAAAGAAGGAAGGAAGGAAGGAAGGGAGGGAGGGAGGGAAGGATGGAAAGAGAGAAGGAAAAAAGGAGAAAGGAACAGAGGGAGAGAGGACATTGATTAAGTGTTTCTCATGTATCAGATACTGTGCCAAGTGATAGGGCTATACATACAAGCATATAAGACAGTCCCTGCCTTCAAGGAGCTTACATTCTAATAGGGAAAAACAACAAATAAATGGGAGCAGGAAAGAAGGGAGAAGGAAGACTGCTATCTGACTGCAAAGCAGCTGCTAAAGAAGAGGAGCCCATTTTAAAGTCAAGGCATAAGTTAAATAAGGCATAGCCAGGGTCCTTCCTGAAACAATGTTATGGATAAGGAAGCAACCAATTAGAAGATTAAGGCTACAGAGTAGAGGTTTCTCCAAGGTAGGAAGATAGCAAAAAGGAGAAATCCCAAAAGAGGAGTTGTGGGTGAAGTGGAGCATTTTATATTATAAATATGAAATTATAGGATTTTGGATCATTCATTTGGGGTTAATGGAAGAGGAGGGTATCCTCACAATGTGAGAGTTGAACTATAAGGAAAGTTGAGTGCCATAGAATTGACACTTGAGAATTGTGATGCTGGAGAAGAGTTTTGAGAGTCCCTTTGACAGCAAGGAGATCAAATCAGTTAATACTTAGAGAAATTAATTCAATCTATTCACTGGAAGGTCAAATACTGAAGCTGAAGTTAAAATATTTTAACCATACAATGAGAAGATGGGATTCATTGGGAAAGACCCTGATGTTTGGAAAGATTGCAGACAAAAGGAGAAGGGAATGGCAGAGGATGAGGTGGATAGATAGTGTCATGAAAACAATGAATAATGGATAGCCTATGAGAGATAGTGAAGGACAGAAGGGCATGGTGTACTATGGTCTATGAGGTCACAAAGAGTCAAACATGACTGGACAACAACAATGTCAAAGGTAAGATGGAAAAGTAGACAGAACTGCAAACCTGAGCCAGGCAAGACTGGAACACAAATCAAGTTTAGGGGCTCTGGTCATCTAAATCAGAGGCTTCAAACTCTGGTCATCAATTGGACACATGACTCTACAACAGTCACAAGCATAGCCAAATCAGATTAGAATGTAGCTCCTATCCAATTTTAATGTGCTGGCATTTTTAAAAACTAAATCAACACGTGGCTTTCTAAGACAACATACAGTCTGCAAGGACCCTCATGTATGCTTTAGTAGCCCCCGTTTCTATTTGAGCTTGACACCACGAATCTAAATGCTTTGGGAGTCAGATCTTGGGGGTCAAGTAGATCAGATCTTACTTGAGAAAATGCTTTCCTGCACCCAGAGATGGAAATAGAAGTGACATTCTAAAGGTGACAAACAGCACTCTTGTCAACCCAGATACATCTCAGGTTGAATAAGATATAGTAAAGATCAAAGTATGAAAACTTCTCCAAAAGTCTTCCACAAATATATGAAGAGTATGGGAAAGTGAGGGCAAGTTTAGAGAGCTTCAGGTTGTATGGAAGGTCTTCTCTCTCTTAAGGGGCTCCTCTTGCAGGTCTAAAAACTTTTTGTTGAGTTGTGAACATCAGAATGCTCATTGTGTCTTGAAGCTGCCTCTCTTCCTTGGGTCTTGTTTATTCTTTTTTCTTTTTTTCTTTTTTTTTTTAGAGGGCAGTTGGGGTTAAGTGACTTGCCCAAGGTCACATGGCTAGTTTTTGTGTTAAGTGTCTGAGGCCGGATTTGAACTCAGGTACTCCTGACTTCAAGACTGGTACTCTACTCACTGAGCCATGTAGCTGCCCCAGGTCTTGTTTATTCTTGAGCCACTTCTGTTCCTGGGAAATTGCTATTTCAGCTGATGGAAAATTCAAATATTCCCACCCTTTCAAGGTGACAAGATTTTCCTCTGCCCAGGGGGTCAGGGAAAGAGACAGAGACTCTCTCCATAGCAGTTCCCTCTTGAAGGCTTAGCTGGATCTGTCCTATCGCCAGACTAGGCTGTTATTGGGATAATGGATTCAGATGATCTTGCCATTTCTAGCCAAACCCTGAAGGGTGAGACTGATTCTCTTTACGCAATCCCAACACACTTCTTAGGGGCCATCTCATTTCAGTCAATGGCTTCAAGAATTCCATTCCTTCTGAGATTTTTTCTCACTTAGTTTATGCCTGTACCTATTTTGTTCACACCTATCTTACCCCTTTAATTGATTCTATAACTCAAAGAGGTCCCCTTAACTAATGAAGACATCAGGACATGTAACATCTTGTTAGTTATACTAATTGTGCTGGGAGTGATACATTCATTCAATAGAGAACCCAAACTTTCTGGATTCAATCGGAGCAAGGAGGACCCTTGCTCTTACCTCAAAAATATGATCCCTATGATGAAGAAACTGATGGTTTAGAAGGCAAAGTGAGAGTGGAGACAGTGGAGTAGTGGAGAAAAATGCTGAACTTGGAGCCAAGGACAATGTTCAAATCTGACTAGGGTTCCACGCACCTGTTGTTTGTTTTGTTTTGTTTTGTTTTTAATCTTTTTTAAAAAGATTTTTTTAACTCTTTATAACTGTTGTTTCCTTTGTAATCCTATATATTTCATTTTATGCATTTAAAAAATTCATTCTGGGAAGGAGGCTCACAGGTCTATCAGACTGCCCCAAGAGTCCATGACACAAGCTTCAAAATCCCTTCTATGATGCTTACTGTCTAGGTAACTATGGCCCAATTTCTCCATCTGTAAAATGGGAATAATAATGTCTACGGTGTATACCTCGGATCAGAGATTTAGGTCTGGAAGGTGGTGTCTACTGCAAACCCTGAACTTTACAGATAAAGAAACTGAGCTGCAGAGAAGTTAAGTGACTTACCCAGGGTCACACAGCTAATAATCAGCAGAGCAGGATTTAAAGTCTGGTCCTTTTATTCCAAAGCCAGTGACCCAGTGTTCTTTCTCATGTCCTAAGCGGCTTTGTAGGGTGACTGTAAGACTCAAAAGCTATAATGTTTGTAAAGTGCTTTGTAATCTTTAAATCCCTATATAAATGTCAATGATTATTATTGAGTGACTTATCCAAGGTCACAGAAAGTAGGCATCTGTGGTAGGACTAAAGTCCAAATCTCTTGACTCTAGGTCTAGCTTCTTCTTACTATACCCTATAACATTTAGTCCTTCCTTTTGAATCCCCAAGGGCTATGCTTAAACCATCTTAGAGCTAGCTCTTCTTTGGGGTCAGCAGGTAAAAAATGGACTGCTGTGTAGTGTGGTCTAATAGGAAAAGTATCTTGGTACAAAGAGTAGACTTCAAATGTTCACACTACAACTTGTTAACTATATGACTTAGGCTAATCACTTACCCAGAAACTGATGCTTCTGTGAAGGAGATGCTGATTTCCTGCCCTATAGCTCCATTCAGAATCATTCTGAGTTATAGGCTTCCTGAGCTGAAAGCTCTCTTTTCTGGCCACCACTCTGTTCTCTCTACCTATGCTGGTCAGCCCCATCTATTCCCCTCTTCCCTATCCCCTCTTCCATTGTCCCCTCTGCTACCCTACTCCACAGCTAAAGAATTATCTTCAAGGTTCTGTCCCAAAACATATATATATATATATATATATATATTATATATATATATATATATGTATATAAAATCTCTTGAACATTTTCATCCCATCTTATCCCCAGCAGGTCAACTCTCACAGCTGAAATTTGTCAAGATATTCCATGGGTGGGGCGGCTAGGTGGCGCAGTGAATAGAGCACCGGCCCTGGAGTCAGGAGTACCTGAGTTCAAATCCGACCTCAGACACTTAACACACACAAAAAAAACTAGCCGTGTGACCTTGGGCAAGTTACTTAACCCCAACTGCCCTCCAAAAAGCAAAAAAAAAAAAAAAAAAAAAAAAGATATTC
>CM053600.1:172440095-172483188 GCA_028646575.1 Pseudocheirus occidentalis
ATATCTGGCCTCAGATATTTCCTAACTGTGTGACCCTGGGCAAGTCAGGTAGCCCTTTTTGCCTCAATCTTCTCATCTGTAAAATGAGGCAGAGAGCGAAATGGCAAACAACTGCAGTCTCTTTGCCAAGAAACCCCAAATGGGATCATGAACAATCAGACATAACTGAAAAACGACTGAACAAAACTAACATAAACGAAGCTAATATCACAAGTGCCAATGCAGATTTGAAGTAAAAACCCTCAAGTTTCAGTTACTCGACCCAAGAACCGAAGCAACCCCGTGCAAAACAAAAACAGAAACCTCAGAAGTCTTGATGGCTCGAAATCTGTTGCTATGGTAACGACAAAAAAGAGACAGCTCAAAAAGGAGCCCTGAACTCCATACAAGAGACTAGTTCAAATCCAGCCTCCCCCACCTACTAGCTAGGTGACAGCAGGGGCAAGAAACCTCATTTCCCTGTGCCTCAGTTTCCTCACCCATAAAGTGGGCTTACTTTTATTACTTACCTCAAAGGAGGCTCTGGGAAACATGTGCTAGAAAAGAGCTATTGCCAAAGTGGAAGCCAGGCCCAACAAGGCTCATTAGCATCCAGAAAGAACTAATGAATGGAAGTGTGTATAGAATGATTTTATATATTGAGAGAAGGAATTATTAATAACCAATATCTTGGGGACAATCCAGAGTTCTCCCATTCTTCTAAAGTCCTGATTTTAAAAGTTCAGTCTCGTAAAGGACCTTGCTGATAGTGAGATTGGACTTTCTTGTTCAAGACCCTGTACGCTCCCCTCCAAACGACCCCCACTCCAAGCTATTGCGATCTGCTCAGGCTTGGGTGGGATATACATCCCAAAGCTAGGACAGGTCTGAGTAGAGAGACAGTTTTAATCCTCTCGGTCCCTTATTTTAATGTAGCTCACCCCCATTAGGTTATCCAATCAGAGTTGATTGCCAACCCTCTGGAACACCTACTCTTTGAAGCCTACCACCATAAACGTCTTTGATCTAAGAGAGATGGCCAAATGACCATCCTTTAACATGCTGGTTTTATTAGTAAAATGGTTAAATTACCCAGAAATTATGTCTCTTGAACATTTTTGTTACTGTATGCGTGTACACATATATAGTACATACATACATACACACAAATGCATATGTGTGCATGTGTGTATACATATCTATATATATATACATGCATATATATCCATATATACACACATACATATTTGTATCTTATGGTAGCCATCTCTAGGGCAGGATGGGGAGGGAAGGAAAAAAGGGGAAAAGAAGAAAGTTACATTATAACTTTATTATATATTTATTTTAAAAGAACAGTAAGTTGCACATAATAAAGTTGCAGTTTTTCTATTCTACCATGTTATGGAAATATGTGTTTTATTTCTTAAGTTTAGAATAAAATCAGTATAGTTTTTTGGCTTTTTAAAAAACTCTATCTTAAAGTGAACCATGATTCTCTGATCACACATTCAGAGTATCCCTCAATGCCAATGCAAATTGGTAGTTAAGAAAAAGGGTGCACACACAGCTACAAAGACAGGCACACAGGACTTAGGAAAAATCACTGGCTTACTCACATAGAACAAGGCAAGAGTGGCACCGACTCCCGATGACCTTCTTTATCCTACAAGTAGTGATGACTCTGGATTCATTCTCCCAAAACAAGGTTGGTTACATCTCCCCTTCTAGGTTCTAGGGGTAGCCCAGAGGCCTTCATATATTACTTCAATAGTATCAGCTCAAGCTCCTTTCCAAGGTGTTTCTGAATTGGCAGCAACCAATAACTAATACCCTACTTCTACTTAACCAACTAGCATTGATTAGATTTTACAAAAATATTTACATCAAAGGACCCACATGTACAAAAATATTTATAACAGCTCTTTTTGTGGTGGCCAAGAACTGGAAACCGAGGGGATGTCCATCAGTTGGGGAATGGCTGAACAAGTTGTGGTATATGAATGTAACAGAGTGCTATTGTGCTATAAGAAATGATGAGCAGAAGGACTTCAGAAAAACCTGGAAAGATTTACACAAACTGATGTCGAGTGAAGTGAACAGAACCAAGAGAACATTGTACACAGTAACAGCAACATTGTGCAACGACTGACTTTGATAAACTTAGCTCTTCTCAGCAATGCAAGCATCTAAGACAACTCCAAAAGGCTCATAATGGAAAATGCTATCCACATCCAGAGAAAGAACTATGGAGTCTGAATGCAGATCAAAGCATACTATTTGCTCTTTTTTTTGTTTTCTTTTGTTTTCATTTTTCTTTCTTGTGGTTCCTTCCATTCATTTTAATTCTTCTATACAGCATGACCGAAGTGAAAATATGTTTAATAAGAATGCATATGTAGAGTCTATGATTGCATGCCATCTTGGGGAGGAAGGAAGGTAGGAAGGTGGGGAAAATTTAAAACTTATAGAAGTAAATGTTGAAAACTAAAAATAAATTTATTTTTAAAAAAGAAAAATTTATATATGTGTACATATGTATTTTACATGCATATACACACATACATACACATATATATTAAATGTTTTTTTACATCAAAGATATAGTAAGAACAAATATGTAACCATTTTCCCCTGGGGGTAGGGGGTACGCTCCCTCATACCACTTTGGTCCTTGGAGAGAGAAGGCTATATATACACACACAATCCTTTTGTAACTATGGTTGCAACTCAGTTACCACTAGGCGTGTACCTAGAGTTTGTTCTCCTCAGGGCCTCAGTACTAGACTGGTTGGCCAGTCTCATCCTTCTTCTAGAAAATGGACACCACACCTGAGTATCTCCTGTATCCATGACATTCTCTTTATTTCACCACTATCTGTTCACTCATAGGATCCAGCTTTGTGCATCATTTGATGGAGGAGCTGTCCCAATAACTAAGGGTTCCACTCTACTACCAGGTTAAAATGAGGGTCACAGACCTAGTATCACCTAATCCTAGGGAGCTGCAAAGGATCACATGGCCCAGTCCTTTGAATGTCTGTGTCTATCTAGTCCAAGTCAGATCCCCCAAATTTCCTTAGAATGACCAGTTACTTTGATGCATGCATCTGGTCAGGGAGAATCTGAAAGCCTCCAATATTTAGAATCACCAGTCTTTAAAAGACTAAGGCAGATGCAGGAGGAGGGGATGTCTGCTTTCCAAGGCCTTCAGGTTGAAAATGAAATAGAAATCATGCTGATAATTTTTTTTTTTTTGCTTTTTGGAGGGCAGTTGGGGTTAAGTGACTTGCCCAAGGTCACACAGCTAGTTTTTGTGTTTGTGTTAAGTGTCTGAGGCCAGAGTTGAACTCAGGTTCTCCTGACTCCAGGGCTGGTGCTCTATTCACTGTACCACCTAGCCACCCCATGCTGATAACTTTTTACATGTCTTAGGGTAGAATATAAATGAATGCATATGTATATCTTTGCATGTGTATGGGAGGAGGAAGGTCCAGATATTGGCTACTGTCCTTAGGTGGGAAAGGTAATTAAGAAATTCATGAGTCAGGATTACATTAGTACTTCGGTTGTGAAAGGTACTAATTTGCCATTTTAATTAAGACCTCATGTTATTACTGGTGTCAGCATGTAACAACAGGACTATGGGACCCTATTGTGAATGTAAGACAGTGAAATTCAAAAGTATTTGAAGCAATTTAAACACTTCTTTATTTACTCTCGGCTACTTATACCTCTAATGAAGGCAGAATATCTCACTAAAAACAACTCGTGAAAGACGGAAAATGATGAAACCCATTTGCCTATGTCTTAGTGGAGATAATGGGGGTTAGGCTCTGGGAACCCCCTTGAATCTTCCCACTTGATGAGGTATTTGCCTGAGGCCATAAGCCTTTCATTATGACTAGACCCAAATCTCTGTTACTCTTAACCTAACCTAGCCCTCCATTGTCCAGCTACTTCTCATCCTAGATCTTATCAAAATAGCTATACCCAAATTGGTTACTCTTAAATTAGCCTAGCCCTCCCCTGCCAGTCATCTCCTGGCAGCCTTCACCTATTTCCCACCCTTAATCTCATTCCTGGATGATCAGTAGTCATGATCCTCCTTAGACTCCTCTTCAAGACTTTCCCCGAAACCACTCCTCTAGACCACCCCTAGATCCCTCCCACAGTCTTCCTGTATATAAGATCCATCTTGCTTCCATGAAGGTCCTGAGATTCCATCTAGCCCAGATTCTAGACAATCTGACAGTGTCCGATTGCTCTGGTCTGCTTATCCAATACAAGTGTCACAAATACTTAGATTCCTTAAGAGTCTACCCATTATGGTGAATCTTTAATAAACTTCGTTTTACTTTGACTGAGAAAGCTTGAGTCGCATTTGTTCAGACATGTTGGTATTTTGGGGTCTCGAGTACCCCTAAAACCCAAACCTCAAGAGAGAGAGAGCTCTGGCTCCTGAATCAGGAAAACCTGAGTTCAAATCCAGCCTCCTACATTTATGAGCATTTCCCCTGGCTCAAGCTTTCTCATTTGTAAAATAGGGATAATAGTAACATCTATTTCCCAGGAGCTGTTGTGGGAATCAAAGGAGATAATATTTTTAAAGTGTTTAAAGTTAATATTTTTAAACTTTGCAGAGCTATGCAAATGCCAGCTATTGTTGTGCTAGGTGGAGGACTATGGGTGTGGAACGTTGAACGTGCTATTATATGTAGTCAGCTTCTATTGTCTGGGCTTCATTCTCTTTGTTGCTGGAGAGCTCTGTTGGAAATATGGCCAATCCAGGAATTTCATGTGGTATAAAAGATGGAAGTCATAATAAAACTTTACAAACCATGAATTACCTTTAGAGATGAAATTCTTTAAAAAGCCCCAATGAGTTCATTTATTTCTTCCTCTTCCTTGAGTTAGACTTTATTCAGCTTCTCTATCTTTAGCCACAATTGATATGTGTATTAGTGGAAAAAAAGGATCCTAGCATTTCTTGCTAGAAGGGGAACTTAGAGGTTATGAGATACAGCCTCCCCTTTGTCTTGAGGATAAGTAAACTTGCCCCATTAACTGACTTTCCCCGGAACGACCCAGGTAGTAAATTCCAAAACCAGGATTAGCCCAAATTCATGCCTCCACTTACAGTACCAATCAATTTCTTGGAAAGAGGGGCTTCTTAACTATTGAT
Source organism: Pseudocheirus occidentalis (assembly GCA_028646575.1). Lineage (NCBI taxonomy): Eukaryota > Metazoa > Chordata > Mammalia > Diprotodontia > Pseudocheiridae > Pseudocheirus > Pseudocheirus occidentalis. Next base: position 172,445,257 of record CM053600.1, read on the forward strand.
TTGCCCGCTCCCCCACTTTACAAATGAAGAAACTGACGTTAAGAACAAAGAATGGCTGGGTTCGGGCTTTATAATCGTAGATTTAAAGATGGGAAGGGACCTTGGTTTTTTCCTTTTAATTTCATAATAGTGAAGAATTTGATATACCCCAATCCATCATGGGATGCAGTCATTAGTGTATAATCACTGGAAGTCCTTGGATTTAAAGTCGGAGAAGCTGTGTGATTTTGAGCAAGTCAATTAACCTCTCTGGTCCTTAAGCTTCCTTACCTGTAAAATGAGAGGGTTGGGACCAGATGGCCTCTTCTACATCTCAATGTATAGTAGTAGCTTAATTTCTCTAATAATACAATCCTTCAGCAAGGACTCGCCTCAGGTATAAAGCTACAAGGAGGGTGACAATATAACATGCAGCTAACACAAAAACTAACGGAAATAGAGACAAATGCTGGGACCCTAGATACAAAGAATTTACTCAAAACAAAACAAAAAACACCAAACACCTCAGATTATTAAACCCTTTTTAGGGATGGCTGTCCTTTATTCCTTTGAAACAACTCACAAAACAAGTTCTGTCGTTTCATCTATCCCACCCCCAGTTAAAAACAAACAAAAAACCCATCCCACAACTAAGTCTACACTTCAAGTACACAAAACTCTGCTGAAACTGACCCAAAAGTGGTAAACCTTCCAACTAGAAACACAGAAACTGGGTGTAATGAAGCAAATTGCTTCCCATCACTGAGGCAAAGTATCTCACTTTTCCAACTGCCCAAATCGATTAAAAATCCATCTAAATATGTCCATTCAGAAACAATAACAAATGCCATCGTTTTCTCCTGGAACCAGATAGTTCTCCAGGGCTCAGAAGAAAAACAAAACCTGATTAAGGTATCCTAGAAACAGTTGTGGCTAAGTAGATTAAACAAATGTATACTCTTGTTTGAACAGAAGCAGCAATCAATTTGGCTCCTGAATGTTCTTCTCAAGTGGAACTAATACTCCCAATTACCTGCAGCCTTCTTCCACCTACGGCCCCAGGGCACCTGGGTCTCATCTGATCAAAAGAGTGCTGGGTGACAGGAGATTTCAGGCTGAAGACTGAGCCCTGATAACCGATATCCACCCGGGGCCAGACCCAGGCAAAACTGTAAAGGAGCCACCTTCCTGTTCTGTGCCCTTTCTTCTCTCCCCTTTCTATATCCACTGTCCTCTAGACTTCAGCATTATATGGTTCTTCCATTTTTAGGAAGGACTCAGATAGATCATCCTTCATCCTCAGGATTTCACCTTCATGCTTGGGTACCTTCCCCACTTCCACTTTGCTTTTTTAGCTCCCTTTTCTTGGTAAGTGTCTTCCTCTCTTAGAATGTCAGCTCCTTGAGGGCAGGGACTATCTTTTTGTTTCTATGTGTATAGCTAGCGCTTAGCACAAGGCTTGATATCGAGTAAGCACTTCATAAATGCTTGTTGACTTGACTTCCATTTTCCTGGTCCCTCTACCCATCATCAGATGAATTCTTCCCAGTTTTCCTTCTATTTACGTATGTCCCTCTTTGAGCAGCTTGACTGCTCATACCACTTTGAAGAAATTAGAATTACTAACTCTATTCCTTCCAGGGAGATAGAGGAACATTAGGCTTTACCTCTGTCCTTCTACTGATTTCTAAGGTATTTTTGGTCTGTCTCTACACCCTCCCAAACTTTCCTGTCCCAACAACCCTCTGATAGCCTATTGTAACCTAAGAACCCATGGCCTTATTATCTGTGGGGCAGTTGCCCCCTTAGGACTTCCTGGGCTTTCTTTCCTCTCTGCCTCTGAAATTTCTTTTATGTGTTGTCTTTCTTAAAACTAGGGATTGTCTTGCTTTTTCTATTTCTCCTCTCAGAGCTGGCACAGAACTTGGCACATCATAAGAGTTTAATGTTGCTTTTTCATTCTATACTCACCTGTCAAAATCTACTCTTGGGAAAAGATAATAAATCAGTCATTTATACCTTAGTGTGAATTAATCCAAGATCTCTCCCAAAGATCATACATCTAGAGCAAAATGGTCCTCAGACCATCTAATCCAGAGTTTTCATTTTACAGACAAGGAAACTGAAGACCAAGGCTGCTTATGTGTCTTGCCCCAAATCCCGTTGGTCATGGGCATCAAAGGCAGTATTTAAACACAGGTCCTTGGACTCCAGAGCCAGTGGTCTTTCAACTTTAACATGCTACTTCACAGATACTTGAATTTTAAGTCTTAAGGACTTAAGTAGCAGCAACAACAGGCCAGGCTGATCCAAGAGGCAGGTCAGGCACAACTCACTCTGCTAGCCTGGGGGTGTATTGGGGGGGGCTGGGCAGGACCTACCCCTCCCCATCCATAGCCAAGTCAGACCTAGCACCCGATGCTAGTCTTTTGGGATTCAGGTGCAGCACTGTCTCTCCCTCTTTCCCCAGGGTGGAGGGAGAGCAGAGAAGAGTGACCACAATCCTACAACCCTGGCTGCTGCCCAGCAAGGGAAATGGAGCTTTCTATTTCAACTGTTACTCACTACTGTTGCTATGGTTAACTATTTCCTACTCTCTGTTTCTCTCTTTATCCTTGTATTAGCTAACTACCAGCCACTTAGCAGAAAACTATTCCCACCCCCTAACTCCTCTTCTCTCATCTTCCTCTTCAATACCACTCTCTACCCACGACCCATGCCAACCCTGCCCACCCCTTCCATTGTGCCCTCTGAAATTCCTAGTGGAGGAATTTCCCTTTGTTTTGGATCCTTCTCTCACACTCCTGGACATCTCAGCCCCAGATCTGCCCTGATGACGCTATATCCCTAGACCTCTTCTCTACACTGGCTATACCTTCCTCCACACTCACTCACATACTGATCCTGGAGGGAAAGTCAGAATCCCTTTTGCTCCCATTGACATTTCCAGAATGCTTTGCCTGAAATACCATCACTTAATGGTCTCTCCTCCTTTGAAGTCCCATTCAATCAAAATTGTCCATCTAGTCCAGATTATGTTGTCTGTGGCATACTAGCCCCTCTGTGATCCTCTCCCTTTTCTCAAGGAGTTTTGCAGCTGACCTAATATTTCCTCTCTTCTCCAAATCCTGTCCCCAAACTAGGAGCCTTCAACATTCATATTGATGTTCCCTTAAACAACCTAAATTCCAATTCCTCAATCTCATGACCTGCTCATTCTCTTTTCCTCGGTCACATAGGGATGGTCACACACTGTATTTCACCATTACTCACTTTCCTAATTAAAAACTCTGATATTCCTCTATCTGACCACAACCTCCTACTATTCCATTTCTCCCTATGCCTTACCTTTCCTAAACCTAGTCTTCACCCTCATTAAAAACTCCAATCATTCTACCCCTCAGTACTTTCTCAATCCATTTGCCCTGCTCTGACTTCTTTTGACCTGAATAGTTAGGCAATTCAATTCTATAAAGTCCTCTACTCTCAAATCCCTCAATCCCTTTTCCTATCCATAATCATCTGTTTTGACAAACTTCAGCCTTGGTTTATTTCTCACTATCTACTTCCTCAGCACCCACTCACATGCCTCTGGACAGAGTTGGAGAAAATCACACAACCATGCTGACTGACTACATTGTACATCAATGTTATGTGACGTCAAATGGGCCCTTGTTGCAGCAAGACAATGCATTTATTTTCTCACAATTAATTCCCCATCTCACTCCCCACAAGCATTTTCCCAAACCTTCCCTTCTCCTTAAGCCTACCACACCTCCATCTCCTCCCTTTCTCAGGGCTAAGGACCTCACCTGCTAAACTGAGAACATCGAGTCCATTTGGCATAAGATTCTCTTCTTCCCTTGTCATCTAAAAACCCTCGATATTGTTCCCTAACCTCTTCTCTTCTCCTCCTTCTTTGCCCATCCCAGCTCTTCTAAATGTGTCCTTGATCCTGTCCCGTCCCATTGTGCCAGCAGTAAACTGCAACCTCTGTCTCTGTCTCTCTCTCTCACTCTCCCCTCCTCCTCTCCCCTCTCTTCTCTTTTCTCTCCCTCTACCTCCATGCTCCAAACAAATCTCCTTCATTACATTTTTTAAAAAAAACCTTCACTAGATCCTATCAGCCCTCAAGCTATTTTCCTATATCTTTCTCTTTTCTCAAACTTCTAAAAAAAAAAAAGCTGTGTATATTCTCTCTCCACTATATCTTCTTTCATTTACTTTTTCAACCTTTGCTATCTGACTTCTAATTTCACTCAACTGAAACTGTTCTCTTTTAAGTTACCAGTGATCTCTTAATTATCCATTCTGATAGCCCCTTTTTCAGTCCTCATCCTTCTCAGCCTGTGCCAGCAGTAAACTGCAACCTTAAATCTCTCTCTCCCCCGCCACCTCTCTCCTCTCTCCTCTCTCCCTCTCCCCCACCCCCTCCCTCTCTCTCTCTTTCTCTCTCTCTCTCTCTCTCTCTCTCTCTCTGTCTCTCTCTCTCTTTCTCCCCCCCCATCTCTCCCAACATTGCTCTTTCCTGGTTCTCCTATCTGTTGAACTTCTCTGCACCAATCTCCTTTGCTCCTTCAGCATTTGGATCCTGCTTCTCCACTGTAGGTGTTCCTCAAGTCTCTGTCCCAGACCCCCCTACTCTTCTCTTTACACTCTTTCTTGGTGACCTCATCAGCTGCCAAAGGTTGAACTCTCATTTTTATGCCAGTACCTCCTGAGTTTATATATCTAGCTATAGCATCTCCCCTGAGCTTCCATTCTGCATCGTTAATTGTCTACTGGACATTCCAAACTACTTGTCCAAGAGTCATCTCAAACTTAACATGTCCAAACCAGGATTGGTTAATCTTTCCCCTAAATGCACCCCTCTTCTGTTGAAGACATCACTAGTATTCCAGTCTTCAAGATTCCTAATCTTAGTATTATTCTCAATATCTCATTCTCTTCCATCTCCCCATCCAAGCAATTATGAAATTTTGCCATTTCTACTTCTACAATGACCCTCTCCTCTGAACCCTTCTCTCTAATCACTCAGCTGCTAACCACAGGTTAGATCTTCATCATCTCTTGCCTGGATTACTGCAGCCACCTTCTAATTGGTCTCCCTAACTCAAGTCTCTTTCCCTCCTTCAATTCTTCCTCCAAACTGTGGCCAAAGTGATTTTCCTATTATGCAGATCTGACCATGTCACTCCTTTATTCAGTAACCACCAGTGACTCCCTATTGACTCTATAATCCAAAATAAATACCTCTGTGTAGCATTGAAAGCCCTTCAAAACCTTTCCCCAACCTAATCTCCCTCCTCTAGTCTTCAATTCAGTCAAACTGCCCTCCTCTATTCTTCCCACAAGAAAATCCACCTCCTATCTCCATGCCTTTGCACTGGCTGGACCCCATGCCCAAAATGCAGTCTTTCATCACCTTCACTTCATAGAATCCCTGACTCCATCATTTTACACACACACACACACACACACACACACACACACACATCCTGTTTATACATATGTATATACATATACAGTATACATATGTATGTATTCCACATAGTTTTATACATAAGTATAATAATATATTTCATACTTAGAAGCCCACAATTCTAAGTATACACTTACATAAGTATGATAAAAAGATACTCAGTATATGTAGAATAAATATAAAGAGAATATATGTATACATACATATATTTGCATATCTATGCACATACAGAGACAGACAGATGTATTGTCTCCTTCCATTAGAATGTTAGTTCCTTGGGAATAGAGTTTATTTCCCTCATTGGACCTTCATCCAGAGCACCCTACAACAGTGCCTGGAACAAAGCTGATGTTTCATAAACACTCAATTGATTGACTGATTTCTTATCTGATTAAAGAATGAAAGGCTTTGTTCCCAGTTGAAGAACTGCAGCCATTAGGTCAGTAGGTAGATGAAGTATTGTATAGGGAGATAGAGGTCTTCTCAATACCCCTAAAATCACAATAAAGCTGGGGTATTGTCCTTTGTTATCATATCCATTTGAATGAGGTGTTCACACTGAGGAATAAGCCAGCCAGCCAGCCAGCCAGACTCCCTCTGTTTTCACCTCCTTGGCAGGGGTGTAATATCAAAGGGCGGTACTCAGGTTACAATAACAAACAGTCTGTTGCTCACATCTTCCAACGATGAAGCCAGCCCCAAACCCATGACCAGAGTGACAATCATTTTTAAAGAATGCAGATCAAAAGCTTGTCTCCCTGGATAATTCAGAAATAAACAGATCTTCCTGTCAACAAGAAGGAAGGAGTAGAACCATTGGACCAAGACCACTCATTCTCAGATTTCAAAGGGGTCAGGAGGAAAACGAGAAAGCAGAAGTGGGCTGGCAGCCTGAATGACCCAGACAGGTGCTTCACTGCTTCCTGTGGGCTGTGGATCATAGGACATTAGCATTTAGAACTAGTGGCAATCTTTGATATCATCTAGTCCCAGTCACATTTTATAAATTGAGGAAACGCCTTTTGCTGGGACTTCTTTTGAATTCTCCCACTTTATGAATCAAGTGGTTTTCCTCCCCTAACTGCCATCATGTGCAATCTAATGAGCAAGACTCACTATTGATTCTTCTGCAGTTTTTGTAATTTAACTGGAATTTATAGTAGATTTCATATATAGCTGATGATGTGTTAAGTAGAATTGGCTCCATCTGCCCTGTGGCTTGAAAGGGACTGAACCTAATAAAACTTGACTTTTGTCATGAAATGAACACTGAATAGTCCTTCTGGAGCCCAGAGTGCTCTAAGTTTCCAGTGATTACAGAGGTATTGTGAGATGACCTCATTCATTCTCACTGTGTAGTCTTCCCAGGCTGCCAAACTCTGGCCGTGCCTCCGTAGCTTTCTGGAATATGATTTGTAGCTAAAGACACATTCAGATTCATGTGTTGGTCTCATCATAGCCCAATTATTTGGCATTTTTCCCCCTAATCTATGACCAGCAAATGTATTTCTAACCTCAAGCTTTTTTTTTTTAATGTGTATTATAATCTGAAGGCTGGCTATGAACAAAACAGGGCAAATCCACCATTGCTAACTAAAAAAACACCTGTAACTATCCTACAAAAATAACTCAGTATAAGAATACCTCATATAACGTTAGACACAAAAACATAGCTTCACACTAACATTATTAATGTGAGAACCAAATTTTATCTTTGTGTCATAAAATCATAAAACCCAGTTGTAGTCACTCAATCAACAAGCAATTATTGTTTTTGTTCAGTTGGGGATGGATTCTTCGTGACCCTATTTGGAGTTTTCCCCACAGAGATACTGGATTGGTTGGCCATTTCCTTCTCCAGATCCTTTTACAAATGAGGAAATTGAAGCAAACAAGGTTAAGTGACTTGTCCAGGGTCACACAGCTAGTAAGAGTCTGAGGCAGAATTTGAACTGAGGTCTTCCTGACTGCAGGCCTGGTGCTTTATCCACTGCCTCACCTAGCTGCCCAAGAACTTATTACATACCCAGTATGCTCAGCACTGTGCTAAGGATACAAAGAAAGGCAAAAGACAGCCTACTTTCAATGAGTTTCTAGTTTAATGGAGGGAGACAAAATGCAAATGAGTGTGCCAACAAACTACATCCAGGATATATTGGGGATCATCTCAGATGGAAAGCACTAAGGAAAGGCTTCTTGTGGAAGGTACGGCATTAACTGAGACTTGAGGGTAAACGGGGCAATCAGTCATAGGCCAAGAGGGAATGAGTTCTGCACTTGGGGGACAGCCAGTGAAAATGCTCAATCAGGACATGGACCATGGTGTGAGAGAAACAGGAAGAAGGCCAGTGTCATTGGATCCCAGAGAATGTGGGGGGCACCCACAAGTACAAGAAAAGTAGGAAGATTACGAAGGGCATTAAAAGCCCTTGATCTTGGAGGTCATCGGGAGCCATTGGAATTTATTGAGGAAAGGGCTGACACAATCAGATCTATGCTTAAGGAAGATCTATTTTTTAAAATTATTTATTTATTTTTCGTTTCCAGCATTCACATTTATGAGATTGTGAGTTTTAAATTTTCTCTCTTTCTCCTCCCCTCCTTCCCAAGATGGTATGCAATCTGATATAGGCCATACATGTACAATCATATTAAATGTATTTCTACATTAGTCATGTTATAAGGAAGAAATAGAACCAAAGGGAAAAACCACAAGAAAGGAAAAACAAAAAAAGAAAAACAAAAATGAAGGAAAAATAGTATGCTTCAGTCTACATTCAGATTCCATAGTCTTTCTCTGGATGTGGTTTTTTTTTTTTTGGAAGGCAGTTGGGGTTAGGTGACTTGCCCAAGGTCACATGGCTCTCTCTTTTAACCAGTACCAAATAATTTCAATGGCCACTGCTTTGTAGAGTAAGTAGTTTGAAAAATGCAAGTGACAGAACTCCCCCTTGAGATTCTTAGCCTTTTGTTTACCATATGAATTTTATTTTATTTTTTCTATTTCTATAAAATATTCCTTTGGCATTTTGACTGGGATAGCACTGAATAAGTAAATTAATTTAGCTAAGAGTGACATTGTATTATACTGGCTTGATATACTTATGAGCAGCTAAAGTTTCTTTGAACTTTAAACCATAAAAATGAAGAGGAGCCCAAAGAGGGTTAGGGCTGCCTGAGACCCCAAAATACCAACATGCCGGATCCAGGGGAAAGAATTCCACTCAAGTCTTCTCAGCCAAGGAAAAAGTAAAGTTTATTGAAAGATATGGGGTAGACTCTTACAGAGTAAGTCTGTGCTAAGCTATTGCAAGGCGCTTTCACACAGAGTAAGTCCGTGCTAAGCCATCCCATGGCGCTCTAGATAAATCAGTATTTATCTGGTTTATTTATCTGATTTAGTTTTGCAAAGAGTGTTATACAGATGGATTCATATAGGTCCTGGTTAAATCTTGGTAAAATAGTTATTCTGATGGAATTCTCTTCCCAGATCTTCTTGCTGGATTTTATTGATTATCTATAGGAATGCTGATTATTTGTATGGATTTCTTTTCATGCTGTGACTTTGCTAAAATTATTATTTCAATTAATTTTTACTTCACTCTCAGGTTCTCAAAGCACATCATCATATCATCTTCAAAGGTGATATTTTTGTTTCCTCTTTGCTTATGTTTATTCCCTCAATTCCTTATTCCTTTACTATCACTATAGCAAGCATGTCTAGCACTATATTATATAGTAGTGATGAAAATGGGCATTCATACTTTACACCAGATCTTAATGGAAAGACTTCTAATTTTTCTCCTTTACATATAATGTTTGGAACAGTGCCCAGCACTTAGCGCTTTGCCTGGCATATATTAGGAGCGTAGTAAATATTTATTGTTGATTTCTCTTGCATTTAGATAGATGTTATTTATCATATTATGAAAATACATTTATTCCTTTTCTTTTTAGAGTTTTTTTAACAGAAATAAGTGTTGAATTTTATAAAATCCTATTGATCATCCATTGATATAAACCTTTCATTTTTATTATTTGTTGTTAACATAGTTTATTAGGTTTATAGTCTTCATTATGTTGAACCAACTCTGCATTTCTAGTATAAACCTAACCTGGCATTATATATATATATATATATACATACACACACGTACATAGACAAAATTTTGCATTAATGGTCATTATGGATATCATTAGTCTTTTGTTTTCCTTCTCTGCCTCGTCTCTCCATGGCTTAGATTTCAAGACCTTATTTGTAAGGTGATGGAAAAGCACCTACTTTTCTTATTATTGCAGATAGTTTATGTTGTATTGATATTAATTGTTATTTGAGTATTTGATAGAATTGACTTCCCCTGGTAAATCCATCTGGGATTTTTGGCAGGGAGGAGAATAGAAGGGCTCATTTATGACTTGTTCAATTGCCCTTTCTTATATTAGGTTATTTAAATATTCTGCTTTTTATTTCATTAATCTAGGCATTTTATATTTGTGTAAATGTTTACTTTTATTAACTCTCTTTATTTCCTTTTTAACTGTTTGAGTCCTTTTTCATTTTTCATATGAACAATTTGGTTTTCCTCTATCTTTAAAAAAATCAGATTAACTAATTGTTCATTTTACTGGTTTCTCCCTCAAAAAAAACCCCAGCTTTTAGTTTTATTTATCAATCCAATGGTCATTTTACTTTAATTTTATTAATTTCTTCTTTAATTTTCATAATTTCTATTTTGTTATTTAGTTGTAGGTAGTTTATTTCTTGTTAATTATATGTCCAGTTCATTGATATGTTCTTTCTCTCTTTTGTTGGTGAATTTATTTAGAGATATAAAATTTCCCCTTAAAATTGCTTTAGTTACATCTTAAAAGTTTTGGCATATTGTTTCATTATTGTAATTGTCTTTGAAAATGTATTCTATTATTTCTATCATTTCATCTCTGACCCACCAATCCTTTAGAATTATATTCTTTAGTCCCCAATTACTTTTTAATTCTTCTTTTGTAGATTCTTTATTGATAATTTTGTTGGATTGTAATCAGTAATGATGTGCTAAACGTTTCTGGTCTTCTACATTTTTAGTGAAGTTTTTCTGCCCCAGTGCATGATTGGTTTTTATAAAGGTGCTATGTACAGCTAAGAAATATGTAAATTCCTTTAAATTCCTATTTAGTAATTTTCAGAAATCAATCATCTCTATTTTTCTAAAATTTTACTCAGATACTTTGTTTATCTTTTGGTTAAATTTGTCTAGGCCTTGTCAAGGATACATTTAGTTCCTCCGCTTATAGTTTTGTTGTTTATTTCTCCCCCCAATTCTAATAAAGTTCATTTAAATATTCATAAAGCATGCTATTAGATACAAATATGTATATATATAGTCATGATATTGATTTACTATCTTTGGTGCCTCTAAGCATAATGTAATTTCCCTGTTTATCTCTTTTTATCATGTGCATATAGTGTCCCAAAAGTCTTAGTAAAGTTTTAAGCTTTAATAGCTTAAAACATATTGTTAGAGTCTGCCTTCTAATCCATTCTGCTATTTTCTTCGATTTTATGAATAAAGTCATTTCATTTACATTCACAGTTTTGATTATTAATTGTTCATTTCCCTCTATTCTATTTGCTTTTTCCTCTCATTTTTTTCTCCCTCTCATTGCTCCCACCTTCCTCTCTATAAATAAGAAAAGGAGTGAGGGATTTTGCTTGATATTTGTAAACTTATAAATGAAACAGTTTCCTCACTGTTGCAGCTCTACTTCCACTCTTGCCTCACATATGATTGCAGTTTTTTACTCTCTCCTCCTTTCCTGTTAATCCATCTTTCATGTTTCTCCCTCCAACATTTGAGTTCATTTTGCTTTATGAACATTTTCCTTAACTATCTCACCTTTCCTCAGACACTTCTCTACTCCCTCCCCTCTTCCTTTCCCTTCCTGTTTCCCTTTCGAGTTCAATGTATTTCTATACCAAAATCTACGTGTGTGTATGTGTAATTGTGTTCAATCTTCCTTTATCTAGTTCAGATGAAATTGAGGTTCACAGACTGCTCCTCTTTTACACAATAGTGATTTTCCTCTGCTTTTTCATTCTTTATTCTTCATTATAGTCACCTAATCCCACTATCTTTCCTCTTCTAAAACAATTAAGACAAATCTAAATCACCCACAGACCCTTTGTTGTTTTTCCCTTTCTGTGAGCCTTAATCATATTAGAGTTCTGAAAAGACATTTGTTTTTGATTCCCATATTAAGATACCAACAATTCACCCCCATGTATCTTATTTCTTTTTTTAAATAATATTTTATTTCTCCTCTCAGATAAATGTAAAGAGAATTAACTTTTTTTTAAAAAATTTTGAGCTCCAAATTCTCTCTCCCTCTCTCAAATCTCACCTTCCTAAGACATCAAGCAATTTGATACAGATTATTATACATGTTCAGCCATGCAAAATATATTACTATATTAAGTCATGTTGTAAAAGAAGACATAAACTCCCCCCCCCAAAGAAAAACCTCCCAAAAATACAGAAAGTAAAAAATAGCATGCTTTGATCTGCATTCAGATGCCATCAGTGCTTTCTCTGAAGGTGAATAGCATTTTTCATCATGAGGCCTTTGGTATTCATTGTATTGCTGAGAATAGCCAAGTCATTCATAGTTGATCATTGTACAGTATTTCTGTTACTATATACAATGTTTTTCTAGTTCTGCTCACTTCACTTTGAATCAGTTCATATAAGTCTTTACAGGTTTTTTCTGAAAGCATCCTGCTAGTACAATAATATTCCATTAAAATTATATACCACAAATTGTTCAGCCATTCCCCAATTGATGGACATCCCCTCAATTTCCAATTTTTTTTTGCTACTACATATTTTTGTACAAATAGTTCCTCCCCCCTTCTTTTTTTAAAAATCTCTTTGGGATGCAAACCTAGAAGTGGTTTTGCTGGATCAAAGGGTATGTAAAATTTTATAGGTCTTTAGGCATAGTTCCAAAATGCTCTCCAGAATAGTTGGATCAGTTCACAACTCCACCAATAACACATTAGTGTCCCAATTTTTCCATATACCCTCCAACATTTATTGTTTTCCTTTTCTATCAAATTAGCCAATCTGATAGGTGTGAAGTGGCATCTCAGAGTTGTTTTAATTTGCACTTCTCTAATCAATAGTGATTTAGAGCATTTTTTATGAATATAGATACAGGCATTCTTTTTTTTTAATGTGTGTACTTTTCTATATCTCTTTTGTCAGCTATACTTCTGTTTCAAATTTTATGCTTAATTTGGGTATTTTCATCATCACACTTGGAAACCTTCCATTCCATGAAAGGTACATTTTCTCTCCAACAGATTATACTTTGCTTTTCCAGATAAGTTCTCTTTGGTTTTAAACCTTTATCCTTTGCCCTTTGAAAGATCATGTGTCCTTTATGGATAACTGGTAGGTCTTGTGTTATCTTTACTGTGGCTCCTTGGAATTTGAGCTCCTTTTAGACTGCTTGTAATATATCTTTTAACCTGGAAGCTCTGGATTTTGTCTATAAGATTCCTGGGAGTTTCGATTTGGGGCTTTCTTTCTGAAGATGACAAGTGGATTATTTCTGTTCTTACCTTTTCCTCTGATTTTAAGAGTTCTTGGCAGTTTTCTTTTATATTTTCTTGAAATATGATATCTGAGGGTTTTTTGTCACTTTGTTTTTTAGATATAATAATTCTTAGACTACCTCTCTTTGAACTATTTTCCAGTTCAGTTATTTTAGATATTATGTTTCCCATACTTTCTTTTTTTCTCAACTCTTTTAGTTTTGTTTCAATGCTTTTTGTTGTCTTATTGAGTTGTTTTTAATCTGGACCATTCTAATTTTCAGGCCATTCAATTCTTGGGTAAGGTTTTCTACTCTTTGATCTCAAGGGTCCTTCTTGACGTTTCTCCCTAGACTTTCCATTATATTTCTCTTATTGAATTTCTTCCAGGTACTCCTTCAATCCTTACGGGCAAGACATTTTTTTTTCCTCTCTGAAGTTTTTTCTGGACTTATTTTGGGGGTCACTACCCTTTTCAAGATTTATTCCCAGGCTGTGTCCCAAACCAAGATATCTTCTCATGGGATATGCATTATTTTCCTTGGTTTCTTCACCTAATCTATGTATCTAGGCTGGTGGGATGGGAGCCTTTGCTTGGGGCAAGCTCTGTACCTGATTGGTAGGGACAAGTATGATAGCCCTGAATAAACCCCAATTTTGAAGGAGTCAGATTGCTCTGGGGCCCCTCGATCTGGGGATCCCTTGCCATAGGGCTCTAGGATGTCCCCCCGCTCTAGTCTTTGCCTGGGTTCCTTCCTCCACACTGAGGAAGGAAGGCTCTCTTCCTGTTGAGATCAAGGGTTACATTCCTGATAGCTTCTGGGACCTGTCAGGATGTATTTTACCTAGGGTCTTTCTCCCAATGCTAGGCTAGGCCCACTAGAGTCTTACTGGATTTACCCGGGATCCCTCAAGGCTACTCTGAGTTCTAGAAGCTACAGGTTTCAGGCAAGGTTCATTCAGAGAGTGCCAGACTGTCCAGAGCCTCCAGGAGCTGCCTATGATCTGCCCTTCATGCTCACCCTTGACCCATCTAGTTTTTTTAAAGCAAGGTCTCTGCAGGATTCTGGGGGTCCTTCTCTAGATTCCCGGGTTGGGGAGGAGAGCACAAAGGTGATTCCTTTCTTTCTTCCAGAGTGGTACATTTCTAAGCCCCTCTGCATTATTTTCTGGGTATCTAGGCTCCTCTGCATTCTAGCCATTTTCTTCCAATCCCTTCTGACAGTTGAGAGAAGTTTGGGAATGAGTATAGCAACCAGTGTGGTAATGCTTTCTCTTATAATTTCATCGGTATGGAAATAACGGGCCCTCGTCCTCTAGTTTCCCTAATGGAATACTTTAATGGCAACAATTAATAATAATATCCAGTGAGGTATGTCTGCAGTGTTACTTTCATATACAAATGATCAGAGTTTTGAATTTTATTTATATTCAGTCAGTTTCAGTGTGACCTTATTTCGGGTTTTCTTGTCAAAGGTACTGGAGCGGTTTGCTATTTCCTTCTCCAGGTCATTTTACAGAACAGGAAACTGAGGCAAAGAGGGTTAAGTGACTTGCCCAAGGTCACACAGATACTGTCTGTAGCCAGATTTGAACTCAGGAAGATGAATCTTCCTGACTCCATGCCTGAAACTCTGTCTACTATACCACCTGGCTAGCTTCCCCTTAAGTTTTATAGACAAGGATAAAAAGAAAAGATTAATGACCTGTTTGTCAGCCAAATTGTAATCTGAGAAAAAGCTCATTATTGTCCCCAATCCTTCAGGTTTCCTGCTGCCCTTCTGGAATATTCCAATTTCAGGTCTTAGAAGGTGATATTTTAACAGTTTGCTTATGACACCACCAGAGGTAAGTTTATCCTGAGGTGCAAATACAAGGTGAGCATTCCGAGGGTTTGAGGTTTCGTGTCAGACATTTCCAACAAGATCTTCAACTCTATGAAAAAAAAGTACAGCTCAGACATTCCATGTATTTCTTGTAGCTTTGTATCTAAGGCAGCTGGAAGCAGGAGAGCAAGTTCCCAAAAGCAAATTGACTTTCAACAGAATAGCAAGAGCACAGTAAGAAAGACTCGGTTATTTTACTTTATGGAGGAGTGATGTCCTCAGCATTTGTACTTTTTTTTCTGCTGGTGCAGATTTCAGCCTTCACAACTCCCTCTCGGACTGTATAATTGTTGTTTATGTTTCAGCATTTAACATTCTAGAGGCCAGTACATAGCTCCTTTAATAATTGGGGAGGGGGCACCATGTTGTACTTGGGCTGTCTACCTGTTACTGAGAATGCTAGGTGATCTCCTATTCTGGTCATATATATCCTCAATGAGGTCAAGTCAAACAAATTCTAGAATCAAGTCTTCACGCTGGCACTCCACCCTACTACTCCTCACCACCGTCAACCTTTCCATTGCCCTGACACATCATTTTGAGGCTTCTGAGATTTGAGTGTATCATGATTCATAGCTACATGAAATGACTAAGAAGATGTTGGTGTTAATGAAATGGATTTTTGCAACAGCAAGTAATTTGGGATCAGTGAAAATACTGCTCATTTCCCTTAATTCTAGTGCTTTCCCTCTGTGGATCATTTCCAATCTATCCTGTAATAAGGCTTGTTTGTACATACTTGTTTCCCTGTTGTCTTTCTGTTTTGACTTTGAATCCCTTGAAATTAGAGACTTTTACCTGTCTTTGATCTCCATTGCTTAGCTCAGTGCCTGACACATAGTAGGTGCATAATAAATGACTGACATATAACACAGACCAATGATTCTTCTTTGTTATTTGGGGCTGGATCCATCTTATTGTTCACCCCTATTTCTTGCTGCCTGTCCAGCTGTATGTCATCATAGTTACAACAATGTACAATTTTTCATCCACTTTGACTTTACTGTATTGATGGATAGAATTTATTTCATCATGCAATGGATTTGACTAAACAGATTTTGTAGGGTTTTGGGTCCCAATGTACTGTCATCTATAAATAAGGACATTTGTTCAATTTCACCAAGAAAAAGGAACATTTTTATATGGATTCTTCAAAGGAAATCTTCTTAATACTAATAGATATCTCTATTGCATATATTCATCAATGTCAATATTCAGTGAATCATAAAAGTTATGAGCTCAATCATACCTGTCACAGAGTTTCATAAAATTATAATGTGTGGCATGGTCTCTGAAGATGCAATCTCATCTCCCTGGCTATTAACATATCCCCTTAGGATTCTAGGTATAGCTCTGAGGGATTGGGGAAATGTCTCTAAAGTTATAGCTCATAGGCCTTACTCGTTGTGTGACCCTTGGCAATCCTGTTTGCCTCAGTTTCCTTATCTGTAAAATGAGCCGAAGAGGGAAATGGCAAACTCTTCTAGTATCTTTGCCAAGAAAACCCCAAATGGGGTCATGAAGAGTTGGACATGATGAAACAACAACAACAAAATGTGTATTTCTGATAGTGATTATTAGTTTATCTTAACTAATCAGCCAGACTTAATGAGACTTTCAGAAATGGGTATTTACCTAGGTGGCATAGTAAGGACAATTAGCACAAAGATGTCCCCAGAATTATGCAGCACATTTTCCTATAAGGATATATGGAGTCCAAGGAAAAGTGGGTACAAACTTAGAGCATACGTGACAAAGGGAATAATTCATAGTTCCTAGAAATATTTCTGTTGGAATCCTCAAAATATCTACCTTTTCTATGGTATAGCTTTCTTCTGGGCTCCTTCTAGAATCCTCAAGCTGATTTTCCTCAATATATCTACTTCCTCAGCATTGGAAGGAGACACTGACACCCATCCCTGCTAGGGTACCAACAAAAAGTTTTAAGTCCTACCTACCACTATCCAAAATTCACAAAGTTACCTTCTGGTCTGGGAGGAGAGGAAAAACAGAAGTGCTCTCCTCCTTTCCCTCTCCCTTAAAGAATTTCCTCTCTGGGGCTTGGCTTGCTCCCTCCACTCTATGACCAAAATACTGGAATTCTCGAATGCAAGCTGTCTTTCACCAAATCTAAAGGGTATAAACAAGTTCCTTTGTCCAATTCCAAAGCACCCCCTCTGCAGCATCACTCCATTGCATCCAACAGTTTTCAAGGACTTCTCACATTTACTCTAATAGCCTTGATTTTGATTCAATAGAAGTGTTCTTATCTAGTCAAGGTAGTTATGTTTCAATGGAAGTGGGATGTTTAACCAGGACTTGATTACATCTAATTCATTCTTCAAATTGATTTATTTATTAAGTAGAGATGTTCTCACCCAATAAAAGTACCAGGACTAGAGTATTTTGTTTGTTGCTTTAAGAGGGATAAGGTGGCATAGTGATGGGCTCAATCATCCCTCACCCTTACGTATACTGGAGAATTACCTTTGTTATCTGTTCAAATCTGACTTCAGGCACTTACTGGCTGTGTGACCCTTAACCTTGTTTGTCTCAGTTTCCTCATCTATAAAATGAACTGAAGAGGAAAATGTCACTCCAGTATCTTTGCTAAAAACAGCAACAACAATAACAACAATCTAAATGGGGTCACAGAGAGTCAGACATGACTGAAAGACTGAACAAGAACAGTAACAGATCAGTAACAATCCATAGCCTCATAGAACATAGTTCCCACTGGAGCTCATCTTCCTGCACTTGGAGTTACCTGGCAAGTTCTATTGATGTCATTTGTACCTGGCTGTGTGCAGGACACTGCTCCACACTAAAGGTTGACTTCCCTTGGTTTCCCATGTCTTTTTTAGTCTCTCTAGGGCCAGCAATGGACACAAGAACCATCCATCAATCCAGATCATTTATTTTCCCTTTAGGATTATGATATTATAGATTTTGAGATGGAAGACATCTTGGAAGCCATTGAATACATCATTATTTCACAGATGAGGAAACTGAGACCCAGAGAGTTAAGTGACTTTTCCAGGATTGCACAATTAGTAAGTCTCCAAGGAAGGAGTTGTTGCAATTCATTTCAATTCTCAATTCAACAAGCATTTATTCAGTGTCAACTATGCATCAGGGATTGTGAGGAGTCCTGGGGACATGAAGACAAAAGTCTCTGATCCTAAGGAACTTACATTTTACTAGGGGCACAAAGAAATTGATACAACATGCACACAGAGTAGTAGGAGGAGGTGAGAGGAAAACATTCATTGCTGTTACAACAGCTCTTGGTCAGCCTTCAAGGAGCCCAAAGCCTGAGTCACTGCCCATGTGCTAAATGCATATTATACCTGTAGCTGGCACATTCAGCAATCCCCAGATCACAAGAGATGCATCTTCCCCTATCCACTCTCTATGTTCAAGTAGATCCACAAATCAATACGTTGTACCGCTGCCAAACAGCAGGACAAATGTGTGTGTGTGTGTGTGTGTGTGTGTGTACATGAGTGCGCATGCGCAAATAGAGCATATAGGAAACTACATACAGTATATCTAAGAAAGCATATGCAAGGTATAGATCATGTATGTGTGAGAAGTACATATATAGATATGTATGTATATACACAAGTATATATACACAAAAACCATACATACACAGAGTCCATTTGCAGAACAGAATATGTATCTATGTAAACATCCTGGATTGGGACAACCTACTGTTACTACAAGACAGGACACAGGAGAAAGAATAATGCCTTTCATCATTTCAAATGAAGATTCATTGATCGTTTGCCTGATCTGTCCTTTCTGTTGTTGAGTCATTTCAGTGGCATCCAATTCCCTGTGCCTGCATTTGGGGTTTTCTTGGCAAAGATACTGGAAAGGTTTACCATGTCCTTCTCCAGTTCATTTTACAGATGAGGAAACTGAGGCAAACAGGGCTAAGTGACTTGCCTAGGGTCACACAGCTAATAAATATCTGAAGCCAGATTTGAATTCATGCCTTCCTGACTCCAGGGCTGGACTTCTAGCCACTGCACCACCAAGCTCCCCTTCATTTCCAATCTGGCATAGATGTGAATAAGACTATCCTCAGTGCTGGCACATAAATGCCAATTGATTTACTATTTGATTATGGGACTTGTTCCCCCTGAGATAACTTTGCATCTCTAAGGGAGAATGACAAGACAGGAAGTGGAAGTGTTCCATGTCTACCTTATCCTTCTTTTCATATGAGACTGAGACAAGTGAAATAACTTATCTGGTTATATAGGTAGCAAGTAGCAGCGACAAAAATCATAAGATTATAGACTATAGTCTATATGGACCATCTAGTCTGATGGTCTCATTTTCCATGTAAGGAAAATGGGTCTCAGAAAGAGAAAGTGACTCCTCTGAGTGAGTACAACTGGATTATAGTCTCAAAGCTAGAAGGGCTTTCAGAGACCATCAGGTTCAGTCCCCTTCCTGTGACAAAGAAAGAAACTGTCTCAGAGAGTTTAAGCAACTTATCTGAGGTCTCACTGAGCCTAGGTCTTCTAATGTCAAGTTCAGGACTCTCTCTACTGTGCTAGGATGGTATTCTGAGATGATGAAGCAGTCCTGAAGCCTCAAAGACAGATTAATGGATTCAATATAATCTTAAGAGTTGTATATTTCACTTAGGCTTGGAGTTCTTTGAAAACCAGTAATAAATATCAAATATAGTTGGCAACTGTCTGTGATTTTATATATACATATACACGAACACACACACAATGTTGTATATTGTAGTATATATTTTATATATTATATGCATCATATATTGCATGCATTTCATTTTTTTTCTATTTTATGTTTTCTTATTCATGTGTCTTCCCCCAGAAGACTGTAAGCTTCTTGAGAGCAGGAACTATTTTTGGTTTTGTATTTGCATACCCAGTACCCAGCACATAGTAGGAGCTTAATAAATGCTCTATGAATTTAATTGAACAAGTTGTAGTAGGATCTAAGGGAGACTGGTTCTTGGGGAATTCACGCCTAAGTGAGAATGGAAAGCTTAAGACAGATGATATTTGCTTATCATACAATCAACAAACATTGACTAAATGTCCCATATATACCAGGCACTGCTCTAGGCAATGGATTCCAGGACAAAATGAAGCACTCCTTGACCTAGAGGTTTGTTTCCATTATATCTGAGAAAACTACCTGTGTGTGTGTGTGTGTGTGTGTGTGTGTGTGTGTAGAGAAAGAGAGAGAGGGAGAGAGATTGTTTATACACACACACACATACATATATACACACACACATATACACAGAATAATTTAGAAAATGCCCTAAAGGTTGGGGCCAAAAGTCAATATGTTATACTACTACAAGGTAACCAGGTAAGAGTGTGTGTGTGTGTGTGTGTGTGTGTGTGTGTGTGTGTGTACACATAAGCCTCTTGTACAAGGCACCATTGAACTAAGCCTTAAATTAAGCTAGAGACCCAAAGAGTTGGAGGTGAGGAGGAAGTGCATTCTAGACATAGTACAATGCCATGGAAACTGGAGATGGGGTGTTGTATGTCAGGGGCTCTAGTAGCCCAGCTTAGCTGGAATGAAGAGACATAAATGAAAATAATGGTTAATAAGTCCTGTAAAAGTGGGTTGTAACCATATTGGGAAAGGATTTTGTTACCAAACAATGGTGTTTGCTTTTTTCACCCCAAATGCCATAGGTGGTCACTAGAGCTTTTTGACAGGGGAGTGATGTGGTTAATCAGTTAAGGTCTGGGCCTTTTGAGACAATTCATGGGCCAATCACACAATTTCAGACTTCTATTCTCCTCTCACTGATATATCTTTAAGATGAATCCCTGAGGGTCTTAAAAACTGTGCTGTGTCTGGCTAGGTTTTTTCTATATGTATTAATCAGATTCAGTTACTCTTTCTGACAGTTACTTTAAGTAAGATGCGCCCTTTCCATTTTTCATTATTGGAATGCAAATTGTTTGAATTTTAGAATTTTGTTTGGAAATTTGAATAGAAGAATATTGCATTGCATCTGGGAAACTGTGCTAATTGATTCGAAACAGCTGCCTGACACAAAACTCCATCTTTTTTTGCTTTTTAACATCAATATTCTCCCACTGATGCCATCTGGCTCTAGGTCAAAAAATGTCCTCATCTCCAAAGAATTTAAATTAAGGGGGTGACTTCATGGGTGTAGCTAAAGAAATGCCCTCTGCCAATGGAGAGCTACAAAT
Source organism: Pseudocheirus occidentalis (assembly GCA_028646575.1). Lineage (NCBI taxonomy): Eukaryota > Metazoa > Chordata > Mammalia > Diprotodontia > Pseudocheiridae > Pseudocheirus > Pseudocheirus occidentalis. The sequence continues at coordinate 172,466,431 of CM053600.1, forward strand.
GCTCTGTAATCTAGAGTCTGAGAGAGTTGCCTGGGTCACTGAGTTGATATTATTTGCCCAAGGTAACATAGCCAGCTTTTACCAGAAACCAGACTTGACCTGAGGTCTTCTTTGCTTCTAAACTAATTCTTCATGAACTATATTCCATGTGACTTCTGATTTAATCTGATTATTTGTAGTTTTAAAAAACAAGTTGACATTTTAAAAATATTACTTCTATTTCCCAACATGCTTCCCACATTCCCTCTCCTACAGAGTCATTCTTTATAACAAAAAGAAGGGAAAAAAGTTCAACAAAACTAACCAACACATCAAAAAAATCTGAAATTATAGTGTTCCACTTCTATAATTTTCCACAACTGCAAAAAAAGGGTTAACATGTTTGCCCATACATCTTATTTCAGTCCAACTTTGGTCATTATAATTTCTTAACATTCTGTTTCAATTGTGTTATTGTTCTTATTTTTCTGTAGTTATAGTCATTATGTATATTGTTCTCCTTGTTTCACTTATCTCATTCTGTATCAGTTCATTCAAATCTTCTCATGTTTCTCTTAACTCCTCATATTCATCATTACTTAAATCACAATAACATTCTACCATATAGCTATACCACAACCTACCTAGCTATTCCTTTGTTGATAGATGTCTACTTTGCTTTCCATTCTTAGTTATTTGAAAAAGTCCTGATCTAAATATTCCAGATCACGTTTCTTATTTTGATTTCTTGAAAATTCTAAATTTATAATAATACATTTATAATAAAAAACAACTAGTGAGAGATTTCTTTATTTTTGACCATTTCACATACTTTTGGAGTTGTTCAAACAAGTGAAGTGGAAGTTATTACGATCACACACAGTATGTTCTTATCTTTGTCTTTTTTTTTTCCAGTTTGGCATTTCCTTTGACCTTTTTCTAACTACCTGATGACCTGACTATACATGCAATTGATTATGAAATTGTCCAAGCCTGTTGGACTGTTAACTTCCTGAGTCATCTACCTCAGTCTACTGGACCGTCTCAGTCACCTCTACCACCCAGTCGCCTCCACGACCCTTTGGGATACTCCCAGATTAGACAGACAGACTAGTCAGACACCTTGGTGGAGTAGTATAGGTCTCTTTATTCTATCCTATTGTGTGCCCTATCCCCATGTGTGCCGTGCCTCCTTGTGCGCTCTGTCCCCGGCTCTCCCGCACTCCTCTGCCTTATATAGACTGTCCCTCTTCCCCTCGTCATGTGCCTCAGTAACAGTATTCTGATAGGGGGGAGCGCTCCTCCGCTTATTTGCGCATGCTCTATGCCACCCGTGACCTTTTGTTTCCCCAAGATGCCCATGCCCATGGGACACAAGACAGGGAGTGCTTGGTAAACTGGAAATATGGTCACTGGGGTGGGGCAAACGCATGGATGCCTCTTAGACCCGCCTCAAGTCTTCCTGTTTGCAGGACACACTGACCGAGTTCAGACCTCTAGTCTTTCAAGGCTTAAAGTGGCCCTTACGTGAAATCACTTCCACATTAATAATTAGTCATTTTATGACCGTTGAGATATAGTCGGTTTTATTTTTTTGATACTGTTCGATGTTCACAATGTCCAGGAGAAGAGTAAGCCTCCCTATCTCCGTGCCCACTCTAGTTTCCCCCAAAACTTAAAAGCTGTCCAATCTCACCCTCATGCCTGTGTACATCTTGCCTATCCAGAGCCTTCTCCTGCAGGGCAAAGAGAAGATCTTCTTTTTAAGGCATTTTTTAGTTAGTAGATTAAAAAAAACAAGTTGAACCCCATCCAAGCCCCATCCAGGAGACTTCATTTCAGCTGTTCCAGATCCTTTGGTAAAGTGGATGCTATGTGTGGAATCCTGGGCAAAAAAAAAAGCTTCACCTGATGCCAAACCCTCCGCAAATGACTAGTCCTTAGATGGGCCTCGGATAACAAACTACCAGGCATGTCCTTAAAACCTTTCCATCTCAGTAGAATCCAGGCAAGCAAAGTAGCATTGACCCTCACATCAGACAACTTGGGTTCAAATCCCACCTTGGATTCTTGCTGCCCCTGTGACCTTGGGCAAGTGATCTCCCCTCTCTGGCCTTAGTTTCTCATATTATGTTGAGGAGGCTGGATGAGATAACCTCCATGGTTCCTTCTAGCTTTAGATTTATGATACTTTGATGATGTATGTCATGAGGCATCAAAGGAGGACTCTGGTGGAGGCCACAGGAGGGAAGCAAATACTGCATTTTTAAAAACTGGCTGGAGGCTTAGGTTGCTAGAAGATGCAAGTCATAGCCCTCCATAAGAGTTTCCAAGAAATTATTAAAAGAGTGTGCTGAGAAGAGAAAAGTCTGCTATGATAGAAGACAAGTTCAAGAGGTTAGGGCACTAAAAGACTCCAGTTTGGATTTGTTTTTCTCAGATGAGATATTAAAATTTGGCTAGGTGGCCCATGATTGGCGAGCAAACAGACACTTGTTTCAACAAGATAATAATAAATCAGCTGCAAATAAGGAGCGGTAGCTGGAAAAAATGTGCTTGAGTTTCTGAGTATCATTTTCTATCGTGACTTGTTATAAGTGTTACTTGCCAAGTTCTTTGCACTTCTATGGGAAAGAAGGAGATTCATAAGTCGATGTGAGGGATAGAAGCCATCATCAAAACATTATTCATTAACTAGAAAATGATAGCATGGAGAACAAAGGCTCTGGCTGGGCTTCTCTCTTTCCAACAGAGATTGGACTCCAGGTCACAGAGTCATAACTGATTGAACATAGTGAAAAAGACTCTGACCCAAGTAATTACTTATTGCAATGTTCATACTTAGCACTGGGCTAGAAGCAAAGGTCCTTTGAACTTGTGTAGGACCTTGCTACCACACAAGGCTGGTTCAACACTTTGGATCAAGTCAAATCAAAAATGGATATCCAGTCCTGGATAACACTGACAATAACTGACATTTTCACAGTGCTTTACAATGTGATTTATGTCATACAGTTTGAGCTTTATAGCACTGCTATCAGAGAAGGTCTTCAAGGATCATTGTCTCCATTTTAGGGATGAGGAAACTGAGGCATAACGAGGAAAAGTGATCTGTATCTGGTGACAAAGTCAGTATGTATCAGAGGCAGAATCTGAACCCAACTTTAGCATACTGAATAAATACAATGCCTCCCTGCCTTTACAAATCAGATTAGCTCTCTTCTTGCCAGCTCCCCAAGACTAAATTTAGCTGTTGACTCATCCACCAGCAGATTGGGAGGAGGTGGACACTGGGGAAAGGGGGTTCACTAGAAAACCTGAAAGGGAATTGGATATCCCTCAGTGTGTGTGTGTGTGTGTGTGTGTGTGTGTGTGTATGTGTGTGTGCGTGCGTGTGTTTATGCCACTGCTTTCAAAGGGCACCAAAAGGAACACTCGGCTTTGCATTCACACCTTCACCAGACACCAAATCCTACTTCTTACACAGCATTTTGCAAAAGATCCTTCCTTCTCTTGATCTCTTCACATTTCTGTTGATTTAATGACACGAATGAGGCCAGGATGGCAAATCTCGTTTCCGTAATGCAATTGACTTTAAAGCAGAAAGGAGGAAAAGGTGCCTTGTTAAGAGGACAAAGCTGTATGTGTCACCCCAGCCAGCTGCATAATACATGAATTGGATCCTTCTATGACTTTAGCAGTCATGCTGGGTGTGCTCAGAAGCCATAAACAGGTTTCTAATCTGCCTCAAGTTGAGTGTTTCTGCTCTGTACCATCTGTTTCAGGGATCTTTCTGTATCCAGCCCTCCCCCTACCCCAATATGTGTTGGGGGAAGCAGTATGGTGCATTTTGGACAGGGGGTAAAAGTGGAGGTATGATGCTCAACTCTACCACTGAGGTAACCAGAGGTACAGAGAGATGAAAGACTGTATCAATGATCATTTAAGAAGCTCCTTGGAGGGACTGAGCAATGATTGTGGCCACAGAGATGGGTGCAGAGGGGATTCACTGAGATTGGCTGACAGTGGTGCTGGGATGTAGATATCACAGGGAAAGGAGATGTAACTCTGGTTCTAGACCTCCAGTTATATCTATAAAGATCAGTGATAGATGGCTGCATAGACACTCAAGACACAAGTGCAATGTGGATTTTTCCTGCTCCAGGCAACTCTCTACAGCTGCTGCCACAACTTTACTTTTCTGCCCTCCCCACCAACCCCAAAGAATTGTACTGGATATCTGGGGGCAAACCAAGTGGTGTTGGTCAGAGTTGTTGCTAGGAACTGGAAGGGCAGCCAGAGTTCATCCCTTAATATAAAGTGACTTGACTAAATAAACCAAAAGAACTAGGATGAGTTAGTATTGAGAAGAGAAGGTCAAAAAAGATTTAGTAGAATCATAGCTTTAAATCTGAAAGGTACCTTAGGGCTCCTCTAGTTCTACAACTTCATTTTACAGAAGAGAAAATGGACATGCACCAAGGTAAGGTGACTTGCCCAAGGTCATACATATAGTTAAGCAGCAGGTCTGAATCCAGGTTCTTTGACTCCAACACCTGTATTCTTGCCACTATACCATATTGCCTCCAAATGGTCAACCATTTATATGCTCCTATGAACCCTTTATGTCGAATTCTTTCTGTGGAGTTGAATAAAGGCTGTCCCATAATCAATATATGTGGTTAGACTGAGTGCTTGCTTGGGATCGAGGGAATTGAACATCTTTTACTTTTTTCTATAGGGGCCTAGATATGAGCCAGGTTCTGAGGTTCTCAGGAGAGAGATTCAGGTGTGAAAACATGAGCCAAAAAGTGATATGAGAAAAGCACCTCCCCGGTTTAGAGTTAGGGTTCTGGGATTTACAATAAGGAAGAACATTCCCATCTGGGAAGTTTGTTAACTTTGGGAGCTAATGAAGGAAGCTGATGAAACTCCTTGGGGGGTGAGGGGAGGGAAGGAAGGAGACTTTTAAAAAATCTCTTAGCTTCTCAATAATGTAGGATAGTGTAAGTAAGGTCTTTCCTGGAACAAGAAAGACTCAATGATGTGTTCATGTCCCTTTTAGTATTTTTATTGCTTCCAATAATATCTATTCTCTATCTAGCATGCTCAGGTTTACAAAGCACTTCATGAACATGATCTTATTTCACCCTCCCAATAGCTTCAGATGTAAACAGTGCAAATCTATTCTCTACCTTTAACAGAACAGCTAGCTGAGACACAGAAAGGTTGAATAATTGGCCTCAACCTCTCATGGCTAATAAGCAAAGAACAAGCATTTGAACCCAGGTCTCCTGACTCCCTACCTAGTACTTTACCCCAGATCATACGCTTCTCTACTTCAAAATATTTAGCTCCAATATATCATATTATTGTACGCATACATGCACATACACATATGACATGCCCTATGTGTATATGTATGTTCTATTTGTACATTGTTCTTTGCATATTGTCTTCCCCATTAGGCCATGAGGTTGTTGAGGGCTGGGACCAATTTTGCCTGGCACACAGTAGGTGCTTCATAAATTCTTGTTGACCTGACTCAACTCTTACAATATGAAAGTTGGAATTTTCCTTTAAAATGATTTAGTCCGGGGCGGCTAGGTGGTGCAGTGAATAGAGCACCTGCCCTGGGGTCAGGAGGACCTGAGTTCAAATCTGGCCTCAGACACTTAACACAAAAACTAGCCACGTGACCTTGGGCAAGTCATTTAACCCCAACTGCCCTCCAAAAAGCAAAAAGAATAAAATAAAATAAAATAAAATTTAGTCCAAAAAAGAAAAAAAATGATTTAGTCCAACCCCCTTACTTTACAACCAAGCAAACTGAAGTACCAAAAGATAAGGTGGTTCCATTTCTTAGCAACAGAAGAGGGACTGGACCTTAGCCCTTCTGACTCCTAACCCATAGCCCTTTCTAGCAAACCATTTTGCCTCTGCTACTCCAGGTGATCAGCAATCAATGCCAATTTTCTGTCCAATCATGCAAATAGCAAACCACGCCTGCCAATGCCATTATGATCTCACCTCTTGCCCTTGTCCTCTGATAAGGTCACCACAGGAGGTTCACCCAATATGCTAGAGAAGTCTCCCGCCCCATTGTCTCTAACATTTCAAGGATACTGGTGTGCCACATTACTAATTCCTCAATCTTGCCACTGACCAAGCCATCCTCTTTTCCAGTCATACAAATCTTTTATGGAATCCTTTAGCTCTTCCCTAGACTATAACTGTGTTGTAGAAATATCCCAGTTGGTCTGCCTTCAATCAATCTTTTTTAAATGGAAAATAATCAATGTTAGGCTGGGATCTTCAAGAAGAAATTCTTTTTGAAAACTATAGGTGAAGCTAACACCATCTCAAGGGAGAAGAGCTGATTGGAAAAGACACACACACACACACACACACACACACACTAAATGGAGCCCCAAGATATAGGGAAAAATGGTCTTCATCCATTCCACAAATATTTATTGAGTTTCTGCTTTGTGCAAGAGATGGATTATTTTTTGGAGATAAAATATCTCTTTTAAAGAGAAGGCAGACAAAAGGCAGTTAAGGATGACTTGCATATCCAAGGCATATTCCCAGCAACTGGTTCTTTACTCCTGACTCTTTATTATGTGAGTAGTAATACTAATAGCTGACTTTGATACAGCACTTCAATGTTTGCAAAGCACTTTATATGAATTGTCTCTCTCAAACCTCTCAACCATCATGTAGACATAAATAGTTTTTAAGGGGTTTTTTATGGTTTGTTTTCTGAAACTATGATTTTACTGGTTCTACAGGAAACTCCTGCCAACATAGCTCAGGAATTGTTCTTCAAATTAGAGTCTTATGGACTTGCCTAGGGTATTATGAGATTAAGGGACTTGTCCAGGGTCATGTAGCCAGTATGTATGAGCACAACTAGCACAACACAGGTCTTTTGGACGCTGAGGCTAGTTCCCTATCCACTATCCCCTGTTGCCTCTTCTAAGATAAGAACTATGGATATTGTTCCCATTTTATAAATGAGAAAATAGCCTGAATGATTAAAGGAAAATACCTGTGGTCACAGAGGTAGTAGGTACTGGAATGCAGGATTCTAACCCAGATCTTCTTCAGTCTGAGTGCTCCAGTTTATCTACTTCTGTACTATATTCAGGAGGTGTACAGAGTAACTTCCTATCTTCTAACACTTTCAAAGATCCCAACTCTTAATTGTCAGAAGTACAAAACACTCTGTGGCAAACTTCTTTTTCCCTCAGCAGAGATTAGCCCTGGGGTGAAGAATGGATGGTGACAAACATTTTGGCTTTCTTACTAAGGAAAATTATAGGAGAGCAAATCCAAACCCAACACTTGATTGTTGCCTTGTGTCCCCTGGGGAGCTGTCTGTCATCTCTGCCACCCCCTTAGTTGTCAATCCACAACCCACTGAAGTTTAAAGTCTTCTGCATAAAGACAGCAAGTCCCAGAGTGATCATCTGGCCAATCCCACACAGCCTCATGGCCTTGAAGCAGTCTGTTGGGAAATTCCAGTTCAAGAGGTGAATTCCATTGGCTTGTGGTTTCCGTTACATTAAAAGCATCTGTATCTTCACTCTGGACACTTGATTAAAGCATTCAAGAAGAAAATAGAGAATATTTGCATTGGAAAGAGAGGAGAAGGTGGGAAAGACCTTGTCAGACTTGAATCTAACACTATCTTTTAAATATTCTTGCAGTACAGTTTTCTCACAGAGATTAGCAAGGAGAAAAGAAAATGTTCACTGCAGATCACAGCAGATAACTTTCAAAGCAATGCCTTGAAAAGTGTGTGTGTGTGTGTGTGTGTGTGTGTGTGTGTGTGTGTATTAGAACATTTGGAAACAGTTGCGAAAGATCAGTGCCTGTTTTGTCGTAGTCTTCTCTGTTGCCTAGTCTTTAGGAAACTTGTATTCTACTACTGTAGGCCTGGAAGGATTTACATGAACTGATGCTGAGAGAAGTGAGCAGAACCAGGAGAACATTGTACACAGTAACAGCCACATTGTGTGATGATCAACTATGATAGACTTAGCTCTTCTCAGCAATACAAGGATCCAAGACAATGCCAAAAGACTTGTGATGGAAAATGCTGTCCATATGCAGAGGAAGAACTATGGAGTCTGAATACAGATTGAAGCACACCATTTTCTTTCTTTTTTCTCGAGGTTTTTCTCTTTTGTTCTGATTCTTCTTTCACAACATAACTAATGTGGAAATATGTTTAACATGATTGTTCATGTGCAACCTATATCAGACCTCTTGCTATTTGGGGGAGTGGGGAGAAAAGGGAGATAGGGAGAAAAATTTGGAATTCAAAAATCTTACAAAAATGAACATAGAAAACTCTCTTTATATATCATTAGAAAAAAAGAAAATAGTATTAAGTGAAAAAAGAAAAGCACTTATCTTCTTTGTTTCTTCTATCTTGTGATTTCTCCCGTTGGTTCTCATGAATCTTTACAACATGACTAATATGAAAATATGTTTAATATGAATGCATATTCATATTGCACACCATCTTGGGGAGGGGAGAAAATTTAGAATTCAAAATCTTATGGAAGTGAATGCTGAAAACTAAAAATAAAGAATTTTTTAAAAAAGAAAAGCACTAAAAAAGAAGCAGTTCATATTCTAATGGGGAAGACAAACATGAAAATAACTAGGTACATTCAAGAGATGTATGGGGTAAATAGGAGGTGATAGGAAGTAATCTCAAAGTGGAAGGCATTAGCATGTGGGATACTGGGAAAGACCTCCTGCAGAATGTGAAACCTGAGCTGAGATCTAATGGAAGCCTGGAAACTAGAAGGTAGAGGGGAGTAAAGGAGTTAAGGGAGTCAGTCAAAGGCAAATGGAAATTGAGTGTCAAAGTTGAAGAGCAGCTTCTTGAGAGAAAAGACTGGGTTTGGTTTTTTTTCTTTGTATTCACAGTGTCTTGAATGGCACCTGGTGGAGAAAATGTACTTGATAAATGCTTGCTGAACTGAATCAAATTTATTTCAGAAAGATGTCTGCTTACCTAAGAGATTCTTGTCAAGGTTGCCAGATCAAGAATGACAGCAGGATTCCTAGAATATGAACCATGGCTCAGGGGCTGTATTTAAACTCAAAGATCCTGACTTCAAATCCTGGGGTTCTTCTTTACTCTCTGTATGACTTTGGATGGCTCATGAGCTCTTCTCATCTATAAAATTAAGGGGTTGGACCATATGACCTAGAAGGTCCTTTTCAGTGCTAACCCTATGATCCCTATGAGCCCCTATCAGTGTGCTAACCACACACCTCCACACGTGAACACATTGAAGGGATTATGAAAGATTCTCCTGCTTCAAAAGAAGAAAAAAATGAACAATATCTTTTAAAAAGCAGAATTCCAGTTAGAAGTCAGAGTCAATTTTAAAAAAAAACTAAATCTTGAGGACAAAAACTTTAAGGCTGACTTCAAATCATCAATGCAACATCTCTTCTAGGGAGCTATCCAGGGTACTGCCATCCAAACATAATGCATCACAATCCTCTCCTGTCTCTCCTTTTACCTTCCTGATTTCAAATGATATCTCCCACCACTTGCCTGCCTGACCTCATTTTGTGTCCACTCTGCTCCCAACTAACCTATATTCTACACCTGCCTTGACATGCAGACAGTTAAGGGGGATTGGGGGTGGGGGTAGGGAGGGGTTTACGAATCTCAACTCTTGACATTTACTAGTTATGACATTAGGCAAATTACTTAACCTCTGTGAAACTGTTTCCTCATCTGTAAAATGAGGAGGTTGGTTTAGATGGTTTCTAAGGTCCCTTATAGCTCTAAATCTATGATTCTGTCACCCTTGATTACCAGACTTCAACTACTGCCCATACCTACTACCTGCCTTAGCTATGTCTCAAGTCAGAAACCTTCCTAATGTCATGACCCTTTAATAGTCGTATGTGGGCATATCTGCATGTGGGTTGACCCACCTGGAGATGGATAGAGGAGCAGTGTTTTGGTTCCTAAGACCATAGGAAATATGTGTTTTCCGATGGTCTTAGGCGATCCCCAAAGGGGTCGCAACCCACAGGTTGAGAACCACTGCTCTAGACATTCCCCAGAATTTATGTCTTGATATAGGCCAGTAATCAAGGAGACTGAATAGAGATTCCCATAAATATGCTTGGAATTCACACTTTTACACTTCACATAAGAAGTCAACCTCAGCTAGCACTTTCATTTCCTAATTCCTTGAGACAGATATAGTAGTTTACCTGAACAACTAATTTTCAGAATTTAAGGTTAAACAGAAGGATAATTCATGAGTTGAATAATTATTCTTTCCTGCTACAAATGCTTAGGCTTTGACAATTACATACATCTATACATAAACACAGTAATTATAAATTAAAGTTATATTCATAGAGGGTTAATTTCTTTCAGTTAACAAAAAGAAAGATTTAAAATTTTAGAATGAATCTCAATGATACCATCAATTATAGTATGCCTGTAAATAGCATAATGCTTCATTCTAAGTAACAATGATGTTAACAAGTATTTTCTTAATGTGTGCTGTAATTCATTTTATATGTATTTTAAAACTATTTACTTAGAATATGAAATGATACAAGAATTGTATTGTCTAGACCAACCTCATTAAAAAAGTTAGTAGAAAGAAGCTCATTGTTTTTATGCCACATTCATTTTAAATATTACCCCCACACTGCACATAGATTCCCTATATCATAGCAACAACAATGACAAAAATGCCAGTAAAGTAAAAAGTACTGACACAGTATGTGCATCAGATAGTGTATATAGTACTCTATTCCTGGAGTCCCCTACCTTTCTGCCAAGAAGTCATTACAGTTACTTTCAGTTCCGTTTCCTTTTAGAATTCTTTTAATTTACATTGTTGTAGTCATTATATAAATTGTTCTCTTGTTTCTGCTTATTTTACTTTGTATTAGCTCATGCAAATTTTTTCACCTTTCCCTAAATCCCTCATATTCCTGATTTTTTAAGGTCCAATACTATGGCATTACATTCACATGCCACAATTTGTTCAATAAATCCTTGAAGAATTGAAATGAACTGAATTTAACTATTCTCCTGTGGATAGGCTCCCACTTTACTCCTGTTCTTTGGTATTTAAAAAAAAAACATTTTTGTGAATGTCTTTGTATATATGGGTTCTATCTTTTTTTTTAATTCTTTACATTATACCACGCAATCAGCAAGTATGTATTAAGCTCCTACTATGTGCCAGGCTCTGAGTATACAAAAACAATGAATGAAACAATCCCTAATCACAAGGAGCTTCTATTCTAACAAAGGAGATATATAAATATATGTTTCAGTGAAGGAACCTCTGGGTCAAGGGGAGTGAGCAAAGTAATCATTTTTTTTTCTGCAAAAAATATAAATTGTCTCCAAACCAAAAGAGCATTAGTATGACTCTGTTGTCATAACTTCTCTGAAACTGATCATTTCTGTCTTTTGCCTTTGTCAATTTCTTGGACCTGAGATGAAACCTCAGAGGTATTTAAATTTTCATTTCTCTTTTTGGTAGTAATTTGGAGCATTTTTCATATAGCTGTTGATCCCTTGTCTTTCTTCTTCTGTTTACAACCTTTGACCTCTCATTTATTAGGAAATGACTCTTGAGCTTAGACATGGGTATCAATTCCCTATATATCTTGTACATCAGACTTTGATCAGGCATATTTGAAGCAAAGATTTTTTTTCCCTTTTAAAAGTTTCATTTCTTATCCTAGCTACATTGATTTTTCCAGCTAATATAACTTAACATAACATAATACAACATAACATAACATAACATAACATAACATAACATAACATAACATAACATAACATAATATAACATAACAACATAACTTCCAGTTAACATAACTCGTACAAACTGCTACCAAACAGGAGCAGAATTAGGATTCAAACACAGATTCAGACCCCAAATCCAGCTCTCTTTCCAACAACATCCTATTTCCTTGCTATTCACAAAAACCAAGATCACCTTTGAAGACAGTATGGAGGCCAGCTATTGAGAAAAAGGGTGAGTTCTGGCCAATTCTACCCCAATTTCTACCCAGAAATTAACTGCCCCTTTCATGTCAGTCATGCTGCTGATGCTAGTGATTAATGTGTGCCCAAGAACCAAAGGATCCAGAGAAAAGGGAGAAGTTAAAACAAGTAGACAAATCCAGCCATAAGGTTTTTCTTCTTCTGCCCTATGACTAAAATTAGCAAATAAGAATTCTGACAGATTTCCCCCCTTCTTAAAAACACAGTGCTCTTACTGATCTTGAATAAAGATCTGACCTGAAGGGCCGTAGCTTGTTTGGATTTATTCACACCGTCTTCATTGAAACCATTCTGTGTGGAGACCCTAGAGAGCAGTTTATTCACTAAGATGGGATTTTTCAACCCTGTCAAAGGTATACCCAGTATTCATTGATTAACTGGTCAATGAAAGTCTTGGCAACAAGACCAAGGAGCTTCTTAACTTGGCATGTTTTTTGTGGACTGGTTGAGAGGAGTATTTATTTGCACTTGCCTAGGCTATCTCATATTTGCTTTCAATGTTTAGACTTTGCAACTTTTCTCTTTGCTTAGTCATATCTTTAGATAAGTATGAATCACAGCACACTAAAAAGAGGTAACAATCCTGAAGGCGTGCCAAGGAACAAACAAGGGGCAGAGGTGAGGGAATGCCTTTGGGAAGTACCAAATTCCGAGCGTCATTTAGAAGCATAAAGAGCTTGGGGGCAATAAAAAAAAAACATCCAGAATTGTTGCTCTTATCTAAATTGAGTAACCTATTGCAGTACTATATGCACTTATGTAATTTTCTACTCATTCTTCACATTCAATAGACTGTTAACTTATGGACCATCTTATCCAATTCTTTTATTTTGTACTTCAGGAAAACTGAGGCCCTTGTAGAATGTAACATACTTGAGGGCAGGAACTGTCTCATTTTTGTCTTTGTATTCCCATTATCTAGCACATAGTAGACACCTAAATGTTTGTTGAATTGACTCTAAAAGGTAAGCTTTTATTCTCAAGGTTACATAAATAGTATATGAGCAACCGAGATCTAGAATCCAGGTCTTTTGACTTCCAGTTCAATGTTCTTTCCACCATATAATAATGAACTTTTCTTTCTTTCCCAGACAGTTTTATGTAGCGATGGGATTGGACCCCCAAAAGGAAAAGACCAGGTCTTTAAAAGCAGATCAGGTCTTTGAAAGCAACCCAGTCCTGGGATTTTCCCATACATTTCAACAGCCCAGAATGGTATCTACACTCAATGCAGCTGGCCAACCTAGATCACCTAATTAGGATCCCATTCCTTTCACTGTCCTTCTTGGCCCACTCCAGACTACTTCCATATACTCCTTAATCCCACAGATCACCTAATTTGCCTCCTTGGTATTCCTTTCACTGATGCACCTGGCCCATCCCAGACTATTTAACGCTTTCTTTCCAGATCCTTTCACTGTCCTTTTGTATATAAACATCAGTCTCACTCCCATTAAGTTGCAGGTTCACTAGGAACCCTAGCCACTTCCATTGGTGTTACAATAAACTTTGTCACTTGATTGGAAGACGTTTTGAGTTTGTGAATTCCTTCCAGGCTGGAGGTGAATTGAAAGAATAATACCTCTTATCATCAGAGTCCAGACTATGTAGAAGAAAAATGGAAGATAGAAGAACTGGGTAAGAGAAATGGGTGTTGACTAGGTTTCCTATTTCTAGGGAGTTAGGTGGTGCAGTGGATAAAGTCCTGGGCTTAGAGTCAAGAAAACCTGAGTTCAAATCTGTTCTCAGACATGTAATAGCTTTGTGATACTAGTCACATACTTTTGTCTGCCTCACTTTTCTCAATTTTAAAATGGGCATAGTGTTAGCACCTACCTCTCAGAGTTGTTGTAAGAATGAAATGAGACAATATTTGTAAGGTGTTGGCATATAACAGGAACTTCATATATGTTTCTTTCCTTTTCTGTGTCTGGCAACTGGATCATCTTTTAATTTAAACTTTGTTCATCCTTGGAGAAAGAATATCTTCCCTTTAATGAATATCTTCTTGTGGCAATAAGAAAACAGACTAACTCAGTGAAGCAAGAGGAATTATGAGAAGAAAACACTTCCTTGGTTTTATTTTCAAAACTGATGGGGGAAAGAATATTGAAAGAGAATATGGTGCATAAAATATTGAACTAAAAAGACATTAAAATTCAAGAATTTCATTAAAATGCATGGATTTAGAATGTGGGCAAAAAGTTACAGAGCAATATGATTTCAATGTTGTACAGTTTTTGAAATGATCTTAATGTATGGAGACCCCAAACCTCCAAATCTTTGTCATTTTGGAAGAGTCAATGACCCACTTTAATGATTAACAGTTTACTCAATGCACAAATCTCCTTTTCTAATTAAAAAAAGTATTAGAGAATGATAACTAACAAGAAAGAACATGAGGAGCCTCGGTGAGTGTAAGGCTAGTACTCCATCTCATTAGCAACATGTGGAATTGTATTAGTATCCTGTAATGATCAGGAGTTGGTTTTTTCCTTAGTTCCAGTCTTTCTAACTTAAAATTCTAAAAACTTTCCCTTTATTTGCTTCCTGTCCTTTTATATGCTTGGGCAAATTCCATTAAAAGGGTAAAATCCATTATCGGTCAGCAATTTGGTAGAATACTGATTCAGTCCTTCAGCTTGCAACTTCATTATGTATTTAACCAATGACTCCTATCTTTATTAAGGGGGCTGAGAACATCATAATGGTGTTTCTTTAGCCTAAAAAGATTTTTAAAATTATCTATGACACATGGCCTTATGTAGTGGAAGGAGCACTGAACTCAGAAATAGGAAATATGGGTTTGGATCTCGGGTTTCCCTTTTACTAGTACCATGACCTTGTGCAAATCATTTGCCATGTCTGGTTTCAGTTTCTTCTTTGACAATAAAAACAACAATCCCTCTTCTCTTTATGCCACACAGAGCTTTGGCAATGACCAGATGAGGAGAGTGCAATTGATCCATGATCTCAGTAATGTGGGTATTCCCTCCCATGGTATAGAGAATTAGCTGATCATGTCTTCCCATATCTTCTTGTGTAATTTTTGTCCATGAACTCCCATAGATATTTCATAAAAGGTCTACATGCTGAAAGTCCATCAGAAAATGAACTTTTATTAGGCACTTAGTGGATTCCAGGCATGGTGATAAGTGCTGGGGATATAAATGAAGACAAAAGGCAGTCCCTGACCTCAAGATGCTCAGTCTAATGGGGAGGGGGGGATAATGGGAAACAACTAGGGACAAATAAAATATATACAGAACAAATTGAAAGTAATCAAAAGAAGGAGATTGAAATTGACTTCAATCAATTTTTCAATGTTTTTATGGATACTCATCTAGAAATCAGCGTGTTCATTTTTGTGCTTTGCTCTTGCTGTTTACTAGTTTATCTCTTCTTCTGAACTTACATTTCCTATCTATCTGTTATACTACTTCTCAAGGGTAAGGAATAGAATCACTAAATCTCAGAGCTGGAATCAATTAATGGATTGCTTAAGAAGCACTTATTGAACACCACTATGGGCCAGGCACTAGGCTAAGCACAGAGATGCAAAAACAAAAATGACACAATCCCTGCCTTCAAGGAGCTTACATTCTAATAAGAACAATGATGTTGTTTGTTTGTCCTTTGGTCTTTTTTTTAATTCATTTATTTATTTTCTTTTGTATATCATCCATTTCCACGAGATTTTGAGTTTCAAATTTTCTCCCCATCTTTATCCCACCCACCACCCCAAAACAGCCATCCCACTGTATAACCCCTCTCCCAGTCTGCTCTCTCCTATGTTCTCCCCTGACTTTCCGGTAGGGCAGGATGGATCTCCCTACCCCAGTGCCTGTATAGCTTAATTCCCAGTTGCATGTGGTTAATAACAACAACAACAACAACAACAACAATATATACATTTTTTTTAACATTTAATTATAGAACTTTAAATTCTAGGTTCTTTCCCTTCCTCCCTCATCACCCACCCCCAGTGGAAAGACAAGCAATTCAATACGGCTGTACACGCATAGTTACACAGAACATCTCCACAATGGACATATTGTGAGAGATTGATTATATGTCCCTCCTTCCTATCCCACCCCATCCTTGTTCTATTTTCTACCTTGTCCCTGTCCCTTTACAGAAGTGTGTGCTTCCAGCATCATCCCACCTCTCATCCCCATCCCCCCCTACTCTCCTGCATAGCAAGATACCCAGTTTAAAGTTTATGTCATTCCTTCCCTAAACCAAATTCAATGAGAGTAAGGTTGACCCATTCCCTTTTGCTTTTCTGTTCTTCCCCTCCATTGTAACAGCTATTCCTTGCCTCTTCTATATGAGATGATTAACCCCATTCTGTCTCTCCCTGTCTCCACTCATTCTATTCCTCTCTCACCTCAGAATTTCACCTTTTAAAGTATTGTCCCTTCCTATTCAATTGATCCTGTACCCTCTATGTACAAATATATACACATACTCAGATATGTATTCATACACATGTATATACCCTCCTCTATAGACATATGTGTATGTATACATATATATACATTTGTATTCCCTTCACCTATCTTCATACTGAGAAAAGTTTCATGAGTTATAATTATTGTTTTCCCACATTGCCATCTAAATATTTCCACTTTGATAAATTCCTTATGATTTCTTTTCCATGTTTACCTTCTCATGCTTCTTATATT
>CM053600.1:172483688-172504426 GCA_028646575.1 Pseudocheirus occidentalis
CATCATGGGGTTATATCTTGACTCCTTTGTGAATTAAATTTAAGTGAGGCAAAGTTGCCCAAAGTTCTTGGTCTGACTGACTCTTGCAGTCATTGAAGTCTAGTGGCAAGACAACAGTCAAGACAACTGGTGATGGCCCAGGATGCAGTGGATGACTTAGGCATCTTCCATAATCTGACCAGGTTCTAAGCTCTCCACAGCACCTGCTTCAATTGCCTACATGGCCATTGGAACAAATTTTTCTCATCTGCTCATTCCACCAGAGAGAGTCTTCATGTGCTTGGGGGTAGACACTCCCTTAAGTCACCAGTGGGTCACCTAGACAGTTTACCAGGGTGTGGTGCTAGGTATCCTATACCTTTTTGGAGCCACAAGTGAAAGGTGAGTGCCAGGTAGACACAAAAGGTAGATGAGCAGCCGAGAAAGTGGCTTAGTACCTTCTCATACCAGAGATGCCAGTGCTCCTGGAAGATCCCATTCACCTCAGTAGGAACAAAACATATAGGGGAGAGTTTTTCTCCAGGTGAACATGGTAATTGTGAATAAAATAAAAGGGCATTAGTTGTTACTCTATTGAGTAGCAATAGTTGGTACTGGTTTGATTTTTTTAAATTGTTCACAGATCAAGAAGAAGAGTGTAGCTGTAGAGAGACACATAATGGGCATGGATTGGCCCATGGGGGAGCAGCTAGGTCACAGTGGATAGAGTGCCAGATGTGGAGTCAAGAAGATTCCTCTTCCTAAATTCAAATCTAGTCTCAGATGATTAGCAGCTCTATGACTCTGGGCAAGTCACTTAACCTTGCTTGCCTCAGTTTCCTCATCTGTAAAATGAGCTGGAGAAAGAGATGCCAAACCACTTCAGTATCTTTTCCAAGAAAACTCCAAATGGGTCATGGAGAGTTGTACATGACTGAAAAACAACTGAACAATAAGACTCATTGGTAAGTGCACTACCAATGAAGATATGCATAGAAGCTATTATTAAAGTCATATGAATAAAAAAAGGGAGGCAATCACAGGGTGATGGTAAAGCCCCAGTACTTTCCTGAAAGCTGTGTACTCTTAGGACCAAAATATCTAAAGGAAGTCTCTTAGCATGTTAGGTTTGGCACTCTCAGAAGAATTTGGCCATAGGACATGAGAAAGAATTCTACCACATGAGAAAGTATGGATGGAACTGGAAGGAGTACCCACATCGGTGAGAAGGCAGTAGTATCAGTGTATCAAAGTTCAAAGGACAGACTATTTCACTTGGCATTTATTGGCAAATATGGACTTCCCATCCTTTTGATCCATCACACATATGACTGGCCAATTTTCGGCCATTCCCTAACTAGGGTCTCTTTCCATAAGGTGTGAAT
The DNA here is from genome assembly GCA_028646575.1 of Pseudocheirus occidentalis. Taxonomy (NCBI): domain Eukaryota; kingdom Metazoa; phylum Chordata; class Mammalia; order Diprotodontia; family Pseudocheiridae; genus Pseudocheirus; species Pseudocheirus occidentalis. Next base: position 172,485,053 of record CM053600.1, read on the forward strand.
ATTTAGGCATCATAATGTGGATGAATGGTATCAAAAGACACCAACTCAGGAAAGGCATTCCTCATATGAGTCACCAAGGACGTTTATTTATTCAACAGATATTGCAATTTGTCACTTATTTCTTTAGACTAGGATCATGATTTCATCAGTATTGGAAGTCTCTCTCTGCCAAAGAATATTAGTACCTGTTCTGCAACTTTTAGCATTGCCTGGGGTCCTGAGAGGATGCATGAATGAGTTGTTCAGAGTCACACAGCCAGTATGTGTCAAAAGCAGCCCTTGAATCCAAGACCATCTGCTCAGCTAAGGCTGCCTTGAAATATTAAGTGCTAGCAACTTGCTAGTAGTGACTGAGTTAGGTATTGAGACAACAAAGATAAAAAAAAAATGACACTGTCCATGCCTTCAGGAAGCACTGAGGTGGGAGTGGGTTTGTCATGAATATAGATAAGTATCATTCAAAGTAGGACATTATAAAGGCATGGGGTGGGGGGAGACTTTATGTTTCCCTTTTAGACATTTCCAATGAGTGAGCTAAGTTACCTTTAAAGTCTTTCAACATGATATTGATTCTTTAATAGGAAAGTAAAAGTCTTAAGGGTATCTCAAGACCTGACTAGATCTAAAAATAACCCCCTAATTTATGCTCACTGAAAATCTGGCTGCTTTCCACCCACGCCTTCCAGCCCCTGCATACAACCCTTAGGCTAGCTGCATATGATTTCTGATTATACCCCTTCTATGGAAGGTTGGTGGTTATTTATGACAAGCCATTGTTGACATTTCTGGGCAAAGAGCTACCAAGGTTCCCTCCAGTTACAACAGTTGTAAGCGGCCTGGTAGTTTGGTAGGTGTCTCGTACCTCACGATGAAATACTGTTATTTTTCATTTCCTAGATTTCAATTTAGGCATTGTTCTTGGAGACTTTCTCTGGGGCTAAGTAGAGAGGCCCCAAGGCATAATGACGTAAACTTCACACGGAGCTGAAATGAGCAGTGTTCTCCCAGGAAACTCTTTCAACAAGGCTTAGAAACTTACTTAATGTCCTTATTTTACAGTGTTCTAGCTGTGTTCCAGAAACAACCATTCTGGGCTTCTTCAAGCTGGCTTTGCTGTACTGGGAAAATAGCCAAGTGATCCTTCCCCCCCCCTTTTCCCCTGCTGTCTCTCTATTCATTGGTTCTGAGCGCCATTCTGGGTTTACAGCCAATTTAGCTGTCCTTGATCAGGCCAAGAGGCTTTAATTGACTCAGTCCAGGAGATTGAATAAATTGTTAGAACATTTCATTACAGGAGGACTGATTTCCAAGGCAGGGTAGAAGAGAATGAACTCACTCACTCCCTCTCTCTCTCTCTCTCTCTCTCTCTCTCTCTCTCTCTCTCTCCTCCACTCCCTTCTTCCCTTTCTTTCCCTTCCTCCTTCCCTCCCTACATATGCATATGTGAGTGTGTATCTATCTATCTAAATACACACAGGACTTGTATGGGACCAAATAAAGTGGATTTCACAGCGGACAGTCTTATTCATATTATTTTGACTGAATAATATGATTTTTTTTAATGTTATTAAGACTATAAATGGTACGAGCCTGAAATTGGCCTTAATAGTTATTAACTAGTTTTGTAACCATAATATTAGGTAAGAAATATCCAACCTAAACCTTCCTTTCCTCTCTCCTCTGCTCCTTCCCCATGCAAGTTTAGTTCATTTTTCTTTGAAAGTTATTAAGAATAAACTCCAGACAAATGGCTCAGGATACTAAGGGCTTAGCAGTTGATATTACTTCTGGGTTGCCATAGTAAAAATAGCCACAAGGGCTTCAGTCTGGCTCTGAGGTTTGGCTGATAGACCACAATGAGCAACTCAGAGACAAGTAAGACTCCTTCAGATGAAATATCTCACATTGTACTTAATGCCTCTCATTATTAAATAGCCTTCTCCTACATAAATCTCCTTCTATTAACTGTTGAATGACCTATGAGTGTCTCATTTTATTCCATTATGAAACCTGAACTACCAGAGGACTGGCCTGTCCGGACTATTCCATACTGCAAAGAGAAGTCTGAGCCCTAGTCACACTTTTTGTAAGATACGGACAATATGGTTTGCCCTCCCCTACCTCTAACTCATTGGGTCGCAGTGAGGCTCAAATATCACAGTCTTCAAGCCAGAAAGGACCACAAAGGCCATTTAGTCTGACCCCAACATCTTACAGATGAAGGAGTTCCAGGGAAGGGAAATAATTTGCCCAAGGTCACACAGATAAAAAAATATCAAAGGGAGGATATACTTTGTCAGTTTTAAAGCACCACATAAATGTGAGAAGCAACATGGTTCAAATAATTGCCATCTGTGTAAATCTGTCCAAATTTGTTAACTTTTCTGAATCTTGTAATCCTCAGCTGAAAGATTGCCTTCTCTATCTCACAGAATTGTTGTGAAGAAAGTGCTTTGTAACCAGTCAAGTACTTTGGAAACATGAGTTATAATGATTATGTTAGCATTTTAGATACTTACACACAAAATCCACAAGAGTACCTATAACCAATGTTACAGGATTAGAACTATGGATTGATAGATAAAAGACACAATAAACATTTGATTAATTGGTTTTGGTTGATTGATTCTTTTTGACCCCAGCAAGTAAAACCAGAAACAATGGGTAGAAGTTGAAAAAAAGGTAATTTTTGACTTGATTTTGAAACAACAACAATAATTAGTGCTGTCCAAAAGAAAAATTGGCTGCTTCTGGAAGGAATGGGTTTGTCCTTGTTGCAGATCTTCAGGCTGAGGCTAGATGACCATCTGTCAGGAATGTTATACTGAGAATTCCTTATTTGGCATGACTTAGAATAAATGACCACTGAAGTCCCTTCCAACTCTTATATTCTATAATTTTCTGATTCTATGACTTCATTGCAATTTTGCAATCATGGGAAAGAGTCCATGTATTTTGGTTTCTCCATTTGGAATAGATAATTCCTTGCCTTTTACCTGTTGAACCGACCAATTAGCCAAACTTCCTCTTCAAGACCCTTGCTTCTCCCTTTCAAGTAGCCAATGCCAAAATATCTCCACCACTCCCCCCTTACCTCAGGGCAATACTTGACTCAACTCTGCCCTTCTTAACAGTGCCCCATAATCTGGAATGTGATCTTCCTCTTCCTCTCCACAAACACTTTCCCTTCTTAAATATCATTCCCAAACTGACTCCCAATAAAATGGCTTTTAGGAAAGTGATCCAGTGAACTAATCTACAGTAAGATATCAATGATTCACATAGTCCTACCTTGACCCTACTAGGGTTATCTGTATTTTGAGGAGATAAATAACTTACCCCAAAGGAACCAATCCCTTCATAAATATTTACACATAACTTCCATCTTTTTTAGAGATTTGTGATAAATATCTTTTTTATGTAATTTAATATTTTCTTTTCCCCAGTTACATGTAAAAATATTTTTAACATTAATTTTCAAAATATTTTGAGTTCCCAAAAACCTCTCTTTTCAATGTGGTGGAATTAATCTGAGTGCTGGATTTAAATCCTGAGTTCAAATCATGCTGCCCTCATGATGGAGAATCTGAAGGAGTGCAGATTGATGGGAAGCAAAGAGATGGCTCTTCCCTTCCCTGGGACTCCTTCATCTGTAAGATGTTGGGGTCAGACTAAATGGCCTTTGTGGTCCTTTCTGGCTTGAAGACTGTGATATTTGAGCCTCACTGTGACCCAGTGAGTTGGAGGTAGGGGAAGGCAAACCATATTGTCCGTATCTTACAAAAAGTGTGACTAGGGCTCAGACTTCTCTTTGCAGTATGGAATAGTCCGGACAGGCCAGTCCTCTGGTAGTTCAGGTTTCATAATGGAATGAAATGAGACACTCATAGGTCATTCAAAAGCATCATGCTGAAGTCCTGAGTTCAAATCCCAGTTCTCCTATTTACTGAAGTAAATTTGGGAAAGTCATCCTTTCTGGGTCTCAATTTCCTCAGTTATAAATGAAGGAATTTGGGCTGGGTAATCTCTAAGGTTTTTTGCAATCTACAATTTAGCAGCTATATTTGACACAGTTATTAAATGTCTAGGTCGGGATTTGATTCCAAGCCTTTCAGAATTCATGCCAAATGTGCTGTCCACTATACCTAGCTGCATATTGTATCCTATATGGGAATACTTACCAAATTTGGGAGCTATTTGGAGGCTGAAGAGGAACTTTGCGCGCACGCACACATGCGCGCACACACACACACACACACCATATCTTATAAGCCTCTACTGCCTCTGCCTATAAAAGATTGTGTTCTTGATTTCAGGCAGGCCAAGAAGAATAACTAACTTTGGTAAAATGCCTTGAGCAAGAGAAGCCATATGCTCACAGTCAATATCAATGATTACATCCCATAAGCTGACTCATCAAAAAACCGGAAGACTAGTAGGCCAAATTATTTTTTTTTTAAAGGAAACTTTTAAGGAAATGACTTGGCACCAACTTTGAGTTTCCCATTAGGGGCACACTAGCAAGCCCAGAGAAAGTTCAAGTGGAGAGAGAGGCAAGCAATAGGTTTGCTACATGGTGCATTGGATTCAGCCAAATGGTGGTTTCCCCTGGCTTGCTCAATTCCAGGGTAATTGTGGCACTTGTTGTTTTTTTTTAATTGGCTACGCAGTCATTTGTATTTCAGTGTTTGATTCTCCCAACAAAAAGGTGAATATCTCACCATTTCTTTCTTTGTTTTAACGATTTTAAAAAGAGCTAGTGAGTAACAGAGTCTAGGTCCCAGGAGAGCCATGTCTTCGTTTCCCATCAATCTGCACTCCTTCAGATTCTCCATCATGCGGGCAAGGGCATCTTCTCCCCAACCTCCTTCAGTTTCTTCTTGTGTGTTTTCCCCCATCAGAATCCAAACTCCCAGAGGATAAGGACTGACTTTCTTTTTGCTTTTATTTGCATTTTCCAGGGCTTATTAACCCAGTGCCTAGCACACTCTAAGTGCTTAATTGGTGGTGGTGGTGGTGGTGATGATGGGGATGGGGATGATGGTGGTCATGGTGGTCATGGTGGTGGTGGTGGGGATGGGGATGATGGTGGTGGTGATGGTGATGATGGGGATGGGGATGATGGTGGTCATGGTGGTCATGGTGGTGGTAGGGATGGGGATGATGGTGGTGGTGGTGGTGGTGGTGATGATGGGGATGGGGATGATGGTGGTTGTCCTTCATTCTCAAAGAGGGCCATTAACATCTGGAAGGTGATATCATGACTTGCAAATGAATTGGATTTAAGTGAGACAGAGTTCTGCAAAGGTCACTTGTTAACTGACTGGCCGACTTTTTCACTGCATATCCACTACTGTCTAGAACCTTTTGAGGGCAATAATTTAGCTTTTATTATTCCATGCAATTCCTTGGTACGTAAAGGGCCTGAGTTCAAAAAGCTGCTCAGATGCTTACTACCTATATCACCTTGGGCTAGCTGATTCGCCTCTGAGCCCAAGTTTCTTCATTTATAAAATGAAGGGTAAAATGATGATTTTTTACCTTTCTGGTTTGTTGTAAGGATCAAATGAGATAATATGCATAAAGTGCTCAACACAATTACTGTCACATATTAGATACTTCATGAATGCTCGCTTCTTTCTTTCCTCCTAAGTCTATGATCCTATCATCTATTAAGTCAGAAAAGGGCTGCTATCTGCCACAGTGCATTGAGAGATTTGTTGTTATGGGGCAAGTAGAGTGCTGAACCTGGAGTCAGGAAGACCTGAGTTCAAATATAGCCTCAGATACTTACTAGCTGTGTGACTCTGGGCAAGTCACTTAACCCTGTTTGTCTTAATTTTATTACCTATAAAATGAACTGAAAAAGGAAATGGCAAACCTCTCTGGTATTGAATGCATAAAATTTCCTAACCATTGTTCAGTGTCTCCCCCAAAGTCTTGATTAGGATTCTTTGTCCACTTATTCCTATTCAATTTTTCTCTTACATGTATTCACTGTACTAGTTCTACTTTTTCTCTTTGATTACTTTCAAAAAGACTTCCCAGTTGCTTTACCTGATCTTAATTCTATCAAAGTATTAAATCGCACCTTTGTTGTTCCAGTATTTGGGTTGTGTCTGGCTCTTGCTGGCCTTATTTGGGGTTTTCATGGCAAAGACACTGGAGGAATCGCCATAACATATCACCATTTAGGTAACCAGTCTGCTCTTGTTAGACATTTGAGTTGCTTCCAGTTTTTTTTGTTTCATTTTTGCAATTACAAATTATGTTAGTATGCAAATCTTTAAACACATTGCTCTCTTAATTTTTTTTTACTCATAGCAGAGGCAATGTAACCTAGTAGATAAAGAGGCCTGGAAGACTTTGGCTTAAGGTCCACCTCTAACACATACATTCTGGCTTGGCAACTGTGGACAAACCACTTAACCTTCAATGTTCTAGGTACAGCACTTCTTAAACTGTGGGTCATGACTGTATATGGGGTGGAGAAAAATTTGGCAACAGTAAAGGGCTCCTGAACACACAACGACCAAAAATCAATTAAAAGTCAAATGTGTAGTGAATCCAAGGCATTTCTGGCAGTGCCTGCCTGTGTTGCATCGGCAACTTCACTGCAACCTTGGTTCTGAACACACAGCATGTGCACTTGGCAATGCCAAGTCTTGAGTGGAAAAAGTTTAAGAAACCCTGACTAGGACACTCTCTAAGGCTCTAACCCTGCTGCTGCTGCTGCTTTATCAACCAAATTGATGTGGTATTCTTCAATGTTCTTGTGTCTCAGGGAATAGGAGTCCAGAGGAGGGAGAGAGATGAGGAGCGGTTGGTCAGTGGAACTGTCAGAGTGGGTGTGGTTTGTGGCACCCCAAAACAATTACAACAGTAACACCAAAGATCACTGATCATTAATCACTGTAACAGATATAATAATAAAAATATTTGAAATATTGCAAGAATGACCAAAATGGGACACAGAGAAATGATGTGAGCACATGATGATGGAAAAATGATAGACTTGCTCTAATTTGTAAAAAGAAAAAAGAAAGAAAGAAAGAAAGAAAGAAAGAAAGAAAGAAAGAAAGAAAGAAAGAAAGAAATGTTAAAGCCCACAATAAAGCAAAGTGCAATAAAATGAAGCTTTATCTATCTTGTAGTTATCCGCATTTTGTTTCCCCCATTAGAATATATGTTCCTTGGGGCGGCTAGGTGGCGCAGTGAATAGAGCACCGGCCCTGGAGTCAGGAGTACCTGAGTTCAAATCCAGCCTCAGACACTTAACACAAAAAACTAGCCATGTGACCTTGGGCAAGTCACTTAACCCCAACTGCCCTCCAAAAAGCAAAAAAAAAAAAAAAAAAAAAAGAATATATGCTCCTTGAGGGCAGGGAATGGTTTTGCCTTTTGTTGCATCCCCAGCATTTAGCATGGTGCCTAGCATGTGGAAATGTTTCATGACTGCTTTTGCAAGTAGTAGTTTCTTGGTGGCATTCTCTATAAGGAGAAATACATTAGGTCAATTGGTCCAGACTTGAATGCAGCATAACAGAAAGGGATAAATCTGATTTTGAAACCTAACCCGAATCTGATGCTCTTTTTGTCTTTAGCTGAGGCAACTTAGTGGCACATTCACTTAGAGCCCTGGGTCTGGAGTCAGGAAGACCTGAGTTTAAATTTTACCTCAGACACTCAGTAGCCAAGTGACCTGAAACAAGTTACTTGTCTTCTGTCTTCCTCAGTTTTCCCAACTGTAAATGGAAATCATAATAGCACTCCCTCCATCCATACCCCCAGGATTGTTAAGTATCAAATGGGATAATAGTTGCAAGGTACTTAGCTCAGTGGCTGGCACAGAAGGTACTTAATGTGATTTGATCCAACTTCCATCATCAGAGCAATAATTCCTTGGTAGTGCTAAAAAGATTCAGAAGTCAAGGAATCAAAATAGCAAATGACTTCCCTTTCCCCCAATCTGATAAGAATTAAATACCAAAGAAATTATAAAAAGAAGGCTCAAAAAGGTAAGGACTACCAAAGAATGGGCTTAGAACTTTCAGTACTTTCTAGAACATCTAAGGAAAGGGACTAGAACCATGCTTCCATTGGCATAGGTCATTCCTAGAAAAGGGAACCCCCTTCACCAAAGCAACTCAATAACTTCTTAACAATTGCTCTTAAAGAACTGCCTAGAGCACTTACTTGGCCATGGGTCATAGAGGCAGGATGTGGCAGAAGGGAATATCTTGAACACAGATCTTCTAGAGGAGAGGGCAACTCTTTCTCCATTATGCCACACTATTTTGCAATGTAAGAAATAGAAATTGAGAAGTTCAGTAAAACAGAGCTTCTAATCACAGTAGCCTTAAAAACTCCAAAATAGACTCCATTGAATAATTACAAATATAAATTACCCCTTAACCAAAAAAGATCAAATTGTCGATTTCATTTTTTCATTATGATCCAACTAATTAATGTTTTTTGGACATGGCTTGACATTAAAATCTATGATGCTTTTTAAAAAAACTTTTAGAATTAAACCAAATATAATTCAATAAAATGTTTAGTATGCATTATACTGCCACTCATTCTGACAAGGACTATTGAGAAATATTAATTTTAAAATATGTAGTTCAGAGATACAGGATCATCTTTATTCATGAAATTATGTTCCCAGAAATAGTCTAGATTTAATTTACACAAATTGTGTTGCCCTGAATCCTTCTCCAGCAATTACATCTCTTGGCTCTTGTCTTCAGTGGTCCATAGCAAATACCTAGCAACCTGTTACATAGAGATTGTGCTGTATATGTATGTGTATGTGTATGTGTATGTGTATGTGTATTTGTATGTATATGTATATGCGTGTATATATACACACACATATTTTTACTCTGTATGTGTAAGGGTAGAGGAAGGACCACTGTATCTTAACTCCAGTACCATAACTAGGTGAGAATATACCTCAACTAATTAAAAGACCTTAGACTAAATATGTTCTGTTTATGTATTGTATTCTTGAGGGCAGGGCCTTTTTCATTTTGACTTTGTAACTTCTGAGCCTAGCACAGTGCCCTATGCATAGCAAGTAATTACTAAAAAAAAATTATTATATTGCATGATAAATTCCTTAAGTCTGGGACCATTATTATTAAGGCAGGGCTTATTAGTAGCTGTTGCTATAATAGTAATAGTTGGCATTTAGATAGCATGCTAAGGTTTATAAAACACTTTATAAATATTTCATTTGGTTATCACAACCACACTCAAAGTAGGTGTTATTATTATCCTTTTTTACAGATGAGAAAACTGACATTGAAAGAGGTTAAATGACTTACCCAGGGATCACATAGTTTGTATCTAAAGCAAGATTTGAATTCAGAACTTCCTAACTCTCAAGTCCAATGCTCTGTCCACTCTACCACTTAGCTGCATGCATATGTGTGTATATGTATATACACACATAAATTCTCTATATATTCTGTTCAACTCAATCATATATGTATACTTATATGATATAATTATATGTGGAAAGAATGTGTATATACATGTATAAGTATGTGTGTGTCTCTGCGCTTCTCTTACACTGACCAGGCAAAAAGTAGCTATTTAGTAAATACTAGTTAAATTGAATTGAATGTAGACCTTAGGGAGAAATGTTGGGAGGGATAAGGAGGAGGAAAAACTAAATGAGAAATGGGAAGGAAGATCTAATGAGAGCCCTGAACATTTCCTCATGGAATATGGCTGGGGTTGCAGCAATGACACGTGTTACCAAATGCCACTTCAAGGTGATAAGTTCATCTCTGCTGCCATCTGAATATTTCAGTAAATATATTTTAAATTATTAACCTTTTCCATTTTCCATAAGGCTGGTTTGATTTGCTGCCATTCACATCAGATGACAGCAATCCTGATGGATAGCCATTCCTTAACTCATGTCCCTTCACCTTGGACTGTGCACCTGAGGCCTAGCATTTATCAGTATGATCCAAGGAACTGTCCTAGCTTAAACAAATTAGAATAACCTGGTCCCCTGGCATTTACTGCAAAGGGCACAAGCCTAGAACACTTCCCGGGAGGGGAAGGAATTTAAAACAAACAGAACATGCTATCTACACTGGACATCCATTTTATTTAAAGTATGAGACAGAAAAGAAGATAATAAATGTTGGGAAAGCTCTGAGAAGCCGTGGGGAAGGAAGTCAGCTCATTTCCTCCTTGATGGATGTTACTCTACAATGACTCCACGGGCCCCTGGGGTGGGGGGTCAAACTTTCATTCAAAGAGCTCTTCTTGAGTCACAAAGGGCGTCAGACACACATCTACACTTGACTGTCATGTCGATGCTCTAACGTAGGCACTGTAAATCCTTATTGTCCCCATTTTACTGATGAGGTAACTGAGTCTTGGAGAACTAAATCACCTTCCTAGTAATATAAGCAGTACAACATGATACAGTGGAAAGGACTGAACACAGAACTTGATGACCTAAGCCCAGATCCTGGCTTTGGCTGACACCGGGCAAGTCCCAAGAATCTGAGGATGTTCCATTTGCACCCTTGTAAAATAACAATATATAGAAATTTAAGATTTGCAAGATTTGCCAAGCACTTTTACAAAGATTATTTCATTTGATCCTCAAAAGAAGCCTGGAATTTAGCTACTATTATTACTGAATTTTACAGATGAAGACATTGAGGCTGATAAAGGTGAGATGATTTGCCCAAGGTCACACTGCTGAATAAGACTCTGATGTAGTTCGGGAATTCATAATCAACCCTTAATTCATGTTGAATTGAATTGAATTGAGCCAATCTGCTGGGGTAGGTTCTGTGGCAAGATTCCCTTCCCAATGTATTTCTCTGTTTCTCATCAGCCACATTTTCCCAGTCCTTTAGCCCCAACATCTTAACCTCATCTTTGGTTTCTTCTTCAGCCTCCACGTCCAAGAAGTTGTAAGTCCTGCCCTTATCTCCCGGTCCATTTTCTTTCCCTTCCTCGTGCCTCCCCTCTAATTCAGCCTCTCGTCATCTCTCACCTGGACTATTGCAATAGCCTGCTAGCTCTTCCTCTTATATATTTTACATGTTGTTTAATTCATCTTCCAATTAATTAATTCTAATTTAATTAATTAATTAATTTGTCTTGCACAGTTATGGTCACATTGTTGCCATACTCAGAACCCCCCACAGTGACTTTCTACTATCTGCTAAATAAAAGATGCATTTCTTAAACTGTCCCTCAATGATCCCCAACAATCTGCTTCTGTCCTAACTTTTCAGCCCTATCTCTCACTATTCCTCCTTATGTACTCTGCATGCCAGCCAAATTTGACTCCTGGCCAGCCTGTCACCTTGTTCTGCCCTCTCCTGCCTCTGGATGTTTCTTCTTGCTTTTATATGCCAGACTAAGATCTCTGCCAGCTGGAATTCTTTTTTCCTTCAAGGCCCTGTTCAGGTGCTGTATCTCCCATCAAGCTTTCCCTTTCCCAGTCAGCAATGATCTCTCCAATCTAAAATATCTCATTCATTCATTCAAAAATTAAGCATTTCTTAAGGACCTAACATGCCCTGGGGAATATGCCAGGCAGAGGAGATACAAAGGCAAAAAGGACATTTTTCTTCTCCCCAAGCAGCTTATCTTCTACTAGAGAAAATCAAAATATACACATAATAAGTAAATGCAGAATATATGCAAAGACACGAGAGAGAGGGAAGCACCAACAATTAGAGGTGAAGAGAAAAAATCATTTGCCGGAGGTAGCCCCTGAGCTGAGCCTTAAATAGGTATTCCAAGAGACAGAGATATAGGGAGAGGCATGCTAAGGCACAGGTGGCAAGCTGTCTACATCCCATTTTTGTCGGGACCCTTCTATTGCCCTTCCACAAAGGATCCAGCCAATATTCTGGAGTCCTTGCTGGAGCATCTCATGGGGACTAATATCAGGTTCTGGCAGTCCCTCTGTGATCCAGTTGTCTCTTATGTGGCCAATTCACCTTCTTTGCCAGTCATGCATGATGCCATATCTAATGTCTGCACCCTTGGGGTTAGAAGGGAAAAAAAGGCTGCTTCCCATCCAAAGCAGCTGGCCTGGCCTGGGAGCTGTCTTTTCCCCACTAGGGATCCAGAGTCCTAAGCTAGACTGAGAAACTGCCAAGCCATGAATTCTTACCATCATTGTAGTTTACAGGTGGCCATTCACAAAATGACCTAGTATGCCCCTTACTCTGCTATCTGCAACTATCTGAAATATCCATTGACTCCCCCCACCCACTCCACACACTTGCCCATGGCCCATTAGAACTATTGCAGCCCAATGCATCCAAGTCACCTTGGATAAAAGGTGCCATTTCCTGTTTGCTTCATGATGTGGCTATGGTCAGCCCCAGAGCAGAACGTCATTTGAGTCTAAGGACAGAGGGCAGTTTGCTCTCTTTCTCCAACACTCCATCCAGCCCTCAGCATTGCAACTAAATCATCGGACCAGACATCTCATGAATAAGTCCCCGCACTGCCTCATTTCAGAAGCTGGGGAGCATCCTTCGATCTGCGATGGCCACCTGGGATATCATTAAGTTGGAGAAGAGATGATGGGTTTACTCCACCCATTGAGCTGTCTCTTCACGCCCGGCTGCCAACTGGTCCCGAGCACACCCACTGAGCTGACAAAGATGAATGAGCGAGAGAGGAATTGGGAAAACTCCCCGGCAGGTTGTTTACTCGTAAAAACCCTCCCCTCAACACGTCCCTTTACCTCGTAGCAAAACAAATACATTCACCCTAAAGAATAAGACAGCAATGCTTGGTGGGGGAAACCGGAAACGACGTCTCTGGAATTCTTAATGATTTGGTGCTTCTGTGGATCGCGGATTTCACCAATGCGGGGTCACCCCCTGCCTCTGACGCCTCGTTGTTTGCAGCTCCCGTCAATGTCCTCACATAAATTCTGCACAGGGGATCCACAGGCTGTGCTGCACCATGGATAGAGCACTGAACCTGGAGTCAGGGAGACCCAAGTTAAAAGCCATCCTCAGACACTTCGTGTGTGTGTGTGTGTCTGCAGCTGTGTGACCCTGGGCAAGCTACTCAACCTCTCTGTTTCCTCAACTGAGGAAAAGGGGGGATAATAGCAGAACCTACCTCCTAGAGCTGTTGTGAGACGTTTTTGAAGTGCCTGGCACAAAGTCCTGGTGACTTCTTACGTCCCTCGAGTTTTCAGCAGCCAGCCCCTCACTGATGATGAGAATAATAGCTGGCATTTATACAGGGTATCCCAAAAGTCAGTGCCTATTTTGCTTGTTTTCGTTTTCAACATTCACTTTTATTAGATTTTGAGTTCCAGATTTTTTTGTCCCTCTCTCTGCTGTCCACTCCCCAATATGGCAAGCAACCTGATATAGTACATGTACAATTATATTAAGCATATTTCCACATTAGTCATGTTGTGAAAATAGAATCAGAACAAAAGGGAGGAAAGTTTGACATTCTTCGAGTGATATGTTTATGCTTTTAAAGCTTAAAATCAAGCCAAGACTTTTAGGAGAGTATTCTAAGATGTACACAACTCCCATACTATCTCCTTTGTTCCTTACTACAACCCCGTGGTGTAGGTGTGATTTTTATCTCTACCTTGTAAATAAGCAAAATAAAAAGGAAGGAAATTAACCACCTGCTTTGAGTCACAAAGACAGTAAGTGACTGAGACAGAATTTGAATTCAGGTCTTCTTGACTCCACATTCAGGGCTCTCTCCACCAGGTCAGCTCACTGCCTTGGGACCTACATAAAATTGTATTCATTTATATGGCTATCTTTCTCCATAGGAATATAAGTTCCTTGAGGGCAGGAATGATTTTATTTTTGTCTTTGCATCCTGCCTGGCAAACAGTAGGTGCTCATTGATTGCTTGATAAGCACCAAATCACCATCTGGGCCAGCACTCAGTTGTCCCTCAGTCCTGCTACAGGATGAACCCAACTCTTTCTTTGGATATGGCTCTCAAAGTTTCTTCTTTATGCTGCTCCTCCTGCAAAATTCTCTGCAGCTGATAGGCTATAACCTATTCCCCTCTCCTTCTAACCCTTCCATACCCCAACTTTTCTATTGTCCTCGGAGTTATCTTAAATTTGTTGGTGCCTGTATTATACATACCATGACTCACAGCTGTATAACTGGTAGAATATTAGTGCTAAAAGACATGGGTCACATTAAGAATTCTTTTTTAAGATTCTTTTTTTAATGAAAGGAGGTATTTAGACATATATAATTTCATTAGTATAGGGAACTCATAATTAGGAAATTTCCTCTACTGATACTATACCCACTTTCCAGATGGAAGAATTGAGGCTCTAAGAAGCTACCTAGAGTTGAAAAAATGCTAGAGCTTCTATTTGAACCCAGGTCTCCTGATTCCAGGCTTGGTGCTCCTGTTGCAGTGATATTTTATGGATCACTATTTGCTATAAATCTGACTCAGGAGACTCTAATCAATGAGCTAAAAATTAGAGTCTCCATCCACAAATATATTCACTTCAGTTATACATAAAAGAGGGAATTTCTGTAGAGAAATAAATGAAAGTTTAAGTCTGATAGTGTAACTGGACTAGAATGAAGATTTAGAATACAGGAAACCCTGCCATCTGTGGTTCTGATACCAACCAAACCTGGTCAGCAAAACTTGGCTAGGTAAGGTAGTAAAGAGAGTATTGGACTTGGAGTCAGAAAGATCTGAATTCCAACCTAGCCTCAAATATTTACTTGCTGTGTGACCCTGGACATGTCACTTAACTTCTATCTGCCTCAGTTTTCTCATTTGTAAAATTGGAATAATAGCACCTATCTCTCAGGCTTGTGAGATAAGTAAAATATTTTGAAAACCTTAAAACACTATCTAAATGCTAGTTATTATTATTATTATTATTACCTTCCATGCCCCCCCCTCCTTTCTGTACCAAATAATGGTGGGATTTGGGGGATTACTTCTTGGATTAGTAGGATTTCACTCCAATCTTTAGGCAATTATTGACATCCCTAAAAAAACAAAATCCTACCTTGAAATCTGAGAATCCCAGAACCACAGTCAGAAGGGATGTTCAAAGCCATCAAATCCAAGCTGTATCTAAATAAGAAGCCCTTTTACAATAGTCCCAAATGATCAGTCTCTCCAGGCAATCCATTGATGGATTAAAGACCTCTAATGGCTAGAAGGAACAGCTTGGGGTTGCAGGGGATAGAGTGCCAGACCTGGAGTCAGGAAGACATCATTAGCTGTGTGATCCTGGGCAAGTCACTTAACTTCAATATCCTCATCTGTAAAATTATCTGGAGAAGGAAACGGCAAATCACTCCAATATCTTTACCACAAAAAACCAAAATTGGCTCAGGAAGAGTTGGACATGACTGAACAAAATGGTTAGAAAATCTCCTTCCTACATCTCCCATTTAAATTGATCCTGGCTGATACTTAGTATGACTGTGGGGATGTTGTTCTATGTATGTATGCTAGTTATATGTGCTCCAATGATCCTTAAATTGTCTTCTGATTCACCAAAGAAATATGAAAGTATTTTCAATGTCTTGTTTCATCCTCATTCTTTGAAAGGGAGAGTGTGGCCATCTGGATGATGGTCAGATTTTCCAAAGCCCAAATCAAGGCAGATCTCTGACAAATGCAGAGCTGAAACTAGAACTATGCCCTGGGGCCTGAAATTTAGAAGAGCATGCTTCCACCCATTCTGATACTGCACAGTCCTCCACCAGCTCTACACCTGCCAATGGCTGCTGCCTCCTGCTTCCCAGGAGGAAGGTTGTTGGCTGGTCCTCTAAGTCCTTAAGTGCAGCCCTTTGACTGAATCTAAACTTCATAGAACAATGCCCTTAATAAAAGGATTTGTTCAGTAAAACCTGGATTCAGTCAAAAGGCTGCGCCCCTGTACCTTGAAGGCCACATGTAGCCTCCAGGGAGCAAGTTCCCCACTCCTGGGCCAGACTATTCTGGGGTCAGGTCACCCCTTCTTGGTTTGACTGTACTTGACCCTGAGTGACTCCACAAAATGCAGGTGAAGCTGGTATCCCCCAAAAATCAGATCTTGAGGTCTTCTCCCTCCCCTCCCAAGTGAGTCCGATGGCCTTTCTGGTAAACACCTCATGGCCCTTCCCAGCCTCTAACTCTTCCCCACCACAGTACTTGTCCTGGGCTTTAGAACTCCTAGCTAATGGATATTTATTTTTCACAAATTCCTATTAAACATATGCATTCTTTTCTTAAAATCAACAGTGTGGCACAGTGGAAAGGCAGATTTGGAGTCTGTCATTCATTATTTATATAACTTAAGCTAAGTTACTTGAACTTGGTAGGCCTCTTTTCCTCCTGTGACAAGTGAAGGATTTGGGCGGGATGATAGTTAAAGTCTCTTCAGGCCCTGAGTCTGTAGTCTATGATTGATGTTCTATGACTGCCCTGGAAAATCTGGAATGTGGAGTCACTACAGGTACACATGATAGCACTCAGCTAAATAAGATAGCCTGCTGGCCAGAACACTCCACCTCCCAATCTTTTGGGGTAAGAGAAGTTTCCCGTGCTATTTCAAAATCTTGTTCAGACCCCTGGACCTCATCAAAGTGGCATTCAGTGTAAAGAATTATCACACCACCAACTAACTTGATGAATTGAGGCTTTTTAAAAGATATCAGACAATTCAATTTTTAAAAATTAAATTTTTTAAAAACAGACAAAATATTTTGTTTTGTATAAAGAGGATTCTCAGGTTTAGAATTTTCAGTTGTGAATACATACTGGGTTCAGTTGCCTGTTGCAGCCCCAAGAAGAGAAAAAAATTTAGTTTAACTCTAACATAAATTACAAGGAGGAGATTAGAGTGAAAAGACTGTAGAAAGTCTGAATGTTATATTAAAGAGTTTGAACTTTACTTGGGAGGTAATAGAGAATCACTGAATACTATGGAGTTCAGGACTGATGTGACAAAAAAATCTGTGTATAAGAAAGATGATTAGTTTTGTGAGGTAGAAAGGATGGTTTTGGAAGGTGGCTGTAGTCAGGTGGTGGCAGTGGGACTATAGAGGAGGGGACAGATGTGAGATCTCAGAGATATCTCAAAGGTAATGTGAAGTGAGGGAGGGAGAGTCAGTGATAAAGCTTAAGTATCAAATATGAGAGACTTGGTCCATAGTGGACCTCCAGAATAGTGAAGTCAAAAGGGTGATGTTTGGGGAGAAAGATGACAAACTCACTAATAAATATGTGTAATATGAGATCATAGAATCATAGAGATGGAAAGAACCTTAGAGGTCACCAAATTCAACCCTCTCATTTTACAGATAGGGAAACTGAGGAACAGAGAGGTAAAGTGACTTGCCCAGGACTACACAGCTAGTGTCTGAGGTGGATTCTGATCCTAAATCTTCCTAGCTCCAAGGTCAGTGTCTTATCCACTCCACCATCTTGTAATGGCAAGCAAAATAGATTTTTTTTTGCTGTTTTTCTGAATTGAGTTTTAGCTAATCAAGTATGGCCTTTGATTGTATCAAGAGTCTTTGATTGGAAACAGTATACTTATATTGCCCCTAATAGCCCTAAGGGAATTTGAAGATCTCCTCTGCCCTTAATAGGCCTAATACAATCACATGGAAGCCCATGGTGGGAGGAGCTTGCTGAAAGAATGGAATGGGAAGGGTAGAACAGAAAGGAGTAGAGTGGAGAAAAGCAAGAACAGAGCTGGATACAAGCAGAACTGAAAGAGAGAGAATGTTTGTGATGTTGGCATTCTGTCTATTGTTCTATGTTGATTCCTCAGACAGAAACTGTCTGTTGTTCTGTGTTGATTTCTCAGACAGAAAGTGAATTGAGATGACAGTGCTGGTAATGTGGGTAAATATTGTTGTGGCTCTGTTAAACTTTGTTTTCCTAGAAACAAACTGTGAAGAACACAGAGTGGAGCAGTCCCTGGGAGCTGAGATGTAGAACAGGAATGGAGAGCTGCCTAAGTGTGAATCCAGGCAAGAGTTGGTAGTCAGACAAGTACCACCTCCATGAAACTTGTTTCTTATCACCCCAACTGCTAGCGCTTCCTCACTAAATTATTTTGTATTTATTTTTGCACATGTATACATGCTATACACGTGTCCAAGACAGAAGGTAAAAAGGAAAGAGTGAGACATGTCACTACAAAGTTTCAAAGACCAGAGAACAAAGGAGGGAGCTCACAGCATTGTCCTCAATGAAATGGGAAGCTAGGTCATCTCCTATCTGGTGCCAGCCTCTGAATCTTGCAGCTTCAACAGTTAATTGATTTGGAGAATGTCCCAGCCTTCCTCATTTTGTGTCTGTGTCTACTTTTCTCCTATACTTAACTCAGCATATATTTCCTTAAAATACTGGTGGCTTCAGATTCCATCTGAGGATTAGAACCACATAGGGTTCTGAGAAAGATGGGATGGCCACTCCTTATGGCAATATTTTCTTAGCTGTTCCAGCAGTGGACTGTTTTCCTGTAGTGCATGCACCTCAGAGTCACTATGTCAACCAAATCATATTTCTAACTTGATTTTTAAAAATAATGCCTTGACAAGTATAGTGATACACATCTAGAATTCCATCTAGATTGAAATATGTTATGACATGATATGATGTAGACAGACATATATAATAGTTTTATTAATAACACTTTCAAGATATATTCTAGGGGTAACTAGGTGGCGCAGTGAATAGAGCACTGGTTCTGGAAACAGGTATAAGTGAATGAATTGGAATATTACTGTACTACCAAAAATATAGATATGATGAATGCAAAGAATCATAGGAAGACATACAAACTGATGCAAAGGGAAGTAAACAGGACTAGGGAAATAATACAAAATGACTAGCACAAATAGAAAGAATCACTGTACTTTTCCTCACTATGGAAATAAAGGTCTCCACCTAATATATTTTTTAAAAATTATTCTTTGAAAGACTGAAGAAGCAGATAGAAAATTAACAGCATCCATTCAACCATTTCTTCATTCATTCATCAACCATTTACCAGGTGAAAGTACTGTATTTCACAGGTGGTAGTTTAAAGGAAATAATTGACTTAGTCCCTAATTATTAACTTTATTTTTTTATTTGTTTTCTTGTTTACATTATTCATTTTCATTACATTTTTGAATTACAAATTTTCTCCCCATCCTGCCCCTGCCCTACCCCTAAAACAGCAATCCCACTGTAAAGCCCCTCCTCTGCTCTGCTCTCTTATTTTCTGGTAGGGCAGGGAGGGTCTCCCTACCCCAGCCCCTGTATATCTTAATTCCTAGTTGCAGGTATTGCAGAACTTTAAATTCAAGATTCTTTCGATTCCTCCCTTGTTCCCAACCCCAACTG
>CM053600.1:172504926-172521766 GCA_028646575.1 Pseudocheirus occidentalis
GTTGTTTTGATTTGCATTTCTTGAATCAATAGTGATTAGAGCATTTTTCCATATGCTTAAAGATATCTTTAATTTCTACCTCTGAAAATTGCCTGTTCATATCCTTTGACCATTTATCAATTGGGGAATGACTTGTATTCTTATGAATTTTACTTAATTCCCTGTATATTTTAGAAATGAGGCCTTTATCAGAGACACTGGTTATAAATATTCTTTCCCAATTTCCAACTTCCCTCTTAATCTTGGTTACATTGGCTTTGTTTGTATAGAAACTTTTCATTTTAATGTAATCAAGATTATCCATTTTGCATTTTATAATGCTTTCCAGCTCTTCTTTGGTCATAAAGTCTTCCCTACTCCATAAATCTTACAGGCAAACTATTCCTTGCTTCCCCAGATTATTTATAGTATCAGCCTTTATACCTATATCACACACCCATTTAGACTTGACTTTGGTGTATGGTGTTAGATGATGGTCTATGCCCAGTTTCCACCATACTATATTCCAATTTTCCCAGCAGTTTTTGTTAAATAGTGAATTCTTAACCCAGAAACTGGCGTCTTTGGGCTTATCAAATAGTATGTTACTATAGTCATTGACTACTGAGTCTTTTGTACCCAATTTATTCTATTGATCCACTACTCGATTCCTTAGCCAGTATCAGGCAGTTTTGATGACTGCTGCTTTACAATAGAGATTAAAATCTGGTATGGCTAGGCCACCTTCCCTAACATTCCTTTTCATTAATTGCCTTGATATTCTGGACTTTTTGTTCTTTCAAATGAATTTTGTCACTATTTTTTCTAGTTGTATGAAGTAATTTTTTGGTAGCCCTTGCACAATTCTAATGTTGTTTTCCTTAGTTAACTTTTGTATTTCTTTTTTCATTTGGCCAGTTGTAATTTTTAAGGAGTTATTTTCTTCAGTGGATTTTTGTATCTGCTTTTTCATTTGTCCAGTTCTGCTTTTTAAGCAGTTTTCTTTTTTTTTAAGTTGTTTATTCTTTTTTCATCATTCTCTTGCATTACTCTCCTTTCTTTCCCCAACTTTTCTTCTGTCTTTCTTATATGATTTCAGGGTCCTTTTTGAGCTCTTTCATGGGTTCTTTCTAGTCATGGCTCTTTTACTTCCCATTTTTCTTTAGGGTTTTGCCCATAGGTGTTTTGACATTGTACTCTTTTGAGTTTGTGTCTTGGTCTTCCCTGTCACCATAATAACTTCCTATGGTCAGATTTTTTTTGTTGTCTTTTGCTCATCTTTTTTGGCCTTTTTCTTTTCTTTTAAATTTGAGCTGTGCTTCTGGGGCAGAAGGGGCACTGTTTCAGGCTTCTTGTGCCAGGGGGTACAGACCCTGGCTGTTTACCTGGTGCTGCACTGATGTTACCCTCAGACCCCCAGGGGAACCTCAAGTCTGGTACTGTGCTGAAGGGGAGGAGAAGAGGCGTGGCTGTCCCTGTTGGAGTCCATAGGGGCTGTCAGCTTACCTGGTGCTGAGCCGTGGTCCTAGTGCTGTTGTCTGGCCTGTGTTGAGGCTGGTGAGATATTTCTACATTTCCCTAGTGCTACACTGAAGCACAAGACCGACTGACCACTAGAGGTTGTCTGTTTGCCCTGTGGTATTCATGTGGCTGTTCTAGGAACTGCAGTGTGCCCATTGCCCTGGCTATGCTGAGGCATGCGGGGGATCCTGGTGTTGGAGTTTGCCTGCATCACCACACTGGGGCTCAAAATCTCCCTCTGGTTTGCTGAGTTTGGACTTGTTGCTGGCTTACTGGGATGCCTCCTTTCCTGGACTGTGTTTCCCTTTTGCCTGAGTGAGACAGAACATACTTGGTGATCTTCTAAGTTTCTTGGACTAAAAGATTGTTTCACTAATCTTTTTGCTGGTTTTGCTTTGCTAGGATTTGTTTTGGGGTGCTGTTTTATGGTTTTGGGGAGGTGAATCTGGGAGAATTGCAGCAGTTTACTGTTTACTTTGCCATCTTGGCTCCTGGAAGTCTGCCTATGATTTTACTCAAATTGTTTCTATAGACAGGGGCCCCCTACATCCCAGGGGAGTCCTTAGAGGTACAGACTATAGGTATAGATTTAGAGGTCTTCTGCTTAGTGGCTATAGTTGAAGTCATGAGAGTAGAAGGGAGTTTGTTACATAAAAAAAAAGAGAATCAGGAATTGCACTCTGTTAAATGTCAACTTTAAGTGAGGTAGACTGTGGAAGACCCAGGCATGAGTTTGATGGCTGGGTTAAAGAAAATCTGATCAGCTTATTGACAAGTTGAATCTATTTGAATGAGTACTCCATAGAAGATAAAAAAAACAATCAGATACTGTAAGAGGGTTTGGGGGGCGGGGAGGGAGAGGTTGGAAGGGAAAGGAGTAAGTAAAGATCTAACAGGGAAGAATAAGTCAGAGAGGTATGAAAAAAATCAAGATTGTGACAGTAACAGGGTCAAGCAAAGGTTATTTTGACATACTTGGATATTTTTGCAGGCAGAGGGGAGGATCAGATGAGAATGAAGTCTGAAGGTGCTGAGGAGGAAAGGCTAACTGTTGAAGCAAATTCATTTGGGAGTCTAGAAGAGATGGGTTCAGGAGTATAGGATTATGTATTGGGAGTGGATGGGTGGTTATTGTTTTTACTTGTTAAAATATGTTTTATTGGTATTTAGAAAAGAATGCCTTGGGGAGAAAAGTCCTAATCCAGGACCTACTAGTGTAACACAGCCTTATAACTCTAGATTTACTGGGAGCAGGACTGATCTAGGTATTTTTTAAAAATCTAGATAATACAGATTAGTGAGATGAGACTTGTTGCGTAAGAGAGCAAAGCCTCATAAAGTGAGAACAGTCCATTTTTGCAAGCTGCATAAATTCCAAATGATATTCTGTGAGAGAATTTGGTATATACCAGGTGTCCTCAAAGTCTTAGTGTAGTTAAAATTTTAATAGTGTATTTAACTTCACTGAGACTTTGGGTTCACCCTGTATAGAGAAATTGTCTTCTGTAAATTAACTGCACATAATTATTTTGTCCCAGTGGGAAGAAAGCCCTAGTTCCTGCAGAGGATCTGGATTCAAATTCTACAACTAATACTTAATACCTGTATGACCCTGTGTCAGTCACTTAACTTTTCTTTGCCACAGTTTCTTTATCTTTAAAATGAGGGCATTGGACCAGATGGTCTTTTAGTACTCTCCAATTCTAAATCTATGATCCTATGAAATATTGCTTCATTGAAATAACCCCTATATAGATTCTCTATGGGAAAATTTGGTTAGATTCAGAAGTCTATGTTGTATCTTCTTAAATTGCCACTAGAGGGTATTCAAATACTATGACTCTCTATCCTTAAAAATAACTCCTAGAAGTAGTCCAAATTTTCTCCAGTTCTTGCTTCTTTTATGTAAGCCAGTTTCAAAAGACTGATTTAATTTAAAACAAGAAATATGCTCTTCTATGGCCCAGCATTTTATGTTATTTTTTATATTTCTTTAAAGTGAAGTTGGAATGATAGTTTAAAAAAAAATGGAAGTTTTGAGTTCTAATTCCACTTCTTAAACAATTCTGTGAGTTGTTTATTGTTCGGCTATCTCACAAGATGGTTACATAGTTATTAGTGTCTAATGAATGAGATTCTCCTCCTGCCCATATTACTTCCTGCTGGTGAGTTAGATTCTTCAGTAGATGAATTAACTAAAGATAGCATTTAATGTACTCTTGCTACAGCTAACTAATTAGTACCATGATAGTTTTTAAGAACTAATGCTCCCATTAAGTTTCCATATCATCACCAGGGAGTAACTTGAGTGTTTAGAGAATCTCATTTATTGATAGTTGTCAGTGCTCAAAAACACAGTACAAAAGAATTATACCTCATCTCTCTACCATCGGCCTGAAACCAAATGATTGTTCTTCGTTTCATTAATCTGAATTATTTTGTTATTGATTTACTAAATGAGTGTAAAATAATATTTGTCATAATTAAATTTAGTTGGCTAGTTTAATTTGTATCACTGGCAGTGCTGCAAATAATATGTACCTGAAAAATGGTATAAAGAAAAATTCCAAATTAAATTACTGCTTCTTTGGGAAATTCTCTTGGTGATTTGTAAACTTGCTTCATGCACAGCTCTCAGGCATTCCCTAATATATTTTCACAATTAGATTCTACTTCTTTTTTACATTGATCATGTAAATATGACATCCTGTTATTATGATAAGGAAGAGGGTGGGGTTTGTTCTTATAAAAGTGTATTGGTATGTGCATATGCTTACTGGTGTTCTATATACATTAAATTCTAAATTTCATTACTGAGTTCATTTTTATCTTTGAATTTTATATTTAAAATGTTTTTTTAATAATAGTAAATGAAATGAGTAAGTTCTGTCAGGGAAGTTCTCAGGGCTTTAAATTCTATGTTCACTTATTGTAATGCCCATTATAATGCTTATTTTTTCCATGAGTACTATTGATATCCAGATTGGGGGAAGGGGTGGTGGGGGAAGCAATCTGATTTTGTTTTGCTAAAAATCTGTAGTATGCTCCTTCTTCTGTTTGCAAGCATTTCTTAAGACTGTACTATGTTTCCTATCACCCTGTTAGTCTCTTTGAATATTAAAAAAATAGCTAGCATTTATATAGCACTTAAGGATTTGCAAAATGCTTTAAATTTTTTATGTATTTTGATCCTTACACCAGCCCTGTACAAAGATACTTTGTACATTGGAAATGAAAATTTTTTTTCACTAAGAAAAGAGATAACATTTAATGTACTCTTGCTACAGGTAACTAATTAGTACCATGATAGTTTTTAAGAACAAATACTCCTATTAAGTTTCCATATCACCACCAGGATATTTCACATTAGTGAAATCCATGATCTGGACGAAAAATAAACCAGATTCAAGAAAATTTTCAGAACTATAATTCATAGTGCTTTATCTGTCTACTTGCCTAAAAACAAAATAATCCTTCCATCAATGATTTTACATTCTAGGGACAGAGAGAAAGATGAGGTGAGGGATATGAATAAAGATAAAATAAAACATATCTATGTGTATATGTGAATACATGGTAATTATTTTGGGGGGAGGAAGGAGGCATTAGCAACTATTAATTTCAGCTGTATAGCACATTAATGATTAAAATTCTATGTTTTCTCTTTCTAATGATGGGTAATATATTACTAGGGAGCTGTTTGATAAATTAAGGATAATTATCTATTTACATCATTTTCTGAATAATATATGCCCAAATTTTATTAGTTCTTATTAAATGGCTTTAGAATCTATTTATTTAAATTAAATATAAATAAATCAATTTATTGTCATGCTTATTATTTTAAAGTTTTAATTTAAAAGTATATTCAGAAATGATGAATAATAATTTTTGGTGGTTAAAATTACTTGCCATCATCTCTAGCATTTTGAATCCATTTGTACTATTCTTCATACTGGAAGATGATATTGACCAATTATCATTGGGTCATGTAACCTCAGTTTCTTAGTGTAGTGGTCTGTAAAAGACTAATTCCTTGATGACTAATGTATCAATTACAGGTATTGGAAGTAGAATCATAGATGTAGATCTAGAAGGCACTTTAGAGATCATCTAGGCTGGTACCTTCATTTTACAGATGAGAAGACTGAGACCCAGAGAGATTGTGACTTAAATAAGACTATACAGATAGTAAGTGGAGGAGCTGGGTTTTGAAACATCTTCTGACTTCAGATCTAGTGTTCTTTTTATTATTTCCTGATGCTTCTCTAAAGGATAGTTTAGGTATATTACAATTTCTTTCTGTGAAAAGTTAACTGCCTGTCTAAGTGTTGAATTCATGACTTTGGCCTCATTACCATTGTGCTAAGCCAATTGAAGTAGAATCTAAATGGGAATTGCCATCTGTTCAAGTAAAATTCAGAAGGATTAAAAAACCAGGTATTTTATACACAGCATTCATTAATTTTATTATCCATTCTATTTTCAGAAATGGTGATTTTCAGGTTAGTTTTTTTTCCCTTTCTCTTCTGTTTAAGTATCTTGCATCCAAGAGTATAGTAATCCTTGAGTTTAACCTAAAAGGTTGATTTTTAGAGAGTAATAAAATGACAGTCTTTTAGACATATATATTTGACATATAGTTTTTATATGATGGTAGTTAATTATTAACTTAGATTGTTTTAAGTTAAAAATGAAATCAGTTTCTTTTTTATAATACATTTTATTTTTCTCCCAATTATATGTTAAAACAATTTTTAAACGTTTAAAAAAATTTTTAATTTTAAATTCTGTTCCTCTCTCCCTTATCCCTCCCTTGGACAGCAAGCAATCAGATATAGGTTATATAATGTGTTCCATCATATAAAATGTTTCCATATTAGTTATTTTGTACAAGAAGACTAGAATAAAAGGAGAAAGAAAGTGTAAAATAGTATGCTTCAGTCTGTGTTCAAACAATATTGGAAATTTCTCTGGAGGTGGATAGCATGCTTCATCATTAGTCCTTTGGGATTTTCTTGGATCATTGTATTGCTGAGAATAGCTAAGTCATTCACAGTTCATCGTTGAACAATATTGCTGTTACCATGTATAACATTCTCCTGGTTCTGTTCACTTCACTATGTGTCAGTTCATGTAAGTCTTCCCAGGTTTTTCTGAAATCATTCTGCTTGTCATTTCTTACAGCACAATAATATTCCAATATAATCATATACCATAACTTGTTTAGCCATTCTGCCATTGATTGACATCCCCTTGATTTCCAATTCTTGGCCACCACAAATAGCTGCTCTAAATATTTTTATACAAATACGTCCTTTCCCCCACCCTTTTTTTTTTTAATGTCTTTGGGATATAGACCTAGCAGTGGTATTACTGGATCAGGGGCATACACAGTTTTGTAGCCCTTTGGGCATAGTAAAAATTAAATTGGTTTCAATAAATGTTTATTAAAATAAACACCAATTATGTTAAATGGATACTGTGTTCTTTGTATGGGGCAGGGATACAAAAACAACAAGACACATGCTCTGTCCTTAAAAAGTTTATATTCTGCTGTATGATATGCACACAAATAACTATAATACAAGTTAGAATATAATGAGTACATTAAGAATTTAGTAAATCTTAGTTTAGATAAGCTTCTTTTAGATAGAATGGCAGAATTCTAAATTATTAATTATATATTAAGTGCCAATAGGTCAGCTTGTTGGTGCAGTGGAGAACAGTGGGCTGGAAATCAGGAAGCTTCATCTTCCTGAGTTCAAATCTAGCCTCAGACGCTTACTAGCCATGTGACTCCAGGCAAGTTACTTTACCCTGTTTGCCTCAGTTTCCCCAGCTGTAAAGAAGAGAAGAAAATGGCAAACTACTCCATTATCTTTGCCAAGAAAATTCCAAATGAGATTACAAAGAGTTGGACAGGACTGAACAACAACTAAATGTTACCACTCCAGTTCCCATCAGATAGTTCTATAATTGTCTTTTGTATATTTCAAGGCACAGCAGACTTTCTTTTCCTCAGTTATAACAATTTGAATTTCGAATATTTTTCTTTTCTATCTGTCAGCAGTACCAGCTACTGAATTATTTTAGAGTAGCCATGTTTCAGCTTTACAAAATGACCAAATGTGCTGTAAGTGAAATTCATTGTAGTCAAAGATATTTTACATATTTTTCCTTAAATTCCTTATCTTTTCATATGATAGTCATCTTCAACCATTGTGTTATCCTGGATTCTTCACTTTTTGTCGTTTCTGTATCTCATTCCCTGATCACCACAGCCTCCACCACTCTAGTTCAAGCCCTCATCATTGCCTGCTTAGACTATTGTAATAGTAATCTACTATGTAATAGTAACTCTTCCTCTTCTGTTCCATCTTTTACTATGGTGATCAAAATGATTTTCCTAAAGTGTAGGTCTGACCCCATCTTTCCACTTTTTCAAACTTCATTGGTTCCTTCTTACCTCTAAGATCAAATATAAACTCCTCTTTTAGGCATTTAAATATCTTCATACACTTTCTGTTTTTCCAGGACTCTTATATGTTATGCCCCTACACACACTACAATTCAGTCATACTTATTTACTTATTCTTCTGCCAACACAAAGCCCCAGAAAGAGCAAGACAAACTCCTCTGACTGAAACTTGAGAACCTTTGATCTTTTGCTGTACTGTGTCCACTAGAGAAGGCAGGAAGAGGCAACACCTTCCTCTGACCAGGTCTTCCATTTTCTGCTATGTGTTCATTCCCTCAGGGGAACTGAGGGGAACTAGTAGGGGCCTGAGGTGCATCATCTATTTCTACCAGGACAGGGCAACTTCTGCTTTCAGCTTCTGACTTGATTTCCCATTGTGGAGAGCCTCCGTTGTGAAGAGTAGCAATTGGCTCTGCCTGTCACTTGAAAGAAGAGGAAAGTAGTTGGAGAACTTGACTTCTGTTTCCTGCTCTGTCATCTGAATAATCTACAGACTTCAGAGGAAAAAGGAGTGGTGAAACAGGGCCTTACATGTGGCTATCTGACCATTTGCTTTCCATCTTGTCCTGTACTTGTTTCCTGCCTGCTTTCTGGCCTCTGGAAGAGGAGTTGGATCTTCCACTTAATAATAATAATAAACATTAATAATAATAATATAATAATAATTAATAATAAACATTCTCACACTTCATCACATCTTTCACAACCCAGTGATTCTGATCCCATGTAGGTCATTATTCAAATTGTATACCTCATCTTCTCCCACTTGATTCCTTATTCACATTCAACCTTCCTAGTGGGAAGTCCCAACCATACACCACCCACCCCTACCACTGTGCCTTCTGGAATTCCTGTTCTGTAGACAACAAACTTCTTTCATTCTAAATTTTTTCCTCTCCTTGTCCTTTCATCCTCTAGCAATCACTGAAACTTGGCTCCCTCCTGATGACTCAGCCTTCCTGGCCACTCTCTCCAGTCCTAACTGCACCTTCAGTCATTTCCCTAGGCTCATTGGTTGAGGCATAGGTATTGACATACTCCTTGTTCCGTATTGCCACTTTCAGATAATTGCCATAGAATTCCCCCCTTAACTTCAAAGCATAGAACCTTCCTACTGCCTTAAAGCTTCATAACATCTACTAAGAAAAAAGAATGAAAGAAGCAAATGACGAGAACCTCTTGGGGAATGAGTTTTCAAAAAGTAGAATTCTCTTTGAGGTGCAGTTTTCAATTACACCATGTATTTTTATTTTCTTAAGAAGCAAGACATCATGAAGCAGGGAAAAGAGTGGGAAAGCTTTGGAGTCAGTAGACCTGAGTTTATTTTCTGATTCTGCCATTTCTCTTTATGTGACCTTGGACAAAGTCACTTAGCCTCTCTGGACCTGTTTCCTCATTTGTAGAATGACCTAGATGACATCTAAGGTCCCTTTCAGCTCCGAATCTATGATCTTATGAACAAGTAGCAAAGTAGAATTCAATATTACCTTTTATTATTATTATTATTTTATTGTTATTATTATTATCAGTTTTAAATGTAACGTATCTTGGTGTGTGTGTGCATAATAACCTAGGAGTCTCTCTTGTGTTCTGTAACTGTTGAGATAGCGTAGTGACTTGAAACATTTTGAGGTGTTGCCATTAGGAATCACATCCATATGGAAGAAAGAGTGACTGTTGCCGTTTCCAGCATTCTCTCTGATTATTTCCTTTCTGTGATTTTAGATTTTTGTAGCTCATTAAATCTTCCTATGACTCATACCCACTTAATTTCTTTTTTATTCATAGTTTTCTGGGAGTTCAAAGGATAATTGGAAACTAATTCTCTGCAATGTTTGAATTATGTCATGAAAGATGACTTTCTGGGTGGAGAAAAGAATGGAAGCATTGAGAAATACAAGTGATATAAAAACAAAAGCAACAGTTAAATTTTGTTTTAAAAAAATTACTGGTAATCTTGGCAAAAGCAGTTTTATTTCTGTAGAGTAAGAAAAAAGATTTGCAAGAAATTGAGAAGTCAGATGTATAAAAGTGGAGGAGAATATAGATGGCTTTTTCTAAGACTTTGACTATGTAAGGAAGGAGAGTCTGAGGAGATGGCAAAGATGAGGTCATCTAGACAAATTCTTGTCCAACCATTAATGACTACTCTTGGTACAGTCATGAAACTAGAAGGCAACAAAGCAGAGTGGATTAAATGCTGGACTTAGACTCAGCAAGACCTAGGTTCTTATTCTGGTTATTAAAATCTATCTCAGCTCTATTGTCTTTATCTGTAAAAAGGGAGTAATAATCCTTTATAGGATTGTTTTATCAAATGTTTTGCAAACAAGAGCCCTATAAAAATCTTAGATATTATTAATTATTTGGTCAATAAATCATTGGGGTTTGATGAGTTGTGTGGCATTCACCAAGCCTGAGAGACTCAGACTGCATGCAGTTGAGACTTTTAATGCTTTTCAACTAAGGACGTATGTCAGAGAGTCTATGGTCAGTGATATTATGGGAGGGAAGGCATCTGTATTAGGAAGACTGGGGCTAAAGGAAGTTGTGTCATCAGAATGCTTCTCCTGTTATATTTCTGGGTGTTGGTTTTTTTTTCCGGTACCCTGGGATATAATTCATCTGAGCCTATTATAACTTGATCTGATAATAAACATCAACTTGATGGCCCACTGGTTTATATTTTGCTATCTCTTCTCTTTTTTTAAAACTGGAGTAACATTTGCTTTTCTACAGTTATGCAATATTTCTCCTATTCTCCAGAATTTTTCATATATCACTGGCAATATTGTAGATACCACATCTGCTATCTTTAAGTACCCAAAGTTGTAATTCATCTTGGTTGAGTGACTTGAATTCATAAGGGAAAACCTGGTACACTCTTACTGTCTCTTTAATTATCCTGAGTGTCAATTCCTCGTTAGCCTTTTTTGTTCTGTCATTTCCAGTGCAAAGGTCATTCTCCTTGGCCAAGAAATGCAGAAGCAAAATGAGAATTGAGCAGCTCTGTCTTCTCTTTGCAGTCGGTTATCATTGTTTTGTTCACCCCAAGCAGCAATCCTATTCCCCTGATAACCACATCTTTTTGTTTTCCTTACCTTCCCTGGACAGTCTTCAGCTCGTTCTGAGCTTTAACATTCCTGACATAATTTTTATAGGACTGGATCATACTCTTACATTTATGATGTTACCTGATGTTGCTTCTATCTTTTATATGTATCTGTTAAAATCTATATTATTGGTCCTCAGCAGTGAGGGAAATTTGGAAGAGCAGAGGATTTGAGGGAATAGATAATAAGTTTCATTTTGAACATGCTGAATTTGAGTTGCTTAGAAGCTATGCTGCTCAAGACATCAAAGAGGCAATTGGTGGTGCAAGACTAAAGCTTAGGATGGAGATAAGCCTGAGTAAATAGACTTGGAAATCTTCTGCATAGGGATAATAATTAAACCCATTGGCACTGAGGAAGGCACCAAGTGAGATAGTGTAGAGGGACAAGAAAAGAGGGTACAGGATAAAGCCTTAGGGGAACACTTGTGGTTAGTGGGCATGACCTGTCTGAAGATCTAGTAAAGGAGACTGAGAAATCCCAAAGACTATGAAAATAGCATTAGATTTGTTGGTTTGATCATAGGTCACTTTGGGGACAGCAATTTTAAGTGAATGACAGGGTCACAAGCTAGGTTAGGGCAGATTTAGAAGGGAATAGAGGAGAGGATAAAGAGTCACTGATTGTAGAATGGTTTCTCAAATAATTTAGCCACCATGAGAGGGAGGAGAGATACTAAATGGTAGGTCAGATGGAATGGTCAGATCAGAGAGGATTTTTAAAAGATGTGTAAAACAAGAGTATGTAGACAACAAGGAAGCAGGGAGAAGGAGAGGTTGAATATTAGTGAGAGCATAGGTATAAACAAGGTGGCAGTCTGCTGATGGAAAGGTGGAAACGGATCATGATGCATGCCTTGGCCAGGAGAAGGGCCACCTCTTTGTGTGAGATGGATGGGAGTGGGGGAAAGGCATCTGAGTGATGTGAGATAGGGAATGGAGGAGAAAAAAGGCTTGCCAAATGGCTTCAATTTTTTCTGTAAAGTCTTGAAGCCAGGTACTAAGCCTGATAAGAGGTGAGCAGAGGAGTTACTTTAGGAGGTTTGAGGAGAGACAACAAAATTAGGAAGAACCACTGCGGCAAATGGAATAGTAAATTGGTTTGGGAGTTATTAAAGGATTGCCTTGCTGCACCAAAGGGCTCAGCTGAGAATACATAACATACATGTATAGCGTACCTTCTTGGTTTGGTTTTGTTGCTTTCTCCAGGTACATTAAGCAGCATATGAGAGCAAAGCATACAAATAGAGTAAACCACAGATGGGGTTGGGCAGTGCATGATCAATGATTGGACAAAAGGGGTGAGGGATTTGTGGGTACAGGACAGTGTGATGTTGAACTGGTGGTATACCAGAGAATCAAACTAGAGAAAGGAGGAGAATGTAGCCAGTGCAGAGATGATGTCCTGGGGAATGGAGGCATTGGAGGTCACATAAAGGGCAAAGAACAAGGTTAGGAGTTATAGGGAAAGCTGAAATAATATAGTAAAGGGAATATCAGAGTTCATGAACATGGAAGTGGAATGCTTGTGGATATTGGCAAGATCAAAAGCATGACTACTTTGTGTGTAACTGAGGTGGAGTGGAAGAATAGGCTGTGGGAACTGAGTAAATTGAGGAACTGGAAAATTAGGGTATTTGAGGAAGCACCAGTTATATATGTTGAAATCCCTTGGACAAGAGTATAAAAAGTGATGAAAAGAAGATTGTCAAGTTGTAGTATATGAATGTAATGGAATATTATTACACTATAACAAATGACAAGCAGGTGGATGTTAGAAAAGCCTGAAAAGATTTACATGAACCGATGCTGAGTGAACTGAGCAGAACCAGGAGAAAATTGTACACAGTAACAGCCACATTGTATGATTACTGGCTTTGATAGGTTTAGCTCTTCTCAACAATGCAAGGACCTAAAACAATTCCAAAAGACTCATGAGGGAAAATGCCATCCACATCCACAGAAAGAAATATGGAGTCTGAATGCAGATTGAAACATAATATTTACTCTCTTTTTTTGTTTTGTTTTTTCTTTCTCAGGGTTCTTATTCATTCTAATTCTTCTATACAACATGAATAATGTGAAAATATATTTAGTAAGAATGTGTATGTAGAGCCTATATCAGATTGCTTGCTGTCTTGGGGAAGGGAGGGAAGCAGAGAAAAATGTAAAACTTATGGGAGTGAATGTTGAAAACTAAAAATAAATAAATTTATTTTAAAAAAGAAAATTGTCAGCCAGGCACTTAGGAAGAAAAGAAAAGTCCTGGAGCAGGGGTGGGAAACCTGTGGCCTCAAGGCCACATATGACCCTCTAATTCCTCAAGTGCAGCTGTTTAACTGAATCTAAACTTCAGAGAACAAATCCCTTTGATAAAAGTATTTATTTTTTAAAACTTAGATGCAGTCAGAAAACTACAGCCAATTACTTAGAAGGCCACATGTGGTCTTGAGGCCACTGGTTCCCCATCACAGAATAGATAATGGACACATATCTGGAAAGAACACTCAAGCTGCTTTTGCAATAATTGCGACCCTTCAGCTCTGTCAGAGTCCTGCCACCTCTTAATCCCCACAGTCTTCAATAATCTCTCCTTTCTCAGATTATTGTGTATGTGTTATATCCCCCAGAAGAATGTAAGGTCCTTGAGGGAAAGAGTCATTTCATTTTCATCTTTAGAGCCCCAGCTCCTAGCAGAGTGCCTTATAAACAGTAGGTGCCTATAAAAAATAAGTATTTGTTGAATACAATAGACCTTTTGTGGAAGTGGTCAGTTACATGAATGTCAAAAGAGAAAATGAAATCATTTTCTTAGTAACAATATTTTCTTGATTTCTAATTATTGTCTAAAATTCAAGATGGGGTTTCAAACAGCTGGTATTTGAACATGACATTTTCCTACAAGGATTAGCCTGAGATTTGGCTCCTGTGAAATAGCTTTCTCTTCTTTAGTATTAATTGGACCAATAAATTAAATGGGCATTTGTTTTGCTGTGGTTATATTGCCCTCATAGCATTTCTAAAGACAGAGGCAGATTTTTCTAGTCTTCTTTTTTCCTTGCAGTTTTACTGTAATGCACTATATCCTTCAGATAGCAATGGTACATTCTTAAAATAAAGTGGCAGGGTTATTATGAATATCCTAAGTGATCTTCTCCAAAGTAAATTCTAGTTCTACCTTCACTATTAACTAACTTTCTGACCTTAGCTCTTATCAATGGTTCTTGCCTTATGTATAAAATAGGCAGATTAGACTATGTTTTAAATGATCCACTCTTTCTCTTCAGGTTTAGAAGGTCTCTATTTTCATTGACCTCTAACACTCTCTGAGTTCAGACATATCTGTGATACAATGATAACTGGTATTTATATAATATCTTTGAGGTACTACAAGGTACTGATGTCGGTCATCAGAGAAAACTTAAATAACACTGTGTTAACAATTTTCTATTGTGTTTAATTTTACAATATAAATTTAATCAAAGTAATTTAACAGTTTAATCAGTATATCAGTAACTTCATATATATTACCTTTAACTATCAGAACTCTCTGTTCCTTGACTATGTTGGATAAAGTTTGGAAAAAACAGTTTGGAGTACATTTTATCATCTTCAGGGATAATTTGATGAGAGATAATATAAATGTTCAAAGCAATAAGAATAATTTTTAAAGTTGAATTTATTAAAAATATTTTCTTCAAATCTTGTCATGTTGATAATTTTTTTATTCCTTTTTCTCATCTTTATTCCATCAGTTCAGTTAGAAGCTAATTTTGAAGAGGTAGAAAACCACTTACTGCATTTGGAAGACTTATGTGGGCAGTATGAATTAGAGAGGTACAAACATCTCCAGACACAACAACTGGAAAATTACAAGAAAAATAAAAGGTAAGTTTGTGAAATTTATACTATTTACTGAACTGATTAAAAATAATTTGGGTATAGTAAGACTCAAAGATGAATAAAACTTATAACCTTTATTTATCTATTTATTTAGTATGTGGACTTTCTCTAAATCTCTAGCAGTTGTTTGTTGTATAGAAAGCCCTTGACATTCATTCATTCATTCATTCATTCATTTTGCTTTTTGGAGGGCAGTTGGGGTTAAGTGACTTGCCCAAGGTCACCTGGCTAGTTTTTGTGTTAAGTGTCTGAGGCCGGATTTGACCTCAGGTCCCCCAAACTCCAGGGCCAGTGCTCTATTCACCACCTAGTCGCCCCAAGCCCTTGACATTTGAGTTGGATATGCTCTATAGATCTCAACAAGGAGAGGAGTTCACTAGGACCTATAATAAGATAGAGGAAGAAACCATGAGGCAGTGTTACATAAGAAGAGATTTCTGATCTAATTTTTCCCCAGTGAATTATTAGCATATATCCCTTTTCTCTTTTCCTTCTTATTTCTCTCAGGAGTGAGGAGCAGGGACTGTGTGGAGAGATATTGGTCTTAAACTCAAGTGCTAGTCTGGAGGACATTAAACTAACTTGACTGGGTTGAACCAGCTGAAGCTTATAGTCCTTCATATCAGATCATTATTTTAACTTAGGCTCTCTAATAACATAAGAAAGTACAAAAATGATTTGCAGTTCCACATTAGGTTCATGGGCAAAGTAGAGGCAGAGTCCTTCCTTGGTCCCACCGTTCTTTCCTCCCCTTTTTCCCCCCTGGATTTCCAGGAACTTCCTGGTACCTTTATCAATCCAGTGTTCCTCCTCTAAAGTTCCTCCTTATTCTGTAATGTCTCTTGCACAATTTGGTGACTGGGTAATGGGGAAAATGGGGATATTTTTAGCAAAACACCTTTCTAGAATCTCTTGCTATTGTAGGAAGCTTCCTCTGACTCCTACACTAGTCCATTAGGGAAGAAAATCATGAAGCCCGACCCTATATTTCACATTTGATATTCCTAAACTTTGTAACTGATATTCTTTCTGAAGTTTGGTTTTAAAACAAAACCAAAAAAACCCCCAGAAACTAAGCTGGATTGATAGGGGAAAATCATATCCCTACAAACATAACATTAACAAAATAGAAAAAGAAAGATTAAGAAACTAAATGTGCATTAAAAAAATCCAACCTAGTAATACCACTTCTGGGGTTGTATCCCAAAGAGATCATAGAAGTGGAAGACTCATATGTACAACAATATTTTTTGCAGGAAATTAAGGGGATACCCATCAATTGGGGAATGGCTAAACAAGTTGTGGTATATGAATGTAATGGAATGCTATTGTGCATCCCATTGTGAAATGGGAAGGAGATGGACTGCATAATTACCTGGAGAGGCTTATACAAACTGATGCTAAGTGAGAAGAGCAGAACCAGGAAAAATTTGTACACAACCACAGACATATCATATGTGTGACAACCAACTTTGATAAACTGAACTCTTCTCAACAACTCAGTTATAAGA
Organism: Pseudocheirus occidentalis; assembly: GCA_028646575.1. NCBI lineage: Eukaryota > Metazoa > Chordata > Mammalia > Diprotodontia > Pseudocheiridae > Pseudocheirus > Pseudocheirus occidentalis. The sequence goes on from CM053600.1 coordinate 172,521,434, forward strand.
CAACTCTACAAGTCTCAGGATGGAAGGAGATATTGACATTCAGAGAAAGATCTAGAAAGAACCAAGTTTAAATGGAGACTGAAGCAATCTACATGTTATCGTTCTTTTTTGTGTTTGGTTTTCTTTCTTTTTTCCCATTGTTCATTCCATTGATTACAACCTTTCAATACAACTAGACTAATGTCCAATGTGAAAGTATTTGCAGATCCTATACTATACTTGATTGTATGGTGCCATGGAGGAGGGAAGGACAAGGAGGAGAGAAAATTTGAAACTCAAGGGATTGTGGAACTGAATCTTGTAAACTAAAAGTAAATAAATCAATTTAAAAAA
>CM053600.1:172522266-172560095 GCA_028646575.1 Pseudocheirus occidentalis
TCAGAGAACAAAGGCCGGGCTTCATGGAATTTAAGAGTCACTTTCATCACTAACATCTGACCTAGCCTTTATAGTAGCCAGAGCAGTGTCCACTTGGACTTCTTCGTCATCAGACTGAACAACAGGGGACTCCCCACTTTCACTGTTCTCCTGTGTGGCAGAGTCAGTGCAGACTGAGGATGAGGAAGACAGTTTGCTTTGAGATGCAGAATGGTTGGGAACCTTAAGGCTTATTTCATTCTTACAGGTACTGGAATCAGGCCCTAATCCAGGAGAGAGCACGCTGTCTTCTCCTGAACTCAGAAAGACATCGAGCGCCTCTTGATCAGACACATCCATCAGGTCCATCTGTTCCAGCAGGTCTACATTCACTTCCATGGATGACATGCTGCCTATGGGCTCTCGTCGTTCAGCTATCTGCAGATAGCCTGTGGAAAGGTATTGTTCCATGTCTTGCTGGAAGGCTTCTTCAAAGAATTTCTGGCGTTCCTTTAGTTTCAGCTGTTGGCTCTGTTCCATATCTAGCACCTTTGAGTATGCTCTGCATCTAGCTCTGCTCTGAAGGCTTCAAGTTCCTTCCTTTTATTTTTCTTGTAATTTTCCAGTTGTTGTGTCTGGAGATGTTTGTACCTCTCTAATTCATACTGCCCACATAAGTCTTCCAAATGCAGTAAGTGGTTTTCTACCTCTTCAAAATTAGCTTCTAAGTGTATCAAATTTGCAGTCATGGATTCTAGATCTGCTAACAATACTGGAATTTGTTGGAGCTGTTCTTATAATTCTATTAAACTTGTCTTCTTTTTCTCCCAGTGTACTGAAAGCATCACCACTTCAGTATCCACTCGCTTTCCAGCACTTGCACATTCCTTTGCTCTTTTATGAAGGGCAGCCCATGTATCTTCATATCTGCTAAGTAGCTCGAGTCCAGCAGAGAACTTTGGCAAATACTGAATGGTCCTTTTTTTGCTTTTAACTTTTGCTTCTCTTGACTTGTCACTTAAAGACTTCAGCCTGGAGGTGAAATCCTGCTGCACACTCAGCAGTCTCTCTTTCAGGGTCTCCAGCATCTTCGCCGCCGGGGTCTCGTCCTCTTCCTGCTCCCCCTCGCCCCTACCCCACAACTGTCATCCGCATACACATCCCCATGCCCTGGCCCCACTCCCCTCACACCGCCCCGTGCTCCCAGCGTGCTGCCCTCCGCTCCGGGATAGCAGTGCAGCCCCCACCTTCTGCGTTCTCTGCCCCCCACCCCGGCAGCCCCGCCCCTGTGTTAGGACTTCTAATTCTGCTTTTCTTTATTGCCTAACCTTGTGGACGTGATCACTTTTTAATTTTTCTCAAAATATCTGCTACTATTTTCTACAAAACAATTGCATAGTCCTAACTTTCATATCTTCCTAGATTTCTGAAGCCTGTCTTTTTAAAGCTTGGGAGTAAGAATGGAGGGTGTGATTTCATATGTTCAAGTTCAGTTATCATTTACCTATAGTCTATCCCTAGAAACAGAGATGGGGCTAATTATTCTAGCTCATTCTATTTCCTTAAATCTTACTCTGATCTGGCTCCTTAAAACCCAACGGCAAAGGGGAGCTTATGAAGAAGCCCAGTCCTGGTCCTAGAGGAAACAAACAACTGATCTCCAAAGGTAGCTCCAGCATAGGAGATGGCATGTTGGACTTAAAAGTTGGCAAGAACTAGGTTCAAGCTCTTCCTCTGTGGGACCATCCATGCACAGGTCACTTAACCTGTTTCCTCATCTGTAAAATGGGGGTTATAAATACTTATGTGATACTCTAAAAAATGCTCAGATTAGAAACACCACAGTATAGTTAAGGGGAAAAAAGCACCAGATTTAGAGTCAAAGGGTCTTTGCCCTTCAGCAGATCATGGTCTAGATGATTTCTGAGGTTTCTGCCATAGAAGCCAGAGCTAGATGAGAATTTTACAACTAAAGGTTACATAAAGTGCTTTATACCTCTCAGAAACACGCACTGAAAATATCTAGAATTCCCACAGTAAACAATAATATTTTAAAAGATAAACTCAATTTTTAATCTGAGTCTTTTACTTCTCTCATACAAACTTTTTGGTGATACTTTGAGAACACCAATGACCCCAACTCTCGGTTAGCCATTCAATGGAGAAGAATGGTGAAATAATTAAAAACAGTATTTAATTTAAAATCACTTGTTACTCGGCTTTAAGAATGTGTTTTTTGCATTTAATGTATCTAATGAAGGGAAATCAGTTGCAGGGATCAAGTAAGATAACAGGTGCACAGTGGTCTTTAACTATGACACTCCTTTATTATCATCAGACCAAAGCTCTGGGGCTCAGGTGCCCTTGGTCCTGCCTCTTGCAAAGGGCGCACAACGCGGCACTGTTAGCCCACTCCTTCTTAGCCCTGCCCTACTTGCTTTCTAACTCAAAACTCAGTGATCTCTAAGAAATGCTCCAAATATTTTAGTACAAAAATGGTGGAGACAAAAGCAACTCAAACTACCTGTGACTAATGTTAGAAAACTAAACTCCTACACTTTATTCTCTATGATCGTAGTGAGACCATAAAAATCACTTGATTCCTCCTACCTCATTTTCTAACATATGAGGCAGGAATGTTATTTAAGATCAATAAATCTCTCATGAGAATACAAACAGTTATGCATGCGTTAATGTACAGTCAAGCAGACAATCCAAAGGCATTGCATTTGGAGCGTCCTAAGGGAGCGCTGAGAGGATCTAGATCCCTTAAGCATGCGTCCTTTAAGAATGGCTCAACAAGGCAAGCCCAACAAAGATCCGTTAGCAAAAGCTGAACTCTACAGTGTAATCTTAGAATATTTCAAGAACTTTAAACTTTGAATGGTCAGGGAAAAAGGCCAAGATGCCACTAGCCCAGTAACAACAGCCACAGCTGCTGAAGGGTAAGAAGGTCCTTGCCTTCTCCTTCCGCGAGCTCCTCTCAGGAGCACCGCACACAAAAGGGAGCGAGCTCGCTCCAGCCACAACGGCAGTCAGGGAAACTTTCCTGCTATATCTAACAACGAAAAGCCGTTTCGATCAGAGGTAGACAGGTGTCTAACAGAGCCATGGACCAGGGCGCCCATCTGACCTCGGATGTGCCTGGGGTGCATGCTTCAGCTTACCCTTCTCTGAAATGGAGGGGGAGGCTTGCTGCACCCATCTCCTGGAATCGCTGTGAGGGTTAAATGAAACTTGGAGAGTGTTTTGCAAACTTTGAAGTGCTACATAAATGCTAGTTGTTATTGCTGTTTATTATTATATTCTAGACTTTGAATATTCCTCAAGGAGATAGTGTTATTCAACACACTGAAATTATAACACTAAGTGTCATTTGTACATAATTTATATAACTTTCAACTTAAAGATTGATTCTTGGCTTAAATGACAACTTATTTTTGCAGGGTCAATTTAAACCCTGTATTCAAAGCTGTACTATATCCTTGTGGAGTAGCAACTGATGAACTCTGAAGCTGAAATACAGCTATCATTGGAGTCCCAGTTCCAGACTTTGCTATTTGCATGTCACCTTTCTGGCCTTCAGTTTTCCCAGCTGTGAAATTTGTGCAATTATACTACTTACTCTACAGGGATGCTAGGAGGATAGTAACGTTGTAAACTTCTACGATCTAATATGGGATCCTTCAGAAGATTTTTGAACTAACCCCAGCAAATGTGAAAAAATTCCATGTAGTTATAATTAGTCTTTTTTTTTTTTACTACCATGTCTTCCATTCAACCATAAACCTAACATTAGAATAAAGAAAAAGGGGCGGCTAGGTGGCGCAGTGAGTAGAGCACCGGCCCTGGAGTCAGGAGTACCTGAGTTCAAATCCGGCCCCTCAGACACTTAACACAAAAAACTAGCCGTGTGACCTTGGGCAAGTCACTTAACCCCAACTGCCCTCCAAAAAGAAAAAAAAAAAGAATTAATAAAGAAAAATAGCAGCTGCTATACGGTGGTTTTTAAATAATTGTAAGATGATCTGGGATTGTGAAAACTAAATTTTACAAAGTTAAAAGATTAAACTCTCCAACGAAAAGGATCAAGTAGTGCTTAGTAAAATAGGAATTCTGGGCAGATTTAATTTTCTTGAACCATTTCACATAGTAACTGAGTTAACACCCAGTAGTTCAGGTAAATTTGTATTTCATTTGTTATGCCATCTCAATTTTTCTTACATTAGTATCATTTGATATATAAGCTCAATGACATCACATAATACATGCTAGTGTCCTACTAAAAGAACTATTCATTCTAGGGTACGATTAGTTGTAAGGATCCATAATTTGGTTAAGATACCATAAAGACTTTTGTACATATTAGGCACCCAAATAATAAATGTTAAAAGGGTATCATTTCAGAGAAGACTGAAAAATGAGGTAAGTAAAAATAGGGAAATAGTTGATTCCATCTAGTGAAGAGGGGTCCTTTCTACTCAAAAGATCTTTCTTCCAACATTTTCTAGGTTTCAAAATTATTTATTAGCTGCTTTTTCTACACTTTGTAGCTAATGTTTATAAATGCTTCCTTCTCATGAAGGGCTAAATCCCACAATGGCTATACTCAATACAAGTGTACAGGGTAAATTGTGTACTAGTAAATTGAAGCTTTTTTCACCCATTCAAAACTGTAGTTTACAGTTATATGTTTCAATTCATAAAAGTAGTTTTCTTCAAAACAATTAACAAAAGGTCCTAATTTTTAAAGATTTGCAATGTAATTTTTTAGACAGATCACCCTGTAGAAGTAAACTCCATTAACAATCACATGACTGACAAAACTATATGCTTGTGTGTGTGTGTGTAGAAATTTAGGGCTCTATGTTCACTTTTTTTTTTAAGATAAAAAATTCCAATTGGAGATATTGTAGGAATATGCCTATTTATATTGTAAATTTACAACAATACTATTAAGGACTACCCTGCATATCACTAGATATATGACTGATGATAGGTGTTTGCAAACTTGACTTATCCCTGTTAACCACATCTTATGAGGAGAAAATCTAATTAAAGTCCTACTTGAAAATGTTCAAATATTTTATTGGCAACCTTGAGTTTAATAACATTTTTCAAATATTAAGGAAGATATGAAAAGTAAAAATAAAATAAAAAATGTTAAAGATAATAATGGTTACAAAAAGATGAGAAACTTCTTAGTTATAAAAGGTGAGGGCACTTTTCTTTCTATTAAGCACTGTATTACAATACATTAAAGAAGTCTATTAAAATTAGCTTTTGGAAAATACAAAGCCATGAAATAATATAAAGAGAATATGGATTATTCTAAAAGCAGGAAAAGGAAGTCAGCTTCCTCAGGTGAAAACAAGTGCTATATTAGCTTAACTGCTACTAAACGATTAAATGTTTACTTAAAACTTAAAAATCCTTTTGACATTTTTTTCCTAAAGAAAAACTGATGGGCTTTGGGAAGTTTTCATTTCTTTCTTTCTTTGTTTCTTTCTCTTTTTTTTTTTTTAAAGATTTTGGCTATTTATGATAGAGATGGCAAGATTTCAAAGAAGACCAGGCAGAGCCAGAGACTTGACTTTTAGTTCCTATTCCGTCACTTACTAGTTATGTCACTTTGAAAAATGGAGATTAGACAAAAATCAGCATTTCCAAACTAATCTGCTTATATAACAATCTGGGTTTTAAACACCCTGGTAGACTTGGGGAAAAGATATGGAATATTGCATATGAAATATTCCCAGAATAAAGGGAAGCTAAAGAAATTTTACTGCAAAATAGAAGTTAACCAAATTTTCATACTGGAAACTGTTACAGGTAATAAAATATTTGATAAATAATTTCAGAAGAATTATTATCACAAAAATACTACCGGAACCCATGTTATTTAGTTCATGTCTCTAGCATTCCACGTTCCACAGAACTATTTTAGAACTCTAGGTCTAAATTCTGTAGTTCCGGGAGTTTCACACCAAAATACAAACAAGATGAACACTATATCTTTTAGGGAAAAAATGAAAATTACCTATTATTTTGGAGGGAATTTCTAAATTTATTTCTGAAACACTATATACAAGATCTTATACACTAGGTGAAGATAAACAAGATTCCTTTAAGTCTCCTACTAATAATCACTGTCATTTCGTATCAATATGAAGCACCTCAGGGGTTTACAATTTAAGAAAATCCACTGGGCTTTCTTCATTTCAGACTTGAAAAACCTATCCACTGGAAGGGGAAAAAACCCAAACAAACCTGGAGATCACATAATAATAAAGGAAATTAAAGTAGAGTTGGAATCATGCACAAAAAGCTTTTTAAAATGCTTTCTTTGCTTTAAAAAATATTTTTTTCTTAATAGGTTTCCTAGACTAAGTCAATTATCTTATGGATGTTTCACTGTTTTATTTAAGTTATGTCTAAGCTTGTATTGTGGATGGCAAATTCCTATCTACAGTGAATGTGATAGTGACATTTTAAAAACCAGTTGACAAGACAGGGTTTCACTTATTTTTACTTCTCTGATGCACATTAGCATAATAACTCTCCAAACAAAAATACTGTCTTCAGTTTCATAAAACAAAGGATCAAATACTCCCAAATACTTATTTTCCAAAAAGTTTTTGTTAAATTAAATCTAATACTATATTCTCAGTCATACCATAGGTTCAGTTTGTTCATAAAAAGTCATCTCAATACAATAACATCAGGTATAATACATAAAATCTAATCCATTATGTCTTACCAATTTTATGACCTGATGAGACACTCTTGTGGACAACATTCAGTCCTTAGAAGCTAGAATAACCCTCCAACCATGTGAGGGCATCACAACTTTTAAACTTTCGGCTTTCGATCATTATTATGTCACATTCCTCCTCCGATGCTGAACTCTAAAAAAAATTCTAGCAAAGAGTTTAAGTAAATAAATGTTTTAATCAAATAGCTTTAAAATATTTTATATAGCAATGGTTTTATGTTTTTAACATGGTTACACAACTGACATTTTTAAACTTATTTTTTAAAATGTAAAATAATTTCATATTTGACTTGGAAACAATCCAGAATTTCAACATGAACCTAGAACACTAGTTAGCAGATATGCAAGTAGAAACTGGAATTATTCCAAAAGTTCTAGGTTCATGATCCTGATACTATATATTACATATAATGCTGTTAATTGGCCATAGCCAGCTCTATAGTCCAGTAAAAAAAAGGCATATGAATTACATAATGGGTGAACTGGACTACAGGACAAACGACTTGTATTTCAATTCACACTGATCATTAACATGGGTAAAATGAGTACTATGTGAACTATATATTATAGACCATTCTGTTTACATGGGTACACCATAGCTAGCTTTTAAAAAAGAAAGCTTAATGGTGACACAAAGAACATTTAGTTCTGGTATTCATGTTTTAGATTTCAAGCTATGATTGCATTGGTGTAGATACACTTCACTAAAGTGGCCCACAAGCCTTCTTTGCTTTAAAGTCTTGTTAAAGCATGAATGGGTTAAAACACATCATCACCTAGTGGCCAACATTTGCTGATAAGCCTGAATAAAATGAGTAAGGCTGTTCCTTCTATGTTCAGGCCAGATCACTGATGGACCTGCCAGAGGGCACTCTTCCATTAGCATAGCCTTGAAGACTGCAGTCTCCTCCATACTATGACGAATTACAGGAGGCCTTTAGAAGAGGGGTCTTTATATGAGGAATATAAAAAAAACAACACCATTAAATGCTTTAATGCATATCTTCATCATTTACATAATTTAAAATCTTGTCACTAGAGGCACATGTTTACACTGAGTCATGGTGTCATTACCAAGTGATGTTTTATTGATACTTTAATCAGGGAATTAATTTAGCTGAAACATCTTATTTTTTAAAAGTTATTTTTATAAAAACATCTTATCTTCAACAGGGCATTTTCTCCACAATCCTTGAAGGATCCATTAATAAGTTTCCCATCAAGTCACATTCAATTTTGGTTGCAAATAATCCCTGTGTATAGAAAATCCATTAACATTTGCAGGCTTTTATAATCTAGGTTGAAAAAGATGGCGTCAGTGATACTGTAATTCAATTCTAGTAATAGACCAAAGAGTGCTCTGACATAAGGGATAGGGAACAAGGGGATTGGGGCAGGGGAAAAGAAAGCATTTTTAAAAGGTAATGAAAGAATTACTGAATTTGGGTATAAAGCAATAACCACTTAATGACTATTATAAAAAGAGACTTTGTAGTCATCTCAGAGATCTGAAATATCAGAAGCGATCAGGGCTTGTATTATGTAGATTTTAACTTGGAACTGGATTCTTCTATTAAATCTGTCCTCAGAGATAACTTTGACAAGCAGAAGTCTCCCAGAACAAAAATTAGAGCCTATTTATTTTAGCACCTAAAAATAGCTTTTCTCAATGTAATCTCATAACACATCTGAGTTCGATGAATAAATTTATACAAGTATCCAACTTTACTTTGCTCTCTAACAAAGCAAAGTCAAGTAATGTGGTCACCTGGTGAAGGCAAAAATCCATAATCTGATGTGGATATAATTTTCTAAGTTGTGGTCAGTGTTGTGGTACCAGCATTCATTCTCCCATGTGCCTGAAAAGAGACCAGTTCAAAGTCTGTTTGCTACAAACCAAAATTATAGCCTTGAGAAAAAGGCTTATTTTAATCTATTCCTATGTGGAACAAGTCCCATGAGGTACAAAACCCAGCCATATTCACAAAGGTGAACTCACACATCCTGAAATATGTTTAATATTGGTAATTTGCTTGTCAGCAGGTCTTTGATGAACTGGTCATCTACAAAGGGCAGACTGGCTGACCCTTTGCTAAAAGGCCTCTCAACAAAGAAAAGCATTGTTTTGATAAATGCTTAGGAAGCCTTTGGAAGGCAAACAGAACAGAACAGCCTTGTAAAGCAAATTCAGTGGTTCTGTGGTATTGGAGGGAAAAATTCTAGTATACCAGTCCAATGAACCTTACGTGTGTCTAGATTAATTTAAATTCTTTAAGCTTTATGTACATACAGTTATTTGAAAATCTTTTCCCAGTGCATACTTTGAAATTAGTTTCTTTGTGTATCATATTTAAGATTTTTTCTGACAATTTCAAGCATTTTTACCATATAAAGTAAGCTCTCATCACTTTAAAAGTTGAGAACAAAACTTTTAAGTGCTTAAGAATGAAACATTATAAGTTAACTGAAAATTAAAGAATTCTCATAGTTTAGAAAAAAATTTTCTCGAAGAATAGCTTTTCTTTCAATATCCTGAGATCAAAATATTGCAATTTTACAAAGTCATTATTAGCACATAGTCTGGAAATGATTACTTGTGTAACAATTCACACTGAGCATAAAGATGGGCAAAATGAACACTGTCAGCTACACATCAGTTCATTCTGTTTACATGGGACACGTAGCCAACCTTCCCCCCCCCCTTTTTTTAAAAGAAAGCTTGATGGTAAAAACAAAGAAAATATGTTTGGTTCTGGTATTTATGTTTTAGATTTCGAGCTAGGATTTCACTATTGTATTTTTTAAAAAGGGGTGGGAGGTGGAATTTTTTTCTCAAAAGTTAGTGATTACCAGGTAGGACAGGTGATGGCCAAGATTGAACCTTTATATTTAGTTTGTGCAGGTGGGGGTCCTATTAACCAAGGTTTCATAATGAAGAGGGGTTGAGCTTACCTTTACTTAGCTAATGTCTTCATAAAAATGGCGATCAATATAAATTAACTAAAGGTCCATTTCAGGAAAAGATTTAAAGAGAATTTTTCTGCTACCACTGAGATAAAACAACAGATATTACAAACTGCTGTTCAGTAGTTTTTCAGTTATCCCTGACTCTTCATGACCCCAATTTGGGGTCTTCTTGGCAAAGATACCAGAGTGGTTGGCCATGTCCTTCTCCAGCTCATTTTTTCAGATGAGGAAACTGAGGCAAACAGGGTTAAGTGACTTGCCTAGGGTCACACAGCTAATAAGTGTCTGAGGTCACATTTGCGTTAAAAAAGATGAGTCTTCCAAACTCCAGGCCTGGTATTCTACCCACTGAGCCACTTAGCTCTGTTCTTCCCCTCCCCCAATAGAATACATGCCATCTATGCAAATTCTTAAGAGGTATTTCTTAGGGAATCTACTAATTTATGATCAAATACAAGTGTTTTAAATTTTTTTTATAATTTAAAAGTTTCTACATAAATTCTATCATTTAGCTTGTCTTTAATCCAATTAGTCTGAAGTCATGAGGTTTACTGTACTGGAATGGGAAAGGACTGTTATTTTCTTCCCCTTCATTTGATTACCCATAAATAATCTCTAATATACAGATATATATATAAATGAGAAAGAGCTTTCAAGCTCCCAAACAAGTTTTGATAATGAACTGTTTTTTCAGACATGTCACTGGAAAAATTGAAACACTAAAGGTTTGAATTTATGTGAAAACATGTCTCCAGTTCAAATACACATAGAATATGAATAGGGGCAAGCAATTAAAAGAAATGCACACATACACAGACATGCATATAAGAAAACCCAGTGAAATCTTTTATTTATTTTAAGATGCCAGGCAGGTGGGATGAAGTAGATGTTCACCACACAATCATCATTAACACCTGCTGGAGGACTAGTAGCCAGAAAAAAAAAAAAAAGAATTTTACTGATAGCGATCTTCATAAGGACCTTCTCAAAAGGTAAGCTGGAAGTGTTGCTTAGCTAACAGTCGAACACAATAAGGACTTAATTTTTAAAATATAAAGTATGTCATGATTCTAGAAACACTTACCAGTGTTTTGGGACTCTATTACTGAATAGAGATGGTTACTGTAAAAGGAAATACTTAACTGATGGGTGCTGGGTATATTCCATGCTCCATATGGTGCATGTTAGCATAGATGCTAGGCTAGTGTTAGCATAAGATATTTGGTTCCTGGTGTTAGCAAAGATATTTAAGACCAAAGAAAAATCACCCTGTGACCAGGGACATGGTCAACTCCCGAGACCATTTGTGGACACAGCAAAATCACTCCCTGTTTTGTGAATAATTTAGACTCATACCCTTTAATACCTTACTATAGAATTTCAGTAACTATTTAACTGAGCCAAAAATAAAATAGAAACCCATTCTTGAGGCAGCTGTCATTCTAAGTAATGTAATAGCCAATTTATTACAAAAGATCTTTTAAGTGTTGAAAACTTTTAGCAGTTGGGAACTAAACTGGTATGATAAACTGCTTGTTTCTTGAAGTTATTTAAATTCCACAATTACTGATGTTAGTTTACCTGCAAACATTAAGTCTAGCCAACAGATAATTGAAAATTAAGTCATGAGGTTTGGGTCACTTAAGCCCCACACTTATCACAAAATGAATCCCTGTTTTAAGGTTATTTGCAAGTGGTCCACACCTTTTCAGCTGAACTCAACTATGAGGAAGAATGCTAATTATTATTATTGGAGATATGATGCTGGTCAGAAAACACAATGGACTGGTAAGAGTATACCTGCCAGCCCTTAACCCCCATTTATTTAATGGGCAAGTAGAGTAGCTTCTACTTGGCATGGAACACCCACATGAGCCAACTCCCTCTCCCAATGCAAGTCTGCATTCTCACAGTCTTTATAGGAACAGAGTCACAAGAGCCAGTTTATGTCAAATACTGGACACAAATTCAAGTCTTCCTGGTTTCTCTCCCCTACAGGGAGCGTCATTACAATGCCAATTCTAAGGACTGAGACAATGGGGATGGGGGAAGGAGGGAATTAGGCCCCTTAACGGGCACTATGTTAAGTGCTTTACAAATACTCTCAGCCCATCCCCTTACAACCACCTTGGGATGCAGGTGACACTATCCCCATTTCATAGTTCAAGAAACTGAGAAAAAGGTTAAGTAATCTGCCCAGGGTCACACAGCTTGTCAGTATCTGAGGAGTAGATGTGAACTCAGGTCTTCCTGACTTCAGGCCCAGAGATTTATCCACTGTGCTGCCTAAATGCCTCAACTATGCTGAATACACAGGAAGGATAAGAAATAGCAGCTAAGGATGTCAGGAAGCCTAACTCCAGTGTGGCGTGGCTACCGAAGGAACTTCTGGTTTTAAAAGGAACCTCGTAGAAGCCTCCTAAGGTGCCTAAAAGTAAAAGGATGACTTTTTAAAGCAAAGTGTTACAGCAGCAAATCTACTAAAAGCAGCCACCCATAAATCTTTAGTCTCATGCGGATAGCACACACCGAAGTCCGAGGATACCCTGCTTAATACGGCTGCTTCCACACAAATACGGCAGGGGCAGTTGGCATGTCGAGACAGAGCTTCCCAAGCTAGTGAAAAAGGTAAAGATAGTGTGGAAATGTGGTAGGCAGTCAAATCATTGTAAAGGTATGTGTTGAGAGGTGGGGGTAGGAGGGTTAAGCCTTAATGAGTCTCTGCAATAGTGAATGTAAACAGGTGGAGGTCTGAATTAAGGTGGCAGTCATTGGACTGCAAAGGAGATGAAGGTAATATTGTGGAGAAAGTTACATCACCTTCTTTTGTCATATATGAATTTGCCTAAAAGCCTATCACTTCCATCAAGTGACCATTACTCTAACATTTAGCAGTGTTCTCTATTAAGAACTGCAAGTTACCTCACAGACCATATTTAAGTCCAAGGTCCTCATTTACAGATAAACAGGCAGGAGGAGAAGTCATTTGCCTCAAGTCACCAATGATTTAAACCAGAGTCTTCTGGACTTCAAAGAGTAAGCTTTTCCCCTCCCATGATGTTTAATCTGCTCCAAGTCTTTTCCAGGTCTTAAATTACCTTCCTACTACTTTAAGAAATTCAATTATTTAACACTAATTCCAGGTCTTAAAAACAACCAAATATAGAGAGGCTGGGGCAAACCTGGTGGACACACTTTGGGCTCCAGGTTCCTTTTGTTACTTCTAAATTAACTTTAATAATGTTTTTTGGTGGAGTTGTGAACTGGTCCAGCTATTCTAAAAATCAATTTAGAATTGTGCACCACCCCACCCTCCAAAATCTATTAAATTATGCCACAACCCTTTGACCCAACAAAAATTTTGATCATCACAATGGCCAAATTCCAAAGAACGCATGATAAAGCATGCTACTCACCTGCAGAGAGAAAATAGAAAAATTTTCTTGTGTAAGTGTGTATGGGGAGTGGGGGAGTGGAGAGACAGGGTTAATGTAGGAATCTGTTTTGCATGACAATACATAATGTCAATGTGTGGTTTTTCTGGCCTTCTCAGTAGGTGAGGAGGGGGAGAAGGGACAAAATTCAGAACAGAAGAAATAAACTGAATTTTTTAAAAGAGGTCAACTTGTGATGAAAATAAAGAGCTCAATATATATTGGGGGAAAAGATTCCAGGATGACAATCTGAGTAGCTGATTATACACTGGGAGTCCAATATTCTCTAATTCGAGTGCCAGCCTCCAATGACAGAGTTGGGACAAGGAATATCATTAAAGTAGATATCATTACTGTTGTTTTAAAAACAAAAATAAAAAAAGAATCTTTGTTATTTCATTAAACGTGTTACATTAAAACTTTATACTGTTGTTGGGGCGGCTAGGTGGTGCAGTGAATAGAGCACCGACCCTGGAGTCAGGAGGACGTGAGTTCAAATCCGGCCTCAGACACTTGACACAAAAACTAGCTGTGTGACTTTGGGCAAGTCACTTAACCCCAACTGCCCTCCAAAAAGCAAAAAAACCCAAACAAACCCCCAAACAAAACTTTATACTGTTGTTCTAAAGAAGTTTTTATTTTGGATTACCAATTCCCAGGGACCTTTCTTAGCCTGTATGGAGCTTGAAACAGTAGTGGGTAATATTATGGTTACTGAATTTCTTTAAATAAAAAATTACAATGGTGGGATGACCTTTTAGAATGGAAGATCTCTTTAAAATCATTTTTCCAAAAATATCAGGTCAAAAAAAAATCCCTTTAGGTAACAAACCAATCTTTATACAATTATGAAATTCTTTCCCTGTGATCTAAGTCCTTCTCCCTACCTTTCCTGCCTCAACACACACAACTATATATACTATTAACTTACTGTCACAACTCTCTGGGCCTCAGTTTCCTCACTTGTGAACAAAATGGGATGAACTTGATGAGTTTTAAGGTCCAACACTTAGGATCTCTACACTTTGGCTAAAATAAAATTTTCTTCCCCTCAAATATCCTGTGAGATTTCCTTCCTTTGCTCAAGTTGTTCACTATGTTCCTAATGTACCCCTGCCCTGTGTTACTGGTAAATTTGTTATCTTCCTTTAAAATCCAGTTCCAATTCCCACTTACTTTAGAAAAAGAAAATTTACTTGTTGATTTCTCCCCTCCAAAGATTTAACAGCCTTTACCCCAAACATCCTATAATGCACTTGGACTGAGGTCAGGGATTCTTATTTAAGCTTAGTCACAGCTTTCCTAGGTAGGCATTTAACTACTGAACTAAAAATACTCAAATGTTTTAACAACACCTCTTGTAAGGTAATTTCCCTCCCAAATGTCAAACCAACAACCTGTTAAAGCTAGAAGATAAGTTAAGAGTTATGTCGGGGAAGAGGGGAGAGCACAGCACTTTTTCAGAGAGATACTAAAATCAATATCAAACCATTTCCTAAACAAAGTACTTAACAATGACTTGATCTAAGCCTTCTAATTTTGGGCTTGTAGTATCAAGAAACACATTAAGCTTAAGGATAGCTCTGTGGATTCAACCCTATCAACTGCTTAACTCTCAAGCAGGTTCTAATCATTTTCACTTTCACTCCTTCCTAGTCTCTTATCACCTTCTGGCAAACATTTTAGGTTTATGTCTTTATTCATTTGAGCTTAGAAAAGATGCCTGCTCTAGATCCATAAAAATCACCTTTCCTGCAGTGGGTTCTTCTATGCCCCAGTATATAACTGATGTTTGCAATCCCAAGCACTAAGGATTCCCTATCACAATGGCTGGTCCTGTTTTCTTATACAGAACCCCTTTCTCAACCAATGGGGATTCAACTCTCCAGCTCAATACACCTTTCTTATTATACTCGATTTCAATAAATACTGAACTCCTGAAGGAAAATAAAAGTCTTCACAGTATCTTCGAAAATTACTCATTTTATATGTGAAAATGGTGGTAAGGAAACTAAAGTAACTGAGAAACCCTTGGCTACATATACTATGCTTTAAGTATGTACAAAGGTTATGTCACAATTAGATGAAAAAATTAAGCTCTGATAGGAAATAGTCTCATAATAAAATTATCTTCAAAAAGACATTGATTTAATCCAATTTGGGCTGTTAAAAATGCCAATTATCTCAAGCAACATTCTGCTACCTGAGCCAAACAACAGCACCATCTTCAGTGAGTTTTACGTAACCTCCAGGTCCTAAAAGACTGGTGTTCACACCCCCAAAACTATCACTAATAATGGTATCTTTAGAAAAACTGTGCTGAGAAAATATTACCCTGATCCTTGGCTTCACGTGGACCATTATTCCTTTCCCTTAATTAAGGGCAACAATGATTAGATACTGGTTAAGTGCCTAGAGTGTGCAAGGTACTAAGCACTGTGGGCAAAATTCAGTATGAGAGCAAGGATTCTAAATATTTTGAAAAATCAGATAAACAACACTTCCTTGTCATCCAAGATCTAGTTCTCACTTTGACTCATAACTACCTAATATTTTGGCCCCTTTAGCCAATACCAACAGTATCCATTAAAGGTAGTATTTCTTTCTAATAACATTTGCTTCAACTGGGACATATGATGCACATGCATATGTACAACAGATGACTAAGCCCTTGATTACACCAGCGGGGTTTAATATATGCTAGTGAATGCCAAAGGCAAGTTCAAGCAGCTGGCACTCATAACACAAATTGCCTATCCCTGCTTGATGTAAAAGAATCAGGTATTCTGACATATGGAGAATAGCCAGCAGATTATTTCATGGCTAATGTTGAAAGAATAATATTTAGTAACATGTTTCAATTTACCTAGAATACATTTATGTAATAATAACATCGAAAGTAATAAATATAAAGTGAAACAAAACCCACCAATTAACACTGTAATGGATAACATTAAATTTTACAAAAGATTTTTAAATCCAAAATTTATAACATACCCATGAAAGTCTTGTTTTGGTGCTTGTTTTGATAAGTAGCCTATGTCAGTTGACACATGTTAATCTTTAAAAAGTGATAAAATTTTCAGACACAGCACCTCACTATGGCACGGTTGTGAACTGTCAGCAAGGAAGTGCAGTAGAAATACTGGCACAATTATTCAAATTTAAGGTATACCACTATCTATTTGCTTCTCTTTAAACATTTGTGCAAGCATGCTGCTACCTGTTATTTCTGAATTTCACTGATGAACATTCCTCAGAGAAGCATCAACAACTTTTTATTAGTGAGGCTAAATAATTACTGAAGTGTTCTTAAAGCTTAACTATAATTTTTTTGATCTTTAGTTCTACAAACCATGTTTCTTGTTGTTTACAATACAACCTTTCATTGAGTTTTACCTACACCTACTAAAGGCTCCCAAATTGGGCTTTGTTCCCTTATGATATTAGAATTTTAGATTAATTGTGGAAAATATAAAGCAAAGCCAAGATTACATCTTGGAAATCAAATCCAATAAAATATTGCTAAGAAATCAATAGGTGTAGCGGTTCTCAACCTGTGGGTCGCATATCTCTGAAAATACATCCTGCATACCAGGTATTTACATTACGATTCATAACAGTAGCAAAATTACAGTTATGAAGTAGCAACGAAAATAATTTTATGGTGGGGCGGGGGGTCACCACAACATGAGGAACTGTATTAAAGGGTCACAGCATTAGGAAGGCTGAAAATCACTGGGCTAGAATATCACTGCTGAAATTTGACTTTTTCAAGGGCACTAGTCTTCGAGAGAACGGGCAATCTCACCAGTTAATCATTGCAACAGAAAGACCTTCCAGATTAGGTGGGAACAATGTTTCTTAATGAAGAAGCCTTGTAGTATAAAAAGTCCTGGGCCTGGAGTCAGGAAGACTTATCTTCCTGAATTCAAACCTGACCTCAGACACTTAGTAGTTGGGTGACCCCGGGCAAGTCACTTAATCCTGTTTGCCTCAGTTTCCTCATCTGTAAAATGAGCTAGAGCAGGAAAAGACAAACCACTCCAGTATCTTTGGCAAGAAAACCCCAAGCAGGGTCAAAGAGTCTGATGTGACTGAACAATAACAAACTCTCTGGTGGTTTTTGTTCGACTAACAACCTCACCTAAGTCTTTAAGGTGAAGGACTTTACCAAGTATTTGAATTAAGGGGAAAAGGACAGATGAAAATGAAAGGCTCTGTAAGAAATGGAAAGGTAGGAAGGTAGAAGGGGTTTAAAAGTCACTTTCTTAGAACCCTGGAAAATGGATGAGGCCACAATCCTGGAAGGCTGCTGGAAGAGCAGTGAATAAGAGAGATACAGGATGTAGGTGACAAGAGCTGACCACATCAGAAGGCCTCTCAATTTGAACATTCTAGGTGTGCTTTTAACACAAAAGAACTATAAGAAGCCATCAGAAAATGTCAAAATGCACACCTGGTGGGTGAATGAGTAGGTGAGGAAGGTCAAAGTTCATTTTGGTAACTTGTCTTTTGAGTTATTAAAGAAGGTGAAATGCCAATAGAGGAAAGTCTGGTTTGAAAAAGGCACTGTTTGGCTGCTTAGACATAATAATCAGTAAAAAGTCATTTTGAAAGACCATAATCCTATCTCAATGTTAATATGAAATGTGACAGGAAAATTCTGGGAAGAAAATTCATTCCTCACCAAATTTATTCCAGCTCACTATGGGGTAAAGAGAACAATCAAATAAATCTCTTGTGTAATTTTGTATTTGCCTGGTGGAACACATCTTCCTAATACCACAGAACATTTTAAAAGTTCACGAAGATTTCAAATGTTAAAACTGTGATTAAAAATTAGTTTGAGTTGTTTAAAAATGTTAAGAGTTTAGGCTCCACTAAAGCAGGGATCCTCTTAACTAAATTCTGCATCTCCCCTACTTAGCTAGCATACAGGAGGCACTTAATGTGTGTTAAAGGGAATAAAAATTTCTGTATAAAATGAGAAATGAAAACTATGGAGGAACAAAGAAAAGTGACATATATAGAGAACCAAGAAATGGCAGGCAGGTCAGGAATGTAATAACCTATACAAACTTATACACTTATCCAGTCTTACTGTTATTAGGCCCAAAGCTCATTTAAAAAAAATTAGACTCAAAACTTTTTAGGAATGGAATTTATTTTTTAAGAAGTCACCTATGCTGATTTTTACCAATAATACTAATTTACCAATTAATTCAACTGTTACCACACATTTAAAATCACTGAAATTTAGAGCAGAATGGGACCACAGCAATCTAGTCTAGACCTCATTAGAGAGCTGGGGGAACTGAGGCCCAACTAACCTGCCCAAGGTTATATGGCTAATAATTAACAGAATAGTGACTGTACTTAATGAAATTTTAAAAATATTCACCTTTAAAGATTAGTAATAACTTCCCACCCTGGAAAATCTGATCCATGTTTAGTATTTTATTAAATCTAACATTTAAAAGATGAAAAGGTTGGCCAAAAAATGTAGTAGGATCATTCCAATGGGAGAGCTCCTTCCCAATTTACATTTCACAGATAACACGCTATAAGAATCAATCACTAAAATAAAGGATTTTATATATCAGAGATAGAAGAGTTCATCTATAAAATGTTTTTTCCAGTCCTAACACTGTTATTTAATTTACCAGTTTTACATACAAACAAGCTCTCCTAAAAAAGCAAAACATGAGAAACATACAAATACAAGCAAATCAAGCCAAATAATTGAAACCAAGATGACAAAGTGCTTTTGTCATATTATCTAGGTAGCAAATAACATATCTTAATGTGATAGGCACACACACTTATCTAGCGTCTTGTATGAAGAGATGGTGCTGAATCCAAATTACACCAGAATTCACACAAATGTGCTTGTTGCCAAGCACACCTTCAAGAATTCATTAAAGCTCTGTACAAGTTTTGAAAAGATACTTGCCCTCAACCTCTTGTAATTAAACACAAGATCGATGTAAAGCTAATCAATATATAGCAACAAACAGCATAACCACCGCCCGCGCCCCCCCCCCTGCAAAGTGTGTTAAAGCAGAGAGATACAAAAGACAAGCACCTTTTGCCATAAAAGAAATTCACTTCATTCCACATTTAAAAAAATAAAAGAAAGAAAACCAAAACCTGTCACATTCCTGTGAGAAAGCGGCTGGCTGCAGTTTACAAATTAGTAATGCATTTCTAGTGATTTTCAGCAATCACACTGGATAATGTTAAGAGTTTCTCGCCATAAATAACTGACTTCTTTGACACCCTGTCTTGTTCCATCTCAAATTTCTCAATTTGAAATGTTTTGCAGCAAACCACCTTACTTTAATGCAATAAACTGATGAAAAAGAGAAACTTTTAGATTAACTCTGTATATGTGGTCTAGGATACCTTTACAAAATAGCATTAAAACATGTTGATTTCTCATGTAAATTTTCCAAGACATGAATTAACAGATTAATTTGCAAATTCAGTTTAATGCAGTGGAAGAAAAAACTCCTGAGTATTAATCAGATTTACATTGCATACAATTTGACAGTTAAAAAAAAATCAAATTTTATTTAGATGATTTAATTTTGTTTTGATGCCCTCTATGCCATTCTAACCACCATGTGAGTAATTAAGCTCCCTCCCAGTTCAAATAAATTACATAATTAAGACCACGTGTAATGACGAGAAACTAGCAAAGTGCAAAGCAGTTCATGCATACAATTTTGCATGTATGCATTCCATACTTAAGCATTCATACCTATCCCAGAGGGTCTTTGATTCCTGTAACTTGTTCAAATGGAACGCTTGGTAGAAAGCAGTTGAAGGATTCCTGTGAGATCCAAGAATCAAATGTAAATGATGTTGAGAATGTATACAAATCATTTTTAAAACAGAAAGATGAAAGAATTTAGGCATGTAATTACTTTCATTTTTTTTTAAACAAAAGCTGCTTGCTTAAAAACATAGGTGTGAAATTTGAAATAAAAACTAGCTAACTTTAACCTGGCTCTTCACCAGTAACACTTGTGCAGGATCATTATTTCACCAATAAACAACTATGAGAAGAATTCTGACTGAATATTACTGTTATTACCTAGTTATAGACATATAGAAACCAAATCACATTCTAATCAACAGTCTGCATTAACACTATCCTTGCTGGTTTGAAGAAAACTGGGTTGAACAAGACATTACAAATATCAGGGGAATTTCCCAAATCCATGTCCGTCTGGCAATCTGACAGTCTACATATCCTCCTAGTCAGTCTATACATCAAAACCTATATGGTAAACATTCTAAGTAAAATCTGATATATTTCAAAAATATCTTGTTTGCTTTTTCAGGTTATTTCTTTTCTTTGTTAAAAGCATTTTCTGGCTCTTAAAGTGGAAACTGGTGATTATGATAAGATGCCCCTTTTCAGACTCTATTCAAGTGCTTGGGTACCTGAAAGATGCACTCTCTGGACTATTCAGTGTTCATCTACCACTGTCACCTTCCTCCCCCTTTTCTATTCCATTCTCACTTTCTACTGATCTACTCTGATACTGAATCCCCAAGATCTACCTCTATATACATTCAACTCAGGGCTGAGGGTGGCCCAAATACAAGCCACCATCAGGAAACAAGCTTACATAAACACACACACTCCTAAGCCCTCCCAGCTCAAAATGGTGCCCTAACAACTGTGTCAAATCTGTATCTCAGACAGTAATACTTACAATGGACACCGAATAAAACGATATTGTACATAAAACTACTTGGAAAAGCACAGAAGCATAATGAATTGTGACATACTTCTTACAGGCACCAATACCAACCCATAAGACCGCCTCTTTTATAACCCATCCTTTCCATTTGTTGTTTGCAAACATTCACTTCATGTACATTAATAAGATAAACAGCACATTCTTTCTGTGTATATAGTACAGTCTAGAGTTCAGCAACCTGACATGCAGGTCAGAGGTAGTACAGAAAAAGTGCACAAATGTACAATGGGTGTTGGGTTGGCAATCAATTCCTGTACCCTTTTTTGTTGAATTCTACATGTGTGGGATCCACCTTATAGCTTGAAGTATCATACCCCCTTAAAGAAACCCAAGATAGTTTCTTAGAGGGTTGACCCAATAGTATTTTCAATCCTAATCCCTGCCCTCTATGAGAAATACTGCTATCTTTCCCTCATGTGGGGAATAAATGGAGCAATCTATTGAACCACCTCCCCACCCCCCTCAGCATAGCTGGATTTTGATTTAAATTTGGTTTAGATACAATAAACTAATTATGAGGTCATGGTGTGTTGAGGTTTGGTTATTAGTGGGGGAAAAGTTGCTAATGAGGAAACTCCCTGTACCCTTTTACCCTTGGAGATTGAAGCCTGCTCTGCAACTTGAAGGTTTCCAGGGACACTGACAAGTTAACCAACTTTCGTAAGGTCACACACCCTGAATTTGAAGTTCATTAAAAAAAGAGATTCTACCTAGATTATACTAAGGAAATCATCGTGGCCTCCTGTCCCTCTACCTCTATATGGCCATGCCAAGTCATTTTATATAAAACTTACCGCCCCCTTTCTTATCAAGCTAGCTAACTTTTAAAAGATGAAGAGTCACCTGGAATCTTTGCTGATAGTTAAAGGTGAGTCAAGTGCTGGTCTTGGAGGAAGTAAGACCTAGAATCAAATACCACCTCAAACTTAACCATTTACTAGCTGTGTGTGTACTGCTGGCTAAGTCACTATACCCGGCCAGGCCCAAGCGCCCTTATCTGGAAGCAAAAATGCCAGCATGATGTTCCGATCCATTATTTTATGGGCTTTAACCATTTCTTAGAAGAGTCATTTCTTCTCCTTAGAGTTTGGCCCGATGGCTAGGAGTAGCACTGAGTGCAGAATAAGTGCCAGGCCATAGATGTAACAAGAAAAGTGGCCAATTCTGGTCCCATTTAAGTGACAGCCTTCTCTCCTGAATCATGTTAATTCCATTCCAAGGAAAAAGAAGACACTTAGCCCTGATTGAAGACAAAGATGTGAAAGAAACTCTTGATTCGCCAGTAAGTTAGAGGTTACTCATGCCATTAAAAACCTAGTCTAGTCTTCTAAGTAAATCTTCTAGCTAACAGAACTTTTGAAAATAATTGTTAGAAGGAATAGTCTATTTGGTTTTTAAGGAATATAGTGTTCCTAGACATCTCAGCATCATAGTAGGATGAGTTTCCTACCTTAAAGACTCTCTAGAAGATTCAGGTCTATAAAGCTAAGTTTTTCAAAGAAAATTATAAAAATACAAAAACACTAAGTCTGGAAATTGTTCAATCTTAAAAGCCAAAATTCACCAAAAATGAATGCTAAGTAACGTATCTGAAAACAGAATGTGATCTCCTTAAAGGTAGGAACTTGTTTCATTTCTAGCACCTCACACATACATGGGCTCTTTCAATTCAACTGGGGGAAAAACACCAAAACAAACAAAAAAAACCCACCACAGTATTTCTCTGTTGGGAGAAATTTAAAAAATTAAGTCATAACTTCATAGAAATGGAATCTTACCAAATATGTTGGGTTTAACTCACTTTAGAGGCTCAGTTTTTATATAGTTCAAAATATGTGAAAAAAAGTTAACAGGCTGTTAAATTGAAACTACTTAGAGGTATTGTAAGCACCTGAGACAGTCAATATTATACAAAGAAATAAGGACTTCAGAATACAAGCACATTTAGTTTAGGGAAATGTTACAGTCACACAGAAGAAACCAAGCCATGATGCTAGCTATGTGGGTGTGAATCTTCTATGTGGCATGGCAGCTTTAAGAGGAAAAGGAAAAGAAGCATCACAAAGATGAAATCAATCTTCTTTTGTGACACAAGCAGAAACCTATGTGATATTTCTTTTTTGAACCTTCAATTTGAATAACACCTAAGTTGAAGGGCTTACATTCCTTATAGGGATAAGAATAGAAACAATTCTCAAAAACTGATTTATATAGAGAGATTAGAGGAGTTATCTCTGTGAAACCTAGCTAAACAAGAATTGCAGGGAAAAAAGGGAAATGATAGCTATTTATAAAATGCCAAAAAGGTCCGAACATCAAAGACTATTTTGTTTCAGAGTGACAAAGTTTAAAAAAAATGAAAATGGGGGAGGGGGGGAAATGGTATTATCAGAAAGCATTTTAAGGCTATAAACAGCCTACTAAAGACAGATAAGGACACTAACAGATGACCTGCTAAAAAAACAAACTTTTGGAAAGGAATTTTGGATTTGGGGTAGCTTTGTTCAACAAATTCTCTGAATCTTCTGCAAGAAGAAGGTTTGAAACCAGTTTTGCAACAATCTATATCAGCCTTTACCATCAAAACTTTCTGTTCAATTTTCTTCAAAGTGTCAATAAAGGCTGCCAATTAAAAAATCCAGTAAAAACCCCCAACTCTTTGGAAAACCCAAGTATTGTTTATTTTATTATCTACATTTAATTGTCATCTGATAAAAAGTGGATTTTTTCTATGGACCACTTGCAGACATTTCTGCTGTACCAGGTGACTACTCCCTGAACACATACCAAATACTGGATACATGCCATTTCCAAGTCCCTGAAAGTGGCACAGCAGGAAGTAACTCAAAGCCCAGATAACATATCCACCTTTTCTTCAGCAAGAGAATCTTTGTTGGAAAAGTGGCTATGACACAGGGAGAAAAGAAAACCTCAACTGTATAAAAAGAGGGGAAAAAAAACCTGGAAGCTTAAAATGAGATAAAGGAACCATGAATCAATTAAAGGGATTGGCAAGACAAACTATCTACACCACCTCTTTCTTAAAAGCTTATGTAGGGGCAGCTAAGTGGCACAGTGAATAGAGCACTGGCCCTGGAGTCAGGAGGACCTGAGGTCAAATATGGCCTCAGACACTTGACACACTTACTGGCTGTGTGACCTTGGGTAAGTCACTCAACCCCAATTGCCTTGCCTTCTCCCCTCAAAAAAAAAGGGCTTATGTCTATGTCTTTGCACTACTTTAGAAGATTCTTCCTGGATTATAAACTAGGTAAATTATAAGCATCACTACCAACATGAGCCTGATTTCTTAAATTGCTCCCTTCCAAAAAGGCTGGTCCCTATACCTAAAAGAAGCTGATGACTTCATTTTTTCTTTCTTCCTTTTCCCCAAAGCAGATCATTTGGGGTGAGCATATTTCTATTTTTAATTTCATGGACAGAGTAGAAAATCCCAGAGGGCTAACACTAAGAGACTATCAACAGCCCATGTAAACTCAACCACACCCAACAGACTAAAACTTGGGCCAGGAGGGCAGTGCACAGACCTCTCTCCAGATCATACCACTCTGGAAGGACAAAAAATAAAAGGTCTCAGCCAAAGCTGTGAAAATAGCAGGACACAAAAGACAGGCGCTCAGGCCAAATATCCTGAAATGTTCAACTCCCAGAGTTCAACACTACCATAAAGTCCAAAGTCAGGAAGGAGACTGGAAACATGAGCAAACAAAAAAAGAACCAACCATAAAAAACTACTACAGTGCCAGGAGAAGATCAAGACTATATACAGTGAGTAAAACACTGATACTATAACCAACTTTGTCATTGTTTTAAGAAACATGAATTCTGAATTCATTTAGAATAAAATGCAGTGTTTCTGTATAACTCTACTTCCCCAAGGTAACAAACAAGTTATATGCACACATTATGATACTAAAGAAATCAGTTTAAAGAAGGCCTACCATAAATCCTTTTGTACAACAAAAAGTAACTAGTTCTCTGCCCCACCCCATTACTATTTTATCACAGATTTGTTCAGAGGAAGGTACCCTTGTACTTTAACCAATACTAATACAACTTAGTTTAGAAATATGGGTGTAAGGAGTTAGATTTTTTTTTTGTCCTGACTTCAGGAAAACTCAACTCTTCTCTGGTCCCTACTTACCTCAATGTGTTCATGCTGAGGTTGTCAATTAAATTATTACTGGAAAAAGCACTATAAAAATTACAAGGTACTGTGTAAGATTTAAAGCTCCAAGAAGCATTTTAATACACCCACAAAAGAAAAATTTACTGTTTCCAAGAGTCTTGACAAGTGTCTACAAAGCATCTCCAATCATAGCCTAGAATATTTACAAATCAGTTTTTGTTTTGACAGTAGTCATGAAATGGTCTAGTGAAAAAGTCAAAGGAAGAAGAGGCAACTTTTACACAAAGCTTCTCTAGCCCAATCATTCTCCATTTTCTGGCTCTGGATAATAACTGTACCACACATTTTGGCTTTTGCCTAGTCTGGTACAAAGGCATGTGTCTTGTCTTAACAAGATAAGCTCCATGTGGGCAGGAAGAGTTCCACATACTTTTGTATCCTGCAGAGTACTCACGCCAAACAACTATTTCATAACTGGGTTTGTGAACTGAAAAAGGTATTAAAAAGTCAGCCCTAAGATCAATGGGAGATAAAAGTACCAAAATAAATATCAACAATACTCCTTTCAAAACAGGTTCTTAACTTTTTTTCATTAGTTATCAACCCTTTTTTTAAGTCTGGTTGGATCATTTCTCAAAACATTTTTCAATGGATAAAATACATTAAGATTACAAAGGAATCAATTATACTGAAAGTTACCAATTAAAAAACAAAATTCATGAACCTCAAAATTGAGAGGGCCAATCTACCACTTATTTCAAAAGGAAACTGTTTTGGTAATTAATATCCCCAACTCATGATTTATTAGCTTATTCTCTGCTTAGGAAATCCCTTTCTTCACAAGACACAGAACACATATAAAGTATAAGACTTGGAGAAATATTTAAAAGTACTTTAAGACAAAATACAAATAATCTCTCCCCCATGTGTAAAGTCCCCTTAGGGCGTTTCTATAATATTTAGTTTTATTTATTGTACACACTTAATATTGATAAAAACTGTACTATTAAAAAGTTTCTAAAATACGATTAAAATAGCCTCCCTGTTTATTGATGAATTAAGATTTTATCAATGTCATTAATAAAACATCTAATTAGAGATTTTTATTTAACCTAACTAAATTGCCATTAACTAAAGGCAGAATAGCTTAAAAGATGAATTCATTCCTTTAAAACACATGTTAAATATATCTCCAAGACTTGGCTTCAAATTTTACAAATGGAGCAATATACAAATATTTTTAACTTAATATTGTTTAAGACCACAAATTTCTACAACCTCAGTGGAGTCTGAAGGTACAGTTTGGGAAGCAGGGACTATCTGCTTAGTCAGGAAGAAGCCTTGGGCTGTACATTCTGCTTCTGTCACTTTCTAGCTGGGTTACCAAGGGCAGGATCACGTGCCTTCTGGAGCCTCATTAAACCTCATCTGTAAAATGAGTAGTTTGTACCTACTTCTCAGGGTGGTTGGGAGGCTCTCAAAACTCTACATCCATACAAAAATATAGCTGCTACTTAAAGCTATTGCAGAGAAATAATTACTGCAACACTTAAATCCATCAAGTAGCTGTAAATTGTAATTTCCAGAAGAACAGGGAAAGCCCAAGAATGTGTCTACATAGAAAGGAGAAACATTAAAGTGGTCTCTCACAGTAAAAGGCAAGTTAAAAAGTTCAGGCATGCTCTTTGAGAAACTTTTAAATATAGGACCCACCACACTGAACAGAGGCAGGATTTTAACCCAGGGACAGTTGGAGACAAGCAGCTGGGCATGACATACTTGGACCTCGGCCACTTAAGAAGGAACTTTGAAGAAAATGACCTTGGTGAGCAGTTGGCCTGATGTGGATGCAGTGTCTGATATTACCTGAGGAATCACAACTCTTAAGTGTGTACAATAAAGCACACCATCAAAGTTTAGGGAATGCTGCTTAATAAGCAGTAAAAGCTGTATTCTTTAGAAGGTGACAATGATAACTTTTGCCTTAGGCAAGGCCAGAAACATCAAGCTGCTCAATTCAAGGAATATTAAGTTAATATTATGTACAACTCACTCAATTTACTATAGCTTTATGAATGTGGCAACTTAAAAGATTTAAACTGGTAATCAGGTTGGGCTTGTCTGAATTATACAATCTTCAATATGTGAAGATGGGCAAATTGGGTAGTTCTGATAGAAAAATTTGCCCCCTTCCCCCACAAGGTTGAAAACACTATCACAATTCAAGCTTCTAAGAAGCTAGACAAAAGCTATAATTATTTTCATATAATTTCTTCAAAGTAAAAAATTTGCTCTCCCACTAAATCATTTAAAAAGCAGCAACAAAAAGTTGTACGGAGCCAACATTATTCAGTTACAAGTTCATAAACAGATCTACTGGCAAAGCAAATGCAAGCAGTAACCAGCATCAGTGGAAAGCCTATGGCTAAACCAAATAACAGCAAAGCTACAAAGTCACTGTATTGCTGAGAAATACTAAACATCCTTTTTGTGACTACAAACCATACTTTAATTCAACATCTTTTCTTCTGTCAAGTCAGGATTCACCAATCATTTCCTATGATAGGAAATGAATTCATCTGGGTACCCATTCCTATCTGTAGCCCTTTGCCATTGAACACTGACACAAAGAGGTGATTTGCCATGGATCAGAGCAGACTGCCTAACTATTCCCAATCTTTTGGTTCAGCAAAAAGCAAGCTAGCCTTCATTCCTAAGGAACAAGCTTCAGACTCACTAAATCCACTCCAATTTAGTATAATTATTTTCAGAAGATCCCTACCCAAAACATTAGAATTAACATCACCTTTCAATCTCAGGCCAATACATGCAAATGATTTGCTGTAAGAACTATTCAACAAACTCCTCTACAGAGATCAGGGAGTCAAAAATCCATTTGTAATATACAGATGCACACATACTTTAGTTTTTAACTTTTTCCCTTAGTGTTCTGCCCATTTTGGCCCCAAGTCCTACTGACTGGAGAATCTATTAAACAAAGGAGCCATGCCCATTGCTGCCACTTTCTTGCTGTTTGTATCTATTAATTCTACAAGCAGTTTTGTTCATAAAAACAGAGGTGCCACTCACATCCCCTAGAAAACCATGATCACTGATTTCATTCAGTTCTAGTGGTGGCAGAATGCACAACTATTCGAATAGGCCACTCAACTATCCTACATTCTAGCAAACTGATGTCTGGCTAATTATTCATTAATTAGCGGTAACTTGTAGTCCATCCCTCAAAGAAATCCAAAGGTGGAGGCATCTTTAGGGCTTGATAGCATTAGCTATAATTCAGGGTCAAAGTTATATGTGAACTAATATAAACAGGCTATGTATGAACAATGCTCCCGTAATACCAAGAGATTTAAATTTAAACATGCAGTTTCTGTCTCCTTTCAAATGAGTAAATCCATTAAGATTTCTGTTCACTTCAACTATAGAAATTCCTGCAGACTCCAAAACAAAGAATGACTATACAACCTCAATTCTACTTTGCAGAATCTTTTTGCTTTTACATTTCAATAAAAGGAACAGAGTATGGCACTAAGCAATGAAGGTCTAAATCAAAATATTAACATCTCAATCCTTCTGAGATGTGCCAAGATCTAACCCCTCAGTCCTACAATTCCTAATACCTGGTCAATGGTTATTAGCTCTCTATAAATAAAATCATTTAAGAGAATTTAGGGATAGTGCCACAAAGATTTCCTTACAATCAGGTTTTCAACAGTTGCTGCTGCAGTTGACAGTTCACAATTGCAGCCATTCATTGGAGTTCCTGGAATGTAGCTTGAAGAGTTCACATTGGTCAAATATCTCTAGAAAAAGATCTGTGTACTCTGCTCCTTTTCCAATAGGTCAGTTTAAGATTGTGCACCTCCCCAGCCCTCTTTACTCCTCCCCCCCACCAAAAAAAGAAAAAAGGAGTCTTTTAAACATTAGGAAGCACAAGCAAACTTTGCTAGCAACATCCATCCAACACTGTTCATAAATTTTAAAACCTATTTCAAGCCATTATACAGCATTTTACATTTCAGGTTTTTACCAAAAGACTCCTTAAATTTTAGATAATTCATACCTAATACTAAAACTACCAGAACCACCTATTGCAGTATACATACTGTTACCTACTTCACAGTTAGCAAATGATGCTAAATTTGATGAACTATAAAAGATCTCCCAGGATATACTGGTTTACAGCCATTTTATTATCTTGTAACTAATGAATGTCAATAGCTCACTCAAGTTCATCAAAGAAGTAGCGTGGTATAGTGAATAAAAAAGCTCAGGCCTTGGACTCAGGACAACCTATATTAGCTATGTGACCACTGGCAAATCACCTAACCTCTCAGTGCCCAGAGGCAATTCTCCAAGACTACGTAGGTTTTAGGTGAGTTATCAAATTGCAACTGGGGTGGGTGGTGGGGGGAGTTTCCATACCAGGAGTACCCCACAACAATAAGAAAATATGGTAAAACTTGTCTAATGCAAACATTTTGTAGTAGGACTTCACGTGAAGTTTGTTTTAGGTGAAGGCATCAGCCCCAGATCATTTTATCTATTTCTCCTCCCTTAAAATCCTTACTATTATCAAACATGTTTCCCATACACCCTCAAGATTTTAGATTGCTTCAATGTCATAGAAGCCACAAAAAATTAAGATAATATACCCACCTATTGTAAATGTCTACTGAAATTATTTTAAAAGCCATAATTACTCATTTCCCCTACTTTTATTCCATTTTTTATATGAATTACAAACTATATTCTTTGCAATTTAAAAACTGTAAATCCCACATATAGGAGTCGTAAAATTTCTCAAAAGATATTATGCCAAAAATTAAACTTGAAAACACTCCCACTTTATATTTTATAACCCCCCCCCCACTCCTCTACAGAGGGAGGGGGAGGAGTCAGTACTGAACCTACTTAATGGATTTATTCCTTCACCAGGGTAAATGTGTTGGTACAATGGTAAAATATTCAAATGTGTTAGATTACAATTTTCCTTAATTTTTTTTCATTACTACAGTGAATTTAAAGCTAAGAGACTTTAAAAAGAATGACCTAAAATGTGAAATGCACAGAATTCATAACTGTTTCGAGGAATGCTAAGTGAAAAGCTTATTGGTGAAAAAAAGTGCCAGCTATGTATTTTAGAATACACATGTATCAAAAGTACTGGGCCTTCTAATATAAATTAGAAACAACTATATTGGTTTAAATGCTATCATGATATCAAGTGTCTCTAATATTACTACTACTACTACCACGAAGTACAATCCAGATACATCTAAGGAGATTTTTGCAACACTTCAAAGTTTTATAAGTATTCAATTCATCTTTATGCTTGATAAATTTTTTTTAAAAATACCTGATAAAAGATGTTTTAAGAGGAGGGAAGGAGGTAGGGATAGGTGAAAAAAATAAACTCAGGCCACATACTCCATTAATGAATTAATTCTAGAGTTGCCTTATTCATGTGTTCCTTTGCTTATTTGACTCATAATCATTCATAAAACTAAATTCAAGAATATCATTATAAAGTCTACTAAATCAAAGAGGGAGTGGGGCAGGGAAAAAATGAGTCTTTTTTTTCTTCCAGTTATGTACTAAAAAAAAAAAATTTGTGATGAATGCACCTGTCTCCTCTTGAGCTGATCAGTGGGACTGTGAGCAGAAGCAGACAGGTGCCAAAATGATTCTGCATCTCTCACAAAGAAATGACTGGGTGGTGGCCACCCAAAAGGAAGGATGCCAGGTCCACAGTCCCAATTGTTACTAGGAAATTGAGTACCCAAACCTGCGCTTCTGATCTATGTGCCTACAAAAAGTAATGTTACTGATGTTCCTGTGGCTTAATGAATCAGTCCCACTACTTTATATTCAGACTTTATAAATATACTGAATAACACAGCCAGCTTATGGGCAGATAATAGTTCCTAACTCAGAAATGGAGAATTTTTGAACAGCTACTACTACAAGTCATTTTCAAAAATATTTGGAATATAAAGTTGACCTTATAAATTAATGGATTTCAGGAAAATTGTTCATACTTAATCAACCTGTGCTGTGTTAGCAGAAGAAATCAAAGACATCCTAATTGTTGTATAGAGAAGGATGGGAAGGGGCTAAGAGGAAACACAGGGAGAGAAAGCTTAAAAAATAAAGCACAAAAGTGTTCCTCTACACACCATAATATCCTAGAGAAATCCTCTGGAAATGATTCAAGTGTCTGACAACACTTAAAAAATTAACCTCTTAAAAATCAAAGAGCGCTTTAATATCTTTTCTGATCCTCTAAATTACCTGCAATTTTCTATGTGAATTAACTGCATATTTTTGTAGTTTGTAACCATAATCCAATTTAAAAAAAAGTAATTTGTAGATAAGGATAATATATCCAATTTTCATTTTGAATTCCCTCTAAACCTACTAAAAATGTTCAATATTCAACCAAAAGGCAGCTATTAAACAATTAATGTGATAGTATTCTTTAAATTTTAGTTAGTTTCTTTTCAAAGCTTCCCTTAAAAAGGGCAAGGGGGGGAAGCTAACAACCTTTACAATTTAGAATTTAGCATTTAAGTTCCTTTAAATTCTGAATCAGACAAACAGCTATAAAAAAAGAACCCCCCCCCCCCCAAACCTCAATCGCCTATTTCATGCCTTTCCCCCTACAGCAGAAAGACAGAGGGAAGAGGGGAGCATCTTTTGAGCATCTTTCTCTTTTAAAAATGTAACATTTCATTTAAAGAGTCAGGTGAAGATTTTTTTCCTTTCAGAATGCCAAGGAACAGTTCTTGCAGATCTGACCCCACCAGCCCTACTCCCTGGACAAAATACCCTGCAGAAGTCGCCTGATAATTGCCATTTTTTCCTGCTAGGTGTCTATTCCAGCCACCTATATAACTTTTCCTCTCTAAATAATTTTGAAAAAAATAAACCTTGAAACTGACCTCATGGAAGGTCATTTTCCCCCCTAAGTTGACAAGTAGGAAGGACACCTTGGAAAACAGCTAGTTCAAACTGTGCTATCAAATGGAATTGTGGCTCACCTAACACTTCTGCTCTTGATGTCCGGACTTGGAAAGTCGTGGCTTGACCAAGTCATTTGCTCTAGTTTTAGTAGGGCTTCTAAATGATCTAAAAACAAACATTTCTTCGTGTCTCCGTCAATCCATTTTGGACACATAGCGAGCGTACTTAAATGACACTCTGCTCAGTGCCCCAAAAGACTTAAAAATTAATCGGAACCCCCTCCCCCCCCCAGTAAAACCAAGGAACTGGCAGAGCGCCAGTACCTCTACAGGGCGTACCTGTCTTCGTCGCCGTCCACAGGAATGGAGATCCCGAAGACGGAGCTGGCCAGGCTGTTCATGGGCGTCGTGGCGGCCAGGAGGGGGTTCGCCAGCGCATCCGGAATGGGAGGCTTGACCAGAGGTTTGTTTTCAGCAATGAGAGAGATTGGTGGCTGAGGTAGGGGTTCTGACTTTCTTCTAGTCTCATCGACTTGTCCGGCCAGAGGCTGCGTCTGAGTCTGAAACTGGCTGAGCGCCGCCTGTGGCAGACTGGCCGCGCCGCTGCCCGTGCCCGTGGCCGGCATCAGGGGCAAGCCGCCGCTCAGCTGCGCCTGGACCAGAGTAACAGGGACATTTGGCATAGTAACAGAAGTGGTGGGCACGCTGGGCACGGCCGCGGCCGCGCTCGCACCGCCGGGGGCCACGGCGAGCGGGCCCCCGGGCACCGCGGTCCCTTGGCTGCTGCCGCCGCCCACTGGAAGCTGAGTCACGGGTTTGGGGGGCGCCCCGGGCTGCGGGGCGGCGGTCGGGCCGCCAGCTTCTCCAGACTGGGAGGGTCCGCCCCCCGAAGGGGGCTTCTGGCCTCCGCCCGGGCCCCCGGAAAGGCTGGCAGCGCCGGTGCCGACAGGGGCCGTGCTGGCGGGCTGGGTAGTGCCCAGGGGCTGAACGGCTGCCATGTGCTGCATGTAGTCGGTCTGGGAAGGAGGCTGGGCTGGCAGCAGATGCCCGGCAGCCATGGCAGGCTGAGGATAGGCGGCAAAGGGCTGCGGCGGGGTCCCCGGCGCCCCGGCGGGCTGCACCTGCTGCGGGGGCTTCCCATTGTGTCCCGCAGACACGACGGCCGGCACGATCCCGGGGGACGGGCTCTGCTGCGGGGCCGCCACGGCGGCCGGGCCGGAGTAGAGCGGCTGGGCCGCGCTCGGGGGCACAGCCCCACCTACGGGCGGCTGTGGCTGCTGCCCGACCACGAAATGCTGCGAGTGGGGCGCGGGCGGGGGGTGCGCCTTGTCGGCCGGGGCGCCGTCGCCGCCGGGGTCGGAGCCCTGAGTGGCCTGCACGGCCGAGACCACCACCACGGAGCCGCCGGTGGCGCCCAGGCCGCTGTCCCTGTCGGCGCTCGGCTCGAAGGTGGTGCTGTGCCGAATGCAGTCGCCGGTGCGGGCCAGCACGGCGCCGTCCGAGTCCCGGTCGTAATACTCCATGCACGTCCATCGGCCGCGTCGGTACGGCTCTCCGGAGCCGTGGTCCAGCTTGATGACCCGAAAGCGGGAGCTGCAGGCGGCCGTTGTCTGGGCCGCGGCCCCGCCGACCAGCCCCGCGGCCGAGGCGGACGCGTGGGGGGCCGTCGGGCCCGGAGCGGCGGCCGCGTTCCGGGGGTTAACAGCCCCGCCCCCGTTGGCCGGGGCCCCCCCCGCCGCCGCCGCGGCCGCGGCCAACTGCCCGTCCAGGAGGAGATTTGGTGACACGGTGCCGGGGGTCTCGGCGTCGCCCACGTTGTTGAGGGTCTCCTCGGAAGAGCTGCGCTCGCACACCTCCTCCGGGCCGTAGTCCGTGGCCCGGGAGACGTCGAAGATCTCGGACGAGACGTCCTCGGTGTGGGACTCGTCCGGGTCGTCCAGGCTCTCCGTGTCCTCGGTGATGCTGCTCGCCACCTGCGCCGTGGTGACACTGGTGATCTGGAAGCAGCTCTTCTTCTTGGCCGGCATCTTGGACATGGTGGGGGCTCCGGGGCTGGGGGCACCCGGATCCCGCCAACGCCGAGGGCCCGAGTCTGGGGGAGGGTCTGAAACCCGAGCCGGGCGCGTCAGGGGCAGAGCCGGGCCCGGCCGGGGGTCGGACACATCCCCCTCCTGCTCTTTCCCCCGCCCCCCGGGGCCGATCGAGCGCTCCTGGGGCGGCTCGTTCCCCCCCGGCCCGCTCCGAGGCGCCGCCGAGGCTCGGGGCCGGTCCGCAGGCCCCGGGGCGCGGGCGGAGGGCGGGGCGGCGCCGGGCTCGCCTCTAGTCAGGCCGCTCGCGGCT
Organism: Pseudocheirus occidentalis; assembly: GCA_028646575.1. Lineage (NCBI taxonomy): Eukaryota > Metazoa > Chordata > Mammalia > Diprotodontia > Pseudocheiridae > Pseudocheirus > Pseudocheirus occidentalis. The sequence continues at coordinate 172,556,676 of CM053600.1, forward strand.
CTAGCTGGAGCCCCGCAGGGCCATGCCGGCCCGCAGGCCTGCAGCCCAGGCGGGCGGCTGCTGCCCGGGCGGAGGCCCCGCCCGGCTGGCGCTCGGGGGCGCGGGCCCGGGCGGCGGCCGCTCGGTGCCCTGGGCTCGGCTGGCGGGGCGACGCGGCGCGGCGGTCGGCCGGAACTCAAATTCAAACTGCTGCGGCTGCTGCTCTGGCGGCGGCAGCTCCCTCCCCTCGGTCAAGATGGGGCCGGAACGGCCGCGCCAGGGATGCTGGGAGGCAGAGCGGCGGCGCCGCCGCCGTGCCCGGCCTCGCCGCCGCCTGCGGGGAGAGAAGCGGCTGGACGAGGAAGACGAGGAGAAGGAGAAGGAAAAGGATGCTGCCACCGCCGCCGCTCCTGCCGCTGCTGCCGCTGACACCGCCGCGCCGCTGCTACTCCGGCCGCGGCCGACGCTGCCCCGTGACGTGCTGGCGTCGTGACGTCACGGCTCCGACCCCCCCCCCCCGCCCCGGCCGGCTTCCTGCGGCGCTGGGACCGGGCTTCGCGTGGAGCTCGCCGGAGACCAGAAATGGGCGGGGCCGGCGTGCGGCCGGGAGGAGGCGGGGCGGGAGGGAGGGAAAGGGGCAGGACGCCTCTGCCTCGTCTCTCCGGGCATCCTTGCGCGGTCGCGTCCGGCCCTAAAGAGCGCGACCCTCGGGCGGTCGCTTCACAGAAAGAAGACGTGTACGCACATGCGTATACCGCCGTGGGGCTCTCAGCCGCCGGGCGTTTGTGGGCTTCAGGGAAAGTCGCCCGCAGCCGGGCGGCTTTTGGCTGGATCCCAGCTCGGCAGAGCGGGCTGTCAGCAGACTCGTCAAGGAGAGGGTTGGGTTTCCGGGCGGTTTCTAGCCCCGAGAGGAGCCCAGGTTCACGGACACTCGGGATATCATGGGCCACCAGGGACCGTCTAGTCCAGTTCGCGAGTTTGTCTGGGCAGCATGACCTATGAGGTCACCTTCCAGCTCTGAGGTTCTGAGTCATGTGCGGCGGCCGGCGTCACCCACTAATAGTCACTAGATAACGTTATAGGGTACCGGGAGCAGCCGGGGGGGGGACGGACAGGGTGCGGTGCCCATGGCACCTAAGAACAGCGACCAGATAACGCTAAAAGTTCAGGGGACAGCGAGCATGGGGGTGGGGGGGCGGGAACGGGGTGCAGCGCCCATGGCACCCACTAAGTCACCAGATAACGCTAAAAGTATAGAGGACTGTGAGGGAGGTGACAGGGTACAGCACCCATGGCACCTAAGCACAGTGACCAGATAATGCTAAAGGTATAGGAGACAGTGAGCATGGGGGGGAGGGGAGGGTGCAGCTGCCCATGGCACTCGTGCACAGTCACCAGATAAAGCTAAAGGTGTAGGGGACAGGGTATATTGCCCATGGCATCCACACACAGTCACCAGATAACACTAAAAGTGTAGAAGAGGAGGAAAAATCAGAGGGGTTAGAAATTTGGCCAGTTGGAAGGACCAACTGGTTACAATTTTTGACAAATTTTTATCAGGTAAATAGACTTTTTCATATATATGTGTGTGTTATGTATGTGTATGTGTATACACACATATACACGTGTGCATCTATGCACGTACATTTTAGAGCTTTAAGATTTGCAACAGTCTTTACGAATTTCTCATTTTTAGCATCGTACCTGGGGCATAATAGATGCTTAAAATTGCTTATTAATTGGCTAACTGAAAATCAGTTCCAGGAGGTAGTTCACTAGAAAGGGATGCGCAATTCTGGGAGTCTGAGGACCTGGTTCAGTTTAACACTGAAGTTCCTCGAAATTCCGACTCAGACCCACAGTATAGAAAAAAATATGCTCCCAAACTTGCATGGAGTCTATTTAATGCTTCTTTTTCTTCAGTAGAAGAAAAGGAGAGGGAATATTATCTTTAAAATTTTTAACATTTTATTTTAAAAGTCTTGTGAAGTTGCTTGCTTTCCAAGTTTTCCAAGGACTGCATTCCAAAGCTTGGTTGGACAAGGCTAACCCTCTCCTCTTTAGACTTTCAAAATATACTGGAGAAGCTTCCAGATTGTTTCAATTCAAATTCCACCTCTTAATATTTGTTCTCTTTGACCTCTACAAGTCACTTAACCTTTGTAGGCCTCGGTCTCCTTAACTGTAAAAAGATGGTATTAGACTAGATGTCATCAGAGGTCCCAGCTCTAGATTGGGGATCCTATTTACACAAGCCCTGAGTGACTGTGGGCAAGTATCTCAACCTCTTGGTGCCCCCCAGGCAATTCTTTAAGACCAGTCAGTGACCTCAGGTTGTGTGTGTGTGTGTGTGTGTGTGTGTGTGTGTGCACGCGCGCACGAGATAGGGGAAGAGAAAGAGGGTGAAGGCTACGAGTTATTTGTTGAGAGTGAGGTATCTGGGAAGAGAGAAGCAAAGATGATTTAGAAGTCTTCTCTAGGAGACAATAACTTTATAACAAAGGAATAATCTATTAAACATTAAGTGCCCACTGTGTGCCAGACTAGGGATAGATACAGAAAGAAGCAAAAGACAGTCCTTTTCTCGGAGGAGCTCACAATTATAACTAATAGCTAATATTTATATAGTTACTATTAGCTAATATATAGCATATACTATATAGTATAACATAGTAATAATAGCTAACATTTATATAGCCTAATATGTGCCAAGCCCAGTACTACGTCTTACAATTATTACCTTATTCAACCCTCACAACAATCCTGCAGGTAGGTGCTACTATTAACCTCATTTTAATGAAAAGGCAACTAAGGTAAGTGACTTGTCCAGGGTCACACAGCTAATAAGTGGCTGAGGCCAAATTTGAACTCAGGTCTTCCCAACTCTAGGTCCAATATTCTGTCCACCCCACCACCTAGCTTTCTGATGCTTCAAATCAAATGAGGCAACAACTGTTTATATGGTACTTACTCTGTATCAAGGACTGTGCTAAGCACTTTACAATTATTGTCTCATTCGGTAATGCTTTAAAGCTTTTTGAAAAACTTAAAAGGCTTTATAAACAGCAGCTATCAATATTCTTCAAAACTTCTCAATTCCAGAACATTGCAATAACAGCAGTTTGGAATACAAGAGTATGGTAAATGCACAAAACAACTCCAAAATGCTATTTTTAGAAGTGGGATGATTCAATCAGATTCCATGTAATAAGCATTTTAAAGCAGGCCTAAATGTGTAAGGTGTGTGTGTGTGTGTGTGTGTGTGTATGTGTGTGAGATAGGTATAGTGATACAAAGAGAAAAACTCTTTCCTGGAGGACCTTATGCTCTCCTCTAGTGGTACATCCAGGTAAACCCATTGATGAGATGTAGACTCTGGGACGCCTTCCCCCCCCCCCCCTTGAATCTTTGAGGTACATGCTCTGGGAAACCCCTTGCCTA